>BSBN01001225.1:14878269-15488053 GCA_027924645.1 Cunninghamia lanceolata
AGGAATTATATCAATGGCAAAGTCAAAGGCTCTTTTAGGAGGTAATCTTGGTAGCTCATCCAAAAATATGTCCTCAAAGTCTCTAAGGAAAGGATACCTATCCATATCTGATCTTTCCTAACCTATGGACTCTTTCTTCCCAACCTCATTATGTTTCTAAGATTCATAAAACATTATGTCATCTTGGAAATAAGTTTCCTCAATCTCATTTAGCTTTTCCATTTTGACAGAAAAAAGTTGGCATCCTTTTCTTTGAGCTCTTTTCTTTTGCAGAGTAGAAATTTGTCTTAGTTTGACTTCCCCAGGTTTCCCTTGTACAAAGACTTTGTCTCCTAAATCATTCAAACACTACTATTTTGGCATAACAATCTACTTTTGCTTGATTTCTCCATAGCCAATTTATCCCTAGGATAACATCATACGAGCCTAGTGGGGCTACATAAAGATTTACATCTATGGAAAAGTTTAGAAGTTCAACCCTAGCTTCAAACAAGCATTGCTCTACTTGAGCCTTGGTGTGATTTTCATATTCTATAGACCATGAGTTTGCCATGTATCCATCCTTCCTAGATAGTTTGTTTACAATTTTGGGAGAAGCAAAATATTCTGTAGCACTAGTGTCAATTAAAACTGAAATTAGAAGACTAGATAAAATACTTTTGGTCTCAATGGGAGTTATTTGGTATTCGGCTTGCCCGTCATCCAAGGATGCATGAATGCATTGCTGGAATGCCGCTTGCTGAGAGGGTAGAGGGTTTCATCTTGGTGGTGCTCCATGTGCCTTACTAGGACACTGATTAGTGTAATGATCCCTGCCACAACTATAGCACCCTCCCACTAGTCCTCGCCTCTCCTGAGGTTTTCTAGAATTGTCCCCATTTTTCTTAGAGTGGTTATTCATCTTTTTCTCTCCCTTGGACTCAGTTTTCTTATGTTTGGTTCCTCTATCATTTTTCTCAGTGTATTCCTATTTCTTCCCCTTTTTCTTAGAGGATTGAGAAGATTGAGACCAATTATATCTCTTTCAGTTTCTTTCTCTATAAGCCGACATAGCTTTTAGTTTGTGTTCCTATTTGATGGCCTTTTCATAGACCTAGTATAGTGTAGTGGGACCGTGAACATCAACGTCACCCCCAATTTGGCTTTTCAACCCCATTATGAACTTCTGAATGTGGAATTTCTCATTCTATTGGCACTGTGGCACATACATTAGCAGTCAGGTGAAGTTTTCCTAATATTCATTCATGGACATATCCACCTATTTCAAATTCTAAAAGTCTATAAGTTTCTGATCATTGAACAGTTGAGGCAACCATCTTTGCCTAAAACGTTCTATGAACTTGTCCCACGTAAGGCTTGTAGACCTCAAGCCTAGTTCCATCATTTTGTTCATCCACCATGTGGATACTTCACCTGCCAGCTGGAAATGTCCCCACACAGCTTTAGTGACCTCATTATAGTTTCTAATTTCAAAATATTTTTCCATCTTGGTAAGCCATGCCTCTGCAGCATCTTCACTTATGGATCCATCAAATTTAGGAGGCATGACCTTCTTCATGTCTCAGGATAGTTCCAAAGCCATATGGCTCCTCCTATCCTCTTTTTTCCTAGCCTCAGAGTTATTCTCTCCATACTTACTCTAGGTGGTGTCATTATGATGTTCCCCATCATCACCCCCATCATAGGCATTCTGCTTGGGTCCTCGTCGGCCCTTGACATCCTATTCAAGAGTTTCTACCCTTGCTCTTGTTTCTTTCAACAAAGTCAAGATCTAGTCAAGCCTAGATTCAGAGTGCCCTAAAGGATGTACTTCTTCCTAGCTATCTCCCATCCTGGTTCTAATCTAAACCTTTGCTGCAATCTACTTCTTCATGAAGTTTGCAGATTAATCATAGATTAGTTTTTCCATGTCAATTAATTCATTCATAATACAAATCTATTTGCATTCATGTAATCTTTAAAAAGAAAGGAAAGATTGTTAGAATTTTGCCATTGCATTGTAGTTTTCATTGGACTACATATAATCTACTAAAATTTAGAAAATTTTATTTACACCTTGCTACTTCAAGTCATTTACAGTCTTGGATAACTTCCCATATTCATTTCTCAATCTTGAGATTTATCTTTTCAATCTTAGGAGGTGAGGGTACACATAGGTACTCCTTCACAATATCCTTTAGTACATCATAATCCCTAGGATTATTTTCCATAGCTCGTGCTTTAGGTGCAGAGGGTTCTACTGATACATCAGTAGAGTTGGGAGTAGCCATCCTTTCTACTTTCCTTAACTCCTTCTTGATGCATTTAATGGAATCAATGAAGGTTTCCTCATGAGTTAACCATGCTCCTACTAGGCAGCCAGTCTGTTCAAGTTTCCTCATCCCTGAGGCTCTTGCTTTTTCCTTGCAAAACTTAAGGTAATACCCTTTATCCATTACCTTCTTTTGGGGTGTTGTTCTAGTTCTTACCATTCTGGCATAGAACATCCAGACATTAGCATACTTAATGGTGGGTAAAATAAATCATCCAGTAGTGAGCTCATAGGTCCATGTATTGAACCTGGTAGCTCTGATAACATATGTAACATCTCAATCCATAATGCTCAAAAATTAACATAAACACTTATCTTAATCAAGTGATTAGTTAACAACATGATTATCTGAATCAAATTAAACAATAATGATTCATTATCATTTCTACAATTAAGCATGCTATTCTAAATAGAATAAAACAAAGCTTACAATTTCAATAATCAATTACATATATTTAGTGAATAATTTTCATATTGCATGTACAAGTTATGCTCATGGCATCATACATCAAATTATGCTTTACAATTGACCATCAAGTCATGAAATGAAAAAACTATATCAGGAACATAAGACATCTATCTTCATAAGCCTCGGCTTGTCTCAAGCTTGAGAAGGAGAGCATCATCTTGGTACTTTTCCACTAACCACAAACCTACGGTCCCCCGCTCAACTTCCTAACTGGAAGTGGCCCTACCCTTCATGGAAGGGTTAGATATTAGGAACCATTGGGTTAGCCATCTGAGTATCTAGTCTTGTGTCCTTCATAATGTCTCTTGGTCACACAACTATAGATCCACTCTAACTATGTATGACTCTACTAGAGACACTCTGCCATCTGGAACACTGTGGATTGACAATGTATGCTGAGACAGATGCATTATATTGGCCAACTATTTACATGCATAAACATTATGCATTGAACATTGTCATATGTCCACCACCTTGACTTGACTTATAAGTTGTCATGTCCTGTAGTTACATAGTTCAACCCTTCTCGGTCTAGAATAATTAAGTTCAAAATTGTCTTAGTCCATTCCTTAGACATCTGACTTGGTCTTGACAACCCATCTTGAGGTTCTAGTTGTTCAAGAAACTAGGAACTAGTGACTCGACGTCAACTTGTCCCACACCTGGTTGCATAAATAAAAGGTTCTATCATGTTCTCCATATCTACCTTACTAGCTGGGAGTTTACTTTATTTCCTTAGTCCATGATTTACATTTAGCTCATAAAGTCAATGGTTTTTACTTATAGTGACTAATAGGATCAATACCCTTTACAAAATTCAATCTTAGAAGACCTTGGATGTGAATCGTAAAGAAATAACTCAACCCTTTTGAAAATAAGGTATGCATGTACTATTATGCAGCCAAATATAAAGATACAAGGTTCTTTTCTCAAGAGACCTTCTTGACTCCAAATTCTTAAAGAAGAAAACTTAGCCATTTGAAAAGAAGGCTTTTATGTACTATTACATAGCATTTTATATTGATATGACTCAACCCATAGGAGTTCAAGATAATAACATGATCATATGAGACTTTTCATTACCATGAAAAACATTATAAAAATAGAGTACATTACATGTAGTCGATGTTTTCCATATTTCACTTCAAGGTGATATTATTATTGTAAATAATGATGGTTTCAAAAGAGAGTTTATCATCAAGACTGAATCAACCATTATCATGATAGGGTTCGGTCTCTACCTGCTATCATAAGCAAAGTTCTTGTTGTCAAGTGCATGAAACTAGACTCTTGGCTATCATAGCCTTTTAAAATGCAGTTACCTTCTCAAGCTTTATATTTCAAACAAAGACTCAGAGCCTTTACGACTACCTTCCAAGCATTATGGAATATCATAACAATTTTAGGGCTCGAAAGCTATTTTTATAATAATTGATACCCTTTAACGAGTTTTATCATAGGGTCAATGATAGGAGTCACCCACTAACACAGTCATCATATGATGACTAGGTGACATAAAAGTTTCAAATGGGGTTTATATCCAAGCCATCGATGCATAATAAGCCTTTTGTATGCATAGTATACAAGTTTCTAGCCCAGATTGGCCGAGGATTGACATATACACAAGATGGTATATGCAGTCTTAACAAGATAATGATAACAATTGTTTATCTAAATAATTCACAAAACACAACTTTATAATCATTACGACTCTAAGAGCTGAAGCATATCAATCAATAATATACGCAGGTCAACTCCGTCAACACCCTCCTATTAACGATAATAGACTTACATTAAAATACAACTATCAATATAAGATGTCGAGCTATAGCTCATACCTAGGCCTTGAGCTTTTGTGAAAGTAGTAGCTGGCACTTAGGTATAGGCAATTTTTCCCTTGAGCTTGATTCCACAGAGCTTCTATTGTAATAGTGATACTTCAAAATGAACTCCCTTATCTCTCTCCTTCAAGAGTTCCCAAAGGCATAATAACAAAAAACAAAAAATTACCCCCATATCCTTTTCCCCGCCAATATATATCCCAAGACTCCTCTGCTAATCGGTATTAACTGATTCTTTTTCTTTTTGCATGGATGTGATGCCCAAGAATGGTTTCATTACTGAGCACAAGGTTTTCCACCTTCTCCATCATGATGGATAGGCTGAGATAATGGATAGAAAATAGGGCAGCCACCACTCTCCTTCCCACTCCTCATGGATGGTGGCTAGCCTAGTGCCCTTACACACATAACATTTTTTAAATAAAGAAATAAAAAAATAGAACCATTGATCATGTTTAGCCTCACAAGGAGTTTTGACAAGTATAACTTATATAGTTATATAGATACTCCTATATAAAGGGTTTAAATATTATAATATCCAAGGTACTATTAATATCAACACTATAGATAAGGACACACACTTATGATGCAATTATGGGGTTGAGCACTGCTCTCCTAAAAAACATTTTTCACCAAAGGACATAAAAAGAATCCATAAAAATAATCATATTACAAAATATGGAAAAGAGCATGGAACCAAAGGGTTCTTGGCAACTTGTCAAAAATGACAACCAACTCAACAAGATGTCCCTGCGACCAATGCCTCTTCAAAAATTCAAAAATAAGGATGTCGAGTAAAGACTAATTCAACAGTCAAGAGAAAGAGAACGTAACTCACCCTAATAGAAAGGGTTCAATGTGTTGGCAAGAGAAACTGTGTGGCTTCTTAAGTGTTGTCATTGATGGGAACAAAGTCTATCCCACACATCCCCAGTACATAGTATGCCTATACCAGAAGTTAGATTGAAGATTGTTTTGGTCTAGTCAACAAGAACAAAGTATGTAACTGTTGATAACTGAGAGGGGGGGTAAATTAGTTATCCTAATTATTTCTTCTTTCTAAACTTTCTTATTAATCAATGCAACATTAATTCAAACAAGAAAACATAACCATGAAATGGAGATACACATGACACAATATTTTTGATGTGGAAACCCTGTTAAGGGAGAAAACCATGGGGTGATTAACCCAAAGATTATTCTTTGTTAGAAGAATAAGGAAATACAAAATGGCACTTGCCAATTAGGGCTCACTGCCCAAGCACACTGCTCACAAGGAGGTACACTTCCTACAAGAGACACACAATCTACAAAAGAGTGTTATACAATACTTGAACTGATTGGTAGCATCCACATATGCTGGAGTTCAGTTTCGGTTAGGCTCAGTACACTAATCTATTGCACTTCATCTTTCCTCTTCTCTTATGCTGCTTTCCTTTCACATACCGGACCTTCCTTATTGTTTCTTCTTTGCTCTAATTTTATTCACACATCACCAACATACACAACACTTCTCACAACTAAATCCATCCTATATATATATCCGCACAAGTGATTTCATTATCTTTCTAGTCGGCACCCGGAATAGTCAATCTTTTCACAAACTCTATTCTGTCGATTGAATCCTTGCACACCAAGTAATGCGGATCAAGCATATACTTGTAGAAATCATTAATCATGTTGACCAAACATAATTCATGTCTTCATAACCTTTACCACCATCAGAAACACATCCAGAAAATAGTCTGATGTTCTGTCAGTCAGTTCTTGCTCTTTTCACACTGTCACTCAAGAACCTGGTACTCAAGTATTCATATCTTTTACCTCATCTATCACCGGAGGCTAAAACCTTGGAATCTAGCACTCAAGGTAGTCCTCTTGACTTCCCCAAATCCGTACTTCACCAAGATACTTCCTCTGAGAGATCCGGACCTGTCTGTCGGACCTCGCCACATGCTCTGTTCCTGTTTACCAGACCACAACATTCTTCACTCTGACTTCTTGTAGAGACATACCATGTCCTATGGATGTGTGGGATGAACTTTGTTGCCATCAATGACAACAATCATGAATCCATATAGTGTCTCTTGCCAACAATCTCCCCCTTTGGCATTGATGGCAATAGTTAGTGAAAAATGACTAAGTGTTTACACTATGCTCCCCCTTGGCTGATGCTCTGTTATTATATACATTTTTTAGAGCTCCCCCTTAGTTGGATTCCTCATTTTTCGCTGCTCCTCACTCCCCCTTTGACATCAATGGCAAAGGGTAGGGTCCGCATACCAAAATTTTCAAAAAAATTTAACTATACTTAGTCGCATATTACATACTCACATAAACTGAAGAATGTCTGCAAAGGATGTCTTCAATTGGACGAGTTCTGTAGCTCAACTTTGCTTCGTTCTATCCAAAATTGAAATGTGACCACTCAACAAAAATACAAAAGCTTCTCTCTTAAGATCTGTCAGATCATTGGTTTGGGCAGTAGTCTAAGCATCACTTATGGCCTCATGCATGACCTCTAACTTGGGGATAATGATTCTTCTGAGTTCACCCATCTGGCTAATTATGTTCTTCTTTTCCTTCTCAAAATTCTTTATTGCATTTGTGATTGCAATAGTCTGACACTCTTGATTGACTATGGAGGAAGAGAGAGGATCAAAACTTTGAGACAAACTTAGTCGTTTATCCTCTTGCTCTTTTATTTTCTTCTCAATCTCTACTGTTGCTTTGGACCATGAAATACAAAATTTGTATATTTTTCTGCCATCTATAAGAGCATTTTCTAAGCTCTTTATCCCTATACTCATATTTCTCCTATCATTACTTATCAACCCTTGTACCTTTGATAATCTTTTTGTAAGAAATTCCTTCCAGACCTTATCTTCTACTGACTTCTTTAGTGAATCAAAATGTGTGCTAACACTACTGACTAGAGTTTTGAGATTACCGGAAGAGGAGGCTGTGGGATCTTTCTGAAATGATGGAATAATCTTTTCAAGCACTCCAGAGGCAGCTTCTATCAACTCACAGTCTTCCATGTGAGACTTTAGGAGTTTTTCTTTAACCTTGGCATTAGCAAATGAAGCAATCTTCATAGTCTATACTAGAGAGAGAGAATCAAAATTAAATGGTCCTTGTAAAAGCTCCGGTTCATCAATCTCCATTGTTTCTTTGTTCAAGAATTCTTGGATAGTTTTTGCAGTGTCTCTTGTCGGAGGCAGATGTTTCTTCTCTTCTGCATTCTTAGGACTGTCCCTTGGATCTTTCTCTCCTTCTACATTCTTACCACTATCAGTTGTGGTTTTCTCTGTTGAGGTCTTCTCTTCCTCTGCAACCTTGGTACTGTCAACTTCTTTTTCCTTCACTTCTGCTTCTTTCTCCTATATTGTGTCTTCTCCTTTAGATCCGGAAGCTGTAGGGGAAACCAGAGGAGAGATATTTGTTTGTCCATGAGCCACCTCTTCCGGAATAGGGGATTCTAAGCCCTTGTCTTTACCAGAGTCCTTTGTGATGGGAATGTTGAACTTTTTAAGAGTATTCCGGAGAATCTCTTCAGTCTCTTTTGCCACTTTGTCAGTTTCACCAAGCATGAGCTGATTCATCCTGGCTTTGCTCCAGAACTCATCCTTGCAATCTTTGAATATCATATTCATTGTTTTGAGATCGATTGAAGGATATAGCTGAATAGCTATCTATTCTCGGATCTCAATGTCTTTTGCCATGGCATTGTTCTTTCTCATTTCTAACTCCTTTTCTAGGCTCTTAGGAATTAGAGATATAATTTCAATGAAAGCCTTATTGTATATGTTCAGATACCTGATTATAGCTTCCTGCAGGATCTTTTGGTCAGCCTCATTGTAATCATCATAGAATTCGGCCATTGGTTGAAGGTTTCCATCCACAGTGACTGATTTGATTACACTTTCTAGAGACAGGGTGGGCTTTTCAACAAATTCCTCTACCATTTCTTCCTTGTCTTGGCCTGTGGAGGGTTTATCGGATCCTTTCTTCTTCTACTTCTTTATTTCCTTTACCCCCTCATCTAATTTGGTTTCCTCTTCATCTCTTTGACTTGCATAAGCCCTTATGGCTTTTGTCTTTGATCTTTTGTCTCTTTTGCCAGATGCCTGGACTTCCGGTTTTGATGTTCTTGAGCTTTTGGCTATGACAGGTGTAGATCTCTTTGATGATCTGGTCTGGGTTGAGGTTTCTACTAGAGCACTTTCCTTGCTTCCCTTTTCTACCTCTTTCTTCTCTTCCTCATCCATTTCCATCCTTTTCTTGTGGGCATCAAGTGCCTCCTTTGAGGTGCCAAGGCCTTGGGCAATATTTTCTACTTCTTTTCTCACCTTCCTCTTGATCTCTGGTTCTCTGAGTTCAACATGAATTTTTATACTCAGCTCCTCAAAGGTTCTAAACCTTTCTGCCTTTGGATCCTTAGGCTGACTTAGCATGTGTTAAACATGCAGCTCCACAATTTGTTCATCAACCTCATACCCCATGGTCATGATCCATACAGTTCTTGGTTCTACTGCCTCCATTAGGCACTGATCAATCTCTACCATAAAGCAAATTGTGTCTTTGTATTTCTCAACAAGAGACTGGGGAATCCTTTCTCTTGCTTGCATCATGTTCTAAAAGTTCTTGAAATATCCCCACAGAGTTGTATTTTGTGCTTTGTTGTCACCAAGTCCATGTAAATAATCTCTGATTTGGATAGCTCCCGGTCTATCATTCTCCCATACCCAGCCACTAGATCTAGGAAGCTCATTCATAAAGTAGAAGAATAAGCACAATATCAATCCACCATACTTGAATGAATTCTTTTTATCTTTCTTTATTTTCTGCAGATTCTCCATAAGTTGGTTCAAGAGAAGCTGGCAAAGATCATAGTATGCATCCTTTCTTAGCATTTCATATGCGGTGTAGATGGTAGTTCCAGGTACAGAATTTTCCCTGCTAGAATGATATATTTTATACCCAATGATCATGGAGGCAAACATGACATCCAGATCAGAGATGTCATCTACTGTCATTGCTCTTTTGTCAAACTTGGATCTGGTAGCCTCACTCACAGTTTGATTCTTCACAGATTTAAGAACAGGAATCCCACCAGATGAGTGTAATCTGGTAATTGCCCTAATGGCATCTTTTGTGATTTTGAATGGTCCATTTAACCACATGAAGTTGTCATGTATTCTGCTCAAAACGTACCTGCCCCATTCATCCTCAATAAAATAGGGGAAATGTATGAATTGTGCAAAATGCTTAATCCGAAGGCCCTTGTTTTGGGGTTTGAGCTCAAATGAATCATCTAACAGTTGTTTGTGATAGATATCTCTTAGTTTGAATTCCCCAAACTCTTCAATATTTGCATGTATGTAAACTCTAATGTCTTCTGTATGTAAAACGCCATGCGAAACACTGGAAAATGCTCCTAGGGGATCTACCTCCAAGGATTTATATGGATGTTTCTTAAATGTGGGCTGAGGTCTATCAGAGATCTTTACTATATTCAGAGTAGCCATCATCAAACAATCTTACTGAAGGATATCAAGAATGATAAATACCTTTTACGCAGGTTAGGGCACATGAAGAAATTCGAATAGAGCTGTATGAAGAGTTACCTTGATCTTTTGGAAGAAGTTGTTTGCAGAGCTCCTTTTCTTTCTTTTTTGCATGCGAGTGTACAAATGTGTAAATGACAGACAAATGAACTCTTTTATTCCAAGAAGCCCTAATTTTTTACCCTGCAATAAATGTGCAACCTAATTCATTCCGGTTTGCCTGGTTTTCCTTGTTCAAGGAGGAAGAAACTCGTCTGGATCATTATGATGCCTTTGTGATCGATGTTAGTGATGAATCACAATGTCCACTTCTTCTCCTGATCATCTCATATATCCACAGATTAGGCTATTTCAATTTGGATCCATATCGGGCCAACCTTGTGAGAAACCTGTTTTCCTGGAGGACTTGTTTAACCAGACCAATTCTGAAGGAATTAAACTTTTTAAATTTTCTTACGGATCTCTTAGATCTTTACCTGACCTTCTTTACATGTTTCTCTAGAAACCATTTGATCCGTAGCTTCACATGTGCCAATTTCAGGCACCAATTGACTGGCTAGGGGAACACGTTTTTCTTTGTCTCCCCCTGAGCCAGAGCTCATCTCTTAATTTTTGGAAGGAATATCAACACCAGAGTCTAGTACAGATCCAACCTCTACATTCTCTAAACTTTTCTTCACCCAAATCTTGTTCATCTCATTCCTAACTTCATCTGCATTCACTTTTTGTTTACCCTTATCTTGATTCTAATTATGATATACCGGACCTCTTTTGTCCTGATTCTTGCTTCTACAGAATTTTGCAATATGAACGGATCTATTGTAGATTTGGTAAACAACATTTCTTTGCATATTTGATTGATATCCTCTTGATCTACATTGATTAGCCATATGACCTATTCTATTGCATGCAAAGCATCTACCATTGAATGATTTGTTCATTTGCATATTTCTGCATTCATGAGATTTGTGACCATACCTTTTGCAGTTAAAACACTATCCGGAGAAGGATGAATTAGTCTGATTCATTCTCTTTCTACACTGATTAGCTTTGTGACCAAAGTGATTGCAGTTGTGGTAGTATCCATTGAAGGATGGATATCTTTGAGCATTAGGCTATCTTACCGGAGGTCTTCTAGGTCTGTTCCTTGGATTTTTAGATCCAAAATTCCTCTGACTGGATTCGGAGCTTTCTCCTTTCTCATATCCCAAACCACACTTGTCATCTACCTTCTTTTGACTTCCAATAAGAACTTCAAGTTGAGCAGAACTTATCTTGAATTTCTCTTTATACTCATTTTCTGTTTGAAGATCCCTTTTTAGAGAGACAATTTGATCCTAAAGTTTTTCTTCATTATCTTTAGCATCTTCAAGATCAGATTCAAGATGTCTGATAATTCTATCCATCTGGTGGCAATTTTCTAATTTCTCCTTGAGAGATTGTCTTAGATTATCTTGAATTTTTCTTTTCTCTTCAACTTCTTGGGTAAACTTCATGACTCCTAATTCCATTTCATGTCTTACCATAATGATTTCTTTTGATAACTTTTCATACAACTCATTTTTTTCCTTCAGCTCTTCATTTGCATTATTTGCTTCACCTTGTCTTGCCAACTACTAAAGTAGCTCCTTTCTCTTTTTCATAAAGAGACTTAATTTGTCTTTTAGTTCTCTCATGAAATCGTCAGCCTGTTTGAGTCTTTCCTTTAATTCATTGACTTCAGAGTTTGACTATTCAAGATCATCAAGGGCAGTCTTGAGTTGCTCCCTTAAACCATATGCATCCATTTGAACTCCCAGATCTTCCTCAAGCTGTTAGGCTCTGTTAGGAGGAACTTAGCTCTGATACTAATTCTTGATAACTGAGAGGAGGGGGTGAATCAATTATCCTAATTATTTCTTCTTTTTGAACTTTCTTATTAATTAATGCAACATTAATTCAAACAAGCAAACATAACCATGAAATGGAGATACACATGACACAATATTTTTGACATGGAAACCCTGTTAAGGGAGAAAACCATGGGGTGATTAACCCAAAGATTATTCTCTATTAGAAGAATAAGGAAATACAAAATGGCACTTGCCAATTAGGGCTCATTGCCCGAGCACAGTGCTCACAAGGAGGCACACTGCCTACAAGAGACACACTATCTACAAAAGAGTGTTATACAATACTTGAACTAATTGGTAGCATCCACATATGTTGGAGTTCAATTCTGGTTAGGCTCAGTACACTGATCTGCTGCACTTCATCTTTCCTCTTCTCTTATGCTACTTTCCTTTCACATACTAGACATTCCTTACTGTTTCTGCTCTGCTCTACTTTTATTCGTACATCACCAACATACACAACACTTCTCACAACTAAATCCATCCTATATATATATATCCGCACAAGTGATTTCATTATCTTTCTAGTTGGCACCTGGAACAGTCAATCTTTTCACAAACTCTGTTCTGTCGGATGAATCCTTGCACATCAAGTAATGCAGATCAAGCATATACTTGTAGAAATCATTAATCATGTCGGCCAAACATAATTCATGTCTTCATAACCTTTACCACCATCAGAAACACATCTGGAAAATAGTCTAATGTTTTGTCAGTCAGTTCTTCCTCTGTTCACACTGTCACTTAGGAACCTGGTACTCAAGTATTCATATCTTTTACCTCATCTATCACCAGAGGCTAAAACCTTGGAATCTATCACTCAAGGTAGTCCTCTTAACTTCCCCAAATCCACACTTCACCAAGATACTTCCTTTAAGAGATCCAGACCTGTCTGTCGGACCTCGCCACATGCTCTATTCCTATTTACCAGACCACAACATTCTTCACTCTAACTTCCGGTAGAGACATACCATGTCCTGCGGATGTGTGGGATGAACTTTGTTGCCATCAATGACAACAATCATGAATCCATATAGTGTCTCTTGCCAACAGTAACAAGGTCCAATAATCAGGTCCAGATCTCTCAGATGATGTAACTCAGTAAGTTGCAGACTTGGACAAGTCAAGAGGGGCATCATTACCATTTTATTCAAGAGATTTAGTCTCTAGTGATAAAGCATGAAAAAGATATGAGCATCTGAGTGTTGGGTTCTAGTCAGGTAGAGCAGACAAAGTAAGAACTGATTGACAAAGTATCAGACTTCAATTCAGATGAGTAAAAGGTGTTGATCAAGCAATTTGTGGGATTATACATTGTTGGCAGACATGATTAATGACTTCTATGCTTAAGCTTTTGATACACATCACAAATCAAGCATGGTTTCAGCCAATAGATCAATAACTTGCAAATATCTTGAGTGTTCTGGTTGTCAACTAGAAAGTTGATGAAAATCCTTGATGCGGATATATATACTAGATGGATTCTAGCATGTAAGTGTGTGTTTTGAAGATTTGAAGAAATAAGGTGTGAAGAAAAGTAGGGATAAGTGTGAGAACAACAATTCAAGTCCGGTATGTGACTGAATAACAACATTGAACAAAGGAAGAATCAAGTGCATCAGATTAGTATATTGTGCCTAACCGGATCTGAACTCTTGCATTTGTAGATGCTTCTCATCAGTTCAAACACTTGATTATCTACTATAAGTTCTGTAGACAGTGAGTCTCTTGTAGGCAGTGTGCCTCTTGTGAGCAGTGTGCTCAGGTAGTGAGCCCTAATTGGCAAGTGCCATTTTGTACTCCTTTATTCTTTTAATAGAGAATATAATCTTGGGTTAGTCACCCCATGGTTTTTCCCTTAACAGGGTAACCACATAAAAATCCTTGTGTTATGTGTGTTAATTTTATTTCTTCTCTTATGATTACATATGCTTTCATGTTTTGATATAACACTGAATATTGAGATAATGAAAGAAAAGAAAATTAAGGAAATTTTGAGATAACTGATTCACCCCCCCTCTTAGTTATCTACCTTGTTTTCAACAATTGGTATCAGAGCAAGGTTCCTCTGAACAAAGCCTACCAGCTTGAGGAAGATCTGGGAATCTCAATGGATGCATATGGGTGTGTGCAAGAAGTTGAGTCCACTTTTTGGCCAAAAAGTGGAAGTGTTTTCCCTGATTTTTAAAATTTGTCACATTTGACCTAAAAATTTGAAGCACTTAAATGTGGAATCTTGAAAAATGTCAGTAAATATGAAATGTAGTACTCAGAGTCTAGTTTCTAAATATGTAATTATTTTTAATACCCAGATGATACAAATTGATTTTTAATAGGCGTCTCTAAAAAGCACTGTTTAAAAGTCATTTTTTTTACTATACCATGCACATGTACGTCATCCATATTTTGACCTAAATAATCATATTTTTCTAAATCCTTTTGGGAAAAGATTTGTAACGCACTAAAGCATGTTTTCCATATTTTTTTGTAATTTTTTATTGAATATTTTTTTTTGTTAATTTTTTATTAGCTATTTTTGGTGTTTTAAAAAATTGTCGTGTACGTCATGCATAAGATGACCTAAACTTATCATTTTTTTAATTTTTTTTCAAATTGAAAAGAATTGTCTGAAGTACATTTTTGTACAATTTTTCTTACAAAAAATTATTTTGATGAAAAGTTATTAAAATATTAAAAAACCCTGATAAATTAGGTTTATGGACCTGTTTCATTAGAAATTAATTGAAAAATAGAAAAAATAATCCAATTGTAAAAAAAATTATATATTTGGAATCTACATTGTCTCATCTATAATGGGTTTTAATTTCATTAAAAAAGTTTGCAAAAAAGGCCTTCAGACATATGCCCAAAGTCACTATTTTGTTGTGACATTGACAAGACCTTCAACTTGCAGGGCAAACTAGGTCCAAAGCCAAGGGTCTGGTTCCCAATCCTTTTTTCTAACCCAAAACCCATAGCAAAAATTGGGTTAGAAATTCAAATTTTATTTAACGGGATCCCATTTTATAAAAGGTTAATATTTTACCCTTTTTATGAAACGGGATCCCGTTTCTAGAAAACGAGATCCCTCTTTTGGCTCGGGATCCTGAAGCATAATGGGATCTCATTTCATAAAAAGTAGGATCCTGTTTTGGTTTACCCGATTTTAGGTTTTTTTCTTTCAGGTTTTTTTCTAAGTCTAAAACTTCCACCTTAAGTGGACTCATCTTTGTGCATTTACCCATATGGTATGAAGGAACAACTTCAGTCTACCCTAGATGATCTTGAACAATCCCACTCTGAAGTCAATAATTTGAGAGAAAGACTCAAACAAGTTGATGAATTCATAAATGAGCTAAAAGAAAAACTTAGTATCTCTGTGAAAAAGAGAAAGGAACTACTTCAAAAATTAGCTAATCAGAGTGAAGTCAATGATACTAATGAAGATTTGAATGAGAAAAATAAGCTATGTGAGAAGCTGTCAAAAGAAGTCATTATGGTAAGACATGAAATGGAATCAGGAGTTATGAGATTCACCCAAGAAACTGAAGAAAAAAGAAAGATTGAAGATAATCTAAAACAATCCCTCAAGGAGAAAATAGAGGACTGTCACAAAATAGACAGAATAATCAGGCATCTTGAATCTGATCTTGAAGAAGCTAGAGACAATGAAGAACAACTTGAGAATCAAATAGACACTCTTAAACAAGATCTTCAAACAGCAAATGAATACAAAGAAAATTCAAGATAAGATCAGCCCAACTTGAAGTTCTTCTTGAAAGCCAAAAGAGGGTAGATGATAAGTGTGGCTTGGGATATGAGAAAGGTGAAAGCTCTGGATCCAGTCAGAAGAACTTTGGATCAAGAAATCAAAGAAACAGGCCTAGAAGAGCTCCGGTAAGGCAACCAAATGCCCAAAGATATCCATCCTTCAAGGGATGCTGCTTCAATTGCTACAATTTTTGTCATAAAGTAACTCAGTGCAGGAGGAGAATGAATCAGAATAATCCATCCTTCTTCGAACAATGTTTTAATTGCAAAAGGTATGGTCACAAATCTCACGAATGCAGAAATATGTAAATAAATAATTCATTCAATGGTAGATGCTTTGCATGCAATAGAATAGGACATATGGCTAATCAATGTAGATCAAGAGGATATCAATCAAATAAGCAAAGAAATGTTGTATGTTAGAATTGCAATAGATCTAGTCATATTGCCAAATTCTGCAGAATTAGAAATCAGGATAGAAAAGGTTTGGTGGAACATGATCAGAAACAAGATAAGGGCAAAGGTAAAATAAATGCAGATGAAGTTCAAAAGGAGATGAGCAAGATTTGGGTAAAAAGGAACACAATGAATATTGGGGATGGATCCACACAGAATCCAGTGCTGATATTCCTTCCAGAAACTAAAAAGGGTGAGCTCTAGCTTAGGGGGAGTCACAGAGAAAAACAATTTCCCCCAGCTAGTCAGCTAGTGCCTAAATTTGGCACATTGAGTAAACATCTAACGCTACGGATTAAAGGGTTCTTTGAAAAACCTCCAAATAACCTTCAGTAAGATCCGCATGAATTTTTGCAAGATTTATAACCGCTCAAGTTAATCTGGTTCTGACAACTATCTAGTAATGCAAAATTTCACAGATAGATCCGGTATGATTCAAAATTGAAATGCTTTGATCTGCAGACCCATGACATGATTAAAGAAAAGAAGATACATTGTCAATCCTCACTAACAATGATTCTAAGTTCCGCGTAGTGATTCAAGAAAATATCTCTCAAAACAAGGCAATCAGATAACTTAAGTTGTGCATTTATTACAAAAGGAAATTAGGGTTTGTGCAAGGATAAAAGGGTTCTTTCACTCATTATTTACACACTTGCACTCACGAAGAAGAAAAGAAGAGCTCTACAAAGAAGATTCTACAATTCACTCAAGATCAACTGGAAATTAAATTCAACCAGCGATTCATTCTGGCTCCTGCTTCAAACCCTAAAGCATGAAAAGGTACTTCCATTTTGAAAATCTCTCTCTGAATCTCTTGCAAAATGGCTACTCCAATGGTTGTCAATATTTTTGATAGGTTGAGACCTAAATACAAGAAACACCCTTACAAATCTCTAAAAGTTGATCCCTTGGGTGGGTTTTCTAGCATTCCGCATGGAGTACTGCATGTAGAAGATGTTAGGGTTTATATCCATGCAAACATTGAAGAATTTGGAGACTCAAAATTGATGGAAATTTTGAACTCAAACCTGAATTCAAGGCCCTCCGGAACAAACACTTTGGACATTACATACATTTTCCATGTTTCACAGAAGATGATGAGGTCCAGTATGTTCTAAGTAGGATGCATGATAATTTTATGTGGATAATGAGGCCATTCAAGATAACTAAAGATGCCATCAGTGCAGTGACCGAACTGCATTCATCCAGTGGGTTAGCCGCACTCAAAGCTGTGAAGAACCAAATAGTAACTGAAGCCACCGGATCAAAATTTTACAAAAGAGAAATGACCATAGATGACATCATAGATTTGGATTTCAAGTTTGCCTCAATGATAATCGGCTACAAAATCTATCATTCGAGCAAGGAGAATTCTGTGTTTGGTACAACAATGTATGCTGCATATCAGATGTTAAGGGAAGATGTAGATTATGATCTATGTGAGCTTCTTCTAAATTAGTTGTTGGAGAACTTGTAGAAGATCAAAAAGGATAAGAAAAATTCCTTTAAATATTGTAGTCTAATACTGTGTCTATTCTTCTATTATATGAATGAGCTACTGGATCAAATGTCTGGGTCTACCAAAATGACAAACCTGTTGTAATTCAGATTAGAGATTACATGTATGGACTTGGTGATGCTCAAGCCCAAAACACAGCTCTCTGGGGTTACTTCAAGAACTTCCAGAGCATGATGCAAGCCAGAGAGAGAATACCACAGTCCATAGTTGAGAAATACATGGACATAGTTGCTTTATGGTTGACACTGATCAATGTCTAATGGAGGCAGTTGAGCCAAGAACTGTATGGATAATGCCTATGGGATATCAGGTCAATGAAAAAATCTTGGAACTGCATATTCAACACTTGCTGAGCCAAACTAAGGACACTGAAGTAGAAAGGTTTGTCACCTTTGAAGAGCTAAGTATAAAAATACATGTTGAGTTAAGATAGCAGGAGATGAAGAGGAAAGTAAGAAAGGAAGTTGAATAAATTGCCAAAAGATTTGGCTTATCAAAGGAGGCTGTAGATGCTAACAGAGAGAAAATGGAGAAGGTAGAAAAAGAGAGACAAGAAGCAAATAAAGGAAACATTTCAGTGCAAGCCTCCTCCCGGACTAGATCTTCTAAGAGCTTTACACCTGTCACTCCTAAAATCTCAAAGGCTACCAAACCAGAAGTCAAGGCATCTGGAAAAAGTGAAAAGAGAATGAAGACCAAAGCCTCAAGAACATATACAAGCCATAAGGATGATGAAGAAACATAATCAGATGAAGAAATCAAGAAAATGAAGAAGAAGAAAACATCTAGGAAGTACTCTGCTAGCAGAGATGAGGAAGAG
The DNA here is from genome assembly GCA_027924645.1 of Cunninghamia lanceolata. NCBI lineage: Eukaryota > Viridiplantae > Streptophyta > Pinopsida > Cupressales > Cupressaceae > Cunninghamia > Cunninghamia lanceolata. Next base: position 14,896,922 of record BSBN01001225.1, read on the forward strand.
AAGGTAGAGGAATTCGTTGAAAAGCCCACTCTTTCCATTGATAACATCATCAAGGTAGTTACTGTGGATGGGAACCTGTAGCCAGTGGCTGAGTTCTATGATGCATACAGTGATACTGACAAGAGAATTCTAGAAGAGGCTACTGTCAGGTACTTGAACATTTATAATAAAGCTTTCATTAAAATTATATCATTAATTCCTAAGAGCCTAGAAAAGGTACTTGAGCTGAGAAAAGAGAATGGAATGCCAAAAGACTTAGAGATTCAGGAGTAGATAGCAATTCAGTTTTATCCTTCCATCACTCCAAAACAAATGGACATGATTTTTAAGGAGTGTAAGAATGAGCTCTAGAGAAAGGCAAGAATGAACAAGCTCATGCTTGGAGAAACTGATCAAGTAGCAAGAGAAACAAAAGATATCCTTTGGAATGCCTTGAAGAGATTCAATCTTCCTACTGTAGAGGAAACAAATGAAGAACCTTCTACCATGGATGTTGAAGGATTAAATGTAATCAATGAAGAACTTTCTGACAAGGATGTCAAAGGATTAAAGAAAATAGATGAAGAGAAGTCTAAGGACTTAGACTCCTTTGTTCCAATAGAGGAAGATTATAAAGTAGCAGACACTAGTAATATCACTCCTCCGGAGCCCACAGCTAGCAAGTCAAATCTTCAAGGCATTGGAGAAAAAGAGGAAGGAATAAGAGAAGAAAAGGAGATGCAAGAAAAGGAGGACAAAGAAAAAGAAGAAGAACAAGCAGAAACCATTTACAATGACACATCCAAACTGGACAGCCCTAATATCTCTGAAGAAAAGAAATCCAATTCATCAGCAAGAGATACTACAGAGATAGTGTAGAATTTCCTAAGCAAAGAGGTTGTGGAGTTAGATGAATCGGAGCTGCTTCAAGGGCCTCTAAATCTAGACACTCTCTCTGGTACAGATGATGAAGATTGCATCATTCACTCAAGCCAAGGCTAAAGAGAAACTTTTGAGCTATTGGAGAGTGCATCTGGGATATTGGAAAAGATCATGCAAACCTATCAAAAGGATCCTTTGGCCTTGCCATCCAGTAATCTGAAAAACCTAGTCAATTTTGTTGACACTTATTTTGAATCTTTAGAGAAATCAACAGAAATAAAGGTCTAAAAAGAGTTTTTAGGGAAAAGATTCACTGAGGTGCAAGGGCTTATTGCTAATGATAGGCAGACTCTAGATATTGGAATAAAGAGCCTTGAAAATGCTCTCAAAGATGGTGGGGACCTATTCAAATTTTGTCTGACTTGGCCTAAAGTGACAAAAGACATTGAGGAGAAAGTAAAAGAACAAGAAGAAAAATTGTCAAGCCTAGTTCAGAATTTTGACCCCCTTTCTTCCTCTCTAATGAATCAAGAATGGCAGGCTATTGTTATCATAAATGAAATAAAGAAGCTAGACAAAGAAAAGAAGAACATAATGAATAGAATGGTTGAACTTAGAGGGATAATTATCCCTAAGCTAGAGGCAATGCATGAGGCCTTGACAGATGCTCAGACCACAGCCAGGACTAGTGATCTAGTAGATTTAAGAAGGATAGAAGCATATACATTTTTGTTGAGTGGTCACATCTCCATTTTGGATAGGATGAAGAAGAGTTGGGCCACAGAGTTTGTACACCTAAAGACTACTTTTGCGGATATACTTAAGTATATGTAAGTATAACATGTGATTTATATATACTTATGCAGCCATGTATAGAATAATTTTTGCAAAATTTTGGTATACGGATTCCACCTTTTGCTATTGATGTCAAAGGGGGAGTGAAGAGTAGTGAAAAATGTGGAGTCCAGCTAATGGGGAGCTCTGGTAAAACAATGCAAAAGACAGAGCATCAACCAATGGGGAGTTACTGCGACACAGCCATTTTTCACTAAGTGTTGCCATCAATGCCAAAAGGGGAGATTGTTGGCAAGAGACGCTGTGTGGCTTCATAAGTGTTGTCATTGATGGTAACAAAGTCTATCCTACACATCCGCAGTACATAGTATGCCTATACTGGAAGTCAGATTGAAGATTGTTTTAGTCCGGTGAACAAGAACAAAGTATGTAACAAGGTCTGACAATCAGGTCTAGATCTCTTAGATGGTGTAACTCAGTAAGTTGTAGATTTGGACAAGTCAAGAGGGGTATCATTACTATTGTATTCCAGAGATAGCCTCCGGAGATAAAACATGAAAAAGATATGAGCATTTGAGTGTTGAGTTCCAATCAGGCAGAGCAGACAAAGGAAGAACTGATTGACAGAGTATTAAACTTTAATTTGGATGAGTAAAAGGTGTTGATCAAGTAATTTTTGGGATTATACATTGTTGGCCAACATGATTAATGACTTCTATGCTTAAGCTTTTGATACACATCACAAATCAAGCATGGTTTCAGCCGATAGATCAATAACTTGCAAATATCTTGAGTGTTCTTGTTGCCGACTAGAAAGTTGAAAATCCTTGATGCAAATATATATACCAGATGGATTCCAGCATGTAAGTGTGTGTGTTGAAGATGTGAAGAAATAAGGTTTGAAGAATAGTAGGGATAAGTGTGAGAACAACAATTCAAGTCTGGTATGTGACTGAATAACAACATTTAACAGAGGAAGAATGAAGTGCAGCAGATCAGTATATTGTGCCTAATCAGAACTGAACTCTTGCATTTGTAGATGCTTCTCATCAGTTCAAACACTTGATTATCCACTGTAAGTTTTGTAGATAGTGAGTCTCTTATAGGCAGTGTGCCTCTTGTGAGCAGTGTGCTCAAGTAGTGAGCCCTAATTGGAAAGTGCTATTTTGTACTCCTTTATTCTTTTAATAGAGAATACAATCTTGGGTTAGTCACCCCATGGTTTTTCCCTTAACAGGGTTTCCATGTAAAAATCCTTGTGTTATTTGTGTTAATTTTATTTATGCTCTTATGATTACATATGCTTTCATGTTTTGATATAACACTAAATATTGAGATAACAAAAGAAAAGAAAATTAAGGAAATTTTAAGATAACTGATTCACCCCCCCTCTCAGTTATCTACCTTGTTTTCAACACAATGGACAAAGTTTGATACTTAGATGACTAATTAACCTCTTTTCCCAACATCTAACTCTTCCTCAAGGATGATACTCTCCTTCCTTATTCAAAGGACGTTGCATTTTCCTATTCACACTCATGACCATAAAATCATGATCAGTGCATCATCATCTAATTCACAATTTAAATTAATTTAATATTCATATGAACAAATAGTTTCCTAACTATCTATCATCAATCATTAACCTCATAATCAAAGATTAAATCAGATATTTCCACAATATCAAATCAGTTAACTATGATTAATCCTCCTATTTACCATGCAAGGTTAATATTAGGTCTAGTTATAAGTTGGGGATGTAACAAGAAGGAAGGTCTGAAATTCTTCTTGATACCAGAAAATCCATTTTGTAGCTTCTTTGTACAATCACATTGAAGGATTTAACTATTCCAACTACCTGAGTCTAACTTTTCTGAAATATTTGTACTTTAGGTATTAAATCCCCTCTGCAACAACAAAAAAATGTGTCCTTCAAGCTTTTACAACACTTCAAAATATTTAAATTTCTTAAATATTCTAAAGTATCATCCATTTCCATTAATTTCACCATTCTGGCCTTTTATTTTGCCTTATCAACAAAATCTTACTTTCAGAACTAAGCCCGCAATCTTTTCTCCTTTCCTATTTACCCTATCAGAAAAATCTCAATTTTCAGAACTATCTCTCCTTGGCACTTTATCTGATATTTTGCCTTATCAGAAAATCTCCACTTTTTTGAACCTTTCTATCTTCAGCTCTTTTTGTCGGTGACTTCTTCATTTCCAAAACTTTCTTTGCTTCGCCTTTTGCCTTATCAGCAAATTCCTCATCTTTAGAACTGCCTCCCTCCTGTTTTCAGGCCTCTTGGTCTTTCATTTTGTCCTATCGACAAAATGTCTATTTTTTGAACTTGGCATGTTTCTCTCTTTGTTGGAAAAAGTTGACTTCCATGAACCAATTTTGTTTCTCGTTTCTCCCTTTAGTTGGCGAAAACCTCTTTTCATGAACTGTGCCTCGGCTGACTTTCTCCCTTAGCTTTTCACCTTGTTGGCAAATCTATGAAATTATGAACTGGTTAGTAAGTTATCCTTTTTGCCAATTTCCTGACTAGCCAACTAATTCACAATTTTCATCTTATCGGTGAACTTTCCTTTTCCTAAATTGTCCATGCCTTAGCTGATTTTGCCTTATCTTTCGCCTTGTCGGTGAATCCTCCTTGCCGTTAACCATCACCTCCACCGTTGACTTGTCTTGTCCATTTGTCAAAAAAGTCACCAATTGGCGAACCTTTGAAAATATGAACTAGCCAATGAGTTCTCCTTTTTGTCGATTCCCCTATAAAGCCTTTGCTTTCCTCCTTGCCTCTACCTACCTTCACTGCCCTGTTCCTTTGTCGGAGAATTCACCGATCGACAAACCTAAGGTTCACATAACCAAACTCTTGTCGATAAGGAAAAACTCTTTCCTTTGTGAATTTCCAAGTTCCTACCTTGGACATTTTCCTTTCGCTCATCCCTCTAGTCAGCAAACCAACAAATCAGTAAACTAGAAAACTGTCGAACCGCCAAACCAAAAGTTCACCAAACTAAAATTTTGCTAACAAAGGCAAAATAAAAGGCAAAACTTAGAATTTTTGGGGGAATTTTTTAGGCTTTTATAAGGGGAATTTATCCTTCCATCTAGGCTCTCTCAAATCGTATTTTGTTGATGAAAGGAGGGATTTTGGATATTTTGACCTAGGCAAAATATGACAACATTTTGGTGACTATGCAGGGGTGTTTGCCTACTAAACACAATATCCAGCTGCCTTATACAATCCATTGGGCACATAGTCAAAAAAGGGAACTGCAACAACATGACCAATACAAAACTAAAAAGTGCCTCTAGAAAACAAGACAAAATAGAAAACAAGAAGGCAAGCAATCTCCTAATGAGAATGTAGCTTGTGAAAGAGCACTTATTGAAAGGGAAAGCTAAAATAGAAAACAAACTAACATAAACCTAAACTAACGAACCATAAAATTGACCTAAATAAAGCCATTAACTAGTTTTTCAAAATAATTGTCCTTTCTCAACAATTTACAATGTTTTACATTCTTATGGGCAGCTAAAAGGAGGTGTGAAAGGGGTGGGCATACAACAAATTGACAAAACACTTCCCCCATAATGAGAACAAACTGACTTACCCACTTGAACTACTTGTTGATACAGCTTCCTGGAAGTGGACAAATGGGTTGATCATGCTTATTTTGGTGCTCAACTTCATGATCAGGAGTAAGAATGACAAGTGGTGACTCTTCATGGCATCTCTCTAGCTGGGCTAGGTGTTTGATAAGACATCCCCTTGAAATGACATGCAAATCAACAGAGTTGATCTCATGCTTATGCTTTGATTATTCATCATTCTACTACTGGTTTGAATGCTCTGGCTCTTGTAGCTCAACTGGAAAAATGGTTGCCTCCACCTCATGAATAAGATGCTCATGATTTTCTAAATTAGGCTAAAAAAATGAGCCCTACACATGCTCAATAGCAAAATCTTCTCCACCAAGAAGTTGATATCTCTATTGGATAATCAAGAACAAATCTTCAATTTGTTCTTGCCTATGCTCAATCTCTACATTGCTATCTTCTATAAAATATGGGAGATCCTCAAACATGTTTTCGTCATCAACCTCTACACTTTCCACCATAAGGTAAATTGCATGCCCCTCTGCATGAGCTGGAACCTCACTATTATGCTGGGGCCCATATTTAAACAACCCACCATCATTTTACATGTCCCTATACTGCTCTAGAACTATTGTTAATATTGGCATCTGCATGCCTTCTTCATCTTCAATATAGCTGGGCAGTTCACAAAATATAGTGGCATCCTCCACTTTTGGAGCGATTGGAGCAATCTCCTCCACCATGCCCCTGTCCTTTGACTGTAACTCCACTGTATTTTGCTTGAGTTGTCTCTGCAACTGTAACTCTTCACTATGCTTCCTCTACATTTCAGTTTCATTCATCTTATTAAAAGAATGGGAAAACTCCACAAACGAGCCAAGGTCTAGGGGACTCAACCCTACATCATGATCAACACTATCCCTATTGTGCTCAATGCAATGTTGATGGTTTGGATGATCTGGATTAACTTCTTATTACAACATGTATGAATTTTTGGTTGTAATAGTGCATGAGGGTTCACTATTTGCATGTGGCTCCTCCCTTGTTATGGGTGTCTCCTTCCTGAGCTCATCCCCCCAATTAGTCCAATAGACAATAGGTCACCTTTGAAAAGAGAAATAGTGTCAGGGAAAGAGGAATAATAGGGAATGTGAGCTGGAAGGGTCTCTTGAGAGGGTTGTTCCTGAGGAATAATAGGCTAAATGTGTGTAGGAACAGACTCTCATGAAAGCTGGGGACCTCTAAAACTTGGGATTTTGAAACTGGAAAGTGGCTTTGGAGGCCCAGAGGGGTTATCCTGCCTGAAGCTTAGGATCTTGAATTTGGGAGTTATTTCTGCTACTGGCTGAACTTGTGTAGGAGAGAGGGGCTATCTAAAATTGGAAATGGATGGGATTTATTGGGATTCCAGCCTCCTCTAGGCAAGCAATTGCCTTAATTATTCTTCTTTAGCTACGATCTCTAAAGCCAAGCTTTCTCAATAAGCTCTTTCCTATGCCTCCATCTACTATTGGTGAAGATGAGCCTAATGAGCAAGCTCATCTTGTTGTTGGTTATACCTTCTCTTTGTGTCAATGTTATCTAACTCCCTTTGAAAATTTAACATGATATCTTTGACACTCATGTCGCTGACATCCTGAGGTCACTCAGTAGGGTAAATATGTTGATTTGGAGCAAAGGGGACCTCTTGAGGTTGATAGTAAGCATAAGAAAGGGTGTAATGGAGGTAAGCATCATGAGGATGTTGATAACCTATTGTTGCAGGGTTGTATGGCATAAAATTAGAGGCATTTTGGGCCTAATATTACTGGTATGGGGGCCAATAACTTGCATGTTGGCTAGGGGGAGGGGAGTAGCCTTAACTCCCACAATAGTTTGACATTTTAAAGGATCAAAATGCTAGATAATCATAGAAAATGTCTGAATTAGAGCAAAATAATCTGATATTAGCAGAAAACTAGATACATACCCAGAAGAGTCGCCAGGTGATTCGTGATGCTCCTGAAAGCTAGAAAACACCAAAAGTATCACCGAACTTCACTCGTTGATGACTCTTTGTGCACTTGAACTAGCTTCACTAGTTGATTTGTTCAACAGAGTCGCCATGGTGTTGAAGAAGATTGTCATGAATGGCAAGATGCACTAAAGAACACACCAAATCCTTCAATGGATGATGATGCTCATCAAATTGGTCCCACTAGACGTGCCCCAAAAACTACTATCATGTGGAATTGCATCCTACTTGAAGCCTATTCAAGCATTCCAATGACATAATGGGATTGATCTCAAGGTGTGGGACCTTGCAAATGAGATCAGACCTCCAAAGAAGGTTGGTTCCTCATTCTGATCTTAAGGCTCAGAGAATTGAACTAAATCTAATGCTGCTCACAGGGAAAAGGCGAAGAAAATACTAAAATTAAAAGGGGAGGTGATGCACTAGATTTATAATGTGTTTTAATTGTGTCTGAATTAACACAACAATGACTTCAAGATGGAGAGAAAATGAAAAGAATGAAGCCAAGTCTTTATCAAAAAAGTTGGAAGTTCACGAACTTCTAACTTTTCTAATAGGGTGAGACTCCAAGAGACAAAGGAGAAAGACAGAAAAAGACAAAGGAAGTGAAGCCTTTGTCAAAAAATGGGTAGTTCATGAACCACAATGTTCGTCGATCACCCAAATTGTCGATAAAGGAAGAATAGAGAAATGAGAGACAAAGAAAATAAAACAAGGAAAGAAGAGGAAGGGAGGCTAACGCTAAGTTCACCACCGTGAGGAAACACCAACAAACAAGAAGAAAAGAGGCAAAAAGAAGAGAAAGAAAAATGAAGTGGATGGTTCGCATCAGACCAAGTTCACTGATAGGTGAAATCACCCACGAAGGAGGAAGGATAAAGTGCCAAAGAATGAGGAGAAAAGAAAGATACTCCAAGGTTCGTGATGGGGAAATTTCACCGATAAGGCAAAGTGTTAATCGAAGTAAAGTCAAATATGAAAATTAAATTAAATATAAGCATGAAGTATAAATGAGATAGTTTGAAATATTTTAAAGTAAGTTTTAAAATATTTTAAAGAGTTGTAAAATATTTACACACTTTCAGTGAGCTTTTTTGATCCAAATAAATTAGGGTATCTAAATTAAATAATATTCTCATCCAAATGTTATTTTCAAATAAAGAAATGGGTATTGGTTACCTTTCAATTTTTTGTTGTCCATTCAAATTCAAAGGAAGATGAGGTGTGGCGACTTTTCAACTTCTATTAAAATGTATAAATGGGGTCAATTCAAAGCAACAAGGGGGGAAGTTCAAGGCATACATCTCTTCTTAGAGATACATCTCATCCTTCTTAGAGATACATCTCATCGGATGAGATGTATCTCTAAGAAGAGATGTATGCCTTGAACTTCCCCCCTTGTTGCTTTGAATTGACCCCATTTATACATTTTAATAGAAGTTGAAAAGTCGCCACACCTCATCTTCCTTTGAATTTGAATGGACAACCAAAAATTGAAAGGTAACCAATACCCATTTCTTTATTTGAAAATAACATTTGGATGAGAATATTATTTAATTTAGATACCCTAATTTATTTGGATCATTTTTATTTTAAATACCCATCTTCTCTATGGCCTCCATGAATACAAAATTGATCCTGCATAAGGGGACTGGGTAAGTCATCATGATGAGGTCAATTTTTCAAAGTTCATATTTCATGTTAATAACCTCATGGTTGGATAGAGTACAAAATTTCATGCAGGTTTGCCTTTTGGATCACCCTGATATTCTTTAGGGAACAAGAGTTATGGTGAGTCAAAGTCCTGGTCAAACCTAATATTCTGAGGGGGGGTCATATTTCTTAACATTAGTCATCTTATGAAAGATCACCCTGATCCAATTTTATCACCTGATAAATCATTTATCAGGAGATCTGGACGTCAATTTTGGGTGATAGAATCATCTACCTGTCGAACAACGTCATATATTTTGCGGGGGTCATATTCCCAATGTCACCTGATATTTTGAATATCACCCTATCTTCCAAATATCACCCCATTGCAAAATATCACCCTAAGGACAATATCATGATGACGTCATATAATCCCGATAGATAAGAAAATTACCATGATGATGACATCATCATCCTTTTTACCTCGCGGAGGTATATTTCCAATAGCGACCCTTTCTACATAACATGACGATGACGTCATAGTGCAACAACGATAAACTAAGTCATTATCCTAATATTTCTTAATATCACCTGACATTTTAAACATTACCTGATATTTAGAATATCTCCCCAATCTTCTGAGGATCACCCCACTCCTCTTGCTGCACAACATTAAATGCCATAAATGCAGTAGGTGGGTTCCTGCTGATTGTGAATGCGATCTAGACACTTGGCAGCGTCCATGAATTAATGACAGGGGATCAATGGTTAAGATTGAATAAACCTCGTGTTACCCTAAAATTGTCCTAATAAGGAGGATAAAGGTGAATTTACTTCTTCATTTTACACTTACCCTACGATAAAACTAGTTTTTACAGAGCACAGAGCTTTCAAACCCTCATACGACCTACCTGCAGACACACACGGCTTGCAGCAGAATAGGACACATGATTATCACTAGTATCTGGATCTCTCTTTTATAATCATCAGCATAATCAAGGAGTTAAACGCTATCAAGTAAGTAATTAAAACCCTCTTCCTATCATTTTCTGTATGTCCAGGTAGTATGCCTTTGCTAGTTTGAAGATATATGTTATGCATATCATGATGAAACGATGATTAATTAATATAATGTGCATCATGCCATGAGGATATAATGTTGTGTGCATGTATGTAAAGTATTGTATGGTAAGACTGGTCTTGTTTATTGCAAGAAACCATGGCAGACAAGAGGTTGAGCAAATCTGATGCTAAATTTCTTAAACCAATGTTTGCTCAGCCTGAAGGTGTACAATTCAAATATGGTGTAATCGCAGACACACACCAGGGAAGCACTGATTTGGTCAATTGGTCATCTAGAATGCATGATTACAAGAATAATAACCTGTTGGACACCATTTTCGTGTCAGGAATGTGGAACGCAGCTGGATTTCCCTATTCTATGGAGACTCCAGAATTGATTATTGAATGTGCTAGGAACTACAATCCACAAACAAGGAAGGTGGAAAAGCATGGTCAAGTGTTTGCAGATCTGTCCATCAGGGGGATGGCAGCCACTTTCAATTTACCATTGGGAAAAAAGATTGTCAGCATGGATCTGAAGAAACTGGAAACCGAATATATAAACAACAAGAAAGCTTCTAGGAAGAGAATGTATCAATGGAGGGCAAAGAATAGTCCTTATCCTGCAGCTGCTAAACTACCAGTGCATATGTACAAGTTTGTTTTTTAATGATGAATACCAATATATGATAGCCCTACTTAGTAGAGTGATAGGCCAGCCTGATGCTGGGAGTTTCAAAGATTGGATGTATGGGGTTATCCTGATGTGTCTATATACAAACAACAAGCCATTATGTGCCAAAATGATAAGTGATGCCCTAAATGAGCAGTTCATGAACCTAGAAGGCCTAGAATGTTCATTTCATATGACTTCATATGTGGTATACTCATGTGCATACAAAGGTACATTTAGTGCACTTGTAACAGAAGGAAAGATTGGTGGCATTACCAATGATGCCCACATTTGGGATCATTATCCTCAACTACAAAGACAAAATTATCTTCCAGATTACAAATTGGTGAATGATGCATTTTCTATGCATCTGGTCAGGACAATGGAAGAAGATAGGACTAAAAGACTGAGCATGGAGGCTCAAGAAGTCATATACAGGCATGGGGCCTAGTTTATACAATACACCACATTCTCTTATATCAAAATAGAGGGCTTTACAGGACAACCCCTCATGCTCCCAAGATATCCCATGGATGCAGTTGTTTTGATGGAGTTCATGAGACAAATATCCACAATATGGGATGCTTACAAAGCAAATAATAGGGTTCCACTAGTATTGTTTCCAATAACAATGGGTTGGTATATATGCTAGGATTCTAATAACATTAAGAAGGCCATAGCTGGTCGAGACATGATGAAGCTACATCCATTCCCTTGGTAAGATCTTATGACCCATATGGGAGGATGCAGAAAATCATGGGGAAGCCCATCCATCAGAAGTACTTAGAGGATTTTTGGACAGATTGTGAGGATGAAGCTGAGGCTAGAAGAAGAAAATACCAAAGGCTGACTCTCAACCAGATCAAAACTTTTGATTGTATTCCAGTGCCCGCTCAGTTAAAAAAGGATGATGGTAAAATAATGGCTAATGAATATGAGGAAAAGAAAATATACAATGACACAATCTCAGCACCTGATCTTACATAGCATGAGGATATTTCATTAGATCAATTTACAGGCAGGATGCTGCAGTTAACCCAATCTTGGGTAGATGAACAAATAAATGCACTAAAGAAGAAGGGTGTAGCCCTTACAGTTGACAATAAGAAGAAGAGGCAGGAGCTTCTTGACAATGAATATGATGACTTTCTAAATGAAAAGAGAAAATCTAAAGCAGAAAGAATGCCACCTCAAGAACAAAGCAAGAGATCCCCTAGAGGTAAGAAAACTGATAATGAACCTAAAGGGGTAATAGTTGAAAGAATGATTATAACAGCTGAGGATGCACCTGCATCAGGACAGACATCAACCTCATCAGCACAGCCTCCTATAGATACACAAAAGGCTAAAAAAATCCAGAGGCCAGCTGTTGAAAATATTGAAACATATGAGGAGGGTCATGTATCACAACAACAAAAGGAAAAAGATGTTCTCCTTGATGAAGAGCCTGAAGAAGAGGACCTTATGCCCCTCATAAGAAAAAGAAAAGCACCTCAAGTGATGGCATCCACACCTAAGAAACCAAGAAACTCAATGAGAGGTGAAATAAAACGTGACCCCATAGTATTGAGAGGAGTTGGTGGAGAAGTATTTAGAAAGGAAATGCAACACAATGTGCCACTTCCCACCATTATTTAGTTTAAGACTGAACAAGCTGAAGAACAAATGAAAGAGGCCTCCAGGCCAATTCAAAGTAGTCTTGTCTCACTAGAGGAGATAGTTGATTTATCTGATGATGAGGTAGTAAAGGATGTAACCTCTCAACAAATGGAAACCCTTGCTGCTAACACCCGCATAACTCCACAAGGAACTCCCTCAGTACAGGCGGCTATGTTAGAAGAATTGAAGAAAGTGGAACAGGAAAAGGAGAACAACCCAGAAAGGATTGCACAACAAATAGGGCTTGATAAACAAGGGGGCCAGGTGGCTAGCCCTAAAGTGATAGATTTAACATATAGGGAGGATGTAGCACATCTTGAAAATCCAGTGGGTACACCTGAGAGAATAGGAAATGTTGAGGAGATTAAGTTGACAGAAAAAGGACACACTACAGATATGGGTCGACAACAACAAAGTATACCCAATGAGCCCAAAGTAGTTGAAGTCCAAGAAAAGGGTGGAAATGAAAAGGTTATATTAAGTGAAGAAGTACCCAGGACTCAAGAAACCTTTGGTGAAAAGGATACATCAGGTCAGGATGACCTAATGACTCAAGATATAGATACTACAGGCACGGATCAGAATGTGATCCAAAATCAAGTAGAGGCACCTAAGGTAGATACAATGACATTTAAGGATGCAAATGTGCCTCATAATGAGGAAATTCCCAAAGGGGATGAAACAAAAAATGATGAAGTATAGGACCAGTTATAGGATCATCATGTGAATGCATCGCAAGATCCTCCATCACAAGAAGAAATTCCTCAACAGGAGGAAGCACCACAGGATCACTCTCATGAGGAGCATCATGAGGAAGAAATAAGGAAGTCACCATCCCCATCAAAAATAGATGCAGTTACTAGAGATCAAGGTGATCAGCATGATGATGGTGGACACCAAGGATCTGGAGACCAAGTCCTCCATGGCTTGAGAAAGAAATAGATGCAGAGTCAGGTTTGGAGATTCAAGAGTTTGATGTGTCAACCCTATTTTTAGAGACCATCACGAAGCTGATGAGGAAGGCCAGGTTAACCTTGGCCATAAGAAGAGATCTTGCAATGGGCAAGAGGACCGCTTAGATAGCACTTCCCACGGTTGAAAAGGAGAAAGGCAAAATCACCCTGGAAGAATTCCAGATCACTACTGTTGATTTAGGGTTTGCCAATGAAGACCAAGAAGGTCAAGAGGGAAAAGATATAATTGATTCTTTGACCCAAATGGTAAAGAAGGAAAAAGAGAAAAATAAGCAGCATAAAGAGCACATTGCTCAGCTGCATGCCTACATAAAAAGGTTAATTAACCCTAATGATACTTCAAATTCAGAGGCAGTCCCATTGATTGCAATTTCTCAGGAAGAGGTCAATAAGCTGGACCTTATGAAGCACAAATCTGTAATAATGAGAAGGTGGATGTTATCCGCACTCAACGAAGAAGAAGAAGTAGTGAAAGCCTTTTTGCAGAGGTGGAATTCTTTAAGTGTCTCCAAAAGGAAGGTGGATAAGTTGCAAATGGAGGCTAGAAGAAGGTCATTCCAATTAGAGAAAGCCTTGAGTGCTTTGGATGAAATAAAGAGGATTAATCCTTAGGTTCTAATAAACAAACAGGTGCTCGATAATAATACTGCCATATTGGTGGATATCTGGTATAAAGATATCAGATTTGAAAATGATGTATTAAAAAGATGCAACAGCAAGTTAAGAGACATCAACATGAAGCTACATGACATGATGTCATTTGAAGCGAAAATCCTGGAGGCCCTAGAGGGGAAGGTAGAAGGAAAGATTAAGAATCAAGATGCAGATTTTGCAGTAAAGGCTCTGCATGATAACTTCCAGCTGATAGCTGATGACCCTCTTAACTATTGCAAGTATGAGGATAACCAGTGTTGTCATTGATGTCAACATACTCATATTGCATTAATGAGAAAGGATTGGATGAGCTGTGTGCTGAGGATATTGAGGAAATTAGTCTCAATCAAGAATAGTGAAGAACAGTGATGACATTAAGGTAAAAGTCCAAGATAAGGTCAAGATCAGAGGATGCGGTTTAAAGGGTTTGTAGATATGAGTCTTGAGATGCTCCAGTCAAGATTTCAGAGGTTCGCATGAATATCTGAATAAGTTATGGTCTCTCTAGTAGAACTGGTTTTGATAAATGTTCAGTGGTGACAGAGTGTCACAGATTGGTCCGGTGAGCTCCAGACTTGCATTATCTCATCCTACAGATTGGAGGGAGTGTTGAAGAAGTCCGTTTGAAGTAACAAATAGATTTGTTCATGGTTTGGAGGTCTAAAAGCACCTTTTTCATTATGACAGTAATGACAGACTGTGTTCTTGAAGTTCCAGGTGAAGAAGAGAAGAATTCCAATAAGCTAATAAAGTGTGGATGTTCTTGATGACTCAGTAAAGGTTTTGGTGATCCTTGGATCATGTACAATTCTTATTGGTGGTCCGCATTGAAGTTTGAGTTTGCATTTGAAGAATAACCACGGATATTGGTGTTCTTCCTAAGATAGGCTGACTGGATGTATTACACATCTTGCGAATGATCTTATAGGTGTTTGCCGACTTAGATGATTGTTCCTAAGTCGATGCCTTGTATAAATAAGGGATTGTGAATTCATTTTGAAGTGTGTCTTGGTGTGGATGAGTGTGGAATAGCGAAGAAGAAGAGCAAAAGGTAGAGCAGGAGTTTTCAGGCTTAAATGGAACTGATCCAAGCATGGTAAAGATGTCATTCTCTAGTTCAAGTTTGTAATACTTGTTACATTGTAGACAGTGTGTCTCTTGTAGGCAGTGTGCCTCTTGTGAGCAGTGTGCTTAGGTAGTGAGCCCTAATTGGCATGTGACATCTATTTTTCTTATTCTTCTAATAGAGAATAATCCTTGGGTTAATCACCCCATGGTTTTTCCCTTGACCAGGTTTTCTATGTCAAAATCTTGGTGTCTCATGTGTTGATGTGTATCTACTCTGGTGTTTATGCTTTATGCTTTCATGAGTGATTAATTGATATGCTACTAAATAACAAAGAAGATTTAAATGTTTGAATTAAAAGCAAGTTTTGTACAACTGATTCACCCCCCCTCTCAGTTGTGTGCCCTAAATCTAACAATTGGTATCAGAGCCAAGTTCCTCTAAAAGGACCTTAACCGCTTCAGGAGATCCAGGATGTCGTCATACAAGAAGGATAGTCTGAAGTTTGATGGAACCAACTTCTCTCTTTGGAAAGGTCGCATGAAATGTCACTTGGAGTGTATGGGAAAGGCATACTTGTCCATGGTCACAAAAACATATGTACCTCCACAGGGTGGTCTGACAACTCTAAATGAAATCACAGATGCTGAAAAAAATCTGCGAACCAAAGAGGCTCTTCTAAGCGCATTAACTGACTCAGAGCTCTCAAATGTTATTGACCTACCAACTACCTATGAGATCTAGATTAAACTGGAACTTCTGCATGAAGGAGATGAGTATGTTAAGAGTGCAAGGCTGTAGAGTCTCAAAGGGAAATTTGAAAGACTGAAGATGAGAGATGATGAAAATATTACTACCTTTATGCCAAGAGTAAATGAGCTGGTGTGTAGAATTAGGAATGCTGGTGGAGTTTTGGATGAAAATGAGATTGTTTTCAAAATTCTCAAATCCCTTCCTGCTATCTACAAAATCAAGGTTGTTGCCATTGATGAATTTTGAGCCCATACAACTGTCACAAGAGACCAACTGGCTGACAAACTGGCTGCATTTGAAATGATCAAGTTTGGAGATGATCCCCCCAAGACTGAATCTACATTCAAAGCCAGTGCCTCTGTGAAAGGTAAACAAAGATTTGATCTGGGAGAAAACTCTTCAAGGAAGCTATCATGGTATGATCAAGCAAGAAGAGACATGGAAGTGGAAGAAGCAGAAACAACTCAACTTGAAGCCCTCATTGCAAAGAGACTGCCAAGAGGATCCGGTAAGTATGAAGGAAGATTACCCTTTAAGTGCTTCAACTGCAATAAGATTGGTCATTTTGCCTCAAGATGTCCAGAAAGATCTATAAGGTCAAATTCTAACAGACAAAGGTTCCAAAGGAATTGTTATTTTGTTCATGAAGAAGATGATAATGAAGGAGTAACAGATGATGAATCAGAGATAGGAAACAAACCTAGAAATGAATGGGTGTTTATTGCCATCAAGGAAGAAGATCTAATATCCTCTGAATTTGTTAATCATAAGGTTGTAGAAAGAGCTTTGGCTGCCTAAGTTGAAGAAAAGGATGATTGGGTTATTGCCAGTGGATGCTCTCACAATATGACAGGTGACAAGAACAAGTTATTAGATTTGGAAAGGTATGAAGGAGGAGTGGTAAAGTTTGGTGATAATTCTGTTGGTAGAATCAGAGGAAGAGGAACTATTTCTTTTAATGGAAGAAACAAAACTAGTAATGTGCTATATGTTGAAGGCTTGAAGCACAATCTTCTCAGTGTTGGACAGTTGGTGGACAAAGGCTATGATCTCCGATTCAAGGATGGAAAATGCAAAATCCTTGAAAGATCTGGAACAGAGATTGCATCCGGTACTCAAACTAAAGGTAATATCTTCCACTTGGTTGGTGCTGATAAAAAAGTTGTCTATTTGTTCAAGTTGATCAGAGTTGGTTATGGCATAGAAGGATGTGTCATGTAAATTTTGATAACATCATCAAGATAAGCAATACTCAGGCTATAAGAGATCTTCCAAAAGTGGTAAAACCTACAAATAGTTTGTGCAAAGAATGTCAGCTGGGTAAACAGAGCAGAGTCTCATTCAAAAGCAAGGATCAGTCCTCTACCAGATTATTGGAATTAGTTCATACTGATCTATGTGGTCCAACAAGAATAAAGAGTATGCAGGGTGATAGATACTTCATGTTACTGATTGATGACCATTGCCAAATGATGTGGGTTACCTTTCTGAAAGAGAAATTAGAAGCATTTGAGAAGTTCAAAATCTTCAAGGCTATGGTAGAGAATCAAACCAGATTAAAACTGAAATGTCTGAGGTCTGATAGAGGTGGTGAATTCACATCCGGTGAATTCATAGACTTTTGTGAGAAGCATGGTATAAAGAGATAGTTATCTGCTCCTAGGACTCCACAGCAAAATGGAGTAGTAGAAAGAAAAAGCCGGACCATCCAGGAAGCATCCAGGACAATGATGATGGAAGCAAATGTTCCCCAAATGTTTTGGAGAGAAGCTGTCAGCACTGTAGTCTATACTCTCAATCGAGTTCAAATCAGAAGCAATACCGGTAAGACTCCTTATGAACTTTGGTTTGGCATCACTCCTACTGTGAGATATTTCAAAGTATTTGGTAGCAAATGTTACATTAAAAGAGATGAAGATCTAGGAAAGTTTGATGCTAGAAGTGATGAAGGAATTTTCTTGGGTTACTCCACTCAAAGCAAAGCATACCGGTGTTACAATAAGAGACTGAGAAAGATGATATAAAGTACAAATGTGAAGGTTGATGAAGGTATTGAGAAGCCCTCAAGATTTTATGAGTATGATGAAGATGATCAGAATGGTGTTCTGGTTCAAGGAACTCAATCCTCTCCTGAAAGTCAGCTTCAGACTGATCCGGCAAATCAGGAAGAAGAGATAGGTCTAAATGAGTCTGATCAAGAAGCAGAAATGCAAGAAACTCCCAAAGTTCTAAGGTATGTAAGACTGAACCACTCTGAAGATCAGATCATAGGTGACAAAAGCAAAGGTGTGCAAACTAGAAGGAATGTTGCTCAAAATTTAGATGAATTTTGTCTGATTTCAAAGATTGAACCTAAGACAATAAATGAAGCCTGCAATGATGAAAATTGGACCAAAGCAATGGAAGAAGAGTTAATGCAAATTGAGAAAAATCACACTTGGGATCTTGTTTCTAGATCTAGAAACAAGAATGTGATTGGAACCAAATGGGTCTTCCGGAACAAACTAAATGAAGTTGGTGAAGTAATTAGAAATAAAGCCAGATTAGTCTGCAAAGGCTACTCTCAAATAGAAGGGATTGATTTTGAGGAAACCTTTGCTCCGGTGGCAAGAATTGAAGCAGTCAGACTATTTCTTGCATTTGTTGCCTTCAAAGATTTTAAAGTGTATCAAATGGATGTCAAATCTGCTTTCCTGAATGGTGACTTAGAAGAAGAAGTGTACATTGAACAATCGGATGGATTTCAGTTATCTGAGCATAGTGATATGGTCTGCAAATTAAAGAAGGCACTGTATGGTCTAAAGCAAGCGCCAAGAGCATGGTATGAGAGGCTGGACAAACATCTTTTGAAGATTGGTTTCAACAAAGGTACTGCTGATAGTAACCTATATTTTAAAACTGATCATGAAAACATCTTGATTGTTGAAGTATTTGTTGATGATATCATCTTTGGAGGAAGAGACAGTATGTGTAAAACCTTTGCAAATCAAATGAAAAGTGAGTTTGAAATGTCAATATTCAGTGAAATGAATTTCTTCTTGGGTCTGCAAATTAGTCAGACCAAATATGTGAAAGAATTGTTGAGGAAATTTGGAATGGAAGATTCAAAGCCAATGAAGACTCCCATGGCAACCGGATGTAAGTTGAGCAAAGATGATGACTCTCCTAAGAAAGATTAGACCAAGTACAGATCAATGATTGGAGGATTATTGTATCTCACTTAGACTAGACCAGATATAATGCGAGCTGTTGGTCTTGTGGCAAGATTCCAGGCTAATCCCAGAGAATCTCATGTCATGGCAATCAAAAGAATTTTTAGGTTCTTAAAAGGAACAATTGAGTATGGCCTATGGTATCCTAGAGATCATGACTTTTCTCTTCATGCATATACAGATGCAGATTGGGTAGGAGATGTGGATGATAGGAAGAGTACAAGTGGAGGAGCATTCTTTTTGGGAAAAAGGTTGGTTTCTTGGCTAAGCAAGAAACAAGAAGCAATATCTCTGTCTACAACTAAAGCAGAATACATTGCAGCAGTAGGAAGTTGCACTCAACTTTTGTGGATGAAGCAGATGCTAAGAGATATTCAAGTAGAATAAAAGGAGCCTATCACAATTTTCTGTGATAATTCAAGTGCAATAAATATTTCTAAGAATCCAGTGTTGCATTCTAAGACCAAGCATATATCTATTAAGTTTCACTTTCTGAAGGAACAAGTTAACAAGGGTGAAGTCAGATTGGAGTATGTGCCCTCCAAGGATCAGCTTGCAGATATTTTTACTAAACCTCTTCCCAAGGACTCTTTTGAGTATCTTAGGGAGAAGTTAGGGGTCATGGCCCCTCTGGTGATGAACTAGGATTCACTGATGTGCATCAGTCTGGTGGATATCACAGTCATATCTTGTGATCTGGATTGATGATGGGGAGATGCTACTAAGGGGGAGCAGCTGGTATGATTCTGATGTGTTAGAATTGCAAGTATGATCCCTTTTCCATTAATGTCAAAGGGGGAGAGAAGACATGTGAAAAATAGGTGGTTGATGATTAAAGGGGGAGCAGTAAAGGAAGAGAAGACATGTGAAGAGTTGTTGCTGATAGGGGGAGTTGTGACAGAAAGGAGAAGTTCTTGTCTTGATGGTTTTTCACATCATATGTTGCCATCAATGACAAAGGGTGAGATTGTTGCAAGTATGAGGATAACCAGTGTTGTCATTGATGTCAACATACTCATATTGCATTAATGAGAAAGGATTGGATGAGCTGTGTGCTGAGGATATTGAGGAAATTAGTCTCAATCAGGAACATTGAAGAACAGTGATGACATTAAGGTAAAAGTCCAAGATAAGGTCAAGATCAGAGGATGTGGTTTAAAGGGTTTGTAGATATGAGTCTTGAGATGCTCCAGTCAAGATTTCAGAGGTTCGCATGAATATTTGAATAAGTTATGGTCACTCTAGTAGAACCAGTTTCGACAGATGTTTAGTGGTGACAGAGTGTCACAGATTGGTCTGGTGAGCTCCAGACTTGCATTATCTCATCCTGCAGATTGGAGGGAGTGTTGAAGAAGTCCGTTTGAAGTAACAAATAGATTTGTTCATGGTTTGGAGGTCTGGAAGCACCTTTTTCATTATGACAGTAATGATAAATTGTGTTCTTGAAGTTTCGGATGAAGAAGAGAAGAATTCCAGTAAGCTGATAAAGTACGGATGTTCTTGATGACTCAAGAAAGGTTTTGGTGATCCTTAGATTGTGTACAATTCTTATTGGTGGTCCACATTGAAGTTTGAGTTTGCATTTGAAGAATAACCACGGATATTGGTGTTCTTCCTAAGATAGGCCGACGAGATGTATTACACGTCTTGCGAATGATCTTATAGGTGTTTGCCAACTTAGATGATTGTTCCTAAGTCGATGCCTTGTATAAATAAGGGGTTGTGAATTCATTTTGAAGTGTGTCTTGGTGTGGATGAGTGTGGCATAGCGAAGAAGAAGAGCGAAAGGTAGAGCAGGAGTTTTCGGGCTTAAATGGAACTGATCTAGGCATGGTAAAGATGTCATTCTCTAGTTCAAGTTTGTAATACTTGTTACATTGTAGACAGTGTGTCTCTTGTAGGCAGTGTGCCTCTTGTGAGCAGTGTGCTCAGGCAGTGAGCCCTAATTGGCATGTGACATCTATTTTTCTTATTCTTCTAATAGAGAATAATCCTTAGGTTAATCACCCCATGGTTTTTCCCTTGACCAGGTTTTCCACGTCACAATCTTGGTGTCTCATGTGTTGATGTGTATCTACTCTGGTGTTTATGCTTTATGCTTTCATGAGTGATTAATTGATATGCTACTAAATAACAAAGAGGATTTAAGTGTTTGAATTAAAAGCAAGTTTTGTACAACTAATTCACCCCCCCTCTCAGTTGTGTGCCCTAAATCTAACATTAACCACCTAACAGAAGAAGCCATAGACAAGATCATGAGGATAAGGTTAGGGTGGAGAATTATAATGAAACATCAGGCAGCAGCAGGAGTAAATTGGAGAATCTTCAAGACAAATATCAGGCCCACAAGCACACCATTATCAAGGTAAAAACTCGGGATGGTGGAGAAGTTGAAAGAGTGGTGGGAGCATATGAAAATGTCAGGATAATCATGCAGGCCCATATACAAAGCAAGGTTCATTAGGATGATGAAGATATGGGAAGTGATGATCCGGATGCACCTGATGGTGAGGGCATAAACATTTAGAATTTTGAGAAAATAAGTAATTCAGATGGTTGCTAGCTGGCAACCTGTGCCACATGGAATGTTGACTAAGTCAAGGATGAATATCCACCGTAGATCTTAATAGATAAATCTTGATCATAGATCATGTGTAACTGCTCCCTCACCTTGTTCTATAAAAGGTGCAGGGATGCCTTATTTTGAACATTGGAAACTTAATTGAAATCTATTTGCTGAAATATTCAGGGCTTATTTCAAAGTTATTGTATACATATATGTTCTTGCATACTTAATGAATGAGAAGACTGTTTAGATTACAATCCATCATAAATCTTGAGTAATCAGTGTATGAATTCTTGATACATGCTTTGATTTGTTGCGTCCCTTGGAGTGCATATCAGCTTGCATGTGTTGTCTTCATTCCTTTTCCTTTGAAGTTAGCATCGACTGTATCTAGTTGTGGAATGTCTTGGTGAACATATGGTTTGATTTCTTCTCTTCATGACTATATCTGATATGTATGTAGTTCAATAACTAAAGGTTCATCATTATTTAAAGTATTCTTTTCAGTTTCTTTTAATTTCAGAACAATTCACCACCACAATTGCAATAATTGACAATCAGAAGCAAATAGTAATAAATATGCAGATATCTCAAAGATAATTGAAAATCAGTAGCATATTTGAGTTAAAGCATGTCAAATTGACAAATATCATGCAAAGCTTTAAGTATAAATCTATCATCTAGAGAAATATACTGTGAAATAACATTTCTTTGTAAGTATCTTATCAGATCCTACTGATGATCAAATGTAAGGCCCCTGAATGGAAAACAACAACTCACATCAACCATTGAGTAACGTTAGTTGATTAAGACCTAATCCACGGAGACTTGGGATCATGAATTCTTTGAATTCATCGTATCTTTCAAGATGAGTAAAGGTTGATGTGTAACTTTTATTCTATGTTTGTTTATGACTAACATCATGATCAATAGTTGGTGGTAGAGTTAGGTAGAATAATGGTAGTTGGTAGGGTAGTTTGTTCCTGCCTAGAATGCAAAAGTAAGAACAATGCTATATATACATGATTCAGAGATGTTTTACGGGTTGGTCATTGAACCAAATGTCTAGTCTACAAGTGCCTCAGGTGGATTTTAGGTTTTCAAATCATACCAATTTGGATAGTAAATGGAGGAATGCATCTGATATAGTGTAGGAAAGGATTGTAATGCACATCTTCATGCAATGGTATGTCTCCATGGTAGATTGTGATAATTTAGGGGAATATATGAACCCAATTATGTATTTTCTTGTACCACACTTGTTGGTATGTTGTAACAGGGATTTGATAATGTATGATAACATTTAATTCAATACAAACTTTGTGTTGGGTCATTTCTTTTGTTGAAAGTGGATCATTGTAGTTTTCTCAGGATTGATAAGTATGCCCAATGTATAAAATGTAATCTGAGAAAATTATGTGAATACATTTTTAGTTTTATGTTGATGCTTGTTATCCATTTCCTTCCACTTTCTTGTTTATGACTCTGTTGCCCAATGGAGTAGGCACCGGTCCATATTGGGGATGGATCAATCACTATTTAATCAAACCCTCATCTTGTTAGCTGTAGGAGTAGGAGTAGTTTAGTTTAGGGTTTCTCATACTATTTATGATTAAGTGTAATAACTAGGGATAAATCTGAAGTGGTACAAAACTATTTTAATTATTTGTGAGTCATGTACATGTATGGTTGTACTGTGTATCTTGTGTATGTGAAGTTAAGTGCATAGTACAATAATCATTTTAATTAGAGGTTTTATGTAGCTAGTATGTCTTGACTTAGTGCTATCTTTGGGGGTAAAGTGTACGTTGGGTATGGCTATGAATGTTTATTTGTGTTCCATTTCCTACCTCTAGGAATATCCTTCTTAGGTCTAGCTAAGCCTAAAGTGTAGAGGAGTCTACCCACTCCTATAAGTTGGACAAAATTGCCCTTGACCTATTGATAAACCTCTTTCAGTCACCTTGATGACACCCCTGGCTTGGGTGATTGTGAAACTTTTTAGGGTTTTGCGTTGTAGTCATTTTGGGCACCAACATTTTTGGCACCATTGCCGGGGATGAATTAAAAGGTTGAATTATGTTGAAGACATCTATAACAATCATTAAAGTTTGCATTAATCTACAGTTGTGCATTTTTTTTGGGTAAGTTTGGCCTCCCATCAACTTATGCCAACATTTATGGCATTGTTGCCGGGGAGAACTTAAGGGTTCAAAGAAATTGAAGAATTTGTTGGTGAGCTGAACCCAAAATTAAATTTTGGCCTTGAAGATTGTCACACTTCAAGGAGTTCCTCTCTGGAAGATGTGGTGACTCTGTTTTTAAAGAAAAGAAGTTTGTTACTATTACCCCCTGGTTGTTTTTGGTGATTTGAATGCTCCATCACAAAGTGCAATAGCTGGTGAAATAAAGGTGCATGGTTTTCTTCCCACCTTTTGAAGTTTGATGTTCCTGTCATGTTGAAGGAACAAATTTGTATGCCTCTTTTTTCTACCTTGCATTGTAGTATGTTTTAGTCGTGGCCAATTAGTATGAACATGGCGACCCTTGGGATGCTCCTTCATATGCATATTCCTATATTGTAGACCCTAGGAACTATATTGGAGTGGATTACCATGACCATTCTAGCAATGCATATTTCAGTCGTGGCTCTTCTTGTTATACAAACCAAAACTTATATTGTCAAACTCCATTTCTATAAACAAACTTATTTCATCTATTATTTCAAAGATAGCTACTTAGAAGTGAAATAACTATGATGATTATGAGCTTCTAACAAGATTAGAAGAATGAATTTATTCCATGCAATAAAATGATGATTTAAAATGTTATTATTATTATGTTAATAGACTAACTACTCATTGTGTACATGAGTTGTATGCAGGGACAAAGCTTTTCCCTGTAGAAGAGGAGAGAGAGCATCACTAAGGAGAGAGAATTAGATCATGATAAATGAGTGATTAATGTGCCATTAAGGAGTGCACACACTTTTCACATAAAGGCTACGTCACTATGGTGAGTGTTTTAGTCTACATATTTCTAGTTAGGATAAGCAATACCTTGATGTCATGGTCTTTTTATTTAAGTCCATTTGAAAAAAATTACCATTGAGTCGATTGCCTTATCTTGCACATTGACATTCCTTAAAGATGTACTTGTTTCCGCTTGCAAAGTTGACTTGAGAAGCCAACCAATCAGGTCTATCCACTCAAAGCATCTTAGTCTAGAAAATCAGCTTTTTGAGACACTTTAGTTGTCTTTGTGCCATGAAACGCAAAATAGAGAATTTAATATGCTTTTTACTTACCTATAAATGGTATCCCTAGGTAATAAATAGCTATCTTCAACTATTAAGTATTATATATATATATTTGTGTGTGTATATTAAGAAGTATTTAAGCATATTTGCATTAGAAAAGACCCCTTCACAACCTCCTAGATTCCAGGAGAGTGGAGGAGGGGTACAACTTTCCCATGTCACCTAAATATAGGCATGCCAAGAAGTTGTAGAGTGGGTGGAAGCAGTCGCTTCCTAAAGGAAAGAGAAGATCTTGTTGCAAGTATGTGCCTAATCGGTGTTGTCATTGATGCCAACATATCTTTGTTGTCATTGGTGTCAACTGTATCCATATCTTGTTACTTGCTTATGCTTTGAATACACTCATGTAATTGATTCTCATGTTGAGGATATTGAGAAAATTAGTCCTCTGGTAGAAACAATGAGGTGCAGTGGAAATAGTGTGTTGAATACAGAAGAACAGTCCAGAAGATTGCTCTGCATTTCCTATAGGATGAATATCTTTACCTGTGGATTGGAAGTTATATAGAAGCCTATCTGAAGATGCTATATTCTGAGTTTGAGCCTTAGATATGAATATTTGAGGAAGTTGTGTTCAGTAGAGAAAAACGTATTTTTTGTTCATTCACTAGTGTCTGAGAGAAAGTATTTTACTCCGCATTCCTCTGCATTGAAGTATTTTTCTCTGTGGTTTTAGAGGGAAGTCTAGGATGATGATAAGTGCCTACAACTCCAATGGTTTCTGATTAGGTGGTCCGCAAGCTATCTTTATTTTATGACAGTTGAATATAATTAAGTTCATGTGCTCCGGTACGAAGAATCTCATGGATAAAGTGGTTAGAGTCTATACGGTTGCTCCTGGTGATTACAACATTCTTATGGAGGCCTCCTGATCATGTTCCTACCTTTGCATTTCTTTGTGAGGAGTATTTTGGATCAAAATTGAAGATTGTTCTCAGATAGTGTAGCATGTAACTAGTATTAGCTGACTTGGTTAATTCTAGTGATTGCAAAGATCTCTTGAAGATTACAGAAGTGTGTTGTGGCATGGAAGATCATGTCTGAGTCCTTGCTAAGGCATGATGTGATCCACTCATAATTTTGTGTCTTCTCCTTAGCATAATTTGTATTAGGTCCAGACCTATTTTGATGTAACGTATGGTTGCTGACCTTGGAGTTTGCTCCAACGGTTGATGATTGTAATGTCGACCTTGATGATTATTCCAAGGTTGATGTAGTGTATACATATTTGTAATTGAGTCATGAAAATGTATCTGTGTGCCAAATATACGAAGATAAGATGGAAGTAAAGTAAAGAGTAGAGCAGAGGTGTTTGTGCTTCAATGGAACTAAACCTTGGCATTGAGTAGATGTTGTTATCTTAGTTCAACCCTTTGGCAGTGAGCCTTCTTCTTGGAGTGAGCATTCTAGGCACTGAGCCCTATAGGTAGTGAGATGCCTTTTGCAATGAACAATTTGGGCAGTAAGCCCTGTAGGTAGTGAGCCACCTTTTACGGTGAACAATTTGGGTAGTGAGCCCTGTAGGTAGTGAGCCTCTGATTTTTGGTATTGATATAACATATATATTTCTGTAGGCTAACACCCACCGTGGTTTTTTCCCCTGTTAGGGTTTTCCATGTAAAAATATGGTGTCTTATGTGTTGATTGTGCTTTTGTGTTATGCTTCTCATTCTATTCTTTCATGGTTATATCTAAACATAAGTGATTGATAAGTTAAGGATTGAAATTGGTTAAAAGTTTTAGGACAACTGATTCACCCCCCTCTTAGTTGTCTAGTGCAGTTCAATAGATCTCTCTTTAAAAAGAGGGTAGGGGAGAAGGAAAAGACACATGGAGATAAATATATTTCTTTGGTTGATCAATATCGGGGGACATTAAGTTGTTAACAGAGGAAGGAGAGGTGCGAGGAGAACAAGGAGTCTCCACGTCATCATCTTTTCCAGTAGTTTCTCTGGTGATAAATCTAAAATAGGTTATTTTAAATCTTTCTTGCATTATCTCTCAACACTCATATTCTTAGAGGTTGTTGACTTGTTTATGTGAAAAACCTGATAAGATGATAGATAGTATATGCTTGTGAAGAGGCCGAAGCCTTTAATTTTTTTATACTGCCTATGTAAGGCCAAAATACTATCATATGTCTAGTCTATGTAAAGACCGAAGTCTTTCCTTTATACTGCCTGTGCAAGACTAAAGTCTTTCTTTTATGCTACCTGTGTAAGGCTACAATATTTCTTTTATACTACCTATGTAAGGTAGAAGTGTTCATCTATACCACCTATGTAAGGCTGCAGTGTTTCTTTTATACTGTCAGTGTAAGGTTGAAGTGTTCATTTATACAACCTCTGCAAGGTCAGAACTGACTATATATATGTTAATGCCTACATGAGGCCAAAGTTATATTTCTATTTGGGAATGCCTGTAAGAGGCCGATATCAGTTGCATGTGTTAACAACTGTATAGGCCATTACACCTCTTAGATATTCAAACACTTGAGTAGGATAGGAGATCATGTGTCAAAAATGCCTGAGCAAGGCCGATGACCATTGGTTGAAGCTAAGAGCTAACTAAAACTGATGTTAACTTATCTTGTTACATAAGCATTATCTTTGAAAAGTATATATATTTACTTATACTATACCTGATTGATGACATGGATACAATAGCCATTAAGATAAGGTATTGTATCATTTCTATGGGATACCATGTTTAACTATTTTGAGAACCCATGCAAGGTTAATACTATATTTTAACCGATGCATAACACCTTAGCATATTCATGTATTAGACCAAGGGTTGGTAAGCTTTCAAACACTTGAGCAAGCCGATAACATTATGTGTAAGTTGTAAATAAAAGTGATGTAATAACCTCCTAGCAAGGCAAATGTAATCGTAGTTTGTACTAAGACAATGGTGAAATGTTTACATAATTGTTTCCATGGCAGAAAATAGCCATGAGTCTAACCTAAATAACGGCTAAGGCGGCCATCACCTTGCATTGGCAGTATCATGGCCAATCAATATGTTTTCAATAGTGAAAAGTAAACATTAAGATCAATACTCATCAAGGGAGAAAGACTTGTAAAATAAAGACTCTAAAGTTAAATATATCATCAAAACTTAAAATCAAGTCGACACTATGTGTCAAGAAACATCAAAGCTTTTCCTAATATATTGTGTCCTGACAAGTTATAAGTTGGGTAAGTTTGACAGACAAGGTAGTTTGCTCCTAGGTTGGGGAAACATAAAAACCTTGGTCCTTAATGACAAATAATGCATATCATAAAAAATGAAAACTATTTTACTCTCAAGTAAGATGTTAGGTTTGACTAGTTGTTGAGCAGAATTGACATATTACCATAGACCTAGGATTACAAGGATGAAAGAGGGGCTCAATGTAGATATTTAAGTCACCCAAACTCTTACCTTATTCTTGTTTAAATGACCTGTGGTAGAGGTATATCAGTTAAACAGGTATAGGGTGTAATTAAATAATAAACCCCGAATCAATCATTAAACCTAATAGGTTGAAGAAATGTTAGTCTCCAAGTCGAGAAAGGAGTGTGTGAACATATGACTCATTTATATGAAATAATTGGCCAAAGTAATGAAAAAATCCTGCTTGCATTGTTGGTTCACTGTGTTCCTAAATGGCACAAATAGTCGGATAGGTTGTTCATACCTAGAGCTAGACTAGAAGTTATTCAACTGATTGTTTCAACTGGGACACTACACTAGTTCTCAGTTAGAACATTGAATCAGTTTGATTCTCATTATCTATACCCTCGTGAAGGGAAGGGCCACTTGCAAAAGGAAGGTCAGCTGGGGATCTTCGGTCCGTGGTTGGAGGAAAAGCGTCAGAGTGGTGCTCTCCCTCTTGCAGTGGATTTGCCGATGACTTGTGATATAGAAGACATAATTTCATTTTTATATTCTTTATAAAAGAATTTGTAAGTTGCAAGAAGTGTGACCAATGATTATTGTATTTAATTACTCTGATGTAAAAGTATTTATTAATATCTCTTTTAAAATCTTTTTTTTTGTAAATGGAAATTATTGGAATTATTCATGTTTATGTCATTTACTTAATGATATTTGAGTGGATGTTACATATGGTATCAGATCTATCAGGTTCAAAACTTAGACCTAGGAGCTCATTGTGAGTTTTCATAGATTGGCAAGTGATGCTAATGTTAAAATGGTTGTTCTTGTGCTAGAATGGTAGGAAAGAGAAGAACACTAAGAGAGCCAAGAAAACAAAACCTAGGAACATGCCTAAGGTCACTATTAAGAAAGAGTCTTCTCTCAAGCCAAAAATGAAGGAGCCCGTGAGCTACAAAAACTGGGCTTGGCTCACAGATTTAGTGATGCTGGCTGATACACTTAAATGTATCTACCTCGAAAGGAGGAAACGATTAGAGGCAGTAGAAAAGTTGTCAGTTCCTACTTCTTTTAAGATCAATAAACCATCCGCCCACTGAGATTTGCCTTTCGGATGTGGTTGAGATGCACATGTAATAGGAAATGAGGTGTTGGTTGAGTAATCATGAGTACATCCACCCTCTAAATTTGTGTTAGTTGACTCTAATGGGAAGGAGGAACCTGAGGAAATTCCACTATCAGAAAGTAATATGTAGACACTTTATGCTTGTAAATAGAAAAGTTTTGTATTTGAATAAGGATGTAAAATCCAATATGTGAATAAAATAATTTTGGTTTTTTGTATAATAATGGCACATGTGGAATATCTCTAAATTTCTGCATTTATGAACTTACAATTTTATATGTAAAAGTTCTTTGTTTTGATAAAAATCCTATGTGATGATAGGTGTGGGAAATACCAACATGGTACACACTAGAAATCACCTAGGAAGGAGCCTGGATGGTTCTAGTTTTGATAGAAACCCAATGGAAAAACATGACCAAATCTTGTCTGTGCTAAATGAAACAAAAGAAAGATTGGAAACCCTAGAACAAGAAGTTAGAGGACTAGAAAACAATAAAGAACATCATTTCAAGAAAGGGGGAGAAAACACTCAAGGAGATAGTTTGTAGAGTGAACCAAGAGGAAGTAAATTAGATTCTCAAGTCCCTAGTGAAACCAAAACTCATCTCACTGTTGATTTAGCAAGGGATATGAAAAAGAGCTTAGATTACTCCACTTAAGTTTGATGGAATTGTGAGCGGTGATGCAACTAAGGCTTGACTTACAGAAATGGAGAAATATTTTTGAGATTAAAAACTACTTTGAGATTACTAAGGTAGTTTGGGAAGCTTACCAGTTGATTGAAGAAGCATCCACATGGTGGATGAATAAGAAAATGGAATTGGGACTGAGTCCCCTAAGTCTGACCTAGAATCACTTTGTGGGCCTATTCAGGAAAAGATGGTTACCACAATTATATTTTGATAAGAAAACAACTAATTTCCAAAACTTGTGTCAGGGAGACATGACGGTTATAGAGTACTAGAAAAAATTCACAAGGCTATTAAAATATGTATTGCAATATCATAAGGATGAGAGATTTTAGATAAGGAAATGCATTATGGGCTTGAGTGCTCAAATCAGAGGTGAGGTAGATGTCCATGGACCAACAACCATGGACTAGGTCTTTGAGAAGGCCATCAAATAGGAACAAAAACTGAAGTCTATCTCATCTTAATGGGAAAAATCCTGTAAGAAATATAGTTGAATCATCCGTCAACCTCTTTCAGAAAGAAAAACACGAATCAAGGTACAAAAAGGAGGAACTATGGAAAAGATTCTAGGTACTGTAGAAATGAAAACAAGGAAGAGTATGGATGCAATACCTCTAAAAAGAATGATAAAAATCCCAACTAATCTTCTATAAAGAAAGGTCCCCCTGGAGGGTGTTTCACTTGTGGAGGAGACCATTATGCTAATCAGTGTCCTACTAAGACGTCAGGGAACCCATATCGAGGTAACTCTTTACCATCATAGAAAACAACTTTTCAATAGAGGATCCATGTCACTTTGGACAATCGACAAGTCAAATACCACATCACCCCAATTGAAACCATAGGTAATTTATTTGGCATTCCAGTTACCATTCTTATAGATACTGGTGCAACAGAAATTTTTATTAATCCTATTTTACTCTGTAGAATACCAAGAAGAGTTGGATTCATGACGAAGCTATGGATAGTAGAATATGCAAACAAGTCAAGAGCTTAGGTAGAGCAATGCATGTTTAAAGCTAGATTAAGCCTACCCTTTTTTCCTACCAAAGTAAACTTATATGTGACCCCACTAGGATCTTATGATATTATCCTAGGAATGAACTAGCTATTGCAACATAGGGCGAGAGTGGACTGTTTCTCTAAGACCGTGGAGTGTCTTGATGATGTTGGTAACACTGTCTTGATTCAAGGAGTTTAATCAGAAATGAAAATTAGACAGATCTCTGCTATGCAATTGAAGAGAGCTAAGTGGAAGGGTTGTCAGATGTTTACAGTCAAGATGGAAGAATTGATTGAGAAGGGTGAGGTTTTAAGGAAAGAAAAAGGACCCTCAGTGGAAGATCATCCTTGTCTTTGAGAATTTTAGGACGTATTTCTTGAAGACCTTCCAAGTTTTCCCCCAAAGAGGGAATTTGATTTCTCGATTGACATCATTCCTAGTTTCAAACCTATGTCAAAGGTGCCATACCAAATGACCACAAATGAGTTAATGGAGCCGAAAGCTGAACTTCAGGATTTGTTGTCAAAATGATTGATTCGACCCAATGTATCTTTGTGGGGAGTACTAGTGATCTTTGTTGAAAAGAAGGATGGCACCCTATGATTGTGTATTGATTATCATATGCTTAACAAGGAAACAATAAGAAACAAATATCCTTTATCATGCATAGATGATCTCTTTGACCAAATGTGTGGTGGAGTTGTATTTTCAAATATTGAATTGAGATCAGGTTACCACCAACTAAGGTTAAAGGATGAGGTCATCCTCAAAAAAACCTTTAGAACAAGGTATGGGCATTATGAGTTCATGGTTCTACCTTTTAGGTTGACCAATGCCCCATCAACCTTTATGAATCTGATGAACAATGTCTTTAGATATTGTTTGGATAAGTTTGTGTTAGTTTTCCTTGATGATATCTTGATTTACTCCCGCAACATGAGGAGGAGCATATTCAACATTTGTGGATAGTCTTACAATGCCTTAGGGAGCACAAGTTCTATGGTAAGCTATCCAAATGTAACTTCTTTTAGAAGGAAGTTTCATACCTAGGCCACATGATTTATGTAGATGGAATTGCAGTAGATCCTTCAAAGATAAAGGCTATCCTAAAATAGCTTGCAACAAGAAATGTGCATGAAGTTCATAGTTTCATGGGCCTAGAAAGATATTATAGGAAGTTCATTTTGAACTTCTCAAGAATTTCTCACCGCATTACTTCTTTGCAGTGGAAGGGAAAATGATTTGAATGGTCAAAAAAGTGTGAAGAGGCTTTTAACATCCTTAAGGAGAAGTTGACCTCAACACCAATCCTTCGAGTCCCAGATCTGGAAGGTCTCTTTGTAGTTGTAATTAATGCCTCTAGAGAAAGATTGGGTGGTGTATTAATGCAAGAAGGTCAAGTAGTGGCCTATGAGTCAAAGAAATTGAGACCATACAAGAAAAATTATGCTCCGCATGATTTGGAGTTAGCAGTAATTGTACATGCACTCCAAGTATGGAGGCATTATTTTCTTGGCAAAAAATTTGAGCTCAAATCTGATATTTAGGGTTTGAAGTATATCTTCACCCAACCAAACCTTAATGCTTGACAAAGAAGGTGGTTGGAGCTTATATATGATTACAAATTTGAAATTAGTTACTTCAAGGGCAAGGAAAATTGAGTTATAGATGCCCTAAGCCGTAGAAGTAATATTATAGCCATGATGTTTGTGCAAACTAATTTTAGAGATCAAGTACTGAAGAACTCCGTAGGAGATGAGTATTATGATCAAATCCTAAAATCTCTATCTAAAAACCCTCAGGACACAAGATATGAAGGATTTTGTTTTGATTCTGATGAACTTCTAAGGTATAAGAACATGATGTATGTTTCAAATCAGAAAGATTTGAGAAACATGGTGTTGAATGAAGCATATTCTGCCCCTTATTCTAGTCACCCAGGAGTGACAAAACTCTTGGTAGATTTGAAGTCGCTATATTTTTGGAGAGGGATGAAAAATGATGCCACAAGATTTGTGGCAGGATGTCTTGAATGTCAGGCAGTTAAGGTTGAACATCAACATCCAGTAGGGCTCTTATACCCTCATGATATTACTAAATAGAAATGGTAGGTGATGATTATGGATTTTGTCCAAGGATTGCCTATGATAAAATACAAGCATGATGCAATCCCAGTGGTAGTGGATAAATTAATTAAAGTAGCACATTTTATTGTTGGAAACCTTGCTAATATGGCACATATCATTGCTAAGAAATTCATTGAAGAGGTCTTTAGGTTGCATGGAGTCCCAGAAAAGATTGTCTCAGATAGAGATGCGCAGATGACCTCAAGGTTCTGGCAAACCTTGTTTTTAGCACTTAGGACTTGGTTAAACATAAGATCAACTTATCATCTGGAGACAGATGGTTAGACAAAAAATGTAAATCAAGTATTGGAGGAATTGTTGAGGATGTACTACATGGATCATGAATATAAATGGGAAGAGTACCTTCCACTTGTTGAGTTTTCTTATAACAATTCATACCATTCAGTAATAAGAATGGCTCCTTTTGAAGCATTGTATGGTAGGAAGTGTCGAACTCCTATAAGCTGGGATAAGATACAAGATAAGATTCACCATGGACCAAAATTGCTAACGAAAATGAAAGAGCAAGTTAATCTAATCAGACAAATATTAGAAGAAGAAAATGATAGACAAAAAAGCTATGCTGATGCCAAGTGTACCCCATGAGTATTTTCAATAGGAGATAAAGTTCTCTTGCGAGTTAGACCACATAAAAGTCTTATCAAGTTTGGGAAGTCCTCCAAACTAGCCCCTAGATATTTGGGACCTTTTGAAGTTCAAGAAGTGATCAATCTAATTTCTTATAGAATAGCTCTACCTCCTTCTCTTTCTTGTATGCATGATGTGTTTCATTTATCATATTTAAAGAAATATGTATCTAGCTTTAATCATATTCTTGATTGGACTACTCTTCAGGTACAGGATTCCAGAGTGGTTAAGATCAAGCCTCTCAAAGTGCTCAAATTTTGCAACCTCCGCTTGCATAGTAGAGATGCTACTCAATGCAAGGTCTAGTGGGACCAATACTCTGAAGATAGTGCCACTTTAGAGGATTATCATGACTATTACAAAAATCTTCCACATCTATTTATGCAAACTTGATTTTTAAAAGAACTTATGTATTGAATTTTGTTGTGTTAAGTACTAAATCATTGAGGACGATGATCTTCAAGGGGGAGATATGTCACATCCCATTTCTATAAACAAACTTATTTAATCTATTATTTCAAAGATAGCTACTTAGAAGAGAAATAACTATGATGATTATGAAGTTCTAACAAGCTAAGAAGAATGAGTTTATTCCATGTAATAAAATGACAATTTAAAATGTTATTATTATCATGCTAATAGACTATACTTGTTGTGTACATGACTTGTATGTAGGGACAAAGTTTTGCCCTTTAGAAGAGGAGGGAGAGCATCACTAAGGAGAGGGAATTAGATCTCAAGAAATGAGTGATTAATGTGCCATTAGGGAGTGCACACACTTTTCACATAAAGGCTACGTTGCTATGGTGAGTGTTTTAGTCTGCATATTTCCAGTCAAGATAGGCAGTGCCTTGAAGTCATGGTCTTTTTATTTAAGTCTATTCGAAAAAAATTTACCATTGAGTTGACGATCTTATCTTCCACATCAAAACTCCATAAATTTGTACTTGTTTCTACTTGTAAAGTCAACTTGAGAAGCCAACCAATCAATTCTATCCTCTCAAAGCATCTTATTCTAGCAAATCAGCTTTTCAAGACAGTTTGGTTGTCTTTGTGCTGTCAAATGCAAAATAGAGCATTTAATATGCTTTGTCCTTACCTATAAAAAGTTAGCCCTGGGTAATAAATAGCTATCTTCTACTATTAAGTATTATAAGCTATATATATGTGTATATATTAAGAGATATTTAATCAATTTTGTATTAGAGAAGACCTCTTCGCAACCTCCTAGATTCCAAGAGAGTGGAAGAGGGGCGCAGCTTGCCCATGTTGCCTAAATGTAGGCATGCCAAGAAGCCGTGAAGTTGGGGGAAGCAGTCACTTCTTGAAGGAAAGAGAAGATCTCTCTTTTAAAAAAAAGTAGGGGAGAAGGAAAAGACACAGGGAGATAGATATATTTCTTTGGCCGATCAATATTAGGGGACATTAAGTTATTAATAGAGGAAGGAGAGGTGAAAGGAGGAGTCTCCATGCCGTTAGCTTTTCTAGTAGTTTCTCTAGTGAAAAATTGAAAACATGTTCTTTTTAATCTTTCTTGCATTATTTCTCAATGCTCATATTCTTAGAGGTTGTTGACTTGTTTATGTGAAAAATCTGATAAGATGATAGATAGTATATGCTTGTGAAGAGGTTGAAGCCTTTACTTTTTTTATACTACCTATGTAAGGCTGTAGTGTTTCTTTTATACTGCATGTTTAAGGTTGAAGTGTTCATCTATACCACCTGTGCAAGGCCACAATGTTTCTTTTATACTACATGTGTAAGGCTAAAATGCTCATTTATACAGCCTGTGTAAGGCTAGAACTGACTATATATATATATATATATATAGATATATGTTAATGCCTATGTCAGGTTGAAGTTATATTTCTATTAGGGAATGCCTATAATTGGTCAATGTCAGTTGCATTTGTTAATGCCTATATAGGCCATTACACCTCTCAGCTATTCAAACACTTGAATACGATAGGAAATCATGTGTCAAAAACAACTGAGCAAGGTCGACAACCGTTGGTTGAAGCTAAGACCTAAGTAAAACTAATGTTAACTTATCTTGTTACATAAACATTATCTAAGAGAAGTATATATATTTACTTATACTATACTTGACCGGTGACATGGATACACTAGCCATTAAGATACGGTACCGTATCATTTCTATGTGATACCATTTTTAACTATTTCAAGAGCCCATGCAAGGCAGATACTATATTTTAACTATTGCATAACACCTTAGCACATTCATGTATCTGGAGTGTGTTGGAGAACTCTATGCTCTCCTTAAAGTCATTAGAAGGCTAACTCTTTTGCCTACTTTTAGCAATGATATTACTAGAAGGAATAGAGCTTGTTAGTTATGAATTAGACCAAGGGTTGGTAAGTTTTCAAACACTTGAGAAAGTTGATAATATTATGTGTAAGTTGTAAATAAGAGCGATGCAATAACCTCTTAGCAAGCTAGATGTAATCACATAGATAACAACAATTTAGCTATAGTCTATACTAAGATAGTGGTGAAATATTTACATAGTAGTTTCCATGGCAGAAAATAGCCATGAGTCTAACTTGAATAATGGCTAAGATGGCCATCACCTTGCATTGGCAGTATCATGGCCAATCAATATGTTTTCAATAGAGAAAAGTAAACATTAAGATCAATACTCCTCAAGGGATAAAGACTTGTAAAATAAAGACTCTAAAGTTAAATATAGCATCATAACTTAAAATCAAGTTGACACTATGTGTCAAGAAGCATCTAAGCTTTTTCTAATATATTGCGTCCTGACAAGTTATAAGTTGGGTAAGTTCAACAGGCAAGGTAGTTTGCTCCTAGGTTGGGGAAACATAAAAACCTTGGTCGTTAATGACAAATAATGCATATCATAGAAAATGAAAACTATTTTACTCTCAAGTAAGATGTCGGGTTTGACTAGTCGTTGAGCAGAATTGACAAATTGTCATAGACCTAGGATTGTAAGGATGGAAGACGGGCTTAATCCAGATATTTAATGTTGGAATGCACTGGAAAACTGAGAGGGGGGTAAATCAATTGTCCCAAAACCTCAAACACTTCTACATTTAAACATTAATCACTTGTTCACACTTATTATGATTAAACAATGAATGTATGAAATCAGAAACTTAAACATAGATGCAACATTAAACGCAAGAGACACCATGTTTTTACATGGAAAACCCCAAGGTGGGGAAAAACCACAGAGAGGATTAGCTCTCAAAATATATTTCAATCTTTGAAAAATGATGTTTAGGCTTGGTCACTCCACAGGCCTAGAATATACTGGCTCACTACCATGAAGTACAACTAGGTTTAGCAGGCTCACTACCTCAACCCTAAACCTAGAAAGATTACAATAAGGGTTGTTAAACCCTAAGGGCTATTAAACCCTAAGGGCTATTAAACCCTATGGGTGGCTCACTACTAGGCTCACTACTAGGCTCACTACCAAAATCATCATCTTCTTCATGTCTAAGATTAATACATTGAAGCACCATAGTTCCTCTACTCTGCTCTACCCTGCTCTACCTTATCTACTTACACTTTTCCTTATCTTCCCATTTTTACACAAGGACATATTTTCCAAGACTCAATTACAAATATTTATACACTTCATCAACCTTGGAATGATCATCAAGGTCGGCATTACAATCATCAACCATTGGAACAATCTCTAAGGTCAGTATTACAAACATTTACAAAATAGGTCTTGACCTAATACAAACTATCCTAAGGAATTGTAGTATAAATGTATGTAGATCACACCATGCCTTAGCTAGGACTCAAACACAATCTTCCATGCCATAACACGTTTCCATAATCTTCAAGGGATCTCTGCAATCACTAGAATTAACCAAGTTGGCTAAGACTGGTTACACGCTACATTATCTAGGAACAATCTTCAAACACGATCTCAATTCCTTAATGGGGACCAATGTCAAGACAGGAAAATGATCAGGAAGCATCCACAAGTTTTTCATAATCATCAGGAGCAACCGCACAAACCTTAACCACTTTAACAATAGGAATCTTCACAATGGAACACATGAACTTCACTGTCTTCAACTATCATAAGAGAAAGATAGCTTGTAGACCACCAAATCATGAACCATTGCAACTATAGGCACTTATCATCATCTTGAACTTCCCTCTAGAACCGCAGAGCAAAATACTTTATTGCGAAGGAATGTGGAGCAAAACACTTTCTTCCTGTCACCAGAGAATAATCAGAGAAAGCAGGTTTTACTTTGGTGAATGTAACTCTCTCAATTCTTCACACTAGAGGCTCAAACTCAAGATGTAGCATCTTTAGACATCCCTTTAAATAAATTCCAATCCATAGACCAAGATCTTCAAGCAGCAAGAAATGTGGAGCAATCTACCAGACTGTTCTTCAGCATACAACTCACTGTCTATACTGCACTTCATTGTAACTCACTTATTTCTTTTGGAGAGGCCAATTTTCTCAATATCCTCAACATGGAAAGCTTCTAAACAAGTAATAGAATAGGACATAGTTGAAACCAATGACAACAAAGATATGTTGACATCAATGACAACACCAATTAGGCACATACTTGCAACAATCTCCCCCTTTCTTATAGATGGCAACATATGATGTGAAAAACTGTAACAGCCATCAGGACCATCAAGACAAGATTATCCCCCTATCTCTTTACACATATGCACTCTTTCCTTCTAAGTTTTTCACATGATTTCTCTCCCCATTTGACATCAATGGAAAAGGGCACATACTTGCACTCTTCTACTCTAATTCAATTTCTCTTCTAAACTCTCTGACTACTCCCCCTGACACGTAGCCCTAAAAGCATTAATCTAGATCTAAAGAAGGAACTCTAAGCACCACCGGACTGATGCATTCTTGTGCATCTTAGTTTGGAGAAGAAGGGGTAATAACCCCTAACATTTCTCTGAGATACTCAAAAGTATCCTTAGGTAGAGGCTTGGTGAAAATGTGTACAATCTGGTCTTTTGTAGATACATATTCCAACTTGACTTCAGTCTCTGTCACGTTTTCCCTCAGAAAGTGATATCTTATGGATATGTGCTTTGTACTTGAATGCATTACTAGATTCTTTGATATGTTTATGGCACTTGTATTGTCACAAAAGATTGCAATTGGATCTTCATACACAACTCTGATGTCCTTCAATGTCTGCTTCATCCAAAACAATTGAGAACAACTACATGCTGCTGCAATAGATTTTGCTTCTACAGTGGACATAAATATTGAGTCTTGTTTCTTGCTTATCCAAGATACCAGCCTTTTTCTCAAAAAGAATACACCTCCACTTGTACTTTTTCTGTCATTTACATCTCCAGCCCAATCTGCATCAGTGTATGCACTGAGAGTGAAATCATTGTCCTTTGGATACCACAAACCATAATCCATTGTGCCATTCAAATATCTCAAAATTATCTTGACTACCATCACATGTGACTCCTTAGGCTCTACTTGAAATCTTGCCACAAGACAAACTGCATGCATTATGTCAGGTCTAGTTTGAGTCAAATAAAGTAATCCTCCAATCATAGATCTATACCTTTTTTGATCTGCCATAGGTGAATCATCATTTTTTCTCAACTTACAACCGGTTATCATGGGAGTATTTACCAGTTTCGAGTCTTCCATCCCAAACTTCTTTAACAACTCTTTCACATATTTAGACTGAGAAATGAAGATACCTTTAACTGATTGATTTATTTGTAGACCTAAAAAGAAATTCATCTCACCAAACATGGACATTTCAAATTCACTTTGCATTTCTCCAGCAAAAACTGTGCACATACCTTCATTGCCTCCAAAGATGATGTCATCAAAAAAGACTGCAACAATTAGGATTTGTTCATTATTGATCTTGAAATAGAGATTGTTGTCGGTGGTACCCTTGGTGAATCCTAATTGTATCAGATACTTATCCAACCTAGCATACCAGGCCTCATGGGCTTGTTTTAACCCATACAATACCTTCTTCAATCTACATACCATGTCACCTTGATGTGATGACTGGAATCCTTCAGGTTGTTCAATATAGACTTCTTCTTCCAACTCTCCATTCAAGAATGTAGACTTTACATCCATCTAATATACGTTGAAATATTTGTAGGCTACAAATACCAGAAACATTCTTATAGCTTCAATCCTTGCCACTTATGCAAATGTTTCCTCAAAATCTATTCCTTCAACTTGAGAGTATCCTTTGCATACCAACCTTGCTTTGTTCTTACTACTTCACCATTCTCATTCATCTTGTTTTTGAAAACCCACTTGGTACCAATTACATTTTTATTTGTTAGTCTAGGAACAAGATCCCAGGTATGATTCTTCTCTATCTGCACCAATTCTTCTTCCATAGCCTTTACCCAATTCTCATCATTGCAATCTTTATTCATAGTCTTAGGTTCAATCTTGGAAATCAAACAGAAATTTACTTGTTCTTCTGCAGCTCTTCTTCTGGTCAAGATTCATTTTCTCTTATCTCCTATGATTTGATCTTCAGAATGATTAAGTTTTACATACCTTGGTGTCTTGGTAGCACTTTCCAGAGCTTGTTCCTCTTCATCTGAATTGTCTTCATGCTACACCACTTCTGAAGCATTTGGTTTATCTGATTCATATCCACTTGATTCTGGAGACCTGCTACGCCTTTAATCCTATAGTGTGTATAGGGTTATGAATAGTCAGCTTGTGGCTATCTTAACTCTTAATTAAGTCATATTATTATTATTTTATTGTTATTTAGTTGTTTAGGTCGACCTAAGGCTTCTAAAGGCCCATCTAAGTTGGCCTAGGTGATATCCTAGGCATAAATAGGTATATATAGGAGGTAGTGAGTCTTATTTCATTATATTGAGTATTGTGTTCTCATTGAAGACTATTGGAGCTATCCCCCTCGAAGTGGTTTTGGAGGTTGCCCCCTCAAAGTGGCATATTATTATCAAGTATTTTTAGCATATTTACTATTATATTTAGATATTGTGCAAGTTGTTTCATTACAAGTGGTATTAGAGCATGATCTTGGCACCGTGAAGACAAAAACTAGGCGATTTTTTTCTAATTTGGAGGTCATTTTGGAAAGCACATAACTTTCAAATTTTGGCAAATTTTTTTCTGATTTTAAAAGAGTTTTTGAAGAACATATCGAAGCTACTACAGTCCAAAATTCAGAGCATTTGGAGCAAAATTAAGCGAGTTATAGTAGAATTAGGGTTTTTGCCCTTATTTTTTGAGAAGCATATATCTCTCTTATTTTGTCGAATATCTGAAAGATTTTTTGTGGGTTTTTCAATATAATAGTGAAGCTACTATAGTCTAGATTTGAGAACAATTGGAGTAGAATAAAGGGAGTTATTTATAAATTAGGGTTTCCACCAATTTCTCTCTCTAGGCTGCACAATTTTGAATTTCTTCACAATTTTTTCAGGGAAGTGAGATCTTGGTCCTGGTAAGTTACAGTAAAAATTTTAGATTGATTTGATTTGTTTTGTGTGATTTATTACAAAATTATTTTTTCCAATCATGACGGGTCCTTCAACAAGGGGCAAAAAGAATGTTACCACACCAGGAAAAACTCTAGGCAAGGAGGAGGTGGAAAATGAGGATGTTGATCAAAAAGAATATGAAAATATACTTGAACTTATTCATAAAGAAAATAACAAGATGAAAGGTGAAATCTTGTCCATTATGGGTGAACAAATGAAAGGGTTGGTGAAGTCATGTGATATTGAGAAAATTCTAGAGATACTTTCCAAACATAAGCAGCCACAACACCAAGATGTGGAGGAAGAGGATTCTACAAAAGGGAAGGGTGTTTTTGGGTTTGAATCAAATCTCAAGATGGATCATCACACCACTCATTTTATGGCAAGGAATTTCACACCAAAGTTGGATATGCGAAAGTTTGATGGTCAAGATCCTACCAATTGGCTCTGTCAAATGGAGCAATTCTTTGATATCCACCATGTTCCATGTCAACAAAAGGTGGCCATGGCTTCCTTATACTTGGAACCTGATCAATTCATTTGGTACTGTTGGCTATGTGAAGAAAAGAAAGCAAAAGGATGCATTGTCACTTGGTCAATTTTCCAAGAAGAACTCATTACTCATTATCGTGAAAATCTTGTGGATAGCTACTTCAGCCAAATTACCAAATTAAGGCAAACAGGTATGGTCAAGGATTACATTCATCAATTGCATACCTTGTCTTTAAGAGTGGAAAATGTGTCTACAAAAAATTTGTTGGAGCTATTCATTGGTGGCTTAAAGGATCACATTAAATATGAGGTATGCATGTTCCGTCCAAATTCCATCTCAGATGCAATGATTATGGAAAGGCAAGTAGAGGTAAAATTTATGGTTAATAAAAGACAAGGTTTTATAAACATAAGAGATAAAAGCACTCCTACACAGTCACTTCCACAACCTACTAGGCTAACACCACAACAAATTGAAGAGAAGAGAGCAAAAGGATTATGTTTTAATTGTGATAGCAAATATAGTAGAGGACACAAATGCACTGAAAAGAAATTGTTCTATATTGAAGGGCCAAGTGAGGAAGAAGAAGAGGTACCAATAGTAGAGAGTGACAATGAGATAGAGGAGGAGTCAAGAGATACTCAACCAATCATTTCTTGCCATGGACTTTTAGGTTTTAGTACCCCACAAACTCTCAAGGTAGTGGGTTTCTTAAAGAAAGAAAAAATAACAGTGTTGATAGACTCAGGTAGCACTCGTAACTTCATCAACAAAAAGTTGGCCACTAGTCTAAATTGTTTTATATATCCAGCTCCAGAATTTCAGGTCTTGATTGTAGATGGCAGTACTGTTAGTTGTTCAGGAAAATGCCATAGCATTAAATTATCCATGGGAGATTATCATCTTAATTGTCCAATGTATGCTATCTCAATGGGTGCAGTAGATATTGTTTTGGGAGTACAATGGCTCACCACTTTGGGAACAATTGAATTGAACTTCCAAAAACTATTCATGCGCTTTCAATTAGAGGGAAGAACAATAGAATTACGAGGGATGCGTGCAAAGACACCACAGATAGTAAGTTCTTACCAAATGCAAAAGATGTTGAAGAAGGGGGTAGATGGGATGGTAGCCCAATTATTTTCATTAGAAGCATATCACTCAAAGGCTACTACACCAT
Organism: Cunninghamia lanceolata; assembly: GCA_027924645.1. Taxonomy (NCBI): domain Eukaryota; kingdom Viridiplantae; phylum Streptophyta; class Pinopsida; order Cupressales; family Cupressaceae; genus Cunninghamia; species Cunninghamia lanceolata. The sequence goes on from BSBN01001225.1 coordinate 14,939,963, forward strand.
TGGATATACAAGCAATTATAGATAAGCACTCTATAGTTTTTGGGGAGATGCCAAAAGGATTGCCTCCTAGGAGAGATCATGATCATGCCATTCAACTAGTACCAGGGAGCCAACCACCCAACATCAGGCCCTACAAATATCCATATGCTCAAAAAGTGAGATTGAGAAGATAGTTCAAGAGATGCTAGAAGCAGGCATTATCAGGCATAGTCAAAGTGCTTACTCATCTCCTATGGTAATGGTGCGTAAGAAGGATGAAACTTGGAGGATGTGTCCAGATTACAGGTAGCTTAACAAGTTCACCATAAAAGATAAGTTTCCTATTCCAGTAATTGATGATTTGCTAGATGAGCTTAATGGTGCTATTTATTTTACAAAACTTGATCTTCTTTTTGGTTATCATCAAATTAGAATTAGAGATGAGGATGTACATAAGACAGCTTTTAGAACCCATGAGGGCCACTATGAATTTTTGGTAATGCCTTTTGGTCTCACTAGTGCACCGTCAACATTTCAAAGTTTGATGAACTCTATCTTCAGGCCATTTTTGAGGAAATTTGTTTTGGTATTTTTTGATGACATCTTAATATATAGTAAAACATGGGAGGAACACTTGCAACATGTAAATCAAGTGTTGGACATTTTGAAGTAGAATCAGTTGTATGCTAAACCATCCAAGTGTATATTTGGTGTCAAAGAAGTGGAGTACCTTGGTCACATTGTGTCACATGAGGGAGTCAAGGTGGACCCTCATAAGATCCAAGCAATTGTAGAGTGGAAAATTCCAAAGACCCTTAAGAACTTACGAGGTTTTTTAGGGCTTACAAGGTACTATCGCTGATTTGTAAAGAATTATGGTAGCATAGCATCTCCTCTCACATCCTTGTTAAAGAAGGATGCTTTCCAATGGAATGAAGTGGTGACAAGGGCATTTGAGAAACTAAAGGAAGCCATGTGAACAACTCCAGTCCTAGCTACCCCAGATTTTTCTAAAACATTTGTTATTGAATGTGATGCTTCAGGACATGGAATAGGAGCAATACTTATGCAAGAAGGAAAACCCATAGCATTTGAAAGTCACCAACTCAAAGGTAAGAATTTGTTGAAGCCAGTTTATGAGAAGGAAATGTTGGCTATCTTGCATGCAGTCAAACAATGGAGACCTTATCTAATGGGACGACACTTTAATGTCAAGACAGATCATGATAGTCTCAAATATTTCTTGGAATAGAGGTTATCATATGAAGAACAACAAAAATGGGTCACAAAGATGTTGGGATATGACTTTGAGATCATATATAAGAAAGGCAAGGAGAATGTTGTGGCTGATGCTCTATCAAGGCGTGATGAACCCATAGAGTCATTTTTATTTGCCATTTCCATGTTACAAGTAGACTGGGTAAATGAGGCAAGAGAAGAGTGGGAGAAGGACATATATACTCTAAGGCTTATTGAGAAACTCCAACAGGAATCAAGTGTGTCTGACAAATTTTCATGGAAATGAAATATTTTATAGTACAAGGAGAGGTTATACCTTTGCAAGAATTCAACTCTTAAGCTTAAGGTGTTGGAAGAACTACATGCTTCTCCAATAGGTGGCCACTCAGGATTCCTCAAAACTTATCATAGAATCAATCAAGATTTCTTTTGGGAAGGGATGAAAGGGGATGTTCAAAAATTTGTAGCTGAATGCATGGTATGTCAACAACATAAAGGGGAGACAGTTAAGACTCTGGGTCCTCTACAACCCTTATGTATCCCAAGTCAAAGGTGGGAGGAGGTATCTATGGATTTCATCACAGGTTTGCCTAGATCTGAAGGAAAAAATGTCATCATGGTTGTTGTGGATCATCTCACCAAATATGGTCACTTTTGTGCTTTGGCACAACCATTGGCAGCAAGCACTGTAGCAATAGCTTTTATGAATACTATTCAGAAACTGCATGGGACTTCGAAAGTTATAGTTAGTGATCATGACCCTATATTTACAAGTAATTTTTGGACTGGCTTGTTTTCATGCTTGGGCACTAAGCTTACTCATAGTTCATCATATCACCCCCAGTCAGATGGACAGACAGAAATGGTCAACAAATGCTTGGAAGGCTATCTCTGTTGTTTTGCTTCAGATAAACAAGAGAGATGGGTGCAATAGCTACCACTAGCAGAATGGTGGTACAACACTTCTTTCCATACTTCTTCCAAGATGTCTCCATTTTTAGCACTATATGGTTACCACCCACCATCAATCATCTTTTCATTGTGGGCACAACCAAAGGGTCACACAGTTGAAGAACACATCCATCATTAGCAAGAGGTATTGGCTAGTCTTCGAGAGAACTTGGCAATGGCACAAAATAGAATGAAGCAACAAGCTGATCAACACCATAGTGAAAGAACTTTTGAAGTGGGAGATTGGGTCTTTGTGCAACTACAACCATACAGGTAAATGTCTCTAAAACAATAACATAAAGCTAACAAGCTGGAACCCAAGTACTATGGTCCTTATAAGGTGTTGCAGAAGATTGGTAATGTAGCATATAAATTGGAGCTTCCCATATCAACAAAAATTCATCCAATTTTTCATGTTTCCTACTTGAAGAAGGTTATTGGGAATAAAGTGGTAGCACAGACTAAGTTACCTGAGCTTGATGAGGAGGGAAGAATAGTTGTGGATCCTGAGAGAATTATTCAAACACACACCAAGAAGCTGAGGACAAAGGAAATCATAGAATATCTAATTAAATGGAAGAACTCTCCGTTGAGGAAGCTACATGGGAGAATGAGGAATTCGTGCAAAAGCATCCACATTTGGTCAGCATTGAGGACAATGCTTCTTTGAAGAGGGGGGGCATGCTACGCCCTTAATCCTATAGTGTGTATAGGGTTATGAATAGTTGGCTTGTGGCTATCTTAACTCTTAATTAAGTCATATTATTATTATTTTATTGTTATTTAGTTGTTTAGTTCAGCCTGAGGCTTCTATAGGCCCATCTAAGTTGGCCTAGGTGATATCCTAGGCATAAATAGGTATATATAGGAGGTAGTGAGTCTTATTTCATCATATTGAGTATTGTGTTCTCATTGAAGACTATTGGAGGTATCCCCCTTGAAGTGGTTTTGGAGGTTGCCCCCTCTAAATGGCATATTATTATCAAGTATTTGCAGCATATTTACTATTATATTAAGATATTGTGCAAGTTGTTTCATTACAAGACCTTTCCTTGCTTTCATTGACTTTGACATTTACACTCTCAATGATCTTATTCAGCCTCTTATTATAACACCAGTAGGCCTTTCTCTTGGTGAAGTAATCAAGGAAGATTCCTTCATCACACCTAGCATCAAACTGGCCTAGATCTTCTTCTCTTTTGATTTAACATTTGCTACCAAAAACTTTGAGATATTTCACAGTAGGAACTTTACCATACCACAATTCATAAGGAGTCTTAGAATTGTTACCTTTGACTTGGACTCTATTTAGGATATATACAATAGTGTGAATTGCCTCTCTCCAATATACTTTTGGAAGATCATCTTCCTTCATCACGGTTCTAGCAGCTTCTTGAACTATTTTGTTTTTTCCTTTCAACGACTCCATTTTATTGTGGAGTTCTAGGTGTAGATAACTATGTCTTTATCCCATGTTCTTCACAAAATAAATTGAATTCATTTGATGTGAACTCTCCTCCTTTATCAAACCTTAAACATTTGATCTTCAAATCCATCTCATTTTCAACCATTGGCTTAAATGCCTTGAACTTATCTAGAGATTCTGATTTTTCTTTCAAAAAGGTAACCCAAGTCATTCTAGAATAATCATCAATAAGCAACATGAAATACATGTCTCCTTGCAAACTTCTTACTCTGGTAGGTCCACACAAATCTGTATGCACTAGTTCTAGTAGTCCATCAACTGATTGGTCCTTGCTTTTGAAACTTGTTCTTGTTTGTTTCCCAAATTGACACTCCTTGTAAATATGATTAGCATGCTTCACAAGCTTAGGCAAATCTCTAACATCCTATGTAGTACTTATCTTCATAATGTTATCAAAATTGATGTGACACAACCTATAGACATTTTCATCAGTCTGAGCCAACAAACAATAATTATCAATTCCTTTCAAGTGATAGATATTACCTCTAGTCTTCTTACCAGTTGCAATGATTGTTCTAGAGCTTTCCCTAATCTTGCATCCATTGTCCTTGAAGTTTAAGTCATAACCTTTGCAACACATCTGACCCACACTCAAAAGATTGCGCTTTAATCCTTTCACATACAAGACATCTTCAATATTATGCTTTCCATCAAAAGAAATAGATCCTTTTCCACAATTCTTACCAATTGTATCATCTCCAAACCTAACTAGTCCACCATCATATCTTTCCAAACTCACAAACTTACTTTTCTCACCAGTCATGTGGTGAGAGCAACCACTATCTATAACCCAATCATCTTTGTCTTCAACAACTTGAGTAGCCAAAGCACTTTCCACTGGTTTTTCTTCCCTCACACAGCTAGCAAGATTAGTAGACATAGGTTCTTCCTTAATAAACACACATTCATTACCAGAAGTACTAACATTATCTGGTTCACCATTATCTGATACTCCTTCATCATCATCAAAAATTTCAACATAATAACATTTCTTTTGGATCCTAGGCATGTTCTCATATCTTTTTCTATTTCTTTCAATTCTTTCAGGACATCTAGAAGCAAAGTGGCCTACTTTACCACAGGAAAAACATTTAAAAGGTAATTTACCTTAACTTACCGGATCCTTTTTGTAGTCTATCCACAAAGTTGGCTTCAATTTCATCAAACTCATCATCAGATTCTACCTTGTACTTTTCTGATATGGAGGTTTTCCCAGAAGTACAGGCTTTGAAGGCAGTCTCTACTTTTGGTAGGGCATCACCAAACTCTCTCATTTCAAAGGCAGTAAGCTTACCAAGTAATAGATCTCTTTAAATAGCTTTTACTTGCATAAATTCTCCAATTGCAGCTACCTTGTGACTATAGGACTTTGGTAGTGATCTGATAATTTTCATCACAACTTCCTTATCACTGAGAGTTCCCCCCATACCTTTTATTCTGGTGACAAGTTCATCAACTCTTTGCATAAAGGTTGTTATGTTTTCATCTTCATTCATCTTCAAACTTTCATTATTCACTTTCAGACTTTTTAGCTTGGACTCCTTCATAGAATCATCTCCCTCATATAGATTTTTCAGCTTTTCCCATACCTCATTTGCAGTTTCAAGATCCACAACTTTTGTCAGTACTGAGTCATTCAATGAACTTAACAGAGCATCTTTTTCTTTAACATCCACGTCATATTCTTTGATTTTGTCTTTAGTCATAAAACCATTTTGAGGTAAGGTGTATTTTGTTTCTGCAGCTTTCCATACTTTGTAACCAAGACAAAGAAGATAACTTTTCATTTGTGCCTTCCAAAGAACATAATTTTTCCCATCAAAATGCAACACTTCCTTCGTATAAGACATTTTGGATCTTCCTCAAGCTGTTAAAATTTCTTCAGAGGAACCTTGCTCTGATACCAATTGTTGGAATGCACTAGACAATTGAGAGGGGGGGTGAATCAATTGTCCCAAAAACTCAAACACTTTTGCACTTAAACATTAATCACTTGTCTGCACTTATTATGATTAAACAATGAATGCATGAAATCAGAAATTTAAACACAGATGCAACATTAAACACAAGAGACACTAGATTTTTACGTGAAAAATCCCAAAGTGGGGAAAAACCATGGAGAGGATTAGCTCTCAAAATATATTGCAATCTTTGAAAAATGATGTTTAGGCTTGGTCACTCCATGGGCCTAGAACATACTGGCTCACTGCCATGAAGTACAACTAGGTTTAGCAGGCTCACTGCCTCAACCCTAAACCTAGAAAGATTACAATAAGGGTTGTTAAACCCTACTGGTGGCTCACTACCAAAATCATCATCTTCTTCATGTTTGAGATTAATACATTGAAGAATCATAGTTCCTCTGCCCTACTCTACCTTATCTACTCACCCTTTTCCTTATATTCCCATTTTTGCACAAGGACATCTTTTCCATGACTCAACTACAAGTATATATACACTTCATCAACCTTGGAATGATCATCAAGGTTGGCATTACAATCATCAACCATTGGAACATTCTCCAAGGTCGGTATTACAAACATTTACAAAATAGGTCTTGACCTAATACAAATTATTCTAAGGAATTCTAGTATAAATGTACATGGATCACACCATGCCTTAGCTAGGACTCAAACATGATCTTCCATGGCACAACATGTTTCCATAATCTTCAAGGGATCTCTGCAATTACTGGAATTAACCAAGTCAGCTAAGACTGGTTACACACTACATTATCTGGGAACAATCTTCAAATAGAATATCAATTCCTTAATGTGGACCATTGTCAAGATAGGAACATGATTAGGAGGCATCCATAATTACATCATAATCATTAGGAGCAACCACACAAACCTTAACCACTTTAACAATAGGAATCTTCACACTGGAACACATGAACTTTGTAGATAGGGAAAATTAGATTTAGTGTTAAAAGCAACAAACTAACTAAACCCTAACTATGCACCATGAAGGACAAACTAGCATGAAAACAAAAACAAAGAAAATCAAATGCAAACCGGATCCACACTAGACTTGATTGATCTCCATGGCTCTTCTCAATCTTGCATGAGAATGCATGATGTCAAAGGGTTGTTGATTGCTCATAGTTGCAACATAACGATAAGATGAAGATGATAGAGGAAAATAGATAGATAGATGAGAGGATTGAAAGAATTTTGGTAGAGTAAGGATACTGGAAGAAGATCAATCCAAATGGCCTGTGTAAGGCTATATTTATAGGCAAGAGCTGATATAATTCAATGGCTAAGATTAAAAGTCAATTATGTGATGTGTATGGTTAGGATTAAAAGTTGATTTTAGTGCCTATGATGCACATTAAGTGGGTTATGACATGAGGCTAAAATTAGGATGTGAGTGAAATAAGTGGGATTCTTTTATTTATCTTGAATAGAAAATGCCTTATGACACACAAATAAGTGGGGCTAAAAATAGGATGTGAGGGGAATCTCATAATTTAAATAATAAAATTATTTAAATTACGTGTGCATGAGAAGAGTTGTAGTCATGTGACACATGTCATAATGAGGGATTTGATTTAATATTTAATTTAAATTATTTGTGGGACATGTGAAGAGGAATTAATTAAATAAAAGGGATTTATTTAATTAATTAGAAAGGTGATTAAATGGGATTTATAAGTGGGATCATGCTAGGACCTAGGGCAAAACATGTTGTTGCAAGGCATGGACAATTTTATGTGTCTACATTTTACCCCTCTTTGAGATGATGTTCAAGATGATGAGATTTATGTCGAGTAATATCATTTCAAAGAAAAAAAGGTGTGGATAGAAGATGAAAGGATAGGATGATTTTGCTCACCTTCATTGCAACATAACATATCGTTCCCTTTCCTCTATCTATTCCCTTATCTTTCTTTCTTGACTAACCCCTTTCATTTCAAGTGTCTACCCATGTTTGTCCAACCCACCTATCCTCTCGAGTGGGCAACATCATCATTATCATATCCTATATCATCATCCCATTTCTTCATCTTATCTTTCAATCATCATCTTTTTTTATTCTATCCATACCTTAGTTTCTTTGAAATGATGTTACTCGACATAAATCTCATCATCTCAAACATCATCTCAAAGAGGGGCAAAATGTAGACACCAAAAAATTGTCCATTTCATAACATCACCTAATCATACTCGACCTTGTAAAACATCTTGTAATATTTATCCTAGGTCATTACATTATCCCACTTATCCGACTTGATCACCTTTCCACTTAATTAAATAAACCTCTTTATTTAATTAATCCCTCTTCACATGTCCCATAAACAATTTAAATTAAATATTAAATCAAATCCCTCATTACAACACGTGTCACATGACTACAAATCTTCACATGCACAAATAATTTAAATAATTTTATTATTTAAATTATGAGATTCCCCTCACATCCTATTTTTAGCCCTACTTATTTGTGCATCATAAGGTATTTTCTATTCAAGATAAATAAAAGAATCCCACTTATTTCACTCACATCCTAATTTTAGCCTCATGTCATAACCCACTTAATGTGCGTCATAGGCACTAAATCAACTTTTAATCCTAGCTGTACATATCACACAATTGACTTTGAATCTTAGTCATTGAATCATATCAGTTTTTTCCTATAAATCTAGCCTCACACAATCCATTTGGGATGGATCTTCTAGTATCCTCACTCTACCAAAATTCTTTCAATCCTCTCTTCTATCTATCTATTTTCCTCTATCATCTTCATCTTATCGTTATGTTGTAACTATGAGCAATCAACAACCCTTCGACATCATGCATTTTCATGCAAGATCGAGAAGAGCCATGAAGATCAATCAAGTCTAGCATGGATTTGGTTTATATTTGATTTTCTTTGTTTTTATTTTCATGCTAGTTTGTTCTTCATGGTGCATAGTTAGGGTTTAGTTTGTTTTTTCTTTGAAATGATGTTACTCAACATAAATTTCATCATCTCGAGCATCATCTCAAAGAGGGGCAAAATGTAGACACTTAAAATTGTCCATGTCTTGCAATAACACCTTTCGTCCTAGGTCCTAGCATAATTCCACTTATAAATCCCACTTGATCACCTTCCCAATTAATTAAATAAATCTCATTTATTTAATTAATTCCCCTTCACATGTCTCAAAATAATTCAAATTAAATATTTGAATTAATCCCTCACTTTTTCCATATTGCAACATGTGTCACATAACTACAACTCTTCTCATGCGCACATAATTTAAATAATTTTATTATTTAAATTATGAGATTCCCCTCACATCTTATTTTTAGCCCCACTTATTGTGCATCATAAGCATCTTTTCTTCTAAAATAAATAAAAGAATCCTATTTATTCCCTCACATCCTAATTTTAGCCTCATGTCATAAACCACTTAATGTGCACCATAGACACTAAAATAAACTTTTAATCCTTGCCATACATGTCACATAATTGACTTTTACTATTGGCCATCGAATCATATAAGCTCTTGCCTATAAATCTTGCCTCACACAAGGCATTTGGAATCCATCTTCTTCTAGTATCCTCACTCTGCCAAAATTCTTTCAATTCTCTCATCTATCTATCTATTTTCCTCTATCATCTTCATCTTATCATTATGCTAAAACTATGAGCAATCAACAACCCTTCAACATCATGCATTCTCATGCGAGATCGAGAAGAGCCATGGAGATCAAACAAGTCTAGTGTGGATTCCGTTTGCATTTGATTTTCTTTGTTTTATTTTCATGCTAGTTTGTCCTTCATGGTGCATAGTTAGGGTTTAGTTAGTTTGTTGTTTTTAACACTAAATTTGATTTTCCCTAGATACATTTTGGTGAACCCGATGTGAATCCCTTGATCTAGCTTTCTTTTTGCAGGTTTCATTAACTTTTGTGTTGCAAGTTTATGTCATTTTTGGACAAAACCCTAGGTTTTACAAATTTCTTCATATCTTCCAAACATCTATGAATTTTTATACAACATTTTCATAGAAGTTTGTACATCACCTCAAGAGGCTACAATAGAAAAATTGTGTGTTTATCACTATTTTTGTAGGAGTTATCACGATTTTATGTTTTTCATAAAATTGACCTTTTGGGCACAAATCAATGAATTTTTTTAGAACTTTTTACATTTCTAGGAATCTCTTGAAATTTTAATGGGGGTCTATTTTTTACAGATTTGATTTTGAGCTCATATACAGTGCGAAAAAATTAGATCTTTACCGACTATAGCTTTTCCATAAATCCAGATTTTTGGGTGCAAAACAGGGAATTTTTCTTACTTATTTACATTTATAGAAAGTTCTCAGAAAATTAGTAGGGGTCACTTCTTTGAGTTTTTAATTTTCAGATAACAAATGTCTCGAAATAATCAAATATAATTCAGCTATGTATCTGAAATTACAATTTTCCTTGTCTGATGAGCTTTTTTTTATGGCTGCATTATAATATTGGTTTTTGATCTTGTAGGTGAATCAAAGGCGCTGAAGAAACATTTGGATCAGTCATAACAGCAACTTAGAAATCAAAAATAATCATGTGCACTCGTTTCATCTTTCATCTCTTAATCATTGTTTGCAAACACACTTCAATTTGGGCTCTAAAACAAATCATTGTTTTCATCTCACATCAAAAATTGGGCTAAAACAAACAAGTGTCTTCCATCACATCTTGATTTGGGATTTAAAAAGAACAAGTGCTTAAACTGTTTGACACATGTTTTATTTCTAAGGGTCAATTAACAATTGCGAGTGTGAATGAAGTGACAACTCACTTGGTTTGCTTTTGCTTACCCTATCTTAGGAGGCCTGCTTGGAGACACACTACTCCAAGATACGACCTCAACCGAGGTTCAATCGAAAGACACCCTCATTGGGAGTTGTAAATATTGTCATTCTTTGCCCCAAAGAACTTTTTACCTTTGGGAAGTGAAGCTCATTAGGGCTTGTTTATGTGTCTTCAAGTGTTTTCTTAATCATAACATTTAATGTTGAAAGGAAAATTCATCATTGTGTTTGGTGTGAGTGTTCATGCATTTACATGTGAAATTTTGTGTTTGATTTTGCCCAAGTCAAACTTTCAATAAACAATTGCAACATCATCCAATCTTTCCAAACTAAATCATCCTGGTCATTCAAGCAATCACATCCTAATCATCCTCATCATTCTAAATCATCATATTAATCTTAGTCAACACTTGTCAAAATGGGCATAATCCTAGGCAAGCCTAGTCCTAAACCAAAGCCCAAGGTCATACTTTGAGGAGCACCTTCACCTAATCATGATGATAATTGAAAACCATATATGCTTCGAGGTGACCCAAAATTTGTTTCTAGTGATGATGAGAACTTTGTAGATCCTAGTGATGATGAGGATCTTGTAGATTTTGAGGCATACTTGGAGGAACAAACCAAAATCCAAAAAATTCAATTTATGTGTAACTCCATCCCAACACAAGAACAAAAGATCATAGCACAAGAATTCCAAGACCTTATCCAAACATTTCACCAAATTCCCTAACCCATAGACTAACAAACCATACAAAGATTCCAAGCCATCATTCAAAAATTTCAACAAATCCAATCACCTCAAATACAACACCTCCTAGCCCAAGCCCAATAATTCATATCTACTTGTCAAATCTAGCCAAATCCACCCACCTATCAAGTCAATGTCACATCAACCTATCCCACTTCTTTCCATGCCAAGCAATATTCATATCCATCTACATCATAGCAAGCACATGTGAAACTAAGCCACTCCTTGAAACAAGATCAAATGTCCTCAAGCTCTAATGATACTCTTGACAAGGTAAATACCACCTTAAGTTTGGAATCATACACCACTCCATCTACTAGTCCTCCATCATCATCCAAGAGAATGCCTATATCAAAGCCTACTAGTCCTACATCAACATCATCATCAAACCTTTCAAGCTCTAATCCATCAACCAACAAATCCTCAAATGATTTTCTCAAAATATTCTTTGCAAAATCTAAAAGCAAAAGAAAAGCTATTGAGTTATCCAAATCTACCAATCCATTTAATCCCTCTGGCCCTCCATCCAATATCCCTATTGTCCTTCCACCATGGGATCTATCTACTCCTAGTCCTAATCAACCTAATCCAATTAGCCTTCCACCTAATCCCAATCATGAGCCTTCAACTTCCATCACCCCTCCACCTACAAAAGAGGTGATCCAAGGGCCACTAGCAAGGAATAGACCATCCCCATGACAAGTACCCATTGATGAGCCTAGTAAAGAACCTTTGAATGCCATGTCCACTTCTTCATCCCCATCATGTGGTCCACAACCCCTTGAGCCTATGAAAAATTTTCCTCCCATGAGTCCATCATGCCCTCATGTTGGCCAAGAACCTATCCAAGAGTCATCCACTACTATTCAAGAAAACCAAGAGATATGTTAAGAGTTTAATCCTAGGCATGTGGAAACATCAAGCCCTAGTCCTACTCAAGATCAAATTACTTTCATCCAATCTATCCATAACCTATATATTTTCTATGATCAAGATATTACCCATGAAGAAGCTATCCATGAGCAACTTTATCCTATACCTATCCATGAGCAAGATATCCAGAATACACCTCCACCTAGTCCTATCCATGATCCACCAACATCCACTTGTCATGATGAGACACATGCCTCCCAAGAACACATAAGCATAGAAGATCAAACAAATACCTTGGATCCTAAAGAGCATGATCAAGATTCTAATGATCCTTCCACATTTGTTATCGACCATATTTCACATCCACCATCACATCCTATTGATCTATCCACCTTCATTCATGAATGTTCCTCCCTAGGAACACAACAACCATTGTCTACCACTTCACTTTCTCCACCCACTAAGGAACTCATGTCTAATGTTCAAACTACCCCTAGTCCCATAGTCCACCACATACTCCAAAACATGAACTATCTAGGCAAAGGCTTAGGCCTTCATGAACAAGGTGTTTTAGAGCCCATCCATGTCAAAGTTCCTCCATGCTCATTTGGCCTTGGATACACACCCCAAGGTAAACAATCTAAAGATGTTGGTAATTCCTCCATTCCTCCAAAGTCCATCACTTTCCATCACAAACCCTATCATACACCTAAAACATATGTTGCCATTCCACCTCCATCACATTACAAATGTCAAAAGCATGTGACCATACACCTTTCACCATCCAATTTACCTCCACTACTTCCAACTCCTAATATTCCTCCAGCTAGTTTACCACCACTTCTGCCAACATCCATCGATTTACACATTCCCTCAAATTCCTAATCATGACCAACAAATGCACATATTGTCTAAACATAAAGCTTCCACTCATTCCACCCATTTTAAGGGATTCAAAAATACAAAAATAGATGCCTCTATCCATAAAGACAAAAATCCTAAAGGTACTAATGCCTTAGGACATCAATTCAAAAAGTCAAAGCAAAGTACATTCAAAAATCCATCTAAAAGGCTACCCAAGCCCATACCTTCCCAAGCAAAGTCTAAAATTAAAATGGTATGGCTACCTAAGAAAAAAGAAAGCAAGTCAAATGAGGCATCCACCTCTCAAAAATCCCAATCATCTCCTTCCATTCAAAATTCCCACTTCCATTCAAAAGTTTCAAATTCCTAAATCCCACAAGCAAAACAAAAATCATAAAAATATTAAGTCTATGTGGGTACCTAAAGCACTTCATCATCCATCCCCTAAGCAAACATCTCCATTACTTCTTATGCCACCTTTTATCAAAAGTTTAAATGTTTATCACGATGTGTGCAACCGTTGGTCATGGTTCCCTTCCATTCCACAACTCCACATACCTACATCTTCCCATCATTCACCTATTATCCTACATATCTTCACCATCACTTTCCTATGGTCCATGCTTTTGGATAAGTCATTCATCCATCTTTTTGCATAAGCCTTTCATTCCCTACATAATCCCCATCATAATCCATCCATGCATGATCCACATCATTATCCACTTTTCCCCATCCATTATCCTTCCTTTCATAATCCATATCATAATCCATCTACCTCTTTCATGTCATCCCTTACCAACATCTATGAGCACACATGACATGGTCCATGTGATGACATCATCCATCTAGTGGGACTATCACCTTTCATGGAACTAGACACTTGAGTCCCTCCTATCCTCTCCTATAAAAAAAAAAAAATAGTAAAGAGAAATCCTTTTGTCCAATGGTGAAAACCTAGTAAACAGGCACCTTAGATAAGTACCATGATGAAAACCTGGCAAACATGCATCATGTGTAGGTTGATCTTCTATGTCACTTACACTTGGGGGCACAATGTCTCATCTATCCAACCTATTATTTTCATATCATACTATTTCCATCCTACCTCCTATCTTTAGCCATCATACATATACCTGTCTTATTGAATCCATTCATCCTCCCTTCCTCCTTTTGATCTTGACTAAGATATGGGGGCACAATGTTGACAAATGTTTTGCATATCTCTTGACATGCCTTGTCCTTTCCAGATAAATTCTTTCATTACCCATTTTTTTTATCTTATCCAAACAAGCCTATCGTTATCCTAATTGTCATAAGCTTTTTCATGAAAAATCCTAAGTATTGCACCTAGAATGGGGCATGTTTTTCCTATGTGACACAGTCTTTGGAAATCACATCCTTGCTCCTTTATGATGTACCTACCCCATTCACTATTGCATGTCCTTTTATCCATCCCCTTATCATGAGCTTCTGCTCACCCTTTTATCCATTCATCCAATCCTACATTATCCTTGTACCTAGACTTGGTTTTCCCTTGTCATTGGTATCTAGCACAAAGGATACTCAAATTGTCATCCAATGTCATTTCTCAAAACTTTTCAAAAACACAAAAAAATCAAAACTTTTCAAAATCCAAAAAAAAAATCAAATATTCAACAAAAATCCAAGCAAATGTAGCTAGGGAAAATCAAATTTAGTGTTAAAACCAACAAACTAACTAAACCCTAACTATGCACACCTTAACTTCTATCATAGTTAGGGTTTAGTTAGTTTGTTGTTTTTACCTTGATTGTTTGAATATCATCATCCTATTCCTCTATCCATACCCTAACTTCTTTGAAATGATGTTATTTGACATAAATCTCATCATCTCAAACATCATCTCAAAGAGGGGCTAAATGTAGACACTTAAAATTGTCCATGCCTTACAATAACACCTTTTGTCCTAGGTCCTAGCATAATTCCACTTATAAATCCCACTTGATCACCTTCCCAATTAATTAAATAAATCTCATTTATTCAATTAATTCCCCTTCACATGTCTCAAAATAATTCAAATTAAATATTGTTAAAAACAACAAACAAACTAAACCCTAACTATGCACCTGTGTATGAGGAAAATTGACTATGATAAACTAACAAATCAAAAACCCAATAACATAAAGAGAACTGATCTAAATAAAAGCCATTAATAATAATCCATGAAATATGAAAGCTTTTACCGAGATTTGTATTGTTCCCTTTGGATGAATGTGGATTGCTCAATAGTATTGCGAAACCATGGTTGCAACAAGCAAGTAGTGTGCTCAAAGATCAATGTCAAGAGATCGTAAATTGCTCAATCGATGCGATGTATGCTCAAAGCACTGTTAAGTATGCCTAAGAATAAGTGATCGAAGAGGGGTTGTGAAGGAGATGAGGGGGGCTTATATAGGTTTCAACAAAGATCGATCAACGGTCCAGATAATTCAAAAGAATCAATGGAGGAGAACAGTTGAGGAATGTGCAACGAATAAGAAGAAGACAAGTGTCACACAAAAGCTATTTTTATTTGAGTTAATCACTTTCTTTTCTAAAGATAAGACATGATTTTCATAAATTAGAAAGTTTTTTTCTAATTTAAGAGAAATTGATAAAAACAAGGTTGAGTGAATAGATAACTTGACTTAAGATTTACTTTTGCATGATTTGAGAGAAATTAAATAAAATATTATTTAATTTTGTGTGCATAGAGAAGAAGACTTATTTTTAGAAGATTGTGAAAGATATTTGAAGAATTTGAAGATAAGAAAGAAAATTAAATAAATAAATTTATTTAATTGTTGTGCATGATTTGGAAGAATAAATAAAATATTTGATTTATTTTATTTTTGGAGAATGAGAGAATTTAAATAAATTTGACTTGATTTATTCAAATTTGGAAGAATGAATTTAATTTTGTGAGGGGGAGAATGAGAGTTAGTTTCAAATGAATAAAAACACAACAAAAACCAAAACATCAATAGAATGTGAAGATAAATAGAAATCAAACCAAACAAGTAGAAATACTTACAAAACCCATTTACCTATCGTTTTCCATTGTTGCCTATCTTGCTTTGATCTTGATTGAAGCCCTCAGAAGCTCTTTCTGACTTGCTTGCTTGTTTGAAGATGCCAAAGGAAGAATGGTTATTGATACATTGTGTGATTGAAGATGAGCTTCAATACACAATAATGGAGGATACTTAGAGAGTGGAATGGTGTGAGAATTTTGAGTATAGATTTGATGCAATAATGAATCCTCTCTAAATGGCTTAGAAGAGGGTTCTATTTATAGATTTCTTGAAAAAGAAATGGAGGGTGAGGATTACCAGATGAGATCAATGGCTAGGAATAAAAGTGAATCTTTAATTCATAATGGGTGAATTAAAAATCTTTTATTTGAAAATAGTGGATTATGACAATTGAATTAAATATTCAATTGGAGGATAGAAGTGGGGAACATTGAATTAAATATTCAATTGGAGGATATGAGTGGGGAACATTGAATTAAATATTCAATAGTGGAGGACAGTGGATTATGACAATTGAATTAAATATTCAATTGGTGAAGGAGAGTGGGGAACATTGAATAAAATATTCAATTTGCGAAGGCTAGTGGGGAACATTGAATAAAATATTCAATTTGTGAAGGTTAGTGGGGAACATTTAATAAAATATTCAATTTGTGGAGGATAATTGATTTTAAGATTTATTTTAGAAAATGGAGGATATTAGCTAATTAAATATTAAGAATATTTAATTATATGTGCAACATGGTGAGGTGGAAGAGATGAGGTGGATTGATGAGGTGGATTGGCGAGGTGGATTTATGGAATTTAGGACTTAGGATAGAGGAATTTATGATTAATTAAATAATGTAGGATTATTTAATTATATGAGACATTAGAAGAATTTAGGGAATTTAATTAAATAAATTGATTTTATTTAATTATGGGATAATGAAACAATCAAATAAATTTTGAATATTTATTTAATTGACAAAAGAAATTAAGAATTAATATAAATATTAAAATATTTACTTAATTCAACCTGAGCCAATTTTAGGTGTATACATTTTGCCCCTCTTTGAAGCAATGTGTTTTATCACGTTGTTTCAAAGAATAAATAGTCTGATAATGATACATGCCCCAGTTTGCCCCTGGTATAGGTTATGATGATAGGATGCCCCCTCAGGGGATTGGACAAGGAGAAGGCGGAAGGCGTGAGACAGACAATCTCACGATGAGATAGGTTAACAGGAGATGAAATGGTTGGATACAGAAGAAATGGATGAATGATATGGAATGCAAGATAAAAAGATGACACACACAAGTAAGTTAGCAAGTATGCATGAATGATGCAGGCACAAACAAGGTATTGCCCCTGTCAAGTGGTAAACCCATGATATAGATTGATGATGTCTGGTTTCAAGAATGAAGTATGTCATATAAGACTCTAGGTCTGGTTTCGATAATGTGACATCCTGTCTAAGACATATGATAACAATATACGACAGTGTTGTCATGGCTGGGAGTGATGTATCCCTAGAGCAACACAAAGGATAGTTATGATTGATTGATATGGTTTACGACCGGACAAGGATCAAGACCACTGATTGTGATCGGATCATTTGACAAGATTGACTTGACTTGATTGGCATGGATTAAGGATAGACTTGCAAGTGGATATGGTATGGATATGGATATGAGACGCACTTGGATATGGTATAGATATGGCAATGGATATGAATTGTAGTTGGATACAGTATGGATATGGATATGGATATTTGTCACCTTGATACAACAAGTATTTTGAAGCGCTTTCATCATTGGGCTTATTATGTTGTAAGAAAATATAAGCATCTAGGTATAATTAAACCAAGATGACCTAAGTATTACTTACATGGATTTTGATATAGCAAGTTAATACAAGCATCTAGTCAAAATTGAATCTAGATGACCTGAGTACCTCTTGCATTTTTCAACAGACAAGGATTCCCCCTTTTCATGTTTAGACCTTGGAGTCCTCGATGATCTTCTGCCGATCATGTCATTAGACAAAAGTCGTCACATTACTAAAGTTTAATCCACAAGCAACAAACAAAGAAAATAATCATGCCTTCATCATAGCATCTCTAGCTTTTGGCATCCTCGAGTAGCATAGAAAGGCATGATAGCATAAATAAAGACTCTTAATCTAACCAACACAAAACATTCTTGCATTTAGATGTGTTTGTTTCTTGCCATATTTTGAGATAGAATTAGCTTGAGTGTTTTGATATGGTACTCTTATTTTGTCTTGGACAGGTTGATGTTTTTGCGTCAAGATTTTTGTTGTTTTGAGAAGCGTGCTTTGTTGCGTGCGCCTGTCTAGAGAAAGGTGTAGACACTGACAGGTAGAGGAATAGATGACAAAACATGGGATGGACGGGAAATGGAGCGGACTCTAATAGATAGAAGGACTAGACATGGAATGGACGGGAAAGTGGAGCCTCAAGGGCACATTGATAATGGCCTTGCCTATGTGATAATGCAGAGGCAGTGTAGTTCGGGGTGAACCCTGATTGACCGAAGACCTAGGTGATGGTGGATCTATAGAAGTGGTATGGACTGAGATAGATAGAAAGACCAGATATGGGACTGACGGGACAGCGGAGCCTTAGGGGCGCATGGATAATGGCCTTGCCTACATGATAGCTTAGAGGCGACGTAGTTTGGGAAGAACCCTAATGGACCTAAGATATGGATCAGATGAGACGTGATATGGAACCGATATGGATCAGATAAGACATGATATGGATCAGATATGGATCAGACAAGACATGATATGGATCAGATATGGATTAGACAAGACATGATATGGAACCGAGATGGATCAGACAAGACACGATATGGATCAGATATGGAACAAAAAGAGACATGACATGGAATAGATATGGAACAAACAATACTGATGACAAGGAACCACCACAGATATGTAGATGGATGGAAGATAGTAGATACGGATGGTTATGATGATGGGCAATAGTGGATAGAAGGAAACAAGGATGTGATCTCCAAGGACTATGTCGCATAAGAATAATGTGCCCCATTGTAGGTAGAATACTTAGGATTTTTTTTCATGACAATGCTAATGACAATAGGAGGATGAGAGGATAATGAATGATTTGCATGGTATGGAGGGATAAGGTATGTCAAGAGACATCTAGAACATTTGTCAATCATTGTTACCCCAATCTTTATCAAGACCAAGGAATAGAGGAAAGGAAGTTTGGATTGATGGATGGGACAAGATAGGAAATGGTATGAAAGGAAACTGGTAGGAGAAAAGTGATATGCCGATGAGACAAGGTGCCCCCAAGTGTAGGTGACATAGAAGATCAACATTACACATGACGCCTGTTTGCCAGGTTTTCATCATGGTACTTATCCAAGGCGCCTGTTTGCCAAGTTTTCACCATTGGATGAAGGAATTTCTCTTTACTTTTTTCATTTTTATTTTTTTTATTTTTTTGAATATTTAGATAGGAGAAGGTGGATATGGAAAGACTCGAGCATAGAGTTCCTTGAAAGGTGATAGTCCCGCTAGATAAATACTGTTGAATGGACAATGTCAAGTGTTCTCATAGATGTTGGTAGGGGATCGTATGAAAGTGAGATGGTGTAGGTAGATAGTGGATTATGGAAGGTGCGATAGTGGATGATGATGCGGCATATAGAAGGACTTAGCCAAAGATGGAAGGAAGGTTTTATGCGAAAGCATGGACCATAGGACGAGGAAGATATGTAGGATAGTAGTAGAAGGAAAGGGAGATGGGGGTATATGAAAATGTTATGGAATGGAAGGGAATCATGACCAACGATTGCACATACCATGGTAAACATTAAAGCTGGTGATGGGAAAGTAATGTAGGAGGCAATGGAGACTTTTGCTTGTGAATGAATGATTTAGGAATTTATGGACCCACATAGACTTAATAGTTTTTTTTATTTTTGTTTGCCATGTGGGATGGAAGAATTTCAGACTTATGGATGGAATGGGAGAAAGTGGATGGTTGAGATTCTTGAGAGGTGGATGCCTCATGTATCTTGAGGGCTTTTTTCTTGGGTACCCAAACCATTTTGCTTTTAGATAGTATCTGTGAAGGTATGGGTTTGGGTGTATGCAACTTTTGTGCAGCTTTTGGATTAATCATTTTTTGCTTGGGGACCCACATCTTGTTCAATTTGGCATTGATGTGTATGGGTACATGTAGCTTTTGATATGGATAATTCTTTGATTCTTGGCTTTTATATCCTAGGTCATGAGGACTCTTAGGATTTTTTACTTTATAGGTAGAGGCATCCACATATTTGTCATTGAATCCCCGTGGGATGGTAGAAGTGAGGTTGGTGAAAGCTCCTTGTTGAGATAATATGTACATTTGTCGACCATGATTGGGATATGTAGAGGATTTATAGATGGATGGATAAGGTGTTGGAAGTAGTGGAGGGAGTTTGGATGGTGGAATATTAGGAGTTGGAAGTAGCAGAGGGAGTTTGGATGGTGGAAGGTGTATGGTCACATGCTTGTGGGATGTGTAGGATGATGGAGGTGGAATGGCGACATATGTTTTGGGGATATGATAGTGTTTATGATGGAAAGTGGTAGACTTAGGAGTGGAGGAAATACCAACATCTTGAGTTTGTGCAACTTGGGGTATGTATCCAAGGCCGTATGAAGGTGGAGGAACATTGACATGGATAGGTTCCAAGATACCTTGTTCATGAAGGCCTAAGCCTTTACCTTGATAGTTCATATTCTGGAGTATACGATGGATAGTAGGATTATGTATAGGTGCACTAGCAGCGAGTTCCTTATTGGATGAGGAAGGAGAGATAGTGGATAATGGTTGTTGGTGTTCTAAGAAAGAACATTCATGCATGAAGGTAGTAAGACCAAGGATATATGGTGCAGAATTTCCTGCTTGGTCCATACCAGATGGCAGAGGAGTATTACTAGTTTGATCTTCTATGCTTGCTTGGGAGGCAAGTGTCTCATTGAAGGAAGTGAAAGTTGTTGGATCTTAGGTAGGACTAGATGGGGTGCTAGGCTCAGGACCATGGAATACGTAAAGTGGGCTAAGAGGATCATCATGGTCTGCTTGATCATAGATAGGTTCTTCATCATAGATGGGATTTTGATCATAGATAGGATTAAGCATGATGGGATTAATGTTCTCTTGTATAGGTTCGTCATCAGTGATAATATCTTGATCATAGGAGAGATATAGGTTATGCATGGTAGGAAACTGAATCTCTTGCTCATGTATAGGATCAAGTGGCTCCTAGAGAGGTTCATTATTATGGATATCATCTTGATCATAGAAAAGCCATTAGATCTCTAGTTCATGCATAGGATCAAGTTCCTCATCGATAGCTTCTTCATCAACACTAGTATCTTGATTAGGGAAAAGATATAGGTTATGGATGGGTTGCATGAAAGTGTTTTGATCTTGAGTTGGACTAGGGCGTAATGTTTCCACATGCTTAGGATTAAACTCTTGACATACCTCTTGGGTTGCTTGAATGGAAGTGGAAGGCTCTCGGATAGGCTCTTGGTCAACAACATGAGAACATGAGACTCTTAACTTGGATTCATAATAGGAGACTCTTGAATAGGCTTGATGGCTTGTTGGTCACATGATGGGCTTGAAGGGCTAAGAATGTTAATTGAGGGCTCTTGGATAGGCTCTTGGTCAACAATATGAGGGTGTGACAGACCTTGACTCTGGTGCATGGTAGAAGGCTCTTTGAGAAGCTCAAGGGGTTGTGGATGACATGAAGGGGTTGTAGGATTTGACATGGTATTGGAAGAATCTTTGGTAAGGTCAAGGACCAGACTTTGGGGACATGGTTGACTTTCTGCTAGTAGTCCTTAGATCACATCCTTCATAGGTGTATGGGTACATGGATGAGGTGATGGATGAGTGGATTTTGGAATTCTCCATAGCTTTTCATATGTTGCATATCTTTCCCAAAAATCATCCGAGAATGTTTTGTTTGTTGGTTTAGACGGTGGGGAACTTGAGGTCGGTCTTGGTGTAGAACTGGTATGTTTTGGAATAGGTGTCTTAGAATATGGTGAAGGAGGACTAGTAGACGGGGTGATATATGATTTCCCTCTTGAAGTGGTGGTTGCCTTGTCAATAGTATCATTAAGATGGGAAAAGGAGGTATGGTTTTGGGATGAGGCATAGCTAGTACTGGCCTGTTCAGCTTGCAAGCTTGTCAATTCTTGTTTTAAGACTTGGATTTGTTGACAAATTGCTATACAGTCTTGGGGCGAGGGACCTAAGTTTATTTGCATTGTCAGAGATTGAAGTTTTTGATCAAGATATTCTAATTTGTTTGCCATTGACACAAGACTAGAAAATATTACTAGAAAAGATGGAGAAATGGCTGATTTGCAAGGTTTCAATCAGATTTTGAAAAGCTGAAATAGGTTTTTGAAAATGATTTTTGACAGTTTTTACTTTTGGAAAGAACTGAATTTTTTTTTGTTCTCTGGTTCAAATGCACAACAGTTTGAGTGCGCAACAACAGAAGTCAGATGCACCAGAAGTCGAATTATATGCGCAATTCTGTGTTAACAGTGTTTGTTTAAATGCGTCATTTAATCAAATGTGCAATAAGTCGAAGCGTATGCACAATAGGTCAGAGTGAATGTGCAATTCTGACTCTTTTGTTTGTTTAAATGTGCCACATAATCAAATGCGCAATAAGTCAAAGCATATGTGCAATATGTCTAATCAAATGCGCAATTCTAACTTTTCTGTTTGGTTTCTCTAAATTTTGGATAATTCTGGATTATTTTCAAGATTTGGTTTGAAAAACTTGGTGTTTGTGATAATTCTGATGTTTAATTATGGCAAAAACATAGCAAACACATAGAAGTTTTCCATGATTTTTATCTTTTGTTTTTTTTTATATTTTTGGACTGTTTTGACTCAAAAATAAGTACACCCTAGGCTGGATAGGACAGTAGGGGATTTTGGCTTGCTAAACAATTTGTTCTTAGTTAGGGCAACCGTTCAAGTGGTTACACATGCGGTGGCACTACTCTCCGTTATGGAGTCTCCCAGCCTCACAGGGTTGCGCCTATGAGGGTTTATGGGGAGGTTGGCCGTCGGTGTAACACAGCAGCACTCATTGCTTGAGGTTTTCACCCCAAGCACAATTTATTTTAAGTGGCTTGGTAGGGTTTGGCTTTAGCCTGTTACCACTCAGGGTCATTCCCACTTGGACAAGCGTGCATCCAAGGGCAGGCCCCCCTAAAGGTTTGACAAATAGAATGACAAGTCTGGCACTTTGATCACCCAGTTAAGGGGAGAGCATAAGCCTATTGTCATTCGCAAGCACAAAAAACACTTGTTAATCCAACCTAGTTAAAAGTAGAAAAACTATATGAGTTAAGCTACTTGTGCACTCACACAATTGTTAACTTGGAAGTGTTTAGATCATAGCATTGTTCATTCCCCATTTGTTAACTTTGAAAGTGATTAAGACATAGTATTGTTCATTTTTCGTTTGTAAATATAGCAGTGGCCTACTTTAGGAAAATAGATTCGACAATGTATAGATAACCATTGGGTTCA
Source organism: Cunninghamia lanceolata (assembly GCA_027924645.1). Taxonomy (NCBI): domain Eukaryota; kingdom Viridiplantae; phylum Streptophyta; class Pinopsida; order Cupressales; family Cupressaceae; genus Cunninghamia; species Cunninghamia lanceolata. The sequence goes on from BSBN01001225.1 coordinate 14,963,562, forward strand.
ATTACTTCCTTCCTAGTTTAGAAAACTATGTGAAGTATTGTATGAGATGCACTTGTTACTTTCACCCCTAGTTAGTCTAAATGAACTAGACAAAGCAGCTAAATGATCTAATCCAGCCACTAGTCCTGCAAAAATGATCGTTAGCTCCAACACACAAAATCAGAAACCTTACAACAGAAAAATAGGAAACAGATGCGCAACATTGCAGCCTGAATGCACAGAAACAGGGAGTGTATGCGTCTATTAAATGAATGCGTGAATACATAGGACAAATGCGCAATTCTACGAGGTATATGCGCAAGAATGATAAATGTGCAATGTGACAGAATATATGCGCAACAATACAAGGTAAATGTACAAATTATCTGTATGCGCAACAATACGAAGTATATGCGCAACACTAGTTTTAGTTTCTGCAGTCAGGATGGATGTGCAATTGAGGAGTATGGATGTACAACTGTGGAGTATGAATGTGCAACTATTTTGGTTAAATGCGCAATAAGGTTGTATGTGCAACTGCAGGGTGTAAAAACACAACTGTGAAGAATAGATGCGTAGTTTCGACAAATGCGCAACTGCAGAGGATAAATGTGCAACTTTGTAGTGTGAATGCGCAAAATTGCTACCAACACCTATTCTTCACCTGTTTCTTCACCTACACGGACCGGAAACTTAAAACAGCTAGCTTTTTGGATTAGTAAAGGGGCAAGGGCCCCACGGTGGGCGCCAAAATGTGAGGGGGAGAATGAGAGTTAGTTTCAAATGAATAAAAACACAACAAAAACCCAAACATCAATAGAATGTGAAGATAAATAGGAATCAAACCAAACAAGTAGAAATACTTACAAAACCCATTTACCTATCGTTTTCCATTGTTGCCTATCTTGCTTTGATCTTGATTGAAGCCCTCAGAAGCTCTTTCTGACTTGCTTGCTTGTTTGAAGATGCCAAAGGAAGAATGGCTATTGATACCTTGTGTGATTGAAGATGAGCTTCAATACACAATAATGGAGGATACTTAGAGAGTGGAATGGTGTGAGAATTTTGAGTATAGATTTGATGCAATAATGAATCCTCTCTAAATGGCTTAGAAGAGGGTTCTATTTATAGATTTCTTGAAAAAGAAATGGAGGGTGAGGATCACTAGATGAAATCAATGGCTAAGAATAAAAGTGAATCTTTAATTCATAATGGGTGAATTAAAAATCTTTTATTTGAAAATAGTGGATTATGACAATTGAATTAAATATTCAATTGGAGGATAGGAGTGGGGAACATTGAATTAAATATTCAATAGTGGAGGACAGTGGATTATGACAATTGAATTAAATATTCAATTGGTGAAGGAGAGTGGGGAACATTGAATAAAATATTCAATTTGTGAAGGCTAGTGGGGAACATTGAATAAAATATTCAATTTGTGGAGGATAATTGATTTTAAGATTTATTTTGGAAAATAGAGGATATTAGCTAATTAAATATTAAGAATATTTAATTATATGTGCAACATGGTGAGGTGGATTTATGGAATTTAGGACTTAGGATAGAGGAATTTATGATTAATTAAATAATGTAGGATTATTTAATTATATGAGACATTAGAAGAATTTAGGGAATTTAATTAAATAAATTGATTTTATTTAATTATGGGATAATGAAACAATCAAATAAATTTTGAATATTTATTTAATTGATAGAAGAAAGTAAGAATTAAGATAAATATTAAAATATTTACTTAATTCGACCCGAGTCAATTTTAGGTGTATACAGATTTAATTAAATAATTGGGAATTATTTAATTGTTTAGATAAGAGGGGATTTGTGATGAATTAATTAAATAATGGGATTTATTTAATTAATGGAGAATTGAAATTTGGAAAGAGGATAATGATCTAAATAAATAATTGAAATTATTTAATTGTGGAAGAATAATAGAGGAATTTGATTTAATTATTTAAATAACGAGGATTTATTTAATTAATGTCGCAATTATGTGATTTAGAAGAATTTGGTGAAATTGGTGAAATTAATTAAATAATTAGATTATTTAATTAATGTTGAAATGCAGGTGATTAGAAGAATTAGATGAAATGCGAGTAGTGCGACCACTTGGTCATTTTAGGGTGTCTACAGCACCATGAAGGACAAACTAGAATGAAAATAAAACAAATCAAAAAAAATGCAAACCAAATCCACGCTAGACTTGATTGATCTCCATGGCTCTTCTTGATCTTGCATGAGAATGCATGATGTCAAAGGGTTGTTGATTACTCATAGTTGCAACATAACGATAAGATGAAGATGATAGAGGAAAATAGATAGATAGATGAAAGGATTGAAAGAATTTTTGCAGAGTAAGGATACTGGAAGAATATTGATCCAAATGGCCTATGTGAGACTAGATTTATAGGCAAGAGCTGATATGATTTGATGGCTAAGATTAAAAGTCAATTATGTGATGTGTATGGCTAGGATTAAAAGTTGATTTTAGTGCCTATGACGCACATTAAGTGGGTTATGACATGAGGCTAAAATTAGAATGTGAGTGAAATAAGTGGGATTCTTTTATTTATCTTGAATAGAAAATGTCGTATGACACACAAATAAGTGGGGCTAAAAATAGGATGTGAGGGGAATCTCATAATTTAAATAATAAAATTATTTAAATTACGTGTGTATGAGAAGAGTTGTAGTCATGTGACACATGTCATAATGAGGAATTTGATTTAATATTTAATTTAAATTGTTTGTGGGACATGTGAAGAGGAATTAAATAAATAAAGGGGATTTATTTAATTAATTGGAAAGGTGATTAAATGGGATTTATAAGTGGGATCATGCTAGGACCTAAGGAAAAACATGTTGCAAGGCATGGACAATTTTATGTGTCTACATTTTGCCCCTCTTTGAGATGATGTTCGAGATGATGAGATTTATGTCAAGTAACATCATTTCAAAGAAGAAAAGGTGTAGATAGAAGATGAAAGGATTGGATGATGATGCCCCCTCGAGATGATAAGCGGGTTGGACAAACATAGGTAGACTCTTGAAATGAAAGGGGTTGGTCAAGGAAGAAAAATAAGAGAATGGATAGAAAAAGGAACGATGTGTTATGCTGCAATGAAGGTAAGCAATCATGATGTTTGATATAGCACTAGACATTATGCACCAAGGTATAAGGACCAATGTGATGATGTGTCTCGTGCCCCAGTGTAATACAACCTTGTCCAGATACAAGACATTAATATTAGCTGGGAGTGTTTTGGATTTGATGCAAATGCAAGATAAAATGATAAGCAAGCAAGCATGCACAAATGATACAAAAACAAACAAGGTATTGCCCCTGTCAAGTTGTAAGACAATTATTAAATGATTGATTGATAATAGATAACATTGTTGATGTGGGAATGATTTATCCCGAGAACAACACGAAGATTGTGTTGTTGATATGGGAATGATATATCCCGAGAACAACACTAGGATTAGGGATGATAAATCCCGTTGATTATGATGATGATTGATCAATTGATTTGGTTGACAACAAGATTGGAACAAAACCAAGGATGTAATTGGATGATTTGACTTGATTGATTGACTTAATTGGTATGGATTAAAGATGATTTGCATTTAATTTTATTGCTTGGAATGATTGGATGATTGGATTGAATTGATTGGATTGAGTTGATTAGAAGAAGTGATTTGATTTGGAGGAATTTCATTGAATGATTTGATTTTGATGAAAATTGGTTGGAAGAATTGATTACTTTGATTTGAAGAATGATTTGAATGATGATGATTGGATTTGAATGAATTAGAAGTGTTAGTGGGAAAATATGGATTGATCAATAATGATACTAAAAACCCAAACATCAATGGAAGTTGAAAGCAAAGAAGATTTAAAACCAACACAAGTAAATATACTTACAAAATCCTTTACCTATCCTTTTCCATTGTTTGCCTATCTTTTTTTGATCTTGATTGTGAAGCCCTCAGAAGCTTTCCTTGCTTGCTTGCTTGTTGAAGATGACAAAGGAAGAATGGCTATGATACTTGTTGTGTTGAAGAAGAACTTCGAACACAGGGACAATGAAGGATAGAGGATGGCTAGATTCAATGCATTCAACTGATATGGAGAGGTTAGAATGAATTTGGCATTAGGAGGGTATGAAGAGTAGAATAGAAAAGAAATTGGGCATTATGAGGATGCCAGAAGAAGATTTCCTAAAGAAAATTGGGCATGATAAAGATGCCAGAAGAAGTCCCTTAATTGCTTAGAGAAGAGTCTTATTTATAGATTTTCTGAAAAGGGAATGAAGGGTGAGGATCAAAAGATGAGATTAATGGCTCTCATTATTTGTGAATCTTTAATTCATAATGGATGAATTAAAAAATCTTTTTTGAGAAGAGTGGGTTATGACAATTGAATTAAGAATTCAATAGTGGAGGATAGTGGGTTATGACAATTGAATTAAGAATTCAATAGTGGAGGATAGTGGGGAACAATTGAATTAAGAATTCAATAGTGGATGATAGTGGGAAACAATTGAATTAAGAATTCAATAGTGGAGGATAGTGGGGGACAATTGAATTAAGAATTTAATAGTGGATGATAGTGGGGAATAATTGAATTAAAAACTCAATTGGTGGAGGATAGTGGGGGATAATTGAATTAAGAATTCAATTGGTGGAGGATAGTGGGGAGCAATTGAATTAAATTCAATTGGTGGTGGATAATTGAATTAAAGATTGATTTTGGATAATAGAGGATATTAGCTAATTAAATATTAAGAATATTTAATTATATGTGCAACATGGTGAGGTGGAAGAGATGAGGTGGATTTTGTGAGGTTGATTTAGGACTTGAGACATTAGAAGAATTTAGGGTTTTTAATTAAATAAAATAATTTTATTTAATTGTAGGATAATGAACCAATCAAATAAACTTATAATATTTATTTAATAGACAGAAGAAAATATGAATTAAGATAAATATTAAAATATTTACTTAATTCAACCTAAGCCAATTTTAGGTGTCTACATTTTACCCCTCTTTGAAGCAATGTGTTTTATCACATCGTTTCAAAGAATAAATAGTCTGATAATGATACATGCCCCAGTTTGGCCCTAGTATAGGTTATGACGATAGGATTCCCCCTCGGGAGATTGGACAGGGAGAAGGCGGCAAGCGTGAGATGAACAATCTCACGATAAGATATGTTGACAGGAGATGAAATGGTTGAATGCAGAAGAAAGGGATGAATAATATGGAATGAAAGATAAAAATGATAACACACACAAGCAAGTAAGCAAGTATGCACAAATGACACAAGCACAAACAAGGTATTGCCCCTGTCGAGCGGTAAACCCAGGATATGGATTGATGATGTTTGGTTTTAGGAATGAAATATGTCATATAAGACTCCGGGTTTGGTTTCAACAATGCAACATCCTATCTAAGACATTTGATATGATAGTGTTGTCATGGCGGGGAATGATATATCCCTAGAGCAACATGAAGGATAGTGTCTGGTTTCAGGAAATGAAGCATGTCGTGTAAGACGCGTGTGTTGGTCTGGTTTCGACAATGCAACATCCTGTCTAAGACAATTGATTGATTGATTGATTGAGTTGGTTTACGACCGGACAAGGATCAAGACCACTGATTGTGATTGGATCATTTAACAAGATTGATTTGACTTGATTGGCATGGATTAAGGATAGACTTGCAATTGGATACAGTATGGATATGGATATGGGTATGGATATGGATATGAGACGCAATTTGATATGGTATGGATATGAGATGTGATTGGATATGGTATGGATATGGATATGGATATTTGTCACCTTAATATAGCAAGTATTTTGAAGTGCTTTCATCATTGGGCTTTATTATGTTGTAAGAAAATACAAGCATCTAGGTATAATTGAACCGAGATGACCTGAGTATTGCTTACATGGATTTTGATTTAGCAAGTTAATACAAGCATCTAGCCAAAATTGAATCTAGATGACCTGAGTACTTCTTACATTTTTCAACAGACAAGGATTGCCCCTTTTCATGTTTAGACCTCGAAGTCCTCAATGATCTTTTACCGATCATGTCGTTAGACAGAAATTGTCACATTACTAAAGTTTAATCCACAAGCAGCAAACAAAGAAAAAGATTATGCCCCCATCATAGCATCTCTAGCTTTTGACATCCTCGAGTAGCATAGGAAGACATACTGACAAAAATCCAAGACTTTGTAAGTTAACCTGTTTACAAAACATTCTTGCATTTAGATGTGTCTTTTGCCATAATTGATACATAATCAATTTTAGTGTTTTTGGTATGGTGTTCTATTTTTTGGACAGGTTGATGTTTGTGCGTCAAGAATCTTGTTTGTTTTAGGAAAGCTCTAATGTTGTTGCACTTGTTTGCCTAGTGAAAGGTATCAATATCCTTTATTGGCATCCTTTTAGAAAGTGTGTTATTCAAGAATCCAAATCTGTAACTAGGTCGAGGAGTTGCCCCCAGTTTAGACGAGGACTGACTTATTAATGAGTGAGACGATAGATCGATATGGAGAGAGAGACCCTAAAGGACTGACCTAGTGCCTCAGGGGCTAATTGCTAAATGGCCTTGCCTATGTGATGACGCATAGGCAACGTAGTTTGGGGTAAACCCTAATGGACCATGGATGGACTAGAAGAAAGATGACAAGAAAGATGACAAGAAACGGGATGGATGGGACCGTGAGAGCCTCGGGGGCGCATAGGAATATGGCCTTGCCTACGTGACGATGCAGAGACAACATAGTTCATGGACCTGGACCACAAACACTGACGAGGGACACCATGCTAGGCTCACATTGAGGAGATGGTATGGGGTAGAACCTTGGTTGACAAGGCCACAAAGAGGGAGAGTATCGAGCCATGATAGGTAACTACTAGGTGTTTATTATGGTATAGATATGGGTCGAATGGGATGTGAGTGGAGAAAGAATGAACTCAAGGTGACAAAATTCCCAATGATGGAGAAGACGGTTTATCACAAGTAATGCCTGTTTACCAGGTTTTTATCACTTGCTTTTATTTGCACAAGAAGCTAGAAAGTAAACATGACGCATGTTCACCAGGTTTTCATCATGATACCTATCCAAGGTGCTTGTTTTCCGGGTTTTCACCAAAGGACAATTTTTTTGTATGTTTCTATTTTTTCTCTGATTTTTTTGTATTTTCTCTTTCATCATGTTTTTTTATTTTTTTTGTATTTTTGTGCCCCCTTGCATTGGGGTTCGCCTAGGTATAGAATCAGCGAAGATGCATGCTGTTGATTGGATCATCAAACAACTCACCCTTTGACGTTGCCAACTGATATGCCCTCAATCCGTAAGCTGCTACAATCACATACGGCCCAAGCCAGTTAGGTTCAAACTTGCCTTTCTTTTCTCTATCTTGTTGATTGCGAGGATTCTCCTTGAGAATGAGGTCCCCAGCTTTAAAGATTCTTGGGCGAACCTTGTGATTATAGCTTCTTGACATCATCTGTTGATATGCTTTGAGATGATCAAAGGCTTTCTGTCTCCTTTCTTCTAGCAACTCTAGTTCTTGCAACCTAGAGACTCTGTATTCCTCATCTGATATGAGACCCTTTAGCGACACCCTGAGGGATGGTAATTCAACTTCAATGGGAAGGATGGCTTCTGAACCATAGACAAGGGCATATGGTGTAGCATCTGTGGGAGTGCGTATACTAGTTCTGTAGGCCCATAGAGCGGGATTGAGTTGGACATGCCAATCACAGCCAACATCATTGACTATCTTCTTAAGAATTTTCAAGATGGTCTTGTTAGATGCTTCAGCTTGACCGTTACCTTGGGGGTAGTATGGAGTGGAGAAATGGTGTTGGATTTTGAAACATTCACAGAGTTCTTGGACATCCTAGTTTTTGAATGGTCTTCTGTTATCTGTGATAATGGATGAAGGAATGCCATATCTGTAGATAATGTAATTCAGGATGAATGAAGAAATTTGCTACCCTATGACGGTGGTGAGGGGAACGGCTTCAATCCACTTTGTGAAATACTCAGTGGCAGTTATGATGAATTTGGGGCCGTTGGATGAGGGTGGATGGATATTTCCCACAAGGTCAAGTCCCCACTAGTAAAAGGGCCAAGGTGTCGTTAAAGGTCTCAACTCTTGAGCTGGTGCATGTATCAAATTTCCATGTATTTGGCACTGCTTGCACTTCTTTACAAATTGATAGGAATCCATTTCCATGTTCGGCTAGTAATAACCCAAGTGCATGAGTTTCTTGGCTAAGGAAGGGCCTCTAGAGTGTGTTTCGCAGATCCCCTCGTGTACGTCTTGCAATGTAGTTATGGATTCTTCTCGTTCTAAACAACAGAGAAAAGTACCATCGAGACCACGTCGGTATAGGGTATCGGCTATGATGGTGTAGTGAGAGGTTTGTCGTATGAAAGTTTGTCTTTGGTTAGAAAAGAGGTCAGGTGATGCAGAGCATCTAGGACAACAGTCACATGATCATAACTTCACATGTAAAAATCTCTCAAGACAGCCTACAACACCATCTCCAACTTACTCTTGACTCACACACCATGAAGGAGGACTCCAAACCACCTTCCAAGATGCCAACTCCAAACAAGACTCCCTCTAACACACCAAATAGGGTCTGCAAGACAACAGTCACAACTATGCTTTCTTGAGACAGTCATAACATGACTTGACAGTCACAATAACCTTCATAAGTGGACTCTTTGAAGACAAACTCTTGTCTAGCTTATAACATACAAAATTAATAACTCACTAAGCATCTAATGCCTTTCTTGGCAAACCAATAATATGATGCACAAACTATCACCTCTTGATGTGACTATTGTCCTTCACATAGTTCTACAGGGTCTCTTAACATGCTTAACTCACACTAGACCATTCTCCTACCTTCCCAATCTTCACAAGACTCTGAAACAATTAAAATAGACTCCATTCCATTGAGCAAAGATAGAAAAATGATCAATGGAATGGACAAAAATACATTGGTTTGCTCAAAAATACCCAAAGGCAGGGTTCTAACCCACTTCCAAACAAAATAGAAATGCAGAGACAAAAATGGATGTCAAGAATCCAAACAAGATGCATAGGATAGGTAACTCACTACCCTAACCACCCATCACCAACACCATCCACTTCCAGGCCGTACAAGTACAGATTTTTCAGGCAAACAGCAAATTTAAGGAAGTGACAGCAATTCTGGAAAAAAAATAGTTTTGGGGAAATCACCTTTATCTCCTACCCAGATCATCATCAAGATCCCAAACTAGCCTCAAATCAAAGGTACTTCAAATTAATTTCCATCCATCACAAGTTTGGGCAATAACAAGTCTGTACAATCATGGGTACTGTAGCAAAAACAGTGAAAAAATAGAAAAAAAGTAGAAAAAATAGTTTTTGGTAAAATAGAGATTCCTCCCTTCAAATTCAATATTAAGACCTCCAATAAGCTTTGGATCAAATTTAATTCAGTCCCATTTCATCCCATTCCAAATTCATTCCAAGGCTCTTCCGTACAGGTACGAATTTCTGAGAAACAATGAAGAAAAAAATAGAAAAAACAGTAAAAGGCAGAAAAAATAGTGTCTTTTTGTTATATTTCTCAAATCTCTTGAATGAAATCATACAATACAACCTCCCTTGGCTTAAAACAAGCCTCAACAATGCTTGAAAATTTTTTACCTTCCAAAACCATCGATTTCTTTCTTGATTTCCAATAGCAGCTTTTTAAAAAATAGAAACTGTCTTCTTGAAACTGTTTTAGAATTGACTGTCCACCGGTTGTTTTGGTGTTTAGAAAGTTTTTGACAAGTGGTCTAACCTTGGATAAGGTATTAACACAACTACACCTTTTGACATGCCTTTAAAAGGCTAAAAAGCAAGAGAACTTAATGACTACCTAATAAACAATAAAACCTAAATTCATCTTGCAAACTACCTATGACTGTCCTAACTAGGACTTATAATAAGACAAAAGAAGAATCTAGCTATTTGGACATAGTCCAATTACAACATGGTTTTTCAAGCCTTATACATCAAGAAAATGGTCTTAGAGACCTTATTAAACTAAACAACCTCAAGTAAAATCTCGACAACTTAGTGCTCCTGCACCATACTCCCCAGCATGATGAAAACTCTTGTCCCAAGAGTTAGGGGATCTGCTCCAACCATTCTTCCATCTTGGTGGAATGTTTCTCAGACTAGGAAACATGAACTCTCCCAGAGTTATCTTTCTCTGTCTCCAACCTACATGGCTCCTATAAATAGTGTTAGAAACATAAAACTTGTTTTGGTGTCCTTGTCTAGGACCATGCTGCTGCAATGCTTCAGCTCTTTTCAATTGGAGGCTTTGATTCATTCCTCCCTGTACCTTCTGCTATTTGCCTACCTTCTTCTAGCTTCTTATAGGACACTCAATGTCCCCTACCTTAACATAACTCAAGTCCCAAGCCTGCTGCTCTCTAGGACTGTCAGCCACCTTCTTGTGTTGCATCTGTGTCTGTTGTGTGCTATCACCCTAAACCTGCACATTCAACTTCAATTTCTTTCCAAAGCAAATTGTAACCTGTTCCTTCTTCTCCCCACAAGGTAAAGGAACCAATTTGAACTTCCTGCCATCTTTGTGCACTACATAGGTATTAGTATACCCATCATGAATTGTCCTTCTCGAATACTACCATGGTCTGCCCAAGATTACATGCCCACATGTCATAGGAATAACATCACACAAAACATAGTCCTGATATGGACCAATTGTGAAATCAACATAAGCCTTCTTAGTGACCATTACCTACTGCTCCTAACTGACCCAAGTGACATGGTAAGGACTGGGATGATCAAAAGTCTTCAACCCCAACTTATTCACCATTTCCCAAGAAACTAAGTTATCATGAGAACCTGAATCTACAATCAACTTGCATATCTTGCCATGGCTCAAACAATTAGTTCTAAAAATAGATACTTGTGGTGGTTGCTACATCTTACCTCTTTCCACCATGAGCATCTCTCCATCCATCATTGGAGAGGCTGATGACATCTGTGGTTCTTCTGGCTTCTCCTCCTCTTGTGCCAAGTGAACTCTTTTATCCTTGGTCTTGTCAACACCATCCTTCTTAGGATAGTTGAAAGATGTGTGTCCCACCTCATTGCAGTGATAACATCTACCTGTGAACACTCCTTTTCCTGATCCAAATCTACCTCCACCTCTATGTCCACCTCTCTATTCTGTAGACAACTCCTTACCCTTCTCATTGCTGTTCTGAACTTCATTAGTAGGTTTGCCCCTACCTCTGTTTCCTCTTCCATAACCTCCTGGCCTTTCTTGTTTCCTCTTCACTCTCTCTTCAGCCTTGATGGCTAAGTGAAAACACTCTCCAAGTGTTTTTGGTACTGCTAACCCAATCTCATCCTGCAAGTTATACCTAAGCCCATTAAGGTACCTTGCCACTTTCTCTTCTTCATCTTCTAGCCCACCTCTAATACTAAGCTTATGAAATTGCTCAGTATAGGATAGAACATCCATGTCCTTCTGTTTCAGATTCTGCCTCATCCTCTTTGTCTGAATGGAGTAATCAGATGGAAGAAACTGGTCCTTCATCATGTCCTTCATCCTACTCCAAGAAGTGATTTTTGATGCACCTCTAGCCATTCTTTCTGTCTGCACACTACTCCACCAGGTAAGTGTTGTTCCTCTCAGTTTTGTCTTTGAAAACTTGATCTTCTTTTCATCACTCATCTCCTCATACTCAAAACAATTTTCTAGGGCATTTATCCACCCTAATACTTCTTCACTATCCATCTTCCCCTAATAGATAGGTAGCTCTATGTTTGCCTTAGTTCCACTTCCTTGGACTGCCTTCAGCAATCTTACAAACTTATTTTCCTCAGCATCTAACTCATCCTTAGGAGGATTCTCATCTACATCCTCTTCTTCTTCTGACTCATTTTGTTCATCCTTTCTTGGATTCTTCTCTAATGCTTCCAATCTTGCCAAGATTGTTGCATTCTCCCTTCTTACTTGCCTCATCTCTCTATCTCTGGCAGCATCCTGTTCTCTTATGTCCCTCAGCTCTTTCTCTCTTGCCTCTAAGGCTTCTCTCAGCTCAGCATTCTCTCTTGCCATCTGGTTCTTTGGAGGCATATTTACAAACTCTCACAAACCTTATCTTTCTCACAAGATCCACAACACCTTCAAGGATCTACTAGCTAGCTTTGATACCAAAAATGATGCAGAGCATCTAGGACAGCAGTCACATGATCATAACTTCACATGTAAAAATCTCTCAAGATAGCCTACAACACCATCTCCAACTTACTCTTGACTTACACACCGTGAAGGAGGACTCCAAACCACCTTCCAAGATGCCAACTCCAAACAAGACTCCCTCTAACACACCAAACAGGGTCTGCAGGATAGCAGTCACAACTATGCTTTCTTGAGACAGTCATAACATGACTTGACAGTCACAATAAACTTCATAAGTGGACTCTTTGAAGACAAACTCTTGTCTAGCTTATAACATACAAAATTAATAACTCACTAAGCATCTAATGCCTTTCTTGGCAAACCAATAATATGATGCACAAACTATCACCTCTCAATGTGACTGTTGTCCTTCACATAGTTCTACAGGGTCTCTTAACATGCTTAACTCACACTAGACCATTCTCCTACCTTCCTAATCTTCACAAGACTCTGAAACAATTAAAATACACTCCATTCCATTGAGCAAAGATAGAAAAATGATCAATGGAATGGACAAAAATACATTGGTTTGCTCAGAAATACCCAAAGGCAGGGTTCTAACCCACTTCCAAACAAAATAGAAATGCAGAGATAAACATGGATGTCAAGAATCCAAACAAGATGCAAAGGATAGGTAACTCACTACCCTAATCACCCATCACCAACACCATCCACTTCTAGGCTGTACAAGTACGGATTTTTCAGGCAAACAGCAAATTTAAGGAAGTGACAGCAATTCTGGAAAAAAAATAGTTTTGGGGAAATCACCCATATCTCCCACCCAGATCATCATCAAGATCCCAAACTAGTCTCAAATCAAAGGTACTTCAAATTACTTTCCATCCATCACAAGTTTGGACAATAACAAGTCCATACAATCACAGGTACTATAGAAAAAATAGTGAAAAAATAGAAAAAAAGTAGAAAAAATAGTTTTTGGTAAAACAGAGATTCCTCCCTTCAAATTTGATATTAAGACCTCCAATAAGCTTTGGATCAAAGGTAATTCAGTCCCCTTTCATCCCATTCCAAATTCATGCCAAGGCTCTTCCGTATAGGTATGGATTTCTGAGAAACAGTGAAGAAAAAAATAGGAAAAATAGTAAAAGGCAAAAAAAAACAGTGTCTTTTTGTTATATTTCTCAAATCTCTTGAATGAAATCATACAATACAACCTCCCTTAGCTTAAAACAAGCCTCAACAATGCTTGAAAATGTTTTACCTTCCAAAACCATCAATTTCCTTCTTGATTTCCAACTACAGCTTTTTAAAAAATAGAAACTGTCTTCTTGAAATTGTTTTAGAACTGACTGTCCACCAGTTGTTTTGGTGTTTAGAAAGTTTTTGACAAGTGATCTAACCTTGGATAAGGTATTAACACAACTACACCTTTTGACATGCCTTTAAAAGGCTAAAAAGCATGAGAACTTAATGACTACCTAATAAACAATAAAACTTCAATTCATCTTGCAAACTACCTATGACTGTCCTAACTAGGACTTATAACAAGACAAAAGAAGAATCTAGCTATTTGGACATAGTCCAATTACAACATGGTTTTTCAAGCCTTATACATCAAGAAAATGGTCTCAGAGACCTTATTAAACCAAACAACCTCAAGTAAAATCTCGACAACTTAGTGCTCCTGCACCATCAGGTGGGAGAATGTTGTCCTTGAGGTAAGTGTAAGTCTTACTATACCAAGGTGAATCAGATCCAACTAGAAGGCAGATGGAATGGGTCTCAGGAAGATCATAAGCTGGTTGCCTTATAGTTTCCAATAAGAACTCATACTATGACTCATTTTCAGGTATTTCTAGAAGAGAGGCAATGGTTGCCATTGCATCTGTTGCCTTATTCTCAATCCTAGGTATTTGCTCGAAGGAGATGGTCCCAAAGTGTTCTTTGAAGTCATCGACCATCCGTTTGTACGGGATGAGCTTTTCATCTTTGGTTTGGTACTCATCATTGACCTAATTGATTATAAGCTGAGAATCACCATAGACATGCAATTCTTGGATTTTCCATTCATTTGCCATCTTGAGACCAATTACTAAGGCTTCATATTCCACTATGTTGTTGGTGCATGGAAATAACAACCGGTAAGACTTTGGGATTGTGTTGCCTTGAGGAGTTATGAATAGGATGCCTGCCCCCGATCCATGATTTGTGTAAGACCCGTCGAAGTATAGTTTCCAGGAAGATGTTGACACATTGAATAGGGATTCGTCTGGAAACTCAAACTACATTGGTGTGGTGTCTTGTAATGGTGCATATGCTAGTTGATCAACTATGATTTATCCCTTGATGGCTTTTTTGTCTACATATTCAATGTCGTATTCACTGAGAAGCATTACCCATTTTGCTAGGTGACCTGTGAGAGCTGCTTTGCTGAGGAGATACTTTAGTGGGTCTATTTTTGCAATGAGTTTAACGGGATGTGCAAGCATGTAATGTCAGAGTTTTTGTGAAGCAAAAACTACCACGAGACACGATCTTTCTACTTGTGAGTATTGCAACTCATAGCCCACTAAGGTTCAGCTGATGTAGTAGACGGCCCTTTCATTGTTCTCATAATCTTGTTGAGCTAGCAATGCCCCCAGAGCAGTGGGTGTAGTAGATATGTAGAGAATTAGCGGTCTTCCTTGGATCGGGGGCATGAGAATGGGTGGATTCATAAGGTATTCTTTCACCTTGTTGAATGCTTCTTCACACCGTTCATCCCACCTAAATGGGATATTCTTGTACAAGAGATGGCTGAATGGTTGGCACTTGTCTGCCAGCTGTGATATGAATCTGCAGATTGCTTGCAGCTTACCTTGTAGCGATCTTAATTAAGTTAGAGTCTTGGGTGGTGGCATGTCCATTATAGCTTTGACCTTGGCAGGGTCCACCTCTATTCCATTTGCTAACACAATGAAGCCTAGCAGCTTGCCTGAAGTTACCCCAAACACACATTTCTTTGGGTTCAACTTGACTTGGAATTGGTCCAATCTTTGAAAGACTCTTTCTAGTACATCCAGGTGTGAGTCTCTTGTGAGAGATTTGGCTAAGATATCATCGACATAGTCCACCATTGTTACATGCATCATGTCATGGAATATAGTAGTCATAGCTCTTTGATATGTGGCACCTGCATTTTTCAACCCAAATGGCATGACGTTCCAGCAAAAGGTACCCCATGGGCAAGTAAAAGTTGTCTTGTGTTGGTCCTCTGGTGCTATTTTGATCTGATTATACCCTGAGAATCCATCCATGAGAGATAGCATAGTATGTCCTGCAGTTAGGTCGACTATGATATCGATGTTTGGAAATGGAAAATCATCCTTGCAGCATGCTTTATTTAGGTCCCAAAAATCATTACATAATCTGATCCTGCCATCTAGTTTGGAAACTGGCACAATGTTGGATATCCATTCTGGGTAATCTATAGCCCTGATGAACCCTACATCCAGCAATTTTTTGAGTTCTTCTTTGACCAAAAGTGCTATGTGAGGGTGCATCTTTCTTAGCTTCTGCTTTACTGGTTTTACTCTCAGATCCAATGGTAGATGATGTAGAATTAAGTTTGGGTCTAAACCTGACATGTCTGCATACGACCAAGCAAAGTTGCCTCTCTTTTTCTTAAAGAACAGTACAAACCTAGTTTTCTCTGGTGGTGTAAGAGATTTAACAAAGTGGATAACCTTGGGCTGTTCTTCTGTTCCAATATTCACGGGCTCTGTCGGTTCTACAACAATCTGTGACCTTTCCTGGTACATATCACTAGGGAGAGTGTCAAGCTTTCCATTGTCAGGTGCCACAGTTGGGTTTTCACCTTCGGATGCATCCTTTCTTTTTACTTTTTTGGGATCTAACATTGCCGCAAGGTAGTTTTCGCTGTCAGATCTAGTTTTGACCTTGATATTTTTGTGACTAGAAGGCTTAGCACCCTCCCCAAAGTAAGCCACGATATTCAGTTTAATAGCAAAACTAGCTTTATGATCTCTCCTAGGTAAGTGGTCCCTAAGCTCCATATAATCAATGTAAGCATCGTCATTTTGGAACATGTCTAGTTGGGGAGTTCCTTGCAGATCCCAGTCAATAAGCTCAGGGTGCACAAGGGGGAGGGAGTTGGATGATAGACCTGATTTATTGATGGTATGAATGGAAATGATGGGAGCATTAGTGGGGATTGTGGTCGGAATGGTACTTTCTTCCAAATTGTTTATTGCAATGGAATTAAAACTTTCCTCAAAAGCCATAATCTCAGGGATGGGCAAATTAGACTCTAGTGGTCTGTTTGAAAGTGTTTGTCCCTCACGGTAGGGGCTAAAAGTTTGAATGGTGGTGACCTCCTTGTCATCATAGGAATGTTTTGTTAGCTCATCCCACTCATACTCATTTGAATCTGTATCGCTATCCTCCTGGAGTGTTTGGATCATTTCCACAAGACAAGCATTTTCTTTGGCCTTGCCCTTGCCTTTGTATCCTGGGCCACTTGTGTTTCTAGCCAATGAGGATGAAGAAGGTTGAATAGGTTCAATGATTCCTTCTTTTCTGAGGCCGATGGGGCCTTGTCCTTCGTACCCCATCCTGTGCAGAATAGTCTTACCCCGCCCATAGAGTTCTATTGGGAGTCTAGGTGGATCTTGCATTGTGTTCTCTTCTTCAGCATAAAGCCATTGTAGGAGATCTCTCTCCTCTGTTTCATTAGATAAGGTCCCCCATTTTACAAAGGGAGATGCGGGAGCTACGGGAGGAGCAGATGGCTTTGAAAAATGTTTGGGTTGGCCAAAAGATCGAGGAGACCAAGGCATCTTGGCAAGATTGAGGCTGTGCTCAATGGAGTATTCCCCCACTCCACTCTCTTTTATGGTAATTTTCTGCTCTTTGGGCCTTGATGGGGAGGCTTCAGCGGTATGATCATGCTACGGGATAGGGGATATATATGCTCTGTTATTAGGGATGATGCATTCGGGTTTTGCAAGGAAAGAGTTGCAATGCTGACAGGGGTCTGGGTCACCTTGAATGGTGACTTGCTTGCTATTGTGCAGGAACTTTATGCATTGATGATAAGTAGAGGGAATAGCTTTCATGGCATGAATCCATGGTCTCCCTAGAAGAATATTATAAGTGAGCTCCCTATCCAGGACTTGACATACAACATCTTTGATTACTGGTCCCACTTGAATGGGTAGGACTACTGTTCCCTCTGTGGTTCTTTCTTCCTCGTCATATGCTTTGATGGTAATTTTCCTCCTTGGATCAACTACCTGTTCGGAGAACCCCAATGCAAGGACTAGCTTTAATGTGCAAATATTTAAACTGGCACCCCCATCAATGAGAACCCTCTTGATGCAGTGTTTGTGGATGAAAGCAACGATATGTAGAGAGTTGTTATGAGGTTGAGATACAGAGAGGTCATCTTGCTCGGTAAATGAAATGGAGCTTGAGGAGGTCAGATTACCTACCATGGTCTGAAATTTCTCTTAGGCCAAGTTAGTGGGGACAGTGGTTTCCACTAAGGCTTTCTCGAGGATCTCCTTATGGGAAGGAGATAGACGCAACAACTCCAAGATAGAAATGTGGGCCAGAGTTTTCTGCAATTGGTCTATGACATTATATTGGCGGAAGTTGGAAGGAGAAGGTGATGACCTTGGAGGGGTGGTATTGAGTGTGACTTTACCACTGCGGGTAATGATACTACAACCAGTTCTGTTAGGTCCTGGTTGGTGGTTGGGTGTGATGACATTGATTTGCGGGATATACTCAGAAATGCAATTAATGGTATAGTCAAATGGCACACTTGCATAGTTGGCATTACTGTTCTCACCATTCTGATTTGGCCTGTTATGATTGTTGTTATTGTTGTTGTTGTTGTTGTTGTTGTATGGCCTGTTGTTGTTATTGTTGTTGTGGTTGTTGTGGTTGTTGTATAGCCTGTCATGATTTAGAAGTGGATCCCTATAGGCCACATGTGTATCATTGGAGGTATGTTGTTGTGTTCCTCCTTGATTTTGATCAAGCACATCTTGGATGACATTTTTGAGGCAGATACAATTGTTGGTTGTATGCCCTCTTCTCCTATGATATTCACAATAGTTCGTGTCCTTCCAGTAGGGAGGTTTGACTATTGGCTCGTAATCACTTGTTGGCGGTAAAGAGATTTCGTTGTTAGCCAACAACTTCCGTAGTGCAGACTCTTGAGACTCACCCAATGGTGTGAATTTTCTCCTTAGATTTGAACTGAACCATAGTCTGGGCTCTCGAGAGGGTGGTTTGTTGAGCATACCATTTTTTGTTTCTCCCTTAAGGGTGAATATGGGTTGTTGCTTGGGAGCTGCTGCCTTGGCATCCACTACCCCATCGTTGACCACATTCTTATTTTTGGTCCAAAACTTTGATTTATCCATTGAGTAATTGGAGGTAGGTGTGTCCTTGTATATTTTGATTGCACCTTTAGTGATCATAGCTTTTTCAATGAACAATCCCATTTCAATGACTTTTGAAAATGATGTAGGGCATTGTATCTGTATTTGATAGCTAAGATCAGTGTTTAAGTTATGGACAAACATCTCCAATAGCTGCTTCTCAGGCATATCGTAAGAACACTTACTAGCTAGTTGTCTCCATCGTTGTAAGAAGGTGGCGAATGACTCCCCACTCTTTTGTTTGGTGTTGCATAGATCTAGCATAGATACCTCATGTTCGATGTTCTAAGAGAAGTGCGTGATAAATTTGTTGACAAGTTCATCAAAAGTTTTGATTCCTGGTGGGAGACGTGAGAACCACTCCATAGCTTGACCACCTAAAGATCATGGGAATCGTCTCATCAAGTAGGTCTCGTTGTGAGCTACTTCTAAACATGCTGCATTGAATTCCCTGATATGATCTCTAGGGTCCCCTTTTCCTTTGTACTTGTCAAACTTTGGAACTTCAAATCGATAGGGGAATGGTCTCATGACCAAATTTTTGTCAAAGGGGTATGGTGCTATATCTTCCAAGGAGTAGTTCTTGGTACTTGTACCCATCTTGAGGTCTGACATTTGTTGTTTTATACTCTCGAGCTCTTTTCTCATTTCCTCCATAGGAGCATTTTGATCGATGGGTCTCTTCCCTCTATCATTTGCATTGGGGTCTATAGTATTCTTTTCTATTTCATTTGCATGTGGGTCTGTATCATTCTTACCCCTTTCGTGATCATTGTCTATATTTTCCATGATTGAGCTTATATCAAAGTCTATGGGGAGTTTAATTCCAAGGCTAGCAAGATGATAGAAATACTTATGGGGATTTTCATGGAGTGCCTTCTCTATTAGGCGTTGGAATTTCTGACTTTGGATGTTTTCTTGATAATCATCATAAGATATTTCTTCATCACTATCATGGGGTGTGACGATATGATTGGATGAACTGGCCATTTCTAGTTGCTTTTTATACTAGGATCGAGTAAGAACCATGCAAGGTGACATGGGATGAAGTGGACTAGGATTAGAGATTTCGGCCAGGTGCCGACTGAGACTGTTGTGAATAGGATACCGAGGACAAGACTTGGACAAAAGACTTTCTCACTCAATGATTTCAAATAAGACGGTTGACACAAGATGGTAGCTACTAGTAAGGGTAGTTGATACCTGTCATACTGTGCAGGGACTAGTTGTGCAATGAGACTACTAGCAAGGTTCTGTGACCTACTAGGCTTACGTGAAGTCACAAAGTATACGAAAAAGGGACCTATGTCGAACTGATATGGAATAAACTGACTTTGGGACAAGAGAGGTTTTGACAGAAGGTGAATGGGACGACGGACAAAAGAGAGATACTCAGGTGAAACAGATGAAGACTGACTACAAGGTTGAATCTAATCTCAGAATGCGAAGCTAGGCTGAAATGGGTACTCAAAACAGGTAAAAAATGTTTCCTCAAAAATAGTGCAAGTACTCACTGTTGTGGATGCGCTGAAACAGATGCGCAGCAGAAATGAACATATGCACAGGAAGTTGCAGTGTATGTGCAGTACTAGTGAAAAATGTATGTGCAGAAATAGTCTGTATATGCACAGTAGGTCTAAACATATGCGCCGCTAGTTGACACAAATGCGTAGGAATATATAATGAATGCGCAGCTCTGACTTTTTTACAAGTTTTTGGAGTTTTTCTGTTGTTTTTGGTATTTTTGGCTGAAAAAAGGTCTTCTTGATCTGATTTTAATGAATTAACAGCAAGAAAACACAACAAGCACAAAGAATATTTTATAGTTTTTAACTATTTTTGTAGTTTTTCTGACTCTATTTTGGACCAACAAGAACAAAAGCAAGCACAAAGATCCTAGGCTAGAAATGGATTACAAGGGTTTTTGGCCATTAGAACAAGAGGTGTTTAATGCGGGCAACCGTTCAAGTGGTTACACATGCGGTGGCACTACTCTCCATTATGGAGTCTCCCAGCCTCAAAGGGTTATGCCTTAGAGGGTTTTGGGGGAGGTTGGCCATCAGTGTAACATAGAAGCACTTATTGCAGGAAGTTTTCACCTCAAGCACTTTTATTTTAAGTGGATTGGTAGGGCTTGGCTTCTAGCCTATTTCCACTCAAGGTCATTCCCACTTGGACAAGCGTGCATCCAAGGGTAGGCCCCTCTTAAAGGTTAAACAAATGGAATAACAAGTCTGGCACTCTGATCACCCAGTAAAGGGGAGAGCATAAGCCTATTGTCATTCATCAAGCACATAAGACATTGATTAATCCAACCTATTTAAAAATAGAAGAACTAAATGGGCTAGTCTACTTGGGCAAGCACAGAACTTTGAAGTGATTTTAGCAAGATAGCATTGGTTCAGTTTTAACCCAGAAATCAATGATGAGTTCAGTTTTAATCCACGTAGCACAAGTAGTTAACTTTGAAGTTCTAGTCAAACAAGATAGCAGTAGTTCAATTTTAACCCAGAAATCAATGGTGAGTTCAGTTTTAATCCTCGTAGCATGGATAGTTAACTTTGAAGTTTTGGTCAAACGAGATAGCAGTAGTTCAATTTTAACCCCAAAAATCAATGGTGAGTTCAGTTTTAATGCCAGATAGCAATAACTTGGAAAATGTTACAATGCATGAAAACAAGTGATCTGGTTACTTCTTTCCTAATTAGAGCTATGTGAGGATTTGAATGAATATCAGTTTTACTATCCCTTTTAGAAAATGAAGTGTGAACTATCAAAATGCAACTATATGGAACTAAACCCGAACCTATCCTGTAAAACAGCTCCAGAGAACACCTGCGAAGATGTTAGCATTAGCAAACTTTCTCAAAAAAGTACTAAAATCATTGCCTACTACAGAAGTACAGCTTCAATGACTAAATGCGCAGAAATAGTCAATAGAAGCGCAACAAGAATAAATGCACCGTAACAGTGCACAAAAGCGTAGCAATAAAGAACAGAAGCACAATTTTGATGAATGCACCGTAACAATGCTCAAAAGCACAGTATTAAGGAACAGATGCGCAGTATAAACAAATGCACTATAACAGTGCTCAAAAGCGCAGCCAGAAAGGACATAAGCGTAGGAATAATATATGCACCAGAACAGGGGACAGAAGTACCGTGGAAATGTTCAAATGTGCCGAAGTAGTCTATGCATGACCTGTACAGAACCTGCCTTCAAAAAAGCTCAGATTTTGATCAGATAAAGGGGCAAAGGCCCCACGGTGGGCACCAAAAATGTTAGTGGGAAAATATGGATTGATCAATAATGATACTAAAAACCCAAACATCAATAGAAGTTGAAAGCAAAGAAGATTTAAAACCAACACAAGTAAATATACTTACAAACTCCTTTACCTATCCTTTTCCATTGTTTGCCTATCTTTCTTTGATCTTGATTGTGAAGCCCTCAGAAGCTTTCCTTGCTTGCTTGCTTGTTGAAGATGGCAAAGGAAGAATGGCTGTGATACTTGTTGTGTTGAAGAAGAACTTCGAACACAGGGACAATGAAGGATATGGGATGGCTAGATTCAATGCATTTAACTGATATGGAGAGGCTAGAATGAATTTGGCATTAGGAGGGTATGAAGAGTAGAATAGAGAAGAAATTGGGCATTATGAGGATGCCAGAAGAAGATTTCCTAAAGGAAATTGGGCATGATAAAGATGCCAGAAGAAGTCCCTTAATTCTTTAGAGAAGAGTCTTATTTATAGATTTTTTGAAAAGGGAATGGAGGGTGAGGATCAAAAGATGAGATCAATGGCTCTCATTATTTGTGAATCTTTAATTCATAATGGATGAATTAAAAAATCTTTTTTGAGAAGAGTGGGTTATGACAATTGAATTAAGAATTCAATAGTGGAGGATAGTGGGGAACAACTGAATTAAGAATTCAATAGTGGATGATAGTGGGGAACAATTGAATTAAGAATTCAATAGTGGAGGATAGTAGGGGACAATTGAATTAAGAATTCAATAGTGAATGATAGTGGGGAATATTCAATTGGTGGAGGATAGTGGGGGATAATTGAATTAAGAATTCAACTGGTGAAGGATAGTGGGGAGCAATTGAATTAAAAATTCAATTGGTGGAGGATAATGGGGAACAATTGAATAAAAAATTCAATTGGTGGTGGATAATTGAATTAAAGATTTATTTTGGATAATAGAGGATATTAGCTAATTAAATATTAAGAATATTTAATTATATGTGCAACATGGTGAGGTGGAAGAGATAAGGTGGAAAGATGAGGTGGATTTTGTGAGGTGGATTTAGGACTTGAGACATTAGAAGAATTTAGGGTTTTTGAATTGTAGGATAATGAACCAATCAAATAAACTTATAATATTTATTTAATTGACAGAAGAAAATATGAATTAAGATAAATATTAAAATATTTACTTAATTCAACCTGAGCCAATTTTAGGTGTCTACAAGAAGAATTTGTTTGGATGATGATTTGAGAATTGATTTGATTGTTTGAATTGAATAATGATGATGAATTGAATTGATTAGAAGAAGTGATTTGATAAAGATTGAAAGGAAGAATTGATTTGAAGAAATGATTTGATGATTGGTTTGATTTTATTGTTTGGATTTTTTGAATGTTGTAATTTTTTGGGGTTTTTGGAATTTTTTTTTTTTTTTTTGGATTTTGGAAATGTTTTAATTTTTTTGGATTTTGAAATGTTTTGATTTTTTTGGATTTTTTGGATTTTTTGGATGTTTTGAGATGGCATTGGATGACAATTTTGATAGCCTTTATGCTAGATACCAATGACAAGGGAAAACCAAGTCAACGATGAAAGAAGGATTTGATAAATGAATGGATAAAAGGATAGGCGAGAGTAAATGGGATGCATGTACGTATAAGAGAACAAGGATGTGATCTCCAAAGACTATGTCACATAGGAATAACAAGCCCCGATCTAGGTGTAATGCTTAGGATTTTACAATGACAAAGCTTATGACAATAGGATAATGATAGGATTATTTGGAAGGATGAGGTATATCAAAATATATCTAAAGAATTTGTCAATATTTTTGCCCCCATATCTTTATCAAGATCAAAAGAGGAAGGGAGAATAAATGGACTCAATAGGATAGGTATATGGATATTATGGCCAAGGATGGTAAGATGGTAAGGCAAGATATGGTGGAGAATGATAGAAAGTGATATGATATGATAGATAGTGTGGATGAGACAATGTGCCCCCAAGTGTAAGTGACATAAAAGATCAACCTACACATGGCACTTGTTTGCCAGGTTTTCATTATGGTACTTATCTAGGGTGCCTATTTACCAAGTTTTCACCATTGGACAAAGGGATTTCTCTTTACTTTTTTTTGACATTTTTGATAGGAGAAGGATAGGAGGGACTCAAGTGTCTAGTTCCATGAAAGGTGATAGTCCCGCTAGATGGATGTCATCGCATAGACCATGTCAAATGTCATTATGCTCATAGATGCTGGTAAGGGATTGCATGAGAGGAAAATGGATTAGGTAGATAGTGGATTATGTATGGATCATGCATGGATGGAAGGGTGATAATGGATAATGATATGGATTATTTAGGGAAGAATAGTGGACTATGAAGTGGATCATGCATGGATGGATTATGATGGGGATTATGTAGGGAATGAAAAGCTTATGCAAAAGGATAGATGAAAGACTTATCCAAAAGCATGGACCATAGGAAAGTGATGGTGAAGATATGTAGGATAATAGGTGATTGATGGGGAGATGTAGGTATGTGGAGTTGTGGAATGGAAGGGAACCATGACCAACGGTTGCACACACCGTGATAAACATTTAAGCTTTTGATTGGAAGGTGGCATAGGAAGCAATGGAGATGTTTTCTTAGGGGATGGATGATGAAGTGCTTTAGGTACCCACATAGACTTAGTATTTTTATGATTTTTGTTTTGCTTGTGGGATTTAGGAATTTGAAACTTTTGAATGGAGTGGGAATTTTGAATGGAAGGGGATGATTGAGATTTTTGAGAGGTGGATGCCTCATTTGACTTTCTTTCTTTGTGAGATAGGACATTCCTTCAGCACTAGGATTAAAGAGCATAGCACAGACATCAGGCATGAACGTATCTAGAAATCCACCCTTGTTGAGCACTCTTCCCTAACCAAACACCACATCTGCCTTGAAGACACTCAAATCTTAGTTAGTGAAGACAACTTATTCAAGAGAAAACTCAAAGAGGCCATTGAGATTAGTAACCACCCATCCAATCTCAATCGCAACGATGGATGGAGCTTAAGCTTCTCATGGAACCCCTTGCTTGCCCACATTCGACATAGCTCTCATCCTCCTACTTGAGTTCTCTCTCTTCTTCCCCTTGGGTCTCTTCACCTTCGGACCCAATCTTGCCCCCCCTCTTTCCTTCCCACCCCTTGCCCTCCTTGGCTTTCCGCATCCTCCCCTTCCTTTGTAGTCCTCCTCTCTTTCATGCCTTCCTTTCTTGTCTTCTTCCTCGACCTTCCTGGGCCCCCCACACCTAGCCCTTTGACCTCTCTCCCTCCCCCTTTCTTAGCCTTCATTTGGTTTCTATCACTTTGGGTTATCCCCCTTCTCCCTCTATCTTTTTGTTGCTTGTGTTCCCACCCCCATAGGCTCCTTCTGCTCTATGTTCTTGCTTGCTTCGGGTCTTCCTAGCTGGGTGATCATCCTTTCGTGTCATGTCCTCTTTTTCTTTTCTTTTGGTTGTCCTTGGTTGTTGTTGTTCAGTTGTTTAACCTCTCTCTCTCTCTCTATATATATATATATATAGAAGTGCTCTCCTTTTTGGTGTTTTTACCTGGTTCCTTCTTCGCTTCTTTTGCTTCTTTTCTCTCTTCCTTCTTAGTTTTGTTCCTTGTTCTTTGTATGTAAGGGTGTCTCATCATGTGCTCTCCTTTGTGTTCTTGTTTTTCTCCTTGGTATGTTGGTCCTTTTCTCCTATTTTGTTGGTCCCGCTTACATTCTTTAGTCACTTTTTCATTCATTTTCAAACTTTATTTCACATCGTTATAATTTTACTTAGTTTTTCTTATATATATATATATATATATATAGTTTATTTGTAATGGTTTAATATATAAACCATTACAAACAAACTATATATATCTTGGTTGTTTGTATTTGTTTGTTTGTAACAAACAATTACAAACATACTATACTTATTCTTGGTTATTTGTATTTGTCTGTTCGTATTACATTTATACTTCTTCATTTACTTGGTTTGTTGTCTTCATAATTTTCTTCTAATTTTGCATGGTTCTTATTTTTATACAATTACACACACATATATAATTATATATATTCTATTGTATGTATTTATTTGCTTTTGGGTTTTTATTTGTTTCTCTTATATAGATATGTATATATATACATTGACACATATATTATTATCATTTTTCCTTGTTTTGTTATATATATAACTAAACATACTTGCTTTCTCATTTTATTTTATTTCATTTCCTCTAGTCTTTTCCTCCATGTAATTGTTAGATATAAAAAAACTATATGTATGGCAAGTTATTATATATTTCCACTATTATTTTGTAGATTTCTTATTTTCCTTTTATGTTTTTAAGTGTGTTGTGTTTATGTCTTAGTGTGTTTTGTTGTTTGTTTTCTTTATTCTTGGTAGTTCTTTGGGTTTCTGTGCACCTCCATCTTATTTAGAGTCTCAGTCTACAAATTACCTTTCTACTTCTCTCTTCTCTTGCTCTTTCTCTTGATGATGGATCATAGAGTGTGATCCAAAACATTGAGGTAAAAAATTGCACACAGTTAATTCCTAAAATATGTAATTACAATCATCATGGACAATGGAAATATGATGTCTCTTATTGCTTTTTTTTTGCTTAGGTACCCATACCATTTTAGTTTTAGACTTTGCTTGGGAAGGTATGGGCTTGGGTAGCCTTTAGATGGATTTTTTAATATACTTTGATTTGACTTTTTGAATTGATGTCCTAAGGCATTAGGACACTTAGTATTTTTGTCTTTATGGATAGAGGCATCCATTTTTGTATTTTTGAATCCCTTAAAATGGGTGGAATGAGTGGAAGCTTTATGTTTAGACAACATGTGCATTTGTTGGTCATGATTAGGAATTTGAGGGAATGTGTAAATGGATGGATTTGGTGTTGGGAAAAGTGGTGGTAAAGTAGATGGAGGGATATTAGGAGTTGGAAGTAGTGGAGGTAAATTGGATGGTGAAAGGTGTATGGTCACATGCTTTCGCAATTTGTAGGATGATGGAGGTGGAATGACAACATATGTTTTAGGTATATGATAGGGTTTGTGATGGAAAGTGATGGACTTAAGAGGAACGGAGGAATTACCAACATATTTAGATTGTTTACCTTTGGGTGTGTATCCAAGGCCATATGTGCATGGAGGAACTTTGACATGGATGGGCTCCAAAACACCTTGTTCACGAAGGCCTAAGCCTTTGCCTTGATAGTTCATGTTTTGGAGTATGCGGTGGACTATGGGACTAGGTGTAGTTTGAACATTAGACACAAGTTCCTCAGTGGGTGGAGAAAGAGAAGTGGTAGAAAATGGTTGTTGTGTTCCTAGGGAGGAACATTCATGAATGAAGGTGGATAGACCAATAGGATGTGATGGTGGATGTGGAATATGGTCGATAACAGATGTGGAAGGATCATTAGAATCTTGATCATGCTCATTAGGATCCAAGGTATTTGTTTGATCTTATATGCTTATGTGTTCTTAGGAGGCATGTGTCTCATCATGATAAGTGCATGTTGGCGGATCATGGATAGGACTAGGTGGAGGTGTATTTGGGATATCTTGCTCATGGATAGGTACAAGATCAAGTTGCTCATGGATAGCTTCTTCATGGGTAATATCTTGATCATAGAAAATATACAAGTTATGGATAGATTGGATGACGTGATTTGATCTTGAGTAGGACTAGGGCTTGATGTTTCCACATGCTTAGGATTAAACTCTTGACATAGCTCTTGGTTTTCTTGAATAGAAATGGATGACTCTTGGATAGGTTCTTGGCCAACATGAGGGCATGATGGACTCATGGGAGGAAAATTTTTAATAGGCTCAAGGGGTTGTGAACCACATGATGGGGTTGAAGAAGTGGACATGGCATTCAAATGTTCTATTGGTTCTCAAAAACACAGGTTTTTAGACCACAAGAGGGTGCCAATCCCTTGATATGTTCCTGGTCAACAAAATAGGGTTTATACAACAAAACCCCCTACTCTTTTGGCACTTCTAGACCTAGGCAGGTATACCTAATCAATAAGGCAGATTTGGAAATATAAATGGATTATAGTTGAGACAATTTTACTCACTATGGCACGCAGGTGTGAGAAAATTGCATAGCGTGTTTTCTAATTCCTAATAAAATCTTGAAGTATAGATGTGAATTAAATTTATGTAAAGAGTTCTAAAATGGATCAGTGTTTAATCTATTGGGTGGATAGAGTTAGTGGATAAATGATGATTATGGAGACAGATGCATAGGATTGGTTGGTTTAATTCTCAGCTTAACTCTAACTGTTGGGCACCTTTTATGTATCTGCACCTTATGCAGACGTGCAAGTTTGTAAGTTACTATACTCTTCTTACCAAATCCCAGTGATATTCCCCTAGATTATTGTGAACAACTGAAAGGAATTTTAATCTTGATAAGAAGGAAACCTAACCAAGACAGTTTGTTTAAAGGTTTTTTAACTCCATGCAGAGACCAATGAACATAAACTTACTTGGGAGGACTTAAATCAACTTCTCCTCAGAAACCAATCAAATTGATCACACACCAACAGAAAATGTATTGTGCCAAATTATGTTAATTTGAATAATTTGAAGGAACCACTTTGGAGACATTATAGCAGCATATAATCATAAGACTTCAATCACAATAGTTGAACACTAGAAATGAATCAACATTCAAGAACATTCTACTCCATTATATTGCTTCAAAATATTGACATTAATTGCAAAAAAGTCTGAAGTATGTAAAGATGTGTTGCTAAAAGTCTACTGTATATAATTGTATTTCTATCTATATCTTTTTCTCCATAATGTCTTGACTTAAATAGTTAGATGCAGAAGAGATGCATCTCTTCATAAGTGTCTTTTGAACATTAATTAACAATTACACAATTTAACAAGGCCTTAACTAGCCATAAATGGATCTTAGTGATATGATCCAAGTACCTTTGGCTCAAATGCGTATCTGCACACTCCATAGTACTTTTTGCAGCAAACTCCATGGCAATCATTCTTTCCATGCATGCACAGGCTCCCTCCAATGTTTGATCATCACTTTTTATAGCTTCCAAGACCTCATGTAGGATCATCTGGAACTCCTTCATCCAATCTTGTTGGTACTTTAGGCTTTTATCATCTTTGAAAAATGTAGGCACTTTTTGGGAAGCTTTAATAAACTCATCAGCTTCTGCCTGAAGGTCTCCATGGAAGTTTGTGTGAACCTTAATCAAGCCCTTAGTATTGGAGATAGCCTCAGTGTCCAAAGTACCTCTGCCCTGTATCTCCTAGAGTTTTTCCTCAAGTCTGCTAGCCAACCTATTGTGTTCTTGAAGAGCATTTTGATTCTTTGAATAAGTGATCCAGAATTTATCCATCCATGCCATCATATTATTATGCCTTCTTTTGAACACAATGGTGAGTGCATCAAATTTGGCCTATGTTACCTAGGTGTTTACCTGTGTTGTTTCATCCATGTCTATTGTTCATGAGCTTTCTCCTTAGATTAACATTTTGAGAAGGATTGAAGCCTTTAAGAAATCATTTTCCTTTTTTGTTCTTTACCAGCTCATTTTATACATATCCCTTTCCTTAATAAACATATGAATTTGAGATTTATTTAACTTAGCGACATTTATTCCAAGGTCTGCTATGACAACTGGATCAGTTTCCCCAACCTTCAATGTGATTACATGGCCAAAGTCTTTTTTAGTGTCAATAACAGCAAGCCTTTTGTGTGGTGGGGACAAAGCCCAGATCATGAGAGAATTTTCATCTGGATTATATTTTGTCCCAATATACACTTCAATCACTCCTTTATAACTAAGCTTGTGTTTTGGATTATCATTATGCAAGAAACTATCAAAGACAAGTGTTGAATTCAAATCAAGACTAGGGAATATCATCACACCATATTCCTATAGTAATCTTCTTCCCTTTTCTGGAGTCATATTTCTCATCTCATTCTCCACATCCATTTTTAATGTATTTAATAATTGTGTCTCATTATTCAGTGTAATGTTTGAGGATGATTCCTGAATAGCCTTGCCTTTGTGTTTATAAAAAAAAGTATTGAATTCAAGAGTGTGAATAAATTGGTCATCTGAGATGAAGGATTTGTAAGCTATATGCCTAGCATCATTATCACCTGTCTCCTCAATTTCTAACCCTCTCTCTAGAGATTGATATTGTTCAATTCTAAATTTGGGAATTGTGTCAGACAGGTCATGGGGTTTCGGTGCAACAAACCCTTCACTGTTAGAGGAAAATACCTCAACCTCTTGTGCTTCCCTCCTTCTCTTTTCCACTTCCTGGTTATATTCATCAATAGCCATTCTAGCATCTGCTTCTTTCAAATTTCTTATAACATCATCATGAGGAAAGTGCACATGAGCATATCCACTTAGATTTTGCTTTATCCTACCATAATCAATAAACCTTCTGTGTCAAATCCTTTCCTGTGTACTGGTCTCCTGAGATTAAAATGTGATAATTTGTCAAAAAAGAGATCATAACCCTCTTTTGCCAACATAGTAAAATCACCAAAACATAGTGTACTTGGCATAAATGATTATTTGTCATACACACTGAGATTCATCACATTGGAGTAATCAAGTTGTCTAACTATTTCTAAGTATGTCACTTTGTCTGGCACAGTTCTTGGTAATAGAAAATGGGTATCTTCAAACTCATATACCTTGATCATAGTGGAATCAAGAAAACAGTACCAATCACCCCAATTGTGGTTTATAGTGGGTAGCTCATCAAAATCCTTGGGTCTTAAAAATCTCTTTATTTCATATGACAAGGAATAACTGCAGGGATAACCATAACATCTGTACAAAGTCTTAACAAAAATTCTTCAAAATGGGCATAGCTAGAATTTACAAACCTACTGTCCCATATAGAAGTCCATAATTGTATGGGCAGTGGTTGACCATCCTTATCAAGTTGTGAAATTTTCAATTGTTCTAGCCATAGATTCAACTTTTGACCATAATATAAAATCATTTGCATGAGAGCAGAGTAGTGTTTGAAGATTATTGTTGGGTAACTATTCTTAATAGCCATCAGACTTGAATCTATTCCTTTAAAAAGATACATAGCATAGTCAAATGTTCTTGCATGGTGCGACTAAATGTCTGCTGAGATGACCATGGGTGTTATGGACATGAACTCTGGAACTTCAATTCCCAACACCTACCCCACTGAATAATATGTATATCTCATGAGAGGTTCAAATAAGTCAACATGGAATGGTGGTCCATCCCCTTCTTCAAATGGCACTAAATTTCCCTCACTTCGTGGTCTATGTAGTGGCAGTCTCCACCCCTTATAGGTGGTGTCCAATCTCAAATATTCCTTTTCTGGATCTTCGTGTGGAATAGGAGTATTATATGTGTCAATCAAACCAAAGACCTCACAGACTACATTCTTGGATATATGAATAAAGGGTTCTCCTTGCAAATTGCATATAGCTTTTTGATCGAGATTGTAATGGTATGCCAACAATTTTAAGAGCTCTATATTCACAAAAACATCCGTGACAACCAATTTCCCTAAATTAAGTTGCCAAGGGTTGCACACAGGTTCCATCCTATTCCTCTGATAGTAATGGAACATGAATAGCTCATATCCTCTAATAGGGGTCCATATGTTCCCCACATACTTATATTTTTCCTCTAGTTTTTCAACATTTGCCCTTAGCTGTGCAGTTCTCCTAGCTTTGGGTCTAGAACTAGGCAATTGGTCTATGAGATCTTTGTTAAGTTTTCTCTCCTATGTTTTCTCCCCTTTTTCTATTTCAAACTTTTGGTTTTATCCTTGGTTTGGCCAGTTTCAATCTGTTGTCTTCTTTTTGACTTTGAAGAACTTTCCATTTTGTGATAACACTAGAATTCGACTGTATTTTAATTGCAAGGGGGTTCAGAGAACTTACTTGTATATCTTCTACATGAATTTCCTGTCCTCTGATGAATTTCCTACTCCTCGTTTGCAACCCTTTGATTTTTGACTTTGGTTCAATAGGGTTTAGAATAACTCATATAACATCATGTTCAATCGGCAATTAATGGCTACCGCCAGAATTGAATGCATCAAGTTCATAAGTTTCAAAATGTCAAAGCAATGCTTTTTTAGTCATATCAGTGAGACTTCTTTAGTTTCATGTTGATCAGTATGTTGTGTTTAGTGCCATTTTCTTTCATATGTTCATAACTAGTTGTCAAGACTGTGTTGGTGTATTTACACAGTGTCCCTTTGATTTTCCATTTTGATCAGGGAGACCACTTAGTAGTTTCATCGACCATGTATGAATCCTTGTTCCTTCTTGTTTAAACTAGTATCATTTCGGGGAGACATTATGATTCTCATCTCGACAGCATGGTGATCAGAATTGATGAGTACTCTTCTGGGTGTCGGTGAGTGTCTCTCTAACAAATGGAAGTTGTTTTACCATTATTGAGCTGATAAACATTATCATTAAGAAAATATAACAATTTCCCAATGTGTTAAGTCTTTCTGATGATTTGTCTCTATTACCCAACTTTATTAGAACAGATCGGCAAGAATTTTACCGAAAATATTCTGTCTTCTCATGTCGGGGTGACTTATATGGTCAGGAGGAGTTGAAGAATTTACTTCGATCATATATGTCATTCCAATGAACTTATTACTTTATGTCGAGGAAAGATCACTCGCTTCTTAGTGATAAGATATCAATCGGTGTGACTTATAAACTCGGTATGATTATAGGATTTCACTCTGATTGATTTTCTCACACCGATGAGCTTTCATCGGTAATACATATGGAATGTCTCCTCGATCATCAAGTAACTTTTACATATGAGATTTTGATCATGAAGACATTGATTATTTCTTACCGATATGCATATTAGACTTAAAAGTATATCTTGTTGTTTGGAGAGAGGTGTTTAGGGTCTATTCGATAGAGAGGAATTGCTATTAGAATTAAGCTATGATCAAAGAACTATGTAGCTGAAAGGATATATTTATGAAATTGTTATTTTGTGGGCTATGAGATGGATCTTGTCACACAAATTTTGGTAATTAGTTTTGATCAAGAAGTCAAATGAGGGAGATTATTCAAGGTATGTGAAGGATAGGTGGATTTCTAGAAAATGGAGAGTGTGAAATTTTTCCAATTCTAACAGCGGCTCTTTCTGGGGATGTATACCCCCTATGGGTATAACAAGGATCTAGATTTCTAGGTTAAGTAGACCAAATTTGCATGGAATAGGAGTTGGTATGGAAGGGAGATGGGATGGAGTGATGGCTTTTTGAAATGGGAGTTGGTATGGATGAGGAATGGAAAATGGAATGAAAATCCTTTACTACTATGCATTGAAATTTAATTGTAAAAAAAAGTATTTTTAAGAATTGTCCATGTACTGGAAATTCTTGACCTTTTCATAGAATACTGTGCATGGAAATTTTAAGAAAAGAAATGCTTCAGGAACTGTCCATGCACTGGCAATTCCTAATCTTCTCCTCATATATTTTGAAGATAGTATGAGTCTCCCCTAGCCTTGCCAACAATGACAAAGGGTCCTAACCATAGAGCTTCAAACTTTCCATGCTTTCCCTTGTCTTGGCTCTTGGCATTCCACATTAGGACGATATCATTTATTTCAAATTTTCTATTTGTAGCACTTTTGTCATACAAGTACTTCATTTGAAATTGCTTCCTTCTATTGCATTCTTGTGCTTGATTTCTAACCTCATCAAGACCCATTAATTTTTCAATCCTTTTTTCCATAGGTTCAGGAATTTCCAAATCTTCTTGTAAAATAAATTTGTACACTGGCAATAAGTTATGCAGAGGGAATCTTGCTTGAGTTCCATAGCTCAAAGGGTGATTTTCCTATAGCCTTTTTTATAGTGATTCTGTCTACCCATAGGGCTAGCCTTAACTTAGAATCCAAAGCCTTTGTATTGTTATTCAACATTCTTTTTATGATTTTCAAGATGCTTTTGTTACTGGATTCATCTTGCCCATTCGCTTGTGGGTGATATGGTGAAGAATATAGAATCATTATTCCATAAGAGTTGCAAAATGTTTTGAACTCCTCTGATCTAAAACATATTCCATTATCAGTTATAATCCTTGTCGGCACACCAAATCTAGTGATAATATTTTCAAGTAGGAAATTCATTACAACTTTACTAGTTGCTTATCTTGTGGGTTAGCTTCTACCCATTTCATGAAATAATCTATAGCTACTAGTATCCATCTATATCCTCCAATGGATCTTTCTGCAATTTCTCCTATAAAATCTATCCCCCACTGGTGGAATGGAGCCTCAACTTGCATAGGCCTTAAAGGTACTACTCCTTGGTATTTCAATTTCCCAGAAAATCTTTGGCATGCCTCACACTTCTTGGTAAAATTATATGTATCATTGAAAACCTTAGGCCAGTAGTATCCTGCCCTTAATATTTTGTGAGTAGTTTTTTCTAAAAAATGCCCTCCACATATCGCCTCGTGCATTTCTTTCATAACATGTTTGGCTTTATATTCATCCAGACATAATAACATAATACCATCCTAATTTTTCCAATAAAGATCCCCTTTTATGAACACATATTTTGAAGCTTGTAATTTAAGTGTCCTTTTCTTGTTATCATCATATCCTTCAGGGCACTTCATATATTTTAGATAGTATATGATATCAGCATACCATGATGTACGCTCAATGCTAGAAATCATGTTATCTTCATCATTAGAATTACATATCTAAGCAACTTCAAAATTGGCCTTGGCCATTAGTCTAGGAAGACCTTGTCCTCTTACTAGCTTGGTAATTTGGATTTCAATGTTAAATTCTTGAATTCTGTTAAACCATCTGTACCTTCTGCCAGTGACTTTAGTCTAAACAAATACATCCTTCACTGCAGTATTAGCTACATAGGCTATTATTTTTGCTCCCACCAGGTATGGCCTAAATGCTTTGACTGCTTTCACTAATGTGTATGCTTGTTTCTCAATCACATCATATTTTAACATTGCATTCTAGAGGGACTTACTAAAGAATGAGATGGGTTGTTCATATCCCTCATTATTTATCTGTAACATCACTATTGCAATTGTATGATAGGAAGCAAATGAGAAAATCTGAAATGGTTTACTAAAGTTAGGGGATATTAGGACTGGGGCTTCCTTGATAGCTCTTTTTATTGACATGAATGCATCTAGGCCCTCATCTATCTAGTTAACTTGTGCATCCTTCTTTAACATTTTGGATATTGGATTCACTATTTCAACAAAGTTTGATATAAATCTTTTTACAAAATTAATCTGCACAAAGAAAGATTGATTGGATTTGACTATTTTAGGAGTAGGAATCTTGTCTATAGCTTCCACTCTTTTTGGATCAATCCTGACTCTATCTTTGGACACTATGTGCCCTAATAACTTTCCTTCTGTTACTGCAAATTGACACTTTTTGGGATTCAGAGAAATACCATACTTCAATTCTTTCAAAAAGATTTGTTCAAGGTGTGCACAGTGGTCTTCCACTTTTTTGGAATAGGTAGTAAGATCATCTTGGTATACTACCATTATGATATTGATTAAATCAACAAAGGCAACATACATAGCTCTCTGAAAGGTAGCACCAGCATTTGTGAGTCCAAATGGCATTCTAACATACACATACGTGCCCCAAGGAGTGGTAAATGTGGTTTTATATTGTTTTGATTCTTTCACTTTCACCTGATTATAACCCAAAAATCCATCCATCATAGATAACTCGCATCCTGTGACTCTTTTTAAAACTGCCTCCATATTTGGGAGTGGATAGTTGTCTTTAAGGGATGAGATATTTAGATTTCTAAAATCTACACATAACCTTATGTCACCATTTTTTTTTACTGGTACCAAGTTTGAAACCCACGTAGAATGTCTAATAGGCTTAATAATACCCCCCTCCCTGAGTTTCACAAGTTCTTCATACATTTTGGGTTGCAAGGCTAGGTTTATAGGTCTTTGTTTTTGTCTGAAAGATTTTGCATCAAGTTTGAGTGGCATTTCATGCTAGAACAGATCCTCCCTATATGCCTTAAGGTCATCATAAGACCAAGCAAAGACATGTTTATATTTTCTCAATAGAGAAATCAGCATTTTCCTGATTATAGGGCTTATCTTTTTCCCAATATATACCCTTTTCAGTGTCATTTCAGTACCCAAGTTGATTTCTTCAAGGTCTTCTTTCTTCACTGGTATCTTCTTCATAAGAGCTTGGTCATGTCCACCAAACACTCTTTCTAGTGCCACAAGCCCCTTGGATATCTTATTAGTTTTAAGTTGGACGATTTCTTTACCAAATAAAGTTTGTTTGCCATCTACTTCTTCCAAAAAATGCATTGAAATCAATCTCTTGGGCATCATATTGGTCGATGCACTGTAAGAACTTTAGCAGATCAGTATCATCATTGAAAACTTGCCAATTATAGACATTGTCTGGGATTGCAGGCCTAGTTTTAAACTCAACTTCAGTAATGCCTGCCAATATGATATCATCCCTTTTCAAGGCTATATTTACTAGGAAGTCTGCCATTATATTTTTGATCTATCTATCTAATTAATGGAGAAAGCATCAAACAATTCAATATCATCCCAGACATCATTCCTATATTGTTTCAATCTTTTATTCTTAGATGAATACTTCTCTCTGACTTGAGATATAATTAGTTCCAAATCTCCATTCATAGTAAGACATTTTATTTTGTGCTTATGGCAATGTTTAGTCCAATGAGCAAAGCTTCATATTCTGCCATATTATTGGTACACTCAAATGTCAACAAGAATGAGTATTTGAGAGTTTTACTAGTTGGTGAGATAAACAATACTCCTACTCCATTACCAGCCTTACTACACGTACCATCAAAATACATTCTCCATATATCATATTCATTAGATTGGGCTTCTTGGTGCATTGGGTCAGTGTTTTGTAATTCTTCTTGACCTTTTTCAATTCTAAATGTACCAAGGTCTATATCACAGAAGAAATTTACTTGATTCTAGTCAATGTGTTCTATGATGTTCTCATACCTTGGTTCTCTGCACAACTTAATTTCCTTTTCTCCCACTGGTATAGTGGCATAGGATAGATCCAATTGGACATTTCCTCCTACTATTGCAGTCCATTGTCTAGATAGCAACATCCCATAGTAAGGTGGGATAGCCACTACGGTGATGTCAATCTTGTAAACTGCTTCAGGATAGGCAGCTAACTTTATCTCTACATCCCTCATAACACCTACAACTGGGATGGATCTATTGTCTATAGCGTAAAATTTACCATATGTAGTGTCAACCCACATTCCTAATTCCTTCATGACTTCTATTAGCATGATGTTCATGGCTGCCCCTAAATCAATCATACAGTTCCTCACCAACTTGTTTTTTTATCAACAAGGTAGTGCAGAAAGGATCTACTTGAGATGGTTTTTTTGTCAGTGTATCACCCAAATATACTTCTAGAATTTTAGCAGCCTCAGTTTGAACATTATTTATTGTGATTTTGGGCTTTTCTTGTTTCTTTTTTGGTATATCTAAAATCATTTTAACCATCGTATTCCTGTATTGATCTATCTTCATCATTTCAAGAAGTGGTACTGATATTTTCACTTGAGATACTACTTGAGCTATGTCAAATGAGGGAGTTATTGTTTGATCATCTTTTTCTGTTCTGTTATGCCCCTTTTCTCCCACTGGTATTTTGTCTTTTACCTTGCCTTGCTCAATTTTTTCTAGCTCTTTTGATGTATTTTTTATATTATTTTTATTATAATTTTGATCTTTTATAAAGACACTTCCAGGTGTTCCTTGATCTATGTTGACCATCCTATTTCTTAGATTATAACTATTCTTAGCCTATGCCACTGCAGCCATTGTAAGAGCTATCCTTTCTTCTTCAGTAGGTTTTCTCCATTGATGATGTAGCGGCTTGTTAGGATTATAAGTACTTTCCCTGTAGGTGTCCTCCTAATCCGAGAAGACTTCTTGTCTTCCCATATTAACATTATATTTTTGATTCCCTACATCATACTCATATCCATCTTCTTCTGCAAAGGAATACTATTCATTTACCTGGTAAGGTGATATTTCTAGCATATTTTCGGTATGGATGTCTCTTTCATAGCCAGAAGACATTTCTTCTTGGTGTACTGATTTGGCCACTATACAATATTCAGGTGAATGGGGAAAATTACACACAAGCACCATGGATTATCTTTGACCATGTGTGCCCCATTTCCTTTTAGAGGGTCAGGAGTATACTTGTCATAATTTTTCCTTGTATTATTCTCCACAAGTCTTCCATTTTTCCAATTGGTATGATATGGTATGTCATGCAACCTTGGTCTTTCATTTCTATATTGACTCTCTTGTTTATTCTAGTGATTATTAGAGTTTTGAGGAATTATGAGGTTATCTCTTTTGCCAATTATCCTTGTAGCTTTCCTATTATTTTCAATACTGATAGCTACTTTTTGTGCCTCTCTCAAGGTCAACTCAAAGCTACTGAATTGGTTAATTTGGATCCATTTGGTATCTTATTATGCAATTTGGAAAATCTTTGATTGAAGTCATATACTGACTCATTCTGATTTTTCTGGATGCTTATTAGCTCATGCAGGGCAAATTCAGGGGCATACCGATTTCCATATTATTCTTTGAACTGGTCATGGAAATCTGCTATAGAATAAATTGAGGAATCTGGAAAATTATTGAACCAATCCCCCATGTCTTCAATTAGAGACATCATGAATAATCTCATTTTTATGTCCTCATGTTCTATACCAATGTCTTGTACAAAGGCATTGAATTTTTTAATGTGATCTTCAACTAATATTGCATTATTTCCAGTGAATTTGGAGACCATATTTCTCCAACTGTTATCTATAGGGTATAGATATAATTGATATCCTATTAAATCAAATTATTTACATACACTCATGAGATTTTGTGGAGGCATATCCATTGGTGGTGGATTGGGGTAATACTGATATCCATATGGAGGCTGATGGTAAGCATGTTGTTGTATGAGTTGCTGAGGGTGTATATTCTGAGGTGGTATATGCTAGGGTGGTATATGCTATTGATGTTGTGGAATGCCATGGTGACCTAGAGATGGGTGATATTGGGGGATACCACTAGTATTTGGCATTTGGGGTCTCTGTGATGGCATGCTATATTGAGCATGCTGTCTTGAATTTCCTCCTGCATTAGGAGGCATTCTTAAAGTACTCAGAGTAGTTGTATTATGAGATATCCCATGTGAACTAGAATTATTACTTTGTTTGTGTGGAGGGACATATTTTGGAGGTTTTGTTGTCTGGATATTTAATTGTTCCATTTGTTAGTTTATCTCATGGCTTTCCTATATCATCTGTTGTCTCCTCCTAAGCTGCTACCTTTGCCACTCCAAATGTATTTTAATTTCTTGGTTACTCATAGCATCAAAATCAACAATATGGTCTACAGACCCTTCTTGGTTTTCTTCTCCCTGTTGT
Source organism: Cunninghamia lanceolata (assembly GCA_027924645.1). Lineage (NCBI taxonomy): Eukaryota > Viridiplantae > Streptophyta > Pinopsida > Cupressales > Cupressaceae > Cunninghamia > Cunninghamia lanceolata. The sequence continues at coordinate 15,003,112 of BSBN01001225.1, forward strand.
GATAAAAATCCCCTATAAGGCTCTATATGTTTCTGCCCCCTTCTTCATTCAACCTTTCCTCAAATTTAGTTACTCCTTGAGAATCTATCCTGTAACTAAGGATATTATCATTTGTATTGATCTTTTTAGGAGGTGTTGAGGGATTTCTACCATCATTGTATACTGGGGAGTTGAATACTATAAAAGGTTATTCTTATGTGTTTATACTATCTTCAGGCTATTGGGTATTGCTTCACCCTTATTTGTATTGTTCTTTCCTCAAGGAGGTCCCTGCTTGTCCGTGAATCTAACATTGTTTTTCTTGGGGCTTTCTTGATGCATATATCTCCTTTCATTCATGTTTGATGGTATAATATATCTCTGATGTCTGTCATCTATTTTTTCTGATATGATATTTATTTCATCAGTCATAAAATTTTAGAGTCGCCACCTACCTCTTTGTAGGAAAATGATTGCAGTTCTTCCTAGCAAAGTCTTAAATATGTTATGATACTTTGAGATAACTCTATAATGGAAGGCTGAGGTTTAAACTGGGCTTATTCCCTAGTAGAGTCACCAATTTGTTGGTTCTCAAAAACGTAGGTTTTTAGACCACAAGAGGGTGCCAATCCCTTGATACGTTCTTGGTAAAAAAAACAAGGTTTATACAACAAAACCCCCTACTCTTTTGGCACTGCCAGACCTAGGCGGGTATACCTAATCAATAAGGCACATTTGGAAATATAAATGGATTCTAATTGAGACAATTTTACTCACTATCACATGCAGGTGTGAGAAAACTGCATAGCTTGTTTTCTTATTCCTAATAAAAGCTTGAAGTATAGAAGATGTGAATTAAATTTGTGTAAAGAGTTCTAAAATGGATAAGTGCCTAATCTATTGGGTGGATAGAGTTAGTGGATAAATTATGATTATGGAGATAGATGCATAGGATTGGTTGGTTTACTTCTCAGCTTAACTCTAACTATTGGGCACCTTTTATGTATCTGCACCTTATGCAAATGTGCAAGTTTGTAAGTTACTATACTCTTCTTACAAAATCCCAGTGATATTACCCTAGATTATTGTGAACAACTAAAAGGAATTTTAATCTTGATAAGAAGGAAACCTAACCAAGACAGTTTGTTTAAAGGTTTTTTAACTCCATGCAGAGACCAATGAACATAAACTTACTTAGGAGTTCTTAAATCAACTTCTCTCAGAAACCAATCAAATTGATCACACACCAACAATAAATGTATTGTGCCAAATTATGTTAATTTGAATAATTTGAAGGAACCTTTTGGAGACAATATAGCATCATATAATCATAAGACTTTAATCCCAACAGTTGAAGACTAGAAATGAATCAACATTCAAGAACCTTCTGCTCCATTATATTGCTTCAAAATATTGACATTAATTGCAAAAAAGTCTAAAGTATGTAAAGATGTGTTGCTAAAAGTCTATTGTATATAATTGTATTTCTATCTATATCTTTTTCTCCACAATGTCTTGACTTAAATGGTTAGATGCAGAAGAGATGCATCTCTTCATAAGTGTCTTTTGAACATTAATTAACAATTACACAATTTAACTAGGCCTTAACTAGCCATAAATGGATCTTAGTGATAGGATCCAGGTACCTTTGACTCAAATGCCTATCTATACACTCCACAGTACTTTTTGCAGTGAATTCCATGGAAATCATTCTTTCCGTGCATGCACAGGCTCCCTCCAATGTTTGGTCATCACTTTTTATAGCTTCCAAGGCCTCATGTAGGATCATCTGGCACTCCTTCATCCAATCTTGCTGGTACTTTAGGCTTTTATCATCTGTGAACAATGTAGGCACTATTTGGGAAGCTTCAATAAACTCATCAGTTTCTGCCTGAAGGTCTCCATGGAAGTTTGTGTGAACCTTAATCAAGCCCTTAGTATTAGACATAGACTTAGCATCCAAAGTACCTCTACCCTATATCTCCTGGAGTTTTTCCTCAAGTCTGCTAGCCAACCTATTGTGTTCTTGAAGAGAATTTTGATTCTTTGAATAAGTGATCCAAAATTTATCCATCCATGCCATCATATTATTATGCCCTCTTTTGAACACAGTGGCAAGTGCATCAAATCTGGCCTGTGTTACCTGGGTGTTTACCTGTGTTGTTTCATCCATGTCTATTGTTCGTGAGCTTTCTCCTTGGATTAACATTTTGGGAAGGATTGAATCCTTTAAGAAATCATTTTCCTTTTTTGTTCTTTCCCAGCTCATTTTATACATATCCCTTTCCTTACTCAACATCTAAATTTGAGCTTTATTTAACTCATCCACATTTATTCCAAGGTCTGCTATGACAACTGGATCAGTTTCCCTAGCCTTCAATGTGATTACATGGCCAAAGGCTTTTTCAGTGTCAATAACAGGAAGCCTTTTATGTGGTGGGTACAAAGCCCAGATCATGAGAGAATTTTCATCCGGATTATATTTTGTCCCAATATAGACTTCAATCACTCCTTCGGAACTGATCTTGTGTTTTGGATTATCATTATGCAAGAAACTATCAAAGACAAGTGTTGAATTCAAATCAAGACCAGGGGATATCATCACACCAGATTCCTCTACTAATCTTGTTCCCTTTTCTAGAGTCATATTTCTCATCTCATTCTCCACATCCATTTTTAATGTATTTAATAATTGTGTCTCATTATTCAGTGTAATGTATGAGGCTGATTCCCTAATAGCCTTGCCTTTGTGTTTATACAAAAAATTCTTGAATTCAGGAGTGTGAATAAACTAGTCATCTAAGATGAAGGATTTGTAAGCTATCTGTCTAGCATCATTATCACCTGTCTCCTCAATTTCTAACCCTCTCTCTAGAGATTGATATTGTTCAATTCTTAATTTGGGAGTTGTGTCAGATAGGTCATGGGGTTTTGATGCAACAAACCCTTCAATGTCAGAGGAAAATACATTGATCTCGTGTGCTTCCCTCCTCTTTTCCACTTCCTGGTTATATTCATCAATAGCCATTTTAGCATCTGCTTCTTCAAAATTTCTTATAGCATCATCATGAGGAAAGGGCACATGAGGATATCCACTCAGATTTTGCTTTTTCCTAGCATAAGAAATAAAACCTTTTGGGTCAAATCCTTTCCTGTGTACTGCTCTCCTAAGATTAAAATGTGATAATTTGTCAAAAATGAGATCATAACCCTCTTTCTCCAACATAATAAAATCACCGAAACATAGTGTACTTGGTATAAATGATTATTTGTCATACGCACTGAGATTCATCACATTGGAGTAATCAAGCTATATGACTATTTCTAGGTATGCCACTCTGTCTAGTATAGTTCTTGGTAACAGAAAAGGGGTATCTTCAAACCCATATACCCTGATCATAGTGGAATTGAGAAAATAGTACCAATCACCCCAATTGTGGTTTACAATGGGTGGCCCATCAAAATCCTTGGGTCTTAAAAATCTCTTTATTTCATCTGACAAGGAATAACTGTAGGGATAACCATAACATCTGTACAAAGTCTTAACAAACAATTCTTCAAAATGGGCATAGCTAGAATTTACAAACCTACTGTCCCATATAGAAGTCCATAATTGTATGGGTAGTGGTTGACCATCCTTATCAAGTTGTGAAATTTTCAATTGTTCTGGCCATAGATTCAACTCTTGACCATAATATAAAATCATATGCATGAGAGCAGAGTAGTGTCTGAAGATTATTGTTGGGTAACTATTCTTAATAGCCATCAGACCTGAATCTATTCCTTTAAAAAGATACACAGCATAGTCAAATGTTCTTGCATGGTGGCACTAAATGTCTATTGAGATGACCATGGGTGTTACGGACATGAACTCTGGAACTTTAGTTCCCAACACCTACCCCACTGAATAATATGTATATCTCATGTAAGGTTCAAATAAGTCAACATGAAATGGTGGTCCATCCCCTTCTTCAAATGGCACTAAATTTCCCTCACTTCGTGGTCTATGTAGTGGCAGTCTCCACCCCTTATAGGTGGTGTCCAATCTCAAATATTCCTTTTCTAGATCTTCATGTGGAATAGGAGTATTATATGTGTCAATCAAACCAAAGACCTCACAGACTGCATTCTTGGATATATGAATAAAGGGTTCTCCTTGCAAATTGCATATAGCTTTTTGATCAAGATTGTAATGGTATGCCAACAATTTTAAGAGGTCTATATTCACATAAACATCCGTAACAACCAATTTCCCCAAATTAAGTTGCCAAAGGTTGCACACAGGTTCCATCATATTCCTCTGATAGTAATGGAACATGAATAGCTCATATCCTCTAATAGGGGTCCATATGTTCCCCACATACTTATATTTGTCCTCTAGTTTTTCAACATCTACCCTTAGTTGTGCAGTTCTCCTAGCTTTGGGTCCAAAACTGGGCAATTGGTCTATGAGATCTTGGTTAAGTTTTCTCTCCTATATTTTCTCCCCTTTTTTTGTTTCAATTTTTTGTTTTTTATCCTTGGTTTGGCCAATTTTAGTTTGCTGTCTTCTTTTTGACTTTGAAGAACTTTCCATTTTGTGATAAACACCAAAATTTGACTGTATTTTAATTGCAAGGAGGTTTAGAGAACTTACTTGTATAACTTTTGCATGAATTTCCTATCCTCTGATTTATTCCTTACTCCTAGTTTGCAACCCTTTAATTTTTACTTTGGTTCAATAGGGTTCAGGATAACTCATATAACATTATGTTCAATTGGCCATTAATAGCTGCCGCTAGAATTGAATGCAGCAAGTTCACGAGTTTCAAAATTTTAGAGTGATGCTTTTTTAGTCATATTGGTGAGACTTCTTTAGTTTCATGTTGATCAGTATGTTGTGTTTATCACCATTTTCTTTCATATGTTCATAACTAGTCATCAATGCTGTGTTGGTGTCTTTACGAAGTGTCCCTTTGATTTTCCATTTTGATCAGGGAGACCACTTAGTAGTTTCACTAACCATGTATGAATCCTTGTTTCTTCTTGTTTAAACTAGTATCATTTCAGGGAGACATTATGATTCTCATCCTGATAGCATGGTGATTAGAATCGATGAGTACTCTTTTGGGTGTCGGTGAGTATCTCTCCAACAAATGGAAGTTGTTTTACCATTATCAGGCTAACAAACGTTATCGTTAAGAAAATATAATAATTTCCCAATGTGTTAAGTCTTTCTAATGGTTTGTCTCTATCGCCCAACTTTATTGGAATAGATTAGCAAGATTTTTACCTAAAACATTTTGTCTTCTCATGTCGTGGTGACTTATATGGTCAGGAGGATTTGAAGAATTTACTTCGATCATATATGTCATTCCAATGAACTTATTACTTTATGTCAGGGAAAGATCACCAGCTTCTTGGCGATAAGATATCAGTCGATGTGACTTATAAACTTGGTATGATTATAAGATTTCACTCTAATTGATTTTCTCATACCAATGAACTTTCATCGGTAATACATATGGAATGTCCCCCTAATCATCAAGTAACTTTTACATATGAGATTTTGATCATTAAGACATTGATTATTTCTTGTCGATATGCATATTAGACTTAAAAGTATATCTTGTTGTTCAGAGAGAGGTGTTTAGGGTCTTCCTAATAGAGAGGAATTGCTATCAGAATTAAGCTGTGATCAGAAGACTATGTATCTGAAAGGATATATTTATGAAATTGTTATTTTGTGGGCTATGAGATGGATCTTGTCACACAAATTTTGGCAATCAATTTTGATCAAGAAATCAAAATGAGGGACATTATTCAAGGTGTGTGAAGGATAGATGGATTTCTATAAAATGAAGAGTGTGAAGTGTTTCCAGTTCTAGTAGGTTCATTGGTAGGCTCATCAATGGGTGCTTGACATGGGGATGGTCTATTCCTTACTAGTGGCCCTTGGATCACATCCTTTGTAGGTGGAGGGGTGATGGAAGCTGAAGGCTCATGATTGGGATTAGGTGGAAGGCTAATTGGATTAGGTGGATTAGGACTAGGAGTAGATAGATCCCATGGTGGAAGGACAAGAGGGATATTAGATGGATTAGACTTAGGGCTTGGACTTTGATTAAATGGAGGGCTATAAGGATTAAATGGATTGGTGGAATTGGATAACTCAATAGCTTTTCTTTTGCTTTTAGATTTTCCAAAGAATCTTTTGAGAAAATCATTTGAGGATTTGTTGGTTGATAGATTAAAGCTTGAAAGGTTTGATGATGATGTTGATGTAGGACTAGTAGGCTTTGATATAGACATTCTCTTGGATGATGATGGAGGACTAGTAGATAGAGTGGTGTATGATTCCAAACTTAAGGTGGTATTTTCCTTGTCAAGAGTATCATTAGAGCTTGAGGACATTTGATCTTGTTTCAAGGAGTGGCTTAGGTTCACATGTTCTTGTTGTGATGTAGATTGATATGAATATTTTGTAGGAGTCCAGGTCAACACTGAGAGGGGGGGTGAATCAGTGTTGACTAAATTTTTACAACTTATTATATCTTTATCTTACTAGAAAAATAGAGAGGAGGACATTAATGATTTGTTGACTTTATATGCACAAGACTTATAATAAAAGATGTAAACAAAACTCATGATCAAATGATTAATATACACACATAGATGAAATCAATAAGAAGCATGACACAAGCTTTTTACCGAGTAGAAAACCCTCCTGGGTAGAAAAACCACCCAAACTACCTCACTGGCTTAAATGAAAAACTTCATGTTTACAAATGTCTCACTGACATATACAGAGATCTCACTGACCACAAGCCTCATTGGCATAGGAAAGTCTCACTGACCATAAGCCTCACTGGCATACTGTGCCTCACTAGCAAAACCAAATCTCCAATAGAAATAATAAACAAAATCAGAGGGTTGCTCTGTTTCCATTCAATTTACAATTCATTCTCCTGATTATCTCTGCATAACTCAACACTCTTTCTTCATCACATACCCAGTATTAAAATCTCATCTTTCTTTTCTCTTCAAGAGGATAAATGTCTTCAACTCTGTATATAATTCCACACACACACTGTCAATATACATGTGAAGTCAATAAATATAAGATCCCTCTCTGCATTCGGCAAAATCAATTTCATGACCTTTCATATTCTCCAAATCACAAAACCCTTCAATCTGATTATTTTCTCTGCTTGCAAATTCCTTCAAACAAATTTTCATTATCCTCTTTTCAAAACCTTTCATCTTCTCTTCAATTGAATGTCTTTAACAATTTATTTTTCAATCTTCCCTTGTAAGAGAAAATAAAATCTCTTTCAAAAATCTTCATTCTTTCATCTGCCCTGCATAAACAAAATCATGAAAGAAGTCCACCATAAAATATTAACAAATAAAATCTAATCAATAAAATCTCTGAGAACTTTCATCTTCTCTGCAAAAGAAAATCTCTTTCATCTTCTTCAAACCTTCATTTCTTTTCAACAAGACTTCAAAAATTATTTTGCCTTTGCATTAAATGTCCTTCAACCTTTTTATCTGCAAAATATCTTTTGTCCATCTGCAAGAAAAAATAAAAAGTCTCTCCAAGAAAATTATTTGAATCTTCTCACAAGGAAATCTCTCCTTAAAAAAATAATACTCCTTTTTAAAAAAATCTTTCCTTAAAAGAAACTTCTCCTTATTATCTCTCTGCCATGAGTGGAAAATAGAAAGAGACTCCACAAAAATGTGTCTTTTTCACATATACTAAAATTACCCTTTTTAAAGCATATCTTCTAAGGTTATAAATCTTATAATATCCTCCTTCAAATGCCACAGGGAAAACTTAAAATAGGAAAGAGAATCTTCTTAATAAAAGTGCTTTTGCATCCATAAAAAATTGCCTTTTGAAAAAGACTGAAAATAGGCACTGAAAGTCACTTACACTACAGTTAGATAGGAAAGACGTTTATTTCCCCTTCAATGTTTAAAGCCAAGGATCGGGAAGAGGTTTAAATATAAACCTTTGATCACAATTTTCGTGCTTTGAATACCTTTGAAAAGAACCATTGATTTGATTTCCCACCAGATGAATATTCAACAAGTTTCCATTGAAGACTTAATCGGGCTCCCCTTAATTAATTTCTTATAAAGAATGTTCTTTTTTTTCATAGAATCGTGCTCTCCACAAAAATTTTGAAGACCTTCACTTTATTTCCCTTCATAAACATTTGATGCTTTTCTATCCTTAAATCATGTTCTAAAACATGAACAAATCGTGCTCTTTTCAACCTTTTTAAAGAAGACTTCGACAAGGAATTTGACGCCCCACGCCCATGTAAAGACTTGAGCAACTAGTGGAAAGAATAAAGAGACCGATCAAACATGACACTAATACCCATCAGTAGGTAACACTAAGTGAATTAACTTGCAATAAAAGGTCAACTAACAAACATAGCATAAAGTGAAAAACTTTATGATGGGTAGAATAATGGTTTAAAGCCATTGAAGTCATTTAGGATTTTTAGACAAAAAAAACTAATGATAAAGAACCACAAATCCTAAAATCATTGCTTCACATAAGAAAACCCTAATCACATATCATTGCCAGGGCATTATGTGGTAGAGACAAGGAAACATATCATGAAGGATAATAAACAACTCCTGAGCAAACCTTAACATGAATATAATGACTTGATCTCTATTGATCTTTTGACCAACACAAATAAACTATTATAACTCTTGAGATCACCTCTACAATGATGAAACCAATCCTTGATCCAACCTTATTGCAGAGAATGCCAAACAACAAACACTTCAAAAATGCAATCATACACCTAGATATCAAATCATGATGAAGACTACCATGTTTCACTGCATATCATATCATCTGTATCAACCATACTGAACAAGTTGTGATGGAAAGAACACACAAGATGATGTACTCCTACTCCTCCTGATTAGTGGCCTTCAGATGAAGCATGAACACATTTTTGACATCAATGACAACTCTTACCATCATATTTGTTGGCATGGAAAGAAGTGGGATAGGTTGATGTGATATTGACTTGATAGGTGGCTAGATTTGGTTGGATTTGACAAGTAGATATGAATTTTTGGGCTTGGGCTAGGAGGTGTTGTATTTGAGGTGATTGGATTTGTTGAAATTTTTCAATGATGGCTTGGAATATTTGTATGGTTTGTCGGTCTATGGGTTGGGGAATTTGGTGAAATGTTTGGATAAGGTCTTTGAGTTCTTGTGCTATGATCTTTTGCTCTTGTGTTGGGATGGAGTTACACATAGATTAAATTTTTTGGATTTCTGTTTGTTCCTCCAAGTATGCCTCAAAATCTACAAGATCCTCATCATCACTAGGATCTACAAAGTTCTCATCATGACTAGAAACAAATTTTGGGTCACCTCAGAGCATATATGGTTTTGGATTATCATCATGATTAGGCGAAGGGGCTCCTTGAAGTATGACCTTGGGCTTTGGTTTAGGACTAGGCTTGCCTAGGATTATGACCATTTTGACAAGTGTTGACTAGGATTAAGATGATGATTTAGAATGATGAGGATGATTAGGATGTGATTGCTTGAATGACCAGGATGATTTAGTTTGGAAAGATTGGATGATCTGGCAATTATTTATTGAAAGTTTGACTTGGGCAATATCAAACACAAAATTTCACATGTAAATGCATGAATACTCACACCAAACACAATGATGAATTTTCCTTTCAAGATTAAATGTTATGAATAAGCAAACACTTGAAGACACATAAACAAGCCCTAATGAGTAGTCAGCAAGGTTATGGCCAATGAGGTCTTAAGCTAGGTTGCACAAGGTTGACTAGGGAAATGGATTGAAAGCGAAATCCTACCACATAGCTGAGAGAAAGGGGTAACCCACCATTCACCTTCACTTCCCAAAGGTATAAAGTTCTTTGGGGCTTAGCCAAGAATGACAAGATTTACAACTCCCAATGAGGGTGTCTTTCGATTGAACCTTAGTTAAGGTCATACCTTGGAGTAGTGTGTCTCCAAGCAGGCCTCCTAAGATAGGGTAAACAAAAGCAAACCAAGAAAGTTGTCACTTGATTCACACTCACAGTTGTTAATTGACCCTTAGAAATGAAATGTGTGTCAAGTAGTTCAAGCACTTGTTCTTTTTAAATCCCAAATCAAGATGTGATGGAAGACACTTGTTCATTTTAGCCCAATTTTTTTATGTGAGATGAAAACAATGATTTGTTTTAGAGCCCAAATTGAAGTGTGTTTGCAAACAATGATTAAGAGATGAAAGATGAAACGAGTGCACCTAATTATTTTCACTTTCCAAGTTGCTTTTATGACTAATCCAAATGTTGCTCCATCTCCTTTGATTCACCTACAAGATCAGAAAATGATATTATAATGCAGCCATAAAAAAAAGCTCATCAGACAAGGAAAATTGTAATTTCAGATACATAGCCGAATTATATTTGATTATTTCGAGACATTTTTTATCTAAAAATTGAAAAATTAAAGAAGTGACCCCTGCTAATTTTTTGAGAGCTTTCTAAAAATGTTAAGAAGTTAGAAAAAATCTTTGTTTTATGCCCAAAAATGCGGATTTATGGAAAAGCTATATGTTGATGATGTTTTCTTGACAACAACAACATTAGAATAAAACACCAAATGCTCTTTCCTCTCTTGAACAAAGCATCTTGAATGCTAAACTAAGTGATCAAACAAGAATGCTCCAAGGTTCCTTGTATGTGATTTGCAACGGATAGCCTCGGTGGTGTGATGTGATTTGCTGGTAATCACAAAGGGACTTATGCTAAATATGCTCCTTACTTCGTTCAACTATGTACTCTTTCCTTGTGAAATGGAACTTCTGGTCAATTATGAAAAGAAAAGGCAAAAGGCAAGAGTTTAAGAAGCTAATCTAAAGACAATGACATGATGAACGATGCTATGATAGACAAATTCCCTTAGAAAACCAAATTTCACTTCGCCATGACGAGCAACAACTACATGAAATAGGTGTGATCTCCAAGGGATAAACCAAGGATTTTCATATCGTTGACACACTCCAAAGTACCCACAGCTGGCGCGACTCGAAAGAGTATCAACAATCGAACTATTTGCAAGATGTGGTTCACGCTAACTTTACATGATGACTTGTCAGCGACAAACCATCAAAAGTATGAACCAACGGGAATTTATCAAATATCATTGCATATATCCATTACATCAATGAACTCTATCTACTTTATCATCTAAACTACTTGGAAACACATCTCCATCATATTCAAGAACTTGAAACCTTGCTAACATTTCAAAGCCACAAGATCACCATGCAAAACAACAACAATGAGCTTGTATTACTTTTGAAGTGTGTCATTACAACAATCTCATGTCTCTCTTCATGACTTTGGAGAGCTCCCTCTCTGCTCTACTCCTACTATTCTACTCTCCTACAACAACTCTACTCCTAATCTCCTCTCTATATCTATTGTCTTACAAATGAGAAGAATGAGCCTTTTATAGACACCAGAAATTACATGAAGGGCCAGGATTGATTTGACAATCAACGGCCGAGATCGAGACAACAAGGTAGTTTGTTACAAAATTTGCTTTTTTTAGAACATGAAAGAGGCAATGAAGGCACGTTTCCCAATGTGATAAGCATCTCTGGAGCATCTTTATGGTGGGCCCTCTTACATGGCAAAATGCTATTGGCTTGATGATGTGTATGCGCCACCTCAGCATCTTTGAATGAACTAGTGTGATTCACTTCATGTTCACTTTACTTAGAATATTTTCTTCTTGTTGTCTTGATGTAACTCATGGATTGCTTTGATGTTCATGATCATCTCTCATCTTGTGATGTTGTGCTTATGCAGGATCATGCCTCTGGACAGTTGCATGGAATCATGGAGTAGACTAGTGCCTGATGAGAGTTCTTCTTGTCTGGCACATGATATGTGAGCTTCTGGATGATGACCTCCTTCAAGATGTGCGTGGTGAAGTGACAACCTTCCACTGATGGAATTATTTGATGTGAATTCCACTGGTGGGTTTAGAGGGACAGTATGGATTATTTGATGTGAATTCCATGTCAAGATGTGAAATCCACCCAGGCTGGGCGGGTTTAGGGGTGTCATTCGATGTTCTTTTGATGACTCTTTAGCATGACTTAGTGTTCTCTTCATGTTCTTCATGTAAATTACCTTCATTTGAGTGAAGTCAAGAAGTGATATGAATGGCATTTGAGGTATTCTCCATGTGCAGTGGTGGAGACCGCTTATGATGAGCAACCTTGAAGGTGATGTGTGGATTTGACTCTCAAAACCTGTAATTTTTCATGTCATTTCTCCTGGGCGGGTTTGAGGTTAGTGCATGGAGGATGTCACGTGAAGACATGAGATTGTCTGAATAGAGGGTCTAAAGCCGCCTAGGAAGGGCGGGTTTCAAGGGTAGGCTTGGATTTTTCATGACTTAGTGATTTTTTGCTTAGTTTTGATAGTCTAAAACCTTTAACACTTGTTTGATTGATAACTTGACCTCTTTGAATGCAATGGAAAGCCATGAAAGGAGGGTGGATTTCAAGGGTCTAGGCGGAGTATTTCATGTGAAGGAGATGACTCTGTCCAAGTGAAGGTCCTAAAGCCGCCTAGGAAGGGCGGGTTTCAAGGGTAGGCTTGGATTCTTCAACTCTAACCTTCATTTGATGCTTGTTTCCTCCTCATGATTTCTCCTTGTTCTTATCTCCTTGTAAGGTTTCATTTCTATACATTCTTAGGCGAGGTTAGAAGGCAGATCTGAAATGTTTGATGGACTTATCCTTATGTCATGGTGGAGTCCGCCTAAGCTAAGGAGCCTTGAAAATGTTGTATGGAGTGTATGATGTGAAAGAGGTGAATGAAAGTGAGAGTTTCTTAACAAGATAGTCTTGAGAGTGTGTATGGATTGCTTCGCTTAGCTCATTCATCTCCTCATGATGTTATCCACCCATCATGATGAAAACCGCCTAGGAAGGGCGGGTTTGGATAAGTGGTAAGGATTTTACTATGTGCACACATCTTTACCTTAACCTTGACACTCCTCTTCCACCTCCATGACTTAGTGACTTTCAAACTTCCTTCCTCTTAGAATGACCTTAATTATCTCATCTACTGAGTGTGATCTTGATCATCCATCAAACAAACTTGCAACTTATGTCATTCTTCACCCTGAGCGGTTTTGAGAGTGTTGTGTGGAGAGTTTCATGTGGGAGGAGACAAAGTCCATCATTCCCTCATGAGGCCGCCCAGGTAGGGCGGGTTGAGAGGTGATGCATGGATTCTTCTTTGAAATGCACTTGATTCTATCTAACTTGCAAACTTCCACTGGAATTTCATCATATCCTAGTGTCTTGTGCAAGAAAACCTTGAAAACTTGACCACTTTCCTTCTTGGGCGGATTTAGAGGGTATGTGTGGAGGATTTCATGTGACAGGCAACATTGTCCAAGACCCCCTCCTGAGGCCGCCCAGGTAGGGCGGGTTTGGACATGACCCTTGGATTTTCATCTTAAAACTCACTTAATCATTCTAAAACCTTCAAGTTTCCATCAATCTTTATCACCTTCTGATGTTTTGTGTTGAAACACTTTGAATTTTGCATAATCTCTCCTAGGGCGGGATTGGAGGTAGTGTTTGGAAAAATTGATGAGGTGATGAAGAAATTGTCCATGTCTACATGCCAAAGCCGCTCAAGTAAGGCGGGTTGGAGAGTGACACCTGGAAAATTGCTTATTATCCACTTGACTTCACTCAAACTCAAAAAAATCTTGCTTACAAATCACCATACCTCAATGTTTTGCACAAGAAAACCTCAACACTTAACCATTTTTCCTCTAGGGTGGTTTTGGGAGTAGTGTGTGGAGAGATTGATGTGGCAGGAGTCATTGTCCATCACTCCCTTGTGAGGCCGCCGAGGTAGGGCGGGTTGGGAAGTAATGTATGGAATTCACCTTCAAAAGCTCTTAAAAACTTGCAACCTCTCTCCTAGGGCGGATTTGGAGACTTAGTCTGGAGAAAGTGCATGATCACAACCTTGAATCCAAGACCCCATGCCAAGGCCGCCCAGGTAGGGCGGGTTTAGAAGGTGTGCTTGGAATGCAAGTGTCGTCGCCATATCGGAAATGTCCTGAATGGAAGTATATTGAAAATATGTTTAAGTATAAGTCAGATATTGAATTTCTTATACTTTAAATATTTATCAATATACTTCCAGGATGTTTGAGATGGGTCTAGGATCCATAGGATTTAACATGCAAATTCTAGATTTTGGAGGATCCACCAGATTTCAGACTTAGCCAATTTTCAGGATTTCAGGATATCAGGACATCAGGCTTAGTGATTTTTTATCATTCTTTCCAATTATTTCATCCTTGTTGTGAGGAGTTTAAGTAATGCTTGGTGTCATCTTCGTCATTCTCATCAAGTAACTTGCAAATTATGCCACTTACATCCCTGAGTGGTCCTAGGAGTTGTATGGAGAGTGTCACCTGGTGGAGATAAGGACATCATCCATGAATTCATGCCAAAGCCGCCTAGGCAGGGTGAGTTGAGGAGTGACACTTGGAATGAACCTTGACTTCACTCAAACTCATAAACCTTGCTTACTAATCATCATATCTCAGTGCATTGTGCATGAAAACCTCAATACTTAACCATTTGTCTTCTAAGGCGGTTTTGAGGGCAGTGTCTGGAGAGATCCTCCTGGTGAAGACATTGTCCATCACTCCCTTATGAGGCCGCCCAGGCTAGGCGGGTTGGGAGGTTATGCATGGATTCTCCTTTAAAATACACCCAAACTCTTCCAAATGGACTCTCCTTGTAGTTTCATCAACTTCTAAGTACTTGGAGCTCAAAACACTACAAACTTGGCAATTTATTCCTAGGGCGGGTTTAAGAGTGTTGTCTGGACAAAGTCTCCTGAAACAAGGCAAAGTCCATGAATGCACCTTGAGGCCGCCCAAGTTGGGCAGGTTGGGATACCACCCTTGGATTTTGTCTTGAACTCACTCAAAATCTCTTCTAAACTTTGAAAATTCTCTCCCTAAGGCGGATTTGGAGGCAGTGTCTGGATAAATGCATGTGCAGGACATCAGATCCATGAGCTCATGCCAAGGCCGCCTAGGTAGGGCGGGTTTAGACATGGAGTGAGGAATTTCTTGCCTTGGTCAAATTTTAGATTTCCTGAATGGAAGTATATTGAAAATATGTTTAAGTATAAGTCAGATATTGAGTTTCTTATACTTTAAATATTTATCAATATACTTCCAGGATGTTTGAGATAGGTCCTGGATCCATAGGATTTAGCATGCAGATTCTAGATTTCTGAGGATCCACCAGATTTTAGACTTAGTCATTTTTTCAGGATTTTTAGGGTATCAGACTTAGTCATTTTCAGGGTCTCAGTGACATGCATCAGGATGAAGGCATATAGACCTCTTGGCAAGAAACTGTTGAGACTTGCATACACAACACTATCAAAATCATACAAGCTTAAAGGAAAACTAAACCTAGAGCAAAACAAAGCGAGAAAGCAAAAAAAAAAAAAGAGGGGGTCCCCATTTGCCATGGGGCGATGTGTGATTACATCACAACATCTAGCGCCAATCCGAATAAATGTTCCTGAACATTTCAAAGAAAAAGACTCAATCCAAACCAAGAAACCTTGGATAATTAACTCTGATTTTGTCACTTAGCTAGGAAATGCACTCGAAAGGGAAAAGAACGATGAATTGGGTTAAGACACTTCATCCTTTGATTACCACCGTGTGTGCAGTGTTCAACAAACATTGATTCTCCTAAGTATTCAAATGATAAACAAGAATCAACGAATTGAAACCTTCTGTGTACACCCACATGTTAGGTTGAACAAACATGAATTCATGATCAAGAACAGAATCAAAAGCTTAGTACAACCATTCATAATTCAAAGACCCAAGTGTGTGCAATTGCGTTCATTTCCGTCCCTCAGAAGCTAAGGTCATCCGAGTTCACTTGTCTTAAGCTACATAAGTTCATGGAGGGGAGATGAATAGATTCAACAGTATGATAAGTAGGTGTATAAAGGCATAATGGACAAAATAGCAGGAAATGGAATGGAATGGAGTGTAATGACAGAGTGACATGAAAGAATGGATAGGCGGAATGAGACAATTTATCTCTACGCATGACGCCTGTTTGTCAAGTTTTCATCATGGTACTTATCCGAGGCGCCACCAGAGGTGGTTTTCACCTGTGGACGAAAAGATTTCTCTTTACTATTTTCTTTTTTCTCTTTTTTTTCACTCTTTTTTTTCTTTTTTTCTTTTTTTTTTTATGACTACACATGGCGCCTGTTTGCCAGGTTTTCACCACGGTAATTGATGAAGGAAACCCAAATGTCTAATCCTGTGAAAAGATAGTCCATACAAAACCCATGTCGAATCATTATGTTCACCAATGTTGGCAAGGAACGATAGATAGGATACAAACGACACAAAGGTTAGTGGATGCAGTGGATTATGATGTGGATTATGTGAAACAAACAGATGGGCATATCCAAACATAGATGAGGTAGTGGTGGAATATGCAGGCTAGCGGGGGATGGAGGGAAGCGGATGGTATATATAATGGAATGAAATGGGATGGAATCACGATCAACGTTTGCAGGTACCGGACTAAACTTCGAAGCTTGCAAAGGAAGGGAAGTGTATTTAGGAACGGGAGTGATGGCGAGTGAATGTAACTTCATAGTGACTTCATAACCCACGCATTCTTAGAATTTTCTTTTGATTTCATTTCGTGGTATGAAGTGATAGATGGAATGGAAATGGAATGGGATGAGGTGAATGGAAATGGATTCTTTGGATGCGGAAGCCTCTTTGAATTCGGCTTCTTAGACTTAAATACCCAGACTTTTGCTTTTTCTTTTGAATATGGAATGACATAGTCTTTGAATATGCTATGCTTGGATTTCTAGCATTTATTTTATGAGGCATAAAGATCTATAGGATTTTTAGTAATCTCTTCGTTTCATGGGTAAAGGCATCCAACATTTATTTCGTGGAAATATGGGATGAGTGGAAGGATTGCAAGCTTCTCATTTAGACGACACCTACATTTGCTAATCATGATTAGGAGGTGGACAAATAGGGAACGGGAATTGGGAAAATGGAAATACGATGGATGGTGGAGGGTATGCGTGTTCATATTTTTTTAGACTCTGCATAGCAATGGAGGTGGAATGGATATATATGTATTGAGTGGATAATGAACGACGACAGATTTATGCGGAAATGGATGGACATACCAACATCTTGACCTTGTTCTTTAAGCAGTGGCTAAGGTCATATGAATTGACATTGACATGGATGAACTACAAATACTTTGTTCATAGAGGACTTAAACCTTTACCCCGATAGTTCATCTTTTGGAATATGTAACGAACTATAGGAATATGATATGGACACTAGATTTGAGTTCATTATTTGATGGAACCCGTGAAACAAATGGAGGCTTTATTATGTACATGGAGTGGCATTGTACAATGGAATTGTGATGGAATGGAAAGTACGGAAAAATGTTTATAATAGAATGGAGTGAAACGGGAATGCTTATCACAAAGTGCAGGTTTTTATTATGTAAGTGAGGTGATGGGTTGACATAGAATATGGAGCATACAGATAGATGGAATGAAGTGGAATCATGAACTATCTCACTTAATTCAAGCTCACCAAGACTCACTTAGAACTTCGGGACTATTAAGATGTGTAAATTTATGAGGCCCTTAAATACTTCAAGTCATGCTAAACAATGGATTCTTCTTCCAGTGAACAAGCAGTCACACTGTTCAACACTAGCAATGGAGTCCACAATAAACTTCCAATTCATGACTCAAATTTCTCAAAAGAAGACTAAGAGAAATCAATTATTCAATAGGAAAAGATGTGTAATCGCAAGATATCAGTGTCAAGACACAATTCATAATTCCTTTCCGAGTCAAGTACAGATCCTAACCTTGCGAAAAAGTTAGAGAAGATCATCCTTAGATTCTAAAGACTTTCATGAATGTTTATTAGAGAAATGAACTTAAACATCTACCAAATTATGTTTCTTGAAGCTTCATTGCCTTTTCGCAACTTGGGAACCCCGGAAAGCAACTAATTACTACAGCAAACAACCTAAACTATGGAAAGCAAGCAAAACCAAAGACCAACTGAACACAACAAAATTACTCTAAAACAACATAAAGGAAAACCTACTCTAAGTAGAGCTATGTACAAAGAGCAGACACGACTCAAAAGACCTAAGTATATACACGTCCTGGCATGACTTCTCAGAATAAATAGCAGTAACAATGTGCAAGTGATTGTTCTTATTTTGGCAAACTTATCTTTAAACTCAGAAAAGTGCTCTCTCGCCTCACAATCCTCAAATTCAGAAAATATTTTGCACAAAATAATTAGCTGTGTTAGGACCATGATTTATCCATATGCAAGTTGCTCTTCCTAAATTTCCATAATCAAATTCATACTCTTCAAATTCACCATCAGGAAATTCGTAATCATCAAACTCAAAATTTTTCCAATCAATAGCAAGGAAAGATACAACCTGGTGATCTTCCTCTAGAAGTGGAAATTTATGCTCGTCGCCTGTCAGCATGTCCGGAGGTCAAAGTTGGTGGTGGATCATCCCACTTGCATCTGCAACATGCAAATCAACATTATGATCAATAGTGGGCATATCAAGATGTGAAGGTGAAACCAATTGAATTTCATAAGCATGGAACATTTCACCTGTTAGCTCATTATAAATCTTCAATAAAGGGCTTAGCATCAATGCGAATTGCTTCGCATCCTTGACCTATATTTCATCAGCTTGTTCATCTTGAGATGACTTTGTCTGGAACTCCTTTTGTATTTCTTGGATGGAAGTGTTTAGCGCCCCTCCGAATTGTTGTTCATTTGATCGTTCCTCAATGATGGCTTGAAGTGCTGCTTGTAATGCATCCAATTTTTCTTCCAACAACTCCTTTTGTACTTCTTGCAACTCATTCTCAAGGATCTCCTTATGTAGCATGAATGAATGTTTCCCAAGGAATTCTTCTTCTTGCAACGAACTTGAGTCACTTTCTTCTTGAATCGAGGAGTCAACATCTTGTTCGATGCTTGCTTTCATATGAACTTCTTTTATTACCTTTTCACCTTCTTCTTCAGCAGGCTCTATCTTACTTGGAAGAAGATATGCAATTCGGTTCTCTTCTTGATTATCGAGATTGCTTGTATTGTCTTCACTATTGGATGGGATGGAAACTTCTTCTCCTTTAGATGGTGAATTGATTTCTTGAAGACATTTGTTCCACAAGTCGTCTAGTCTTAGTTGTACCTGAGATTCTTCTTCCAACCTCAATTCATCCTTCACTTGATGAATAGCTTCATGACAAGATGAACATGTGAGTTCTGAATGAGTGGTGTTATGAATCCTACACCAACCACCTGGAATCAACATGTCTTTGGCAGGCAAGTCCTTCACAATACTTAGTCTCTTCCTGATCATTTCCTTGAAGCTTATGAAGAACTCTCTTTCATCAAATAAGGTGTCAGGAAGCACCTTTGTAGAAACAATTGGCTCATGTACCTGTGAAAAAGAAATTTTCCCTTGTAATGTTAATTCGATTCTTGACAAAAATGTTAGACAATACAGCTCCTCATGTCCATTGGTGTCGTGAATTCTACATCGTTTCCTTGATGCAAAGTCGTCCAAGCACTTGGGATGAAGTTGTGCATTCAAATTCCACCAAAGCTGTAAAATATTGACTTGAGGATGATCCACATTGAATTGCCTTGAAGATCTTGAGAAATCCATGTCTATTTTTTATTTTTCTGATTTTTTCACTTTTTTTTTGTATTTTTGTTTTTTCTACTTTTTTGGATTTTTTGCATAACAGAGATCTTGAAATCTTGAATTCTTCCTTGAAAGCGCGCTTGGTTCCACTTTCATAATTTAGAGTTCGTCCGCGTGCTTGAAGCGATATAATTCCTTGTTCACCGCCCTCCTTTAGCAATTCTGTTGAGCTTGCATAAAATAAATGATGACTGGAGCAATGTGTTCTTTCACCGTTCATGCCCTCCTTCTAGCACCAATTCTGTTGATGATGTTTTCTTGACAACAACAACATTAGAATAAAACACCAAATGCTCTATCCTCTCTTGAACAAAGCGTCTTGAATGCTAAACTAAGTGATCAAACAAGAACGCTCCAAGGTTCCTTGTACGTGATTTGCAACGGATAGCCTCGGTGGTGTGATGTGATTTGCTGGTAATCACAAAGGGACTTACGCTGAATATGCTCCTTACTTCATTCAACTATGTACTCTTTCCTTGTGAAATGGAACTTCTGGTCAATTATGAAAAGAAAAGGCAAAAGGCAAGACTTTAAGAAGCTAATCTAAAGACAATGACATGATGAACGATGCTATGATAGACAAATTCCCTTAGAAAACCAAATTTCACTTCGCCATGACGAGCAACAACTACATGAAATAGGTGCGATCTCCAAGGGATAAACTAAGGATTTTCATATCGTTGACACACTCCAAAGTACCCACAGCTGGCGCGACTCGAAAGAGTATCAACAATCGAACTATTTGCAAGATGTGGTTCACGCTAACTTTACACGATGACTTGTCAGCGACAAACCATCAAAAGTATGAACCAACGGGAATTTATCAAATATCATTGCATATATCCATTACATCAATGAACTCTATCTACTTTATCATCTAAACTACTTGGAAACACATCTCCGTCATATTCAAGAACTTGAAACCTTGCTAACATTTCAAAGCCACAAGATCACCATGCAAAACAACAACAATGAGCTTGTATTACTTTTGAAGTGTGTCATTACAACAATCTCATGTCTCTCTTCATGACTTTGAAGAGCTCCCTCTCTACTCTACTCCTACTATTCTACTCTCCTACAACAACTCTACTCCTAATCTCCTCTCTATATCTATTGTCTTACAAATGAGAAGAATGAGCCTTTTATAGACACCAGAAATTACATGAAGGGCCAGGATCGATTTGACAATCAACGGCCGAGATTGAGATAACAAGGTAGTTTGTTACAAAATTTGCTATTTTTAGAACATGAAAGAGGCAATGAAGGCATGTTTCCCAATGTGATAAGCATCTCTGGAGTATCTTTATGGTGGGCCCTCTTACATGGCAAAATGCTATTGGCTTGATGATGTGTACG
Source organism: Cunninghamia lanceolata (assembly GCA_027924645.1). Taxonomy (NCBI): domain Eukaryota; kingdom Viridiplantae; phylum Streptophyta; class Pinopsida; order Cupressales; family Cupressaceae; genus Cunninghamia; species Cunninghamia lanceolata. Next base: position 15,024,357 of record BSBN01001225.1, read on the forward strand.
CGCCACCTCAGCATCTTTGAATGAACTAGTGTGATTCACTTCATGTTCACTTTACTTAGAATATTTTCTTCTTGTTGTCTTGATGTAACTCATGGATTGCTTTGATGTTCATGATCATCTCTCATCTTGTGATGTTGTGCTTGTGCAGGATCATGCCTCTGGACAGTTGCATGGACTCATGGAGTAGACTAGTGCCTGATGAGAGTTCTTCTTGTCTGGCACATGATATGTGAGCTTCTGGATGATGACCTCCTTCAAGATGTGCGTGGTGAAGTGACAACCTTCCACTGATCCTCGCCTCGAACGGATGATGCTCTTGATGATGAACTACACCTGTAACCTTGATCATCTTAGACTAGCTCCCCTTCGCATGGCGTTGATGTCTTCCTCATGCAGACATACGAAGTCTTCGAAGTAAGATAAACTTGATGTTGGAGCTCTCCTCCATGTGGTGATGATGAACTTGAGCAATCTTCCTGCGCCTTCCAAACTTCTCATGTATGAGCTTTTGCCATTCACCTCTTTGGATCCTCCATCACCTACAAGAAGAAACACATCAAATTAAGACTTGATATGAAGGATTTTCAATAACAAATTACATTCATGTTATGCATGTGGGATTAAAAAATGACATTTCAAAACATATTCTTTCGCATGAAATCCATGCCTAAGTGCCTAGGCAGGTTTAGAGGGACAGTATGGATTGTTTGATGTGAATTCCATGTCAAGATGTGAAATCCGCCCAGGCTGGGCGGGTTTAGGGGTGTCATTCGATGTTCTTTTGATGACTCTTTAGCATGACTTAGTGTTCTCTTCATGTTCTTCATGTAAATTACCTTCATTTGAGTGAAGTCAAGAAGTGATATGAATGGCATTTGAGGTATTCTCCATGTGCAGTGGTGGAGACTGCTTATGATGAGCAACCTTGAAGGTGATGTGTGGATTTGACTCTCAAAACCTGTAATTTTTCATGTCATTTCTCCTGGGCGGGTTTGAGGTTAGTGCATGGAGGATGTCATGTGAAGACATGAGATTGTCTGAATAGAGGGTCTAAAGCTGCCTAGGAAGGGCGGGTTTCAAGGGTAGGCTTGGATTTTTCATGACTTAGTGATTTTTTGCTTAGTTTTGATAGTCTAAAACCTTTAACACTTGTTTGATTGATAACTTGACCTCTTTGAATGCAATGGAAAGCCATGAGAGGAAGGGCGGATTTCAAGGGTCTAGGCGGAGTATTTCATGTGAAGGAGATGACTCTGTCCAAGTGAAGGTCCTAAAGCCGCCTAGGAAGGGCGGGTTTCAAGGGTAGGCTTGGATTCTTCAACTCTAACCTTCATTTGATGCTTGTTTCCTCCTCATGATTTCTCCTTGTTCTTATCTCCTTGTAAGGTTTCATTTCTATACATTCTTAGGCGAGGTTAGAAGGCAGATCTGAAATGTTTGATGGACTTATCCTTATGTCATGGTGGAGTCCGCCTAAGCTAAGGAGCCTTGAAAATGTTGTATGGAGTGTATGATGTGAAAGAGGTGAATGAAAATGAGAGTTTCTTAACAAGATAGTCTTGAGAGTGTGTATGGATTGCTTCGCTTAGCTCATTCATCTCCTCATGATGTTATCCACCCATCATGATGAAAACCGCCTAGGAAGGGCGGGTTTGGATAAGTGGTAAGGATTTTACTATGTGCACACATCTTTACCTTAACCTTGACACTCCTCTTCCACCTCCATGACTTAGTGACTTTCAAACTTCCTTCCTCTTAGAATGACCTTAATTATCTCATCTACTGAGTGTGATCTTGATCATCCATCAAACAAACTTGCAACTTATGTCATTCTTCACCCTGAGCGGTTTTGAGAGTGTTGTGTGGAGAGTTTCATGTGGGAGGAGACAGAGTCCATCATTCCCTCATGAGGCCGCCCAGGTAGGGCGGGTTGAGAGGTGATGCATGGATTCTTCTTTGAAATGCACTTGATTCTATCTAACTTGCAAACTTCCACTGGAATTTCATCATATCCTAGTGTCTTGTGCAAGAAAACCTTGAAAACTTGACCACTTTCCTTCTTGGGCGGATTTAGAGGGTATGTGTGGAGGATTTCATGTGACAGGCAACATTGTCCAAGACCCCCTCCTGAGGCCGCCCAGGTAGGGCGGGTTTGGACATGACCCTTGGATTTTCATCTTAAAACTCACTTAATCATTCTAAAACCTTCAAGTTTCCATCAATCTTTATCACCTTCTGATGTTTTGTGTTGAAACACTTTGAATTTTGCATAATCTCTCCTAGGGCGGGATTGGAGGCAGTGTTTGGAAAAATTGATGAGGTGATGAAGACATTGTCCATGTCTACATGCCAAAGCCGCTCAAGTAAGGCGGGTTGGAGAGTGACACCTAGAAAATTGCTTATTATCCACTTGACTTCACTCAAACTCAAAAAAATCTTGCTTACAAATCACCATACCTCAATGTTTTGCACAAGAAAACCTCAACACTTAACCATTTTTCCTCTAGGGCGGTTTTGGGAGCAGTGTGTGGAGAGATTGATGTGGCAGGAGTCATTGTCCATCACTCCCTTGTGAGGCCGCCCAGGTAGGGTGGGTTGGGAAGTAATGTATGGAATTCACCTTCAAAAGCTCTTAAAAACTTGCAACCTCTCTCCTAGGGCGGATTTGGAGACTTAGTCTGGAGAAAGTGCGTGATCACAACCTTGAATCCAAGACCCCATGCCAAGGCCGCCCAGGTAGGGCGGGTTTAGAAGGTGTGCTTGGAATGCAAGTGTTGTCGCCATATCGGAAATGTCCTGAATGGAAGTATATTGAAAATATGTTTAAGTATAAGTCAGATATTGAATTTCTTATACTTTAAATATTTATCAATATACTTCTAGGATGTTTGAGATGGGTCTAGGATCCATAGGATTTAACATGCAAATTCTAGATTTTGGAGGATCCACCAGATTTCAGACTTAGCCAATTTTCAGGATTTCAGGACATCAGGACATCAGGCTTAGTGATTTTTTATCATTCTTTCCAATTATTTCATCCTTGTTGTGAGGAGTTTAAGTAATGCTTGGTGTCATCTTCATCATTCTCATCAAGTAACTTGCAAATTATGCCACTTACATCCCTGAGTGGTCCTAGGAGTTGTATGGAGAGTGTTACCTGGTGGAGATAAGGACATCATCCATGAATTCATGCTAAAGCTGCCTAGGCAGGGTGAGTTGAGGAGTGACACTTGGAATGAACCTTGACTTCACTCAAACTCATAAACCTTGCTTACTAATCATCATATCTCAGTGCATTGTGCATGAAAACCTCAATACTTAACCATTTGTCTTCTAAGGCAGTTTTGAGGGCAGTGTCTGGAGAGATCCTCCTGGTGAAGACATTGTCCATCACTCCCTTATGAGGCCGCCCAGGCTGGGCGGGTTGGGAGGTTATGCATGGATTCTCCTTTAAAATACACCCAAACTCTTCCAAATGGACTCTCCTTGTAGTTTCATCAACTTCTAAGTACTTGGAGCTCAAAACACTACAAACTTGGCAATGTATTCCTAGGGCGGGTTTAAGAGTGTTGTCTGGACAAAGTCTCCTAAAACAAGGCAAAGTCCATGAATGCACCTTGAGGCCGCCCAAGCTGGGCGGGTTGGGATACCACCCTTGGATTTTGTCTTGAACTCACTCAAAATCTCTTCTAAACTTTGAAAATTCTCTCCCTAAGGCAGTGTCTGGATAAATGCATGTGTAGGACATCAGATCCATGAGCTCATGCCAAGGCCGCCTAGGTAGGGCGGGTTTAGACATGGAGTGAGGAATTTCTTGCCTTGGTCAAATTTTAGATTTCCTGAATGGAAGTATATTGAAAATATGTTTAAGTATAAGTCAGATATTGAGTTTCTTATACTTTAATAATTTATCAATATACTTCCAGGATGTTTGAGATAGGTCCTGGATCCATAGGATTTAGCATGCAGATTCTAGATTTCTGAGGATCCACCAGATTTCAGACTTAGTCATTTTTTCAGGATTTTCAGGGTATCAGACTTAGTCATTTTCAGGGTCTCAGTGACATGCATCAGGATGAAGGCATATAGACCTCTTGGCAAGAAACTGTTGAGACTTGCATACACAACACTATCAAAATCATACAAGCTCAGAGGAAAACTAAACCTAGAGCAAAACAAAGCGAGAAAGCAAAAAAAAAAAAAAGAGGGGGTCCCCATTTGCCATGGGGCGATGTGTGATTACATCACAACACTATAGTCGGTAAAGATCTGATTTTTTCGCACCGTATATGACCTCAAGATCAAATCTATAAAAAAACATACCCCCATTAGAATTTCAAGATCTTTCCAAAAATATAAAAATTTATGAAAAATTCATTGATTTACACCTAGAAAGTCAATTTTATGAAAAAAACATAAAATCATGATAACTTCTACAAAAACGGTGATAAACATGCAATTTTTCTATTGTAGCCTCCTAAGATGATGCACAAACTACTATGAAAAACTTGTAGAAAAAATAGAAACCATTTGGAAGATATGAAGAAATTTGTAAAACCTAGGGTTTTGTCCAAAAATGACATAAACCTGCAACAAAAAATTAATGAAACCTGCAAAAAGCAAGCTAGATCAAGGGATTCACGTCGGGTTCACCAAAATGTGGCTAGGGAAAATTAGATTTAGTGTTAAAAACAACAAACTAACTAAACCCTAACTATGCACCATGAAGGCCAAACTAGCATGAAAATAAAAACAAAGAAAATCAAATGCAAACTAGATCCACACTAGACTTGATTGATCTCCATGGCTCTTCTCAATCTTGCATGAGAATGCATGATGTCGAAGGGTTGTTGATTGCTCATAGTTGCAACATAACGATAAGATGAAGATGATAGAGGAAAATAGATAGATAGATGAGAGGATTGAAAGAATTTTGGTAGAGTAAGGATACTGGAAGAAGATCGATCCAAATGGCCTACGTGAGGCTAGATTTATAGGCAAGAGCTGATATGATTCAATGACTAATATTAAAAGTCAATTATGTAATGTGTATGGCTAGGATTAAAAGTTGATTTTTGTGCCTATGACGCACATTAAGTGGGTTATGACATGAGGCTAAAATTAGGATGTGAGTGAAATAAGTGGGATTCTTTTATTTATCTTGAATAGAAAATACCTTATGATGCACAAATAAGTAGGGCTAAAAATAGGATGTGAGGGGAATCTCATAATTTAAATAATAAAATTATTTAAATTACGTGTGCATGAGAAGAGTTGTAGTCATGTGACACATGTCATAATGAGGGATTTGATTTAATATTTAATTTAAATTGTTTGTGGGACATGTGAAGAGGAATTAATTAAATAAAGGAGATTTATTTAATTAATTGGAAAGGTGATTAAATGGGATTTATAAGTGGGATCATGCTAGGACCTAGGGCAAAACATGTTGCAAGGTATGGATAATTTTATGTGTCTACAAACTTCACTATCTTCAACTGTCATAAGAGAAAGATAGCTTGCGGACCACCAAATCATGAACCATTACATCTATAGGCACTTATCATCATCCTAGACTTCCCTCTAGAACCACAGAGTAAAATACTTTATTGCGGAGGAATGTGGAGGAAAAACACTTTCTTCCTATCACCAGAGAATAATCAAAGAAAACAGGTTTTACTCTGGCGAGTGCAACTCTCTCAATTCTTCACATCGAAGGCTCAAACTTAGGATTTAGCATCTTCAGACATCCCTCTAAATAAGTCCAATCCGTAAGCCAAGATCTTCAAGCAGCAAGAAATGCAGAGCAATCTACCAGACTATTCTTCAGCATACAGCTCACTGTCTATACTGCACTTTACTGTAACTCACTTGTTTCTTCCGGAGAGGCCAATTTTCTCAATATCCTCAACATACAAAGCTTCTAAACAAGTAATAGAATAGGACATAGTTGACACCAATGACAACAAAGATATGTTGACATCAATGACAACACCGATTAGGCACATACAACATTTAAGTCACCCAAACTCTTACCTTATTCTTGTTTAAATTACATGTAGTAGAGGTATACCAGTTAAACAGGTATAGGGTATAATTAAATAATAAACTCTAAATCAATAATTGAACCTAAGAGGTTAAAGGAATGCCTATCTCCAAGTCAAGAAAGGAGTGTGAACATATGACTCATTTATATGAAACTTTGGCCAAAGTAATGCAAAATCCCTGCTTGCATTGTCGATTCACCATGTTTCTGAATGGCACAAACATTCAGATGGGTTGTTCATAGCTAGAGCTAGACTAGAAGTTGTTCAACCAATTGTTTCTACTAGAACATTGCACTAGTTCTCATTTGGCACATTGAATCAATTTGATTCTCATTATCTATACCCTCATTAAGGGAAGGGCCACTTCCAAAAGGAAGGTGAGCTAGGGACTGTCAGTCTATGGTTAAAGGAAAAGTCCCAGAGTGATGCTCTCCCTCTTGCAGTGGATTTGTCAATGACTCGTGATATAGAAGACATAATTTCATTTGTATATTCTTTATAAAAGAATTTTGAAGTCTCAAGAAGTGAGACTAATGATTATTGTATTTAATTACTCTGATGAAAAAGTATTAATTTATATCTCTTTTGAAATCATTTTTTTTGTAAATGGAAATATTGGATTTATTTTTATTTGTCATTTATTCTTAATGATATTAGAGTGGATGTTACATATATGCACCCATGTAAAATTAGAATGACTTAGCAATGCAACAATGTGAAATTGATAAGACCAAACAACTATTAGAGGCATTGTTGCAGCAAGAAGAAGAAATGGAAAATCATATTAGGTTTCTAGAGTCTAGGGTGTAGTCAAATGCTTGCCTTGCTGCCCCTAAAAATTAAATTGCTCAGTCCCCTGTTCCTCCCTTAGATCTAGTATACAATCATCTAGACCTCTCATAGGTTGACTACAAAACATGATGCATGCCAACCAAGGTCTACAACGAGTTGCCCAAGTTTGATTGGTACAATATTTGGGAAGGGGACACACAATGTTGTTTCATTTTCAAAATTCATGGAAAAACATCAGTTTGAGGATGAGGACATGTGGATGAGGTTTTTTTTTAGGTCCTTGAATGGAAAGGAAAAAGAATGGATCCAAAATTTTCTAGGGCAATCCTTTGCCTTGTGGAAAGTACTTGTGGCAACATTTGAAAATGGATTTACCAAAGGTCTTGACCCTGCTGATCTTGTCATAGAGCTGGAAAAAATTAAAATACAAGAGGGAGAGTCAAGAAAGGATTTTATTCACAAGTTTGTTGTTAATCTTTCCCATATTTCAAATGATTTTATATCTAACACTCCCATTTGCATTGATATGTTTTTCAAAGCATATGAAACTGGACTGAGTTATGTGCGGGAATATTTTAAAATAACAAGTATGCAGCAATCATATTTTTCCCTAGACTCCATGGAGAAAATGAGGGATGACTACATATAGTGTTTTTTGTCCACAAGTGCATGTGTTTCTAGTATTAAACATGATTATACAAGCAACAACAATGTGCATACAAGAAATTAGATGAGTACATCATCAGAGGAATATGATTGTGTAGTCAGAAGGGTAGAAAGTGAAGGTGGTGCATTATATAATAGTGATGCAGATGATGAAAGTAGTGTATGCATCAGCCCTCAATTAGATAGATCATCAAGTGAAAGTGAAAATGATAGATCCAATCATGACTTCCAATCTAATGTTGATGTATGTGGCTCAATGAACAATGAGGAAGGCATGTGCATGAGTGAGTAGCAAGTTGAATCAGCTTGTGAAGTTGATTATGAGGATTGTGCATAGGTAAATAAATTAAATAGTGAGCAAGGAACTTGTTTCTTGTTTTATGTATTGCCTTCCTTTGTTCCTACTTGTGATGAGGAAGCAGTTAATGTTTCTTTGCATCAAGATGACTTGGATGTGGCTTCCCTAAATGATAACTGATCAAAGATAAGTATTGGTACAACTGTAGATTATCAATGTGAAGAACTTGCCCTTGATGAATATGCATTTGGTGATCATGTGGATGCATATGAGAACCTATTTTATTGGTGCAATGTATGTTGTCTCCCTCATGCAGAGTGTGCTTCATTTGAGCCACTGAGAAATGATAGAAAGATGAAGGAAGAATAAGTGTGTCAGCGATCTGTTCACGGTAGCATGTATGACACAACATATTGCCAAGGTGAGCTTGAAATAGAGAGATAATTGGAAGAACTTGATTCTTCATGTGAGGTGTCTCAGGGTGTTGATTTATGTGCTGATGGTTTGAATTACAACTTGAGTCATGAGTATGATTCAGAATTTGAAGGTTGTAGAAGCACATATGAAAGTTTTGTTCAAGAGCTCAGTGGAGTTGTAAGTGAATATAAGTCTTTCCACTTTGATGTGCAATGTTCATTAGTTCTTGAATGTGTTGGAGTTGCAATAAGGGTTGAGTTCTTTGTATGGGATATTGATGTGAATGAGCAGCAAGGCATGTATATGCCTAAGTTTCAATAGATGGTAGCCCAACTTGAAGGTATACCCGAGATGGATTCTTTCCATTTTGATTTGCAAGAAGAGATGTCTTCTTTTGTGGATTAACAGTGCATTCAAGAACAATTTCATTTGCCTTGTGAGTTAGAGACATTTTAATTTTGTCTGCATTCATATATGGAGGTTAGCGGGTGTAATAAGGTTACAATTGGTGATGGAAGTTTTCTTCCCTCCATGTCTTTTGTTGCTGACCTGAATTTTAGTTTCTCACTCTTTGTTGTTGAGAACACGCATGATGTGGATTGAAATTGGTTAAGAACCTATTTATTATGGTTGCCCAACAATAGTAATTTCATTGGTGGAGTTGGCCTTGGCTTCATGAGCAATAATTGCAGGTTGATACATGTTGGGGGCAGTTTTCAGTTATTGCAGTTGGGTGAGAAATGTTGATTTGGTTTGAGGGAGATCAACTCCTTCATTTAGCTTGTCTTCAACATAGGCAAGTAGTTTCAGTCATCTTGTGCAAGTTTGACTTGCAGCATGTTAAAATTTTGATTTGTAGCCAATACCTTCAATATTTTTTTTCCATGCCAATGGTTACATTGTCATGTTGTATATATCTATGTTGTGGTACCTTGTAAATATGTTATTCCCCCCTGTTCATTTTATTTTTCCTTTTTTGGTTTTCCTAGAGATTGTTAGTTCTCATTGTACCAAGTTTGCCACACATCCCCAACCAAAGACAGTGTTGGCACCTGAAAAACCAATTTCTAGACTTGCATTATTTTGCCCTAAATCCATCAATAATCCTAATTTGTGCCTTTGTTGTGTAACCCATCATTTATATCCGATCAAAGACTATTTTTTATGGGTTCCCTTCGTAAGATTTCCTAAGTGTAAAATCCTCTAGTCCCTTGTGTTTTTCCTTTTTATTTGTCTAATTGGTAAATTCTTTAAAATTTGCCTAAGTATTGCCTTGTCAGCAGGTTCGAAAGTTCATGAACCTACTGATTTACTGACTAAGGTTAGCCCGTTTGGGTTTTTGCTGATTTATCAATTGGCCGACAGGGAAATGCAAAGAGGAAGGACTCAAGCTTGTGTTGGTGAAGTTGGTGGTTTTCAAATCAAAAGGTTCACCAATTGTCAAATTCACCAATAAAGGAGGAAGATGGAGAGAAAATGAAAAAAATGAAGCCAAGTCTTTATCGGCAAAGTTGGAAGTTCGCAAACTTCCAACTTTGCCGATAGGGCGAGACTTAGAGAGACAAAGGAGAAAGATAGAAAAAGACAAAGGAAGTTCGTAAACCGTAAGGTTTGCCAATCACCCAAATTGCCAATAAAGAAAGAATAGAGAAACAAGAGACAAAGAAAAAGAAACAAGGGAAGAAGAGGAAGGGAGGATAATGCCAAGTTCGCCACTATGAGGAAACACTGACAAAGAGGAAGAAAGCAGGCAAAAAGAAGAGCAAGAAAATGAAGTGGATGGTTTGCGCCAGACCAAGTTCAATGATAGGTGAAATCATCAATGAAGGAGGAAGGATAAAGTGCCAAAGAATGAGAAAAGAAAGATACTCCAAGGTTTGTGATGGGGAAATTTTGCCAATAAGGTAAATTGAGAATCAAAGTAAAGTCAGATGTGAAAATCAAATCAAATATAAAGCATGAAGTATAAATGAGATAGTTTGAAATATTTTAAAGTAAGTTTTAAAATATTTAAAGCATTGTAAAAACTTTATAGACACTTTTGACAGGATTTTTATTTCAAATGCCCATATGCTTCATGAATACATAATTGATGAGGATGTATAGGTTGGTGGTAGAGTTAGGTAGAATCAGTTGCTACAGTAATGATAGTTGGTGGGGTAGTTTGTTCTTGTCTAGAATGTAGAAGTAAGAAGAATGCTATATATACATTATTCAAAGATGTTTTACGTGTTGCTCGTTGAACCAATTGCTTGGTCTATAAGTGCCTCAGGTGGATTTTAGGTTTTCAAATCATGCTAGTCTAGGTAGTAAATGGAGGAATGCATATGATACATTGTAGGAAAGGATTGTAACACACATCTTCATATAGTGGCATGTTTCCATGGAAGATTTTGATGATTTAGGGCAATATATGAACCCAGCTATGTATTTTCTCATACAACACTTCTTGGTATGTTGTAATAGGGATTTGATAATGTATGACAATATTTAATTCAATACAAACTTTGTGTTGGGCCATTTCTTTTGTTGCAAGTGGATCATTGTAGTTTGCTTAGGATTAATAAGTATGCCTAGTGTATGAAATGTAATTTGAGAATTGTATGTGAATACATTTTAGTTTTATTTTGATGCTTGTTTGATCCATTTCCTTCCTCTTTCTTGCTTATGACTTTGTTGCACAATGGAGTAGGCACCGGTCCATATTGGGGATGGATCAATCACTATTTAATCAAACCCTCGTCCTATGTATCTTGTGTATGTGAATTTAAGTGGAGTCATCTCAAGGAATGTAATATTACCATGTTTGGGTGTAAGCGCATAGTGCAATAATTAGTTTACTTAGAGGTTTTATGCATCCAGTATGTCTTGACTCAGTGATAGCTTTGGGGGTCAAGTGTACATTGGGTATGGCTGTGAATGTTTATTTGTGTTCCACTTCCTGCCTTTAGGAATATCCCTCCTAGGTCTAGCTAAGCCCAAAGTGTAGAGGAGTCTACCCACTCCTATAAGTTAGATAAAATCTCCCTTGATCTATTGATAAACCTCTTTCAATCACCTTGATGACACCCTTAGCCTGGGTGATTGTGAAACATTTTAGGGTTTTGGGTTGCAATCATTTTAGGCACCAAAACATAGTATCTTGTGGTTTTACCTAAACTTAAATTAGTGCATATACTATTAATCACTTGGACTAATTTAACAATTGGAACCTTGAGAACCATACCTTAGGCAAAAACAACATAGGAAGAACACAATCGTTTTGATACCCCAATGCCAATACTAAACTCCTGAGATAGGTAGATATTGTTAAGTGTGAAAAAGAGAATGAAGAAAACTAGCATGCACACTAGATCAAACCCTCTTTCACAATAACATTCAAGGACTAGACCAAGCCAAATCACTATCAAATGGAGGACTCAACTACAGATCTTGTACTCTTATTTGCTATGGAAGGAGTGGATTTAATCAAGATTTTTTTATCAAACACTAGGTGAATATGCACTAAACCCTAGTTCTAGGATGATCAACTTATAACAGATAGAAAATGACTGAAACCTAGAACCCAAATACACAAGAATGATTAGAGAGATACATAAACTTGTGTCTCAAAAGCTAAAGTGTCATGCGATGAAATAAGGGACGCCTAAGTCTTGAAAGTTGGAATCTACGCAAGCTATAAAATGGAGATATGTTATAAATGATGCTCAGATGCTAGATCTGGTGTTAAAAATCCCAAAAGACTAGGGTGCTAGGAGGCCAAGTCTTTTTGGGGAATATTCTTAAACTTATGTTAGATCCTGAAACCCTAATTCTTGCTCAGTCTTCCTATATCTTCATCTTTCCTAAATCTTGCACCTATAACCTACACACAAGATGACAAGAGAGGGTTTCAGGGGGTTATGGTGTTTAAGGATTTGCCTCAGTCAAACCCTAGAATAGCATTCAAGCTTTCCAACATCGTTGATAGATAAAGAGAGTGTGCCCTAGCAAGGTAGGGGCTAAACAAAATTATGATAGCATGATTCAAACAACAATGATATCACCTATGTGGTAAATCCCTTAGGAGAATGAAGATTCTTCAACTCATAAGGAGATAGATGATCACTTCAAACCTGCAACAACACACACAATGCCAACACAAATTTGCTCTAGAAACACAATGAATACTTTGAATGTTCTTTGCTCCAAGATCATAAGTTGGCTATCTCTTTTCATTCCTTTTAAAATGAATTCAAAACTCATATATGATTTCTTGCTAACATTCATCAAATTAAACCACAAGATCCGACAAAGAGAAACCTTTTGAAAGGTCTTAGGCTAACATGCCACTAATTTGCCTCGACAAATCAAGGACTTGGGTAGTTGGTGTCCAAGTCCAAGGGCCCCTTTTTAGCCTAGGATAATATTAAATTGAGGGCCCAAGGTCCCAAATTATCATGGGTGTTGGGCAATTTTACTTAAGATGATCAATTATAATGCATAATGTAATAAATGGGACCTAGGAGCTAAACAAAGAGGTAAAATGGCCAAGTGGACACTTTTTAATCTATAACATTTAGCCCCCACTTTCATGTGTGTATGATTTTATGATCAATACATGCATTAAAGTATGATCAAAACATATCAAATATGCCAAGCACTAGAGCCAAAGGCACACCCTAAGCTTGGAAGACTATTTCTAGCCCCTAATCTTAGGCAAGCATAAGAAGACACATGAGAGTCATGCAAAACATGAAGAAGATAGTAAAGAAGCACACAATGAGAGTCATGCAAAACATGAAGAAGATAGTAAAGAAGGCATGCAATGCATGAAGAAGGCATGAGCGAAAACATGTAATAAACAAAGCATACATGAAGGGAAGACATGATTTAACAACTAAACAACCCTAACTAGGCGATGGGGGGAGCTCATCGCTATGCGCCACCATCAAAGGCACACAAAACACATAGCATGGGGGGAGCTCATCGCTATGCACCACCACAAAACATGCAAGACACACGGCATGGGGGGAGCTCATCGCTAAGAACCACCACTAAAACATGCAAAACATGCAAGGAAGACACACAGAAAACACAAGCGCCATAGAGTATGTCGTCGACACACTATACCTCTTATACACAACAAACATGGGTGATGGGGAAGAGCTCATCACTACACTCCACCATCTAAGACATGCCAAACACACCTGACGGTTGAGCTATGCTACCACAACTGCCAAAGACACATTTAAGGGTGAATAACTCAAGATCGAGCCCTGGCTCCACAGAGGACTTTTTAAAAGGATGTGCAACCACTCAAGGGAATACACAATCTTGCCTTCCATAGAAGGGCTTTCAAAATGCAACCCCACCTACATTGTACATATGCCTTATGGTGAAAATGAAGCATGCACACAAAGTATACAACCCTACCTACATCGTAGAGACACCTTACAGTGAAAAGGAGATATACACAACACACATAACAAAGTACACAACCCCACCTACATCACAAAGATTCCTTATGGTGAAAAGGAAGTGTACACCACACACTCTATTACAATGTCTAAAATAATGAACCATAATAGGCCCTCACCTTAAAGTGGTTGATCCTACTCGCTGGTAACAATCACATTTAAGATACTGTTGAACAAATGCAAGGAAACAGGAGCTTTTGCAAAGCCCATGCCCCCAAGGTGAAATGTGCTTACAATCACCGAATGTTCCTAATAATCACACACGTTAGTATCAAATTCTAATCATCAACAATATTCATGCATAGAAATAAGGTAACATACCATATAGACAAACTAAGGCTATTTACAGGTTCGGAACCAAGTATAGCCATGAGGTTATACTTCAGAAATCTTAGAACCAAGTGTAGCATAAGGTGAGACACAAAATATATCAAAGTGCCTAGAAGCAAATTTAAAGTATTGTAAAGGATTGTTACAAGAATCTTCACAACACAACATATGATCACATCAAAACACAAAAGTGATTCTACTAGTCAAGTGTTAGTAACATATTACCCTCAGCTTCATATATTGACTAGGTCCATTTTTATTCTTGTTTAGGGACACATGGTCCATATCAATATATATGTGTTATCGTCATCCGTCAACTAGTAGAGCCACAAGCATGACAGAAGAATGAAATCACAAAAAAATGAGAGAGGAGACAAAAGTGACTTAGGGTTACAAGGTGGAAGGATGCCCCCAAATAACCCTTCACAACTCTCTGCCCCCCAAGGCATAACACACAACAATTTACAAATAGGATAAGGTATAGAAGAATAGAGAAATAAATATAGGAAGTGTCACAACGGAGGTAGTCTCCTTGTATCCTTGACCTTACAAGAGTATCAAGGGTCATTCAAGGAGACCTAAACAAACATTTAACACAACACAACACATATAGGAGAAGGCCACTCTTAAGAGCAACTTGAAAATTTGCTACATCAATTGTGGATAAATGAGTAAGAAATACTTACCTGGCTAACAATCATCTTTCATAAAATCATCTTCTTCCCAATCTTGATATGGAATAGGTGGTACATAAGGTACTATAGCCCATCTTGAAACTTCTTCTTTTAGTTCTTCTTCCTTTAGCTCTTCTTTTGAGCCAATTTCTATCAATGGGCTGTTTTCTTCTTGAGGTGACATTTGTCAAGCTAAAGCTTGTCATTTTCTCCTTATTTGTCTTGCATTCTAGTTCCTTCTTGTCTTGTTAGTGATATTTTCTAAAGGAGTTTCTTTGTTGATCATCAAGGGTTCATGAATTTCTGTGTTCATGAATGTTTGTGAAGAGGAAGCTAGCAGAAAAGTGATCTTTTGTGATGAAATGCTTTGCTCTTGAAGGTTGTCTCCTGATCCTTATAAGGATGACAGATGAGGAACCTCATAAAAAATGCCTTTACCTATTGGTCAAGGGGATTCCTTCAGCTCAAGCTGCTTTTCACTCTCTATTTGTTCAGAAGGAGGAGTTGTAGCCTCAGGGGACTGAGAGGGTCCAAGAGCATTCTTGCCATGTGATAGTTGAGCTATTAGCTTTGCTTATATTTTTAATATGCTAGGAAAAATTGATCTTCTTTTGAGTGGATAAAGGTTTCCATCCACTATGATGAACAACATGCACTCGACCTTTGTGAGGGAATTTTAAACACTTATTAATGGTAGAAGGGACCACTTTCATGGACTTTAGTCAAGGATGTCCAAACTTCACATGAAAGAGGTTCGAGGTGAGAATGATGACAAATGGTTCTTCTAGGGCTTTTTCCACCACCTTGATGTAAAGTGTTATCTTCCCAATTACCAGAAGAAAGTAACCATTATGTGCCTTGACCATTATATCCATTGGATTGTAAGTGTCTTGTACCAAATCATGCATGTATAAGAATTCTTTAGTGATGACATTTGCTATACAAATAGGATCAATAAGAACTCCTCTTGTAGGACCATCAATGTTTCATATAGTGACTTCATGTGGTGTGAAGGAGATGACGGATTTGGGATCCTTCTTTTTCTTGTTAGATCGGGGAGGAGCCACACCACCCTTATTTTGATTAGATGCCATGTATGTGAGATCTTTGCACACCAAGGCACTAGTTTGAGGAAATCAAATTGTTGAAGATAAAAAACACACTAATTTCACTACAAACAAAGTGAGTATGATGTGAAGAGTGCTGCACAAAAAGCTAGTGTAGATGATTTTAAGATTTTGCTCAAAGAAGTGTGAAGAAGATGCTAAAGTTCTTAATGTTGAAATATACAATGTGTAATTGCAAAAAATGTGATTTTTGAAATGAAATATGGAAGATGATGCAACACTTCAATGTAAAATCTAATTTGAATGAATATTTATGATAGTAGAAAAGTTTGAAATAAGATGGATCAGATCTGATGTAAAAATCAGAAATTTAAATCTTTCTATCATATGCAATGAAATCAATGCAAAACTATGCCTTTTTCTAGCCTAGAATGCTTAATTTTTTCACTTTTTTCAAGGTATTCAAATGAATAATGATAAGTATGCTATGAATCAATGCAAGATCTAAATTTATCACTTAGCAAGATGCAAATGCTTGAAGCTACGGGTTCACCAAAATGTTAAGTGTGAAAAAGAGAATGAAGAAGACTAGCATGCACACTAGATCAAACCCTCTTTCATAATAACATTCAAGGACAAGACTAAGCCAAATCACTAAAAAATGGAGGAAGACTTAGCTACAGATCTTGTACTCTTGTTTTCTATGGAAAGATTAGATTTAACCAAGCCTTTTTATCAAACCCTAGGTCAAATTTGCACTAAACCCTAGTTCTAGGATGATCAACTTTTAATAGATAGAAAATGACTAAAACCTAGAATCCAAATACACAAGAATGATCAGAGAGATACTGAAACCTATCTCTCAAAAGCTGAAGTGTTTAAGGATGAAATAGGGGGCACCCAAGTCCTGAAAGTTGGAATCTACCAAAGCTATAAACTGGAGATATGATGTAAATGATGCTCAGATGCTAGATCTGGTGTCAAAAGGCCCAAAAGACTAGGGTGTGAGCCGACCAAGTCTTTCTAGGGGAATATTCCTAAACTTTTGTCAAATATTGAAACCCTAATTCTTTCTTAGTCTTCCTGTATCTTCATCTTTCCTGAATCCTGCACCTGTAACCTACACACAAGATGACAAGACAGGGTTTTGTGGGGGGGGTTATGTTGTTTAGGGGTTATGGTCAAACCCTAGAATAGCATTCAAGCTTTCCAACACCGTTGATAGATAAAGAGAGTATGCCCTAGTAGGGCAGAGGCTAAACAAAATGATGATAGAATGATTCAAACAATAATGATATCACCTATGCGGCAAATCGCTTAGGAGAATGAATATCCTTCAACTCATAAGGAGATAGATGATGACTTCAAACCTATAACAACACACACAATGAAACCACAAATCTTCTCTATAAACACAATGAATGCTTTGAATTCTCTTTGCTCCAAGATCATAAGTTGGCTATCTCTTTTCCTTCCTTTTAAAATGAATTCAAAACTCACTTATATATGCTTTCCTGCTAACATTTGTCAAATTAACCACAAGAGCTGACAAAGAGAATCCTTTTGAAAGGTCATAGGCCAACATGCCACTAATTTTCTCTAACCAATCAAGAAGGACTTGGGTGGTTGGCACCCAAGTACAAGGTCCTCTTTTTAGTCTGGGATAAGATTATTGAGGGCCCAAGGTCCCAAATTGTCATGGGTTTTGGGCAATTTTGCTTCGGGATGGTCAATTATAATGCATAATGTAATAAATGGGACCTAGGAGCTAAACAAGGAGGTAAAAAGGCAAGTGGACACTTTTTACTCTATAACAAATACTAGCATCCATTGTACCATTAGTGAAAGACAAATTAATCTTGGAATCCATCACCGAAATTCCACTAGCAAAAGTCTATTTAAACCCTATGAAATCGAGTAGCTCTGAGAATCTATCACCTGCATGCTACTAGTGAAAGCCTATTAAGCCTATGCTAAATTGAATACTTATTTAGGTAGAGAACACTCCTTGACTCTTGTCAATCTGAAGCAATGATAAGCTTATCTATAAGTGGGTCATAGGCTTTACAAATTCTAGAGATCACCTCACGATGAGTGGGACAAGCTATGTTAAGAGAAACAATTATTCTCTACCTATGCCCTCATATAGTCCCGTACTCAACCGTAGTTGTGTAGCCAAGAAGTTTTCTCCTATATTGATCTTGATTCGACATTCTAACATTTAAAAGGTATAAGAACATTCATCCAAAACATACTATCCTAAGGGTTTACACCTTAGTCTAGGTAATCTAGTTACAAATACCACACAAGGATCCATAAACCTATACACATGATCTTATAGGTCTTGGGGTCAAAATTATCAACACGAAAGTAACACATTGTACCCATAGGAGCTGGGTCACCTATACATAACAAAACAACTCATAGAGTAATCTCAAAGGCCATTCACATCATTCCATTTTCACTTGAAAACATAGTATTTACTAAACAAAAATTCAAATCCCTGGTAGTAATATTTTACAACATTCTACTTCTGAGTACATAACATTTACACATTACCAATCATGAAGCTTAACATACAATTACCCACCAAACAGATATAAATCTAAACACCATACCATATTTGGTAATTCTTAGTGTTAATTGCCCATAGTTGGCAAAGGCAATCATAAGGAATTACATTCTCACTCAAGACAAATCTAGGCACATATTTAGAGTAGGAATATTGTCCACGCATATCAAGAGTTGTTCACACCATCATATCATAATTGCTTAATATCGGCATCATCATTAAATGCAAGGTTAGTAGTTTTTCATAACCCTATCATGGCCCCATTTATCATGCCTTTATTTCTTAGAAGAAAAGAACTTTCTAGAGCCTTGCAACTAACATATACCTTCCTATACTTATTACTAAGCCTAGACATAATTCCATAGTGTTGAACACACACAACTCTAATAATTATAGTTAGACAAGTCTAAAGGCACTCTTATAAATTCACATTAGTGATAGACCATAATGACACTATAAAAGTTCATCCAAGATTGGAGTAGATTGTGGAAGGCAAACTCCACAAACCTTAGAGTAGATAAGCTTGATGATAATGAAGTGCTTTTTATTGGCTCAAGCCTATATAGTTAGACATATTAATTGGAAGGTGATTCATAGTCATCTAATGTAGTTTTAGGCTCAAGCTTAAACATACTAAAGAGGGAAGGTTGATCAAGTTTAGGAACACTCCAAACCTTGGAGCTCCATAAACCCCTCCCCTAAGGATCCTTTGCCTAAATACTACCTACATACCCACTTCCAAATGGGATTGAAGTCCCATGTAGTTCTCCTCACCTTAATTTCTCTAAGAAACTACACAAATATTCTTATTCTTGAGGTTTCATACCAACAATTACTATCATTGTACATGGTTTCCTTATTAATCTCTTTGCTTATTGGAGAGTGCTTCCGACAAGCATATGCTTTGGTAGTCTTGTGTAGCCTTCTAGTTCTTGTTTTTCCTTTTAGATACTTGTAGGAGGTCTTAGATTGGTGTTAGGGTTTGGACAGTCCTTATGGAATCTTATGTTTTGGTCCTATGTAAGTGTTCTAGGACTTTTTTGCATTTCGACACTTTCAAGATGACATTGCATTTTTTAGGATTCTAGCACCTAGGAAGGATCCTAGCACCCAAAAAGGACACTAGCACCTAGACTGGACACTAGCACAAAGCACTAGAATCCCAATTTAGTACTAAAGTCCCACTTTTGTGCTGAAGTCCTCTCATGTGTTGTAGTCCTTGAGCCTTTGGATAGAGAGCACTACTTAGCCTTTTTTGGAGAAGCTTTCTAAACAAAAGTCATTCCCCTTGATCTTCTAAGTTCCCCCATATATTCACTTTGTTTAGATGTGGTATATTTTGGGAGTGATGACATCTTTTGCATTGAGAAGTGTGTTTTGCTCACAATCAGCTTGTGGTTGTTTGTTTTGGTTGTGGTCGTGTCCCTCCTAGTTGATCCTTCTCTTGTATGGATCGATCCAAGAGTTGGAGGTTTTGTTGGGCCTTTTCTTCACCTTGTACATTTTGTGGAGTGTGATTTTGTTCCTTGGTACACTCTCCATGTGATAGGGATTAGAGGTTAGCATCATGGGGATAATCAGGCCTATGTGATTCCTTTTGTTATGGTCTCCTTGTGTGGTGGATATTATTTCTTCTTGGAGTGCTTGAAAAGGATCCTTGATTGCATGTTTTGTATGACTGACCTTTGCATGGTAGTGAATGCTTTGGTATAGTTGTGATAGAATGCTATTGTTGAGTCATGCTTGTGAAGAGATATTGATGCAGGAGAATCCCTAGTTCAAGAGCAATCTTGCATCAACCAAAAACATTTGCATTTCAGTTTGTTTGCATTTCAATTCTTTCATTTTCTAGTTCAGTTCAAGCAGTTTAGTCAGAAGTAGTTTCAGCTTGTGGTCTGGTATTGGCATTTCACATCTTGTAGATTTGGACTTAGCATCTAAATTCATTCATCTACATCATATCAAGAATTCAGAGCATTTGGATCAGTTACCGGAAAGTTATCGCTATTAGAAGATCCTTTGTTTTCTTAGTGCAGAGCTTTCTAACAGTTCATGATAATCAGCTGAAGGAGAAGATTTGTGAGCATTGGCCAACTTGTGGATCCTAATGGTGCATTCTACAATGTTCCTTGGTTCATGGTTGACCTTTCTCATAGGTTCATACTTCATTGTATCTATTGGAGAAGGATTTTCAAGACGATAGGTCTGACCTATCCAAGAACACACGTTACACCTCTTCATCGGGATTCTAAACCTCTTGTGGCTGACGTGGAGGAATCTGTTGGTCTAGAAATGATATATAAAGATGTAATAGACCTTTAGGAAAGTAGTTAATGAGTTCTAATAGCTATTCACATAGGAAAGATCTGATAGTTTAGATTTTGGTGCGAAGAAGGTTCAAAGCTTTATCTTGCACATGTATGTAATCAGGCCTTTGAGCCCATATTGTAAGCCCACATGTTGCCAGCTAGATTGTATTTAAATTCTCTAATATATTGAATGACTGAATCTACATTTGTTCCATTTCCTTGAGTTGTTTCCATTATGTTTACTCTTCCTGTACGGTCTAGATAGTTCATTCTGTGAACCCTCCTACCATGACTGTACCAAGTGGTATTAGAGCAAAAGTTTGATTCTTTAGAGTGAATTAGCGAAGGGTATTCCATAAGATCTTGTTGTGAGTAGATCATCGATCTGAGGCAGGTTACTTGTGTGCAACCGATCACTGATTGAGAGGTAGTTGTCACTTGTAGCCTAATCACTGAGTTTGAGGTAGTTTGCACTTGATCCTAGGAAGATGTCGCCACGAAGAGTTCCTCTTGTTGGTACAATGGATAATAGAATGGATGAGATGATGGAATTGATGAGAACAATGCGAATCCATTTGGATGCTATCAAAGAAGATAGGTGAAGAGGATTGACACCGAGACCTAATGTGGAAAGTGATGATGAAGAAGAATTTCAATCTGTTGAACAAACTGGTGAAACCCTAGAAGGTCGTGAAGAAGAAGAATCAGATCAGGTAAAGATGTTGTGAGCTATTTCAAAAATTGGGAAAAGACCTAGAGTTGATGTGCCAAATTATACTGGTAATTTGAACCCTAAAGAGATGATTGACTGGATAAATGACATGGAAGAATACTTTGAATATGAGGAGGTTGAAGATCCAGAGAAGGTAAAATTTGCAAAGATAAAGTTGAAAGGACATGCTGCTATATGGTGGAAAGAAGTTCAGTTGGAAAGAAATAGAAGAGGAAAAGAAAAGATTACAAAGTGGCACCGGATAGTGACAAAGTTGAAGAATCAGTTTATACCTACTGACTATGAGTTGGAGTTGTTGAAGAAATTGCAAAACCTAAGATAGAAGGAGAAATCTGTGAAGGAGTACGCTAAAGAATTTCATAATATGATCATAAGGACATGACATAGTGAAGCAAGCAAGGAGAAAGTGGCTAGATGCATCAATGGACTGAGATTGAACATTCAAGAACTAAGCTTGGTAAGGATGACATCTTTGGAAGAAGCATATCAATTCACCCTAAAAGTTGAAGAGAAGATGAATAAGAAGCATGATCAGAGATAGAGAGGTAGAGGAGGTAAATTTTAGAGAGGAAGATCATTTTCCAGATATGATAAATCATTTGTGGGGTAAAACAAGTTTGATAGTCTATTGAAGAAGGATGACAGATATAACCTTGCCTATCGGAGCGACGACAGAAAATTTTGCCAGAAAGGAAACCCTAGTGCATACCGGAATGAAGGATAGAGAAGAGAAGGTAGAGGATTTCATAAGAGGATGTTTAGAGGTACTTTTTTCAAGTGTGGAGGTGAAGGACATAGAGAATTTGAGTGTAATCAGGGTAGTACAAGCAAGAAAATAGAAAATAGTGGAAGAGTAGCCTATGTTGAAGAAGAACCTGTTGAATCACCTTGTTCAATTGGAAATCCAAAGAAAAGAGAATCATTGGTGATGAGGAGAGCACTATTTCAAGTAGAGACAGATGAGGAATCATCACAGAGGAAAAGTCTATTCAGAACTAGATGCAAATCAGGAGGTAAGTGTTGTAAAGTTGTGATTGATAGGGGTAGTTCAGATAACCTAGTTTCAGAGGAGATGGTGACCAAGATGAAGTTGGAAAGATTGAAACACCCTAAGCCTTATTAGATAGCATGGATTCAGGATGATCATAAGGTACTGGTGAGTGAACAATGTTTGGTGAAATTTCATATTGGATCTTATCATGATGAAGTCTTGTGTGATATTATGCCTAGGGATGTTTGTCATATCTTATTGGGTAGACCTTGGCAGTATGATAGAAAAGATATGCATGATGGGAGAAATAATACTTATACTATAACAACAAATGGAAAGAGAATTACTTTGATTACTTTAGAAGATGATCCTAAGAGTGAAGTATGTGGGAATGCTAGAATTTGTTTGGTAGATGGAAGGAAATGTCTAGATGGTTTGAGACATGAGAGTATGTGTTAGGCCTTGATTCCTAAGAAGCTTGAAACATTGAAGAAAGAAACTAAAGAATCACAACCAGAAGAGATAAAGGAGTTGCTAATAGAGCTTGAAGACATCATATCTAATAGTGTGCCTAAAGGATTACCACCTATAAGGAGTATCAATCACCACATGGATCTTATACAAGCAGAGTTTGCAGATAATAATTCAATAAATAGGAGTACTAGAAGAACACCTTTTGAGATTGTGACTGGAGTGTATCCTAGAGGAGTTGCAGAATTGTGAGAAATTAATGCAGAGGAAAAGAGGAGTACAGAAGCAGAAGAATTTTTAGATCATATGAAGACATTGCATAACCAGGTGAAGAAACATTTGGAGAATATAAACAGTAAGTATAAGGAAAAGGCAGATGAGAAGAGAAGACATAAGGAATTTGAAGTTGGAGATGAAGTGATGGTGTACTTGAGAAAAGAAAGATTTCTAATTGGGACATATAACAAGTTGAAGATGAAGAAGTTTGGACCTTGTAAGATACTCAGAAAATTTGATTCAGGAAATGCATATGAAGTGGAGCTACCGAAAACATTGGGTATTTCACCGATTTTCAACATTACAGATATATATCAGTATCATGAAGTAGAGTTCAGTGATAGCATGGAAGAAGACTTGAAGAAGCAGTTACCACAACAAACACCAAGGTAGATAGAAGACATTTTGGACAGTAGAGTTGGACATAGCACTAGAGGAAGACAATACAAAGAATATCTTGTGAAGTGGAAAGGTAGACCGGCAAAAGATTCATCTTGGATTTCTCAGGCTGAGGTGGACCATCTTGGTTCTCCCCTAGCCCCAGCAAAGTGAGGGACTCACTTTTTCATTAACCCTAGTTGTCTGATGTGGGAGAATCCCTGGTTCAAGAGCAATCTTGTATCAACCAAAAACATTTGCATTTCAGTTTGTTTGCATTTCAGTTCTTTCATTTTCTAGTTTAGTTCAGGCAGTTCAGTCAAAAGTAGTTTTAGCTTGTGGTCCGGTATTGGCATTTCACATCTTGCGGATCTAAACTTAGCATCTGTATTCATTCATCTACATCATATCAAGAATTCAGAGCATTTGGATTAGTTACCAGAAAGTTATCGCTATTAGAAGATCCTCTCTTTTCTCAATGCAGAGCCTTCTAGCAGTTCCTAAAAATCAACTAAAGGAGAAGATTTGTGAGCATTGGCTAACTTGAGGATCCTAATGGTGCATTCCACAATGTTCCTTGGTTCATGGCTGACCTTTCTATAGGTCCACACTTCATTATATCTGTTCAAGAAGGATTTTCAAGCTGATAGGTCACACTTATCCAAGAACACACATTACACCTCTTCATTAGGATTCTGAACCTATTGTGGCCAACGCGGAGGAATCTATTGGTCTAGAAATGATATATAAAGATGCAATAGACCTTTAGGAAAGTAGTTAATGAGTTCTAATAGCTAGTCACATAGGAAAGATCTAATAGTTTATTTTGGTACGAAGGAGCTTCAAAGATTTATCTTGTGCATGTATGTAATCAGGCCTTTGAGCCCATATTGTAAGCCTGAATGTTGCCGGCCAAATTGTATTTGAATTCTCTAATATACTAAATGACTAAATCTACATTTGTTCCATTTCCTTGAGTTGTTTCTGTTGTGTTTACTCTTGCTGCATGGTCTGGATAGTTCATGTGATTAGTGAATCCAAATCAAAGTAAAAACATAAACCAAATGCATACAAAACAAAAGATTATACATTGATATGAAGACCCAATCCAAGAAGGGTGAAGGAGCTTCCACCCAAATGCTCCAAGATATACCCTATATGCACAAGAAGATGTGAAACGCTCTCAAACTATGCAACTCACACTAAGATTGGCTCTAGATTTTAACATAATAACACTACTCAAATTGTGGATGAAAAATGGCTTGAGAGATGGTGTATTTATAGGATTTTTGGAGGGATTTTGATCCAATAGTGGAAATTGATTTGAGAGATCAATGGTGGAGAATGAAGATGATGTGGAGGGCCTAGATTCAATATTGAAAAAT
Organism: Cunninghamia lanceolata; assembly: GCA_027924645.1. Classification (NCBI taxonomy): domain Eukaryota; kingdom Viridiplantae; phylum Streptophyta; class Pinopsida; order Cupressales; family Cupressaceae; genus Cunninghamia; species Cunninghamia lanceolata. The sequence goes on from BSBN01001225.1 coordinate 15,049,222, forward strand.
GAAGCAATGAGAATAAAGATGAATTGTTAATTCATCTTGGGAAGAGGGGTTCATAAATGAGGCTGGGTGAGATGGATTATTTGTGAATTAAAAATTCACATGGGGAAGAGTAAAAATGAATTTAAAATTTATTTGGGGAAGAGTGGATATTAATGAGGTATGACATGTGTAAGGGGTGTAAGAGGTATTTAATGAAGATTAGGACAAATGTGTATTAAAAATTGATTTATTTGGCATTGAAATCAATTTTTTATTCATGGGTTGTGGAGAGAAGTGTTAATGAGGGTTTGACCAATTTAATAAGGGTGATTAGCTTAATTAATATGGTTGGAATAAATTAGCAAATAGATTAGTGGGAGGATAAGATTAATTAATTAATGATTTACTTAATTAATCTTAAGGCTAGGATGATGTAGGTTAGGGTAGGTAATTAAATAATGACTATTTAATCACCTAGGGTAGGGATAAGTTAATTAATAGGCTAAATTAGATAGTTAAACATGATTTAACTAATTAATTGGGTTTAGTGAGAAGGGGAAAATTAATCAAATAAATATTACATATTTATTTAATTAATTGGATAAGGTTGAACTATTGGATTAATTAAATTAGTCCAATTGTGGAGGATAGAATGATGAAAATTAGGTGATGAAGGGATAATTAATTAAATAAAAAAAAATTAATTAATTAATTAGAAGGGAAATAGGTATGTTTAGGGATGTCGGGAGTCAGTTTGATGGTGAAAACATTTTTAGGTGTCTACAGTTCATTCTATGAACCCTCCTACCATGACTGCACTAGATATTAATGCTAAGGATGTATTTTTCTGCATTCTCCCTATGTATGATGCATTCTATTTGTTGAAAGAGGTGATGTGTGGTTCATATGCATGGGCTTTGAGAAGAAAAGTGATGCTTTTAAGTGTCTGCAAGGGGTGAGCCTTGCATTTGCATCAGTTTATTATGAGTGATTGATGTGTAATGTTGTGATTTATATGTATCAATGGGGGACACCCTATGATGATAAAATGTGTTTGTATGGATTATTTTCCCTCTTCTCCCTTGTTGGTGACTAGAAATGGTCACATAGAATATGTAAATTTGTAATTCTTGAGAATTGTGAACTTTTCTTTTGATTATTGGTGAGTTTTATCTTACTTGTGAGGACCAACATTGATTATTTTTATCTTTGGTTGTTAGTAACTTAGCCACAAATCTTTGATTTTGATTTTCATACCACTCTTACGGGTGCATTTCACTTATTGTCAATATTGACAACATTTATTTGTCTTATTGTTGGAATTGAGATTTTCTTCCACTTTGGTATTTTTGGTATTGTGGTGGCTATGATATTTTCTTAAATATTTGGGCTCATTGGTCCTATGTTGTGAATGTTCTTCTCTACCCTATCTAGTGTTGGATGTTGGGAAGAATGTTATGAGTTAGTTGAAATGGAAAGACTTTGTGACAAGAAGTAGATGTGGATTATTATGTGGTGATCATTATCCATTTATTTATCCATATGTGTGTGTGTTGTGGTGTAAGTTATGCATTACTTTCAACTTCATATGAGTGTTGATTATGTATTGGTATGCCCTAGATGTGTAAATGCTTGTATGCACATGTGGAAGTAATTATTAAAAGACATTAGATTTCTGTAGTCCATGATCATTGTATTAGAATGTTTTAGGATTTAATTGTGTGAATTTTTTTTCCCTCAAATTAGGTTGGGTGTGAATGGAAAATGTTGAGATCTTCATTTAGATTGTATCTTTCTTATAATAGCTTGTTTCTGGTTGGGTGTTGACTTAGTCCACCAACTGTGTTTGTTTTTGTTTGTCTCTTTTATGTTTGCCTTTATCATAATACCATGCCTCCTAGTGTTCTGACATAGTGTAGGATATGATGGTGCATTAGTCCTCCATGAGCACATATTATTTATATAATTAGTATATTATAGTTGATTTCTTTCTCTTTTTAAGTTACCATCTTTGTGAATTTGGTTTCTTTGAGAGATTCTCCTTGGTAATTTGGAGGTTTCCTAGCATGGTGATGGAAGGGATGCAATTCTTGTGTGAAGAAGTTTCTATCCTATGTATTCCATTTTATGGATACTTGGTGTTTGGGACATGAGTAAGGCTTGTGTTTCCTAGTCAATCATGAATTTAGGATAATGTTGTGTTGTTTGACCTTTTTGGTTTAGAATAGTTGAGCATTGAAGTGGTGTTGAGAGTAGTCTTACACCTATGTTTTGTGTGTGGTTGTTTCCTTGGATACATGTTCACCATGAGAAGCAGGATGCGAATCCTTTCTTGTTGGAAGTGCTTATTCTTTTAGGAGGACGTGATCTAGATTCTTCCCTCTAAGAACATGCAAGTTTGATTGTAGTTTTGTGATGTGGAGCTAGAGTGTTAGACAAACCCTCTCTTTTCAAGACTAGAATGTGATGAAGTACCTCATGGAGAAAAACCATGACCGGAGATGAGGCATGCTTTGGGTGAGCATGAGGGTTAGGTTGTGATTCCTATATCCTTTAAGATTTGTGTTGCCCTGACATTTAAGGTTTACTATTGGTAGAGTCATCAGTCTTAGAGAGGACTATAGAGATTGTAACCTTGCATTGGAAAATCTCCTTGAGAGTAGAACTTGTAGCCTTGTGAGGTTTTCCTTTGGCTTAGTAGAGATCTTGAGAATTTAACTGGCATAGTAGTAGTCCTGGGTTATAGAGTTTTGAGTTACTTGTGGTCAGTTAGGCATTTTGGCTAGATGGACTCTTCATTACAATGGCAATTGGAGGATAGAGTGGTGTAGTCTCAGAGGAGTTGGTTGGCACAATGGTTGATTCTAAACTAATTGATGCACCTTTGGAGACTTATTTTAAAGGGTTGGAAACCTTTTGAATAATACAATATACAATTTTGTTGCTCCATTTTTTATCTTTTTCTTTCTTTTTATAGTTTTGAATCTCTAAGCATGTTTTCTCTCACTTCATACATTTAATTCATAGATTTGATGAGTCTCAAAGTGAATTCATAGAATATATGTTCAACATTTTAAGCTATTGAAGTTGTTTATTCAATCTGTACTACACATTGGGTGCTTGGGCTTACGACTTTATGGTTCAACTTTCCTTTGAAGATTACATCATTTTGTGTATCATCTTTGATAATATGGGTCATATCAAGAGTGGTTAGAAATCAAATTTTTTGGTTTGCTGAATGGAGTATGGAGTGTGAGAAAAACATGCTTAGATCTTCTAATTGTTCTCTTCTGCTCATCTCTTTTGTAACAACCACCCTAGTTACTACTTTTATTTTTTACACATCAAGTACTAACTTAATCATTCAAGCCTCTTCTATCTGATTTAGAAGTGCCAACTACATAGACTTACCAACTCAAGCCATGGCATCAACTTTGTGCCACAATTCATATTCACACTAGAAAATGGTAAGCTCCCAATGTCAGGGTCATCTCTAGACTGAGACCTAAACCTTGAGGGTGCATTCATAATGACCCTACCTACATATCCCCTCCTGGTAATCAGAGGCTCCGTAGTTCATACACCACAATAGAGATAATTTATTCTCTCCTCTGATATGAGATCATTGATCTCACCTTTAAATCACAACCATTAGTTGATCTTATGCTTCCTAGTCCATCCATACATACTAGTAGGATAGCAATGCACTCAACTAAATGTTAATCCACTAACAACATTAGTGTACAAGTACACATAAAACCACTTAGGGACCTACTCATAAAAACATCACATGTTCACTCTAAAGAGTAGTTCAAGCATACATCACATATACACAATGTGATTGACTCCTACATGCAACACATACACCCAATGTGACTAGCTCATGCATAACACATATATACCGAATTTGATTAATTCACTCATATATCATGTATACTCCAAGGGATTAACTCATGCATGCATCACACCTTCATAGATCAACTGGCTCATACATACATCATAGGTACACCTAATAACTAACTAGTAAAATGAAGAGATTACAACCTCACTACAAGAAGTTTTCCCTTCACTTGGATCTCTAACATATAAGCCTATAAGTAAATCCCTGTAGCAAAAGGAATGTTAGTACATATTGTGCTACATCATTGGTCCCATTTGTTTCCTAGTTGACTACCATCTATGATGACAAGAAAACATCCCATACTACTTGTTCTCATCAAGAAAAAGGTGTAAATATCACACTTACAACACATGAGGCCATTAATAGGATTTCCATATCCCACTAAGCATTTGAGTCATCTTACAACTACATAGAAATGATCATAGTATCTTATGGTTTTACCTCAACTAAAACTAGTGCTTACACTATCAATCACTCAAACTACTTTAACAATTGGAACCTTTAGAAACATACTTCAGGTAGACACAACATAGGAAGCACACATGAGCATTCAAATACTGCAATGCCAATACTGAACTTCGAGATGGGTAGATATTGGCATCCTTCACCTGCATACCACTGGAAAAAGCCAGACTAGTACTAGCATCTGTCACCTACATGCCAGTGGTGAAAGCTTGCTAACCCAATGATACAATTGAATACTTCTTTAGGCAGAGCATGCTCCATGACTCTTGTCAAGATGGAGTAGTGGTAAGATTATCAATAGGTGGGACATAGGATTTATAATGTCAGTGATCACCACACAAGGAGTGGAACAAGCTACGTTCTAGGAGGTATTTCATACCACATACTTATGCCCTCATAGAGCCCTTACTCCAACCATCATGTGATGCCAAGAAGTTGGCTATTGTATCGATCTTGATTCAACATTCTAGCATTTAAAAGGTATAAGGACATGGATCTAAAACATACGGTCCTAAGGGTTTACACCTTAGACTAGTTAATTAGGTTACAATACCGTATAGGAATCCACAAACCTTTACACATGTTCTTATAAGTCTTAGAGTCAAAATTACTAACATACAAGTAACATATTGAACCTAAATGAGATGGGTCACATATACATAACAAAACAACTCATAGAATATTCTCTAAGGCCATTCACATCATTCTATTGTTACTTGAACACCATACTTATTAAATGGAGATTCAAACCATGCTAGTAATATTATACAACAGTCTACTTATGAGTACATAACATTTGCTTATTAGCAATCATAAAACTTAACATAAAATCAACCACCTTGAAAAAAATATAAAGCTACATACCATACCATGTTTGGTAATACTTACTGTTACTTTCCCACATTCAACATATGAAATCATAAAGAATTCCACCCTATCTCAACATTTATCTAGGCACATATTTAGAGAAGGATAATCATACACACTTAACAAGAGTTGTTCACACCATTAGTTCACAATGGCTTAATTCAACGTCATCAATAAATGTGATGCAGAGGCATCCAGACTATAACCTTCGCATATAGCATGAATGTCTGCAGACCAACCTCATCATCATCATCTTCGCCATCATCATCATATTCCTTAGAACTACCAACATCATCATATTTCGGCTTTACTCTGTCAGCATCATGTTTGTTAAAACCAACAGCATCATCATATTGCGGACACTCGCAATCATCCTCCTGCCGACTACTATTCACCTCCTCCGCTTTCCTCCTAACATCATCATCATGATGTTCAGCGGGCGCACACATCCTCCGGTTGCACTATTCATCGGGCTCCGAACTCTAACGTCTTCATCATGATATTCAATATCACCTTCGTCAGCAGGATATCCAAATATCCGGTTGTTCAAATATCCTGATGACGATCACCTTCAACAACTTGCCTTCGACGCTCCACTGCCCGATGATACAAGCAACAGCATCATGATATAAATTATCCGGTTCTCTTCGAAACCTCCTGATGATGATGTTAACACAACTTCCTGCTACGGACTTCCGCCGATACCTTAGCACCTTACGACAGCAGGATGAACTCGCACAAGGGGATATCTCAATATCCTGATGACGATAATGTCATATCCTGATGACGATGACGTCACCCAATATCCTGATGACCTTCTCAATACTTAGTCAAAAATTTGAACTTTCTCTCCCGCATCTACTCGCGATATGCGGATGTTTGGCACTCCCAATATGATGATCCTGATGCCGATACACTCCTCGGCTCCTCCTGCTGATGATCACCCCGACGAACTCGCACTTCATGCACTCGAAAACATCATGCTCTCCTTCACTTATCCGGATGATGATGCCTAACCCGACTGCAGGATATTTGCAGAAATATCCTGATGATGCTGTTTTCGCGAACTTCTTCACTTAGCGAAATCTCACTTCGCCGATCCACCAGGGATGACCCGATCCAACTCAGGGTGATCTTCCAACTCAGACTTCTCAACTTGACCTAGCACATGAGGATGCTAGGGTCTTCAACATCTCTTGACCGCGATCCTGCACACCTGCATGCAAACAGAAAACAACCTACAATCTAACCTACTGTACATTGCCATTCCACCGATCAGATGAGTCAACCGGTGGAATGGATCAGTATATCCATGAAAACCTCTCAAACCAGCAATCGATCAAGCAATGGAATGCAACAGAGGATGAACACAAACAGGAATACTTTATTCGATTTCAAAAGATGCAACTACAATATGATGTTCCTCTCGCTCTGTCTCACTCTCGCAAAGTCTGATCGATGATTTACAATCAACCGATCCCATGCTTATAAAGATTTCCCTATGAGTACTACTGACCCGACTCCAAGCGGCTGGGAACTCTCCAGGCGGCTGGGAGATCCCATCGAACATACATCATGACAGCTGTTATAACTAACTATCGAAAAATAGCAAAAGCCCGGTCAGCATGATCTTATCATGATCAGCGTGACATTATTACATGCAATTGGTCTAACAGACCTTCTTGGAAACACAAACAAGACCTAAACTACTAACTGCCTCATGAAGGCCAGCTGTCAGGTAGGTGCTCCTGCACCATACTCCCCAACAGAAAAGAACTCATGTCCCATGAGTTTAGCATGTGGAAGTCTTCCACCTCTACCCTTTGCCTTGTCAATAGTCTGACCTGCTCCAGCTTTATCTGCTGCTGTCTCTTGGCTGCTCCAAGACTTCTGAACTGTAACTTGCTTTCTGGCAAGTAAATCATCATGCCTGTTGATGTAGGCCTTCTTCTCACATACCCTATGTTTGTCAGGTTGCCTAACCAGAACCTCTGGCTGAACTACCTCTTGAACTGCTGAAGTGTTCAAGTCTATCTTCCTTTCAACTCTTATAGGACAAACAATAGTCCCAACTATGACAACATCCTTGTCATTCTTCTGAACTGGTGGCTGTTTGCACCCCTGTTTCTGAACCTGCTGCTGACCTCTGTCAGTCACAACTGAAACTTTCTTCAGCTTGTTGTCTGTAACAACTCCTTTCTCTGCAGTGTCCTGAACTGCCTTCATGCCTGCTCCTCTAGGCATCTGCACATACTCCTTCTTTCCCATTAAAATGATTTGAGCTGCCTTCTGTACTGCAGCTTTTGCCTGCAATGGCATCAACTTGATAATCTTCCCATCCTTCTTGATGGTGTAGGTATTAGCATACCCATCATACAGTACCCTTCTGTCAAATTGCCATGGTCTACCTAGCAGTAGGTGACAACATTCCATAGGCAATATATCACACAAAATTCTATCATGATATGGTCCAATCTGGAAATCCACATATGCCTGTTCAGAGACAAAAAGTGATTGCCTATCACTCACCCAAGATGTCTTGTAAGGGTGTGGATGTGGAATCCTTTCCAGCTTCAGTTTATCCACCATTTCCTGAGATACCATGTTGTCTGTTGAACCAGTATCAATGACAACTTTACATACCTTACCTTTGCTCTTACATGTGGTTTTGAAAAGAGCTCTTCTTTGCATCATATCCTTTGATGCCTGCAAACTAATTTTCCTTAACAGCAGTGATTCTCCACTCTCTGGATAGCTAAAATTCTCAGGACCTCTGTTTGAACTCTGTGCACTTTCTTCTTCTTTCTCTTCTTGTACCAATTGTACTCTCTTATCACTTGTTCTATCATTTCTGGATGATGAACCTTTGTTTTCTGGACATTTGAAAGATGGATGACCAAACTCTCCACAGGTGTAACACTTTCCTAAAAATGTAGTAGAACCTCTACCACCTCCAAATCTTCCTCTATTACCTTTCCATCCACCTCTGAAATCAGACTGTCCTTGTCCTTTACCAGTGTCTTCTTGAACCTCATTGGTTTGCTTTTGTACAGGGGCTGTTCCTCTTCCCCTATTGTTTCCTTTTCCTCTCATGGACTTATCATGTCCTCTATTCAGCTTTTCTTCAATCCTGATTGCCATTTGATAACAATCCTCCACATTCTTAGGGTTAGCTAACACTAACTCATCCTGTATGTTAAACCTCAAACCAGCCAAATACCTAGCCACCTTTTCTACCTCATTCTCATGATGACCAGATCTCATACTTAACAGATAAAATTCCTCAGTATATGATTTCACATCCCTGTCTTTCTGCTTTAAAAATTGCAGCTTCTTAAACATCTGGATTTCATAATCCCTTGGCAAGAATTTCCCCTTGATCCTTGCTACCATCTTATCCCATGAAGTGATCTTAGACTTCCCTTGTTTCCTTCTCTCAGATTGTACATAATCCCACCATACCAAAGCATGACCTCCTAACTTGGTCTTTGCAATCTTGACTTTCTGATCCTCAGCAACATCTTCACATTCAAAGTGATTATCCAGTGCAGCAATCCAGTCCAACAACTCATCTTCATTCAAGCTTCCAGTATACTTGGAAACATCAACCTTTACCTTAGGTTTTTCACTCTGCACTGCCTTTAACAGTTTTGCCAACCTCTGGTCTTTAGCATCCAGATCTTCAGCTACCTCTTCATACTCTTCAACAGTATCTGCCTCTTCTTCAGACTCACTGTCTTCTACCTCCCTCTTTTTGTTCTTTTCCAGGGCTGTCAGCCTGGCTTGAAGTGCTTCAGCAAGCTCCTTCATCTTCCTCATCTCTCTAGCATGTTTCTCCTTCATCTCCTGCAATTCCCTTGCAGTACCACTACCTTTAGGAGGCATTTTGTCAACCTCTCAATCACAACACACAACACAATCAACTCTATCTCTACCTCTGCCCTTTCGGTGACAGAATCAACACACAACAGCCCAGACCTTTTGCTGGGCTCTGATACCACTATGATGCAGAGGCATCCAGACTATAACCTTCGCATATAGCATGAATGTCTGCAGACCAACCTCATCATCATCATCTTCGCCATCATCATCATATTCCCTAGAACTACCAACATCATCATATTTCGGCTTTACTCTGTCAGCATCATGTTTGTTAAAACCAACAGCATCATCATATTGCGGACACTCGCAATCATCCTCCTGTCGACTACTATTCACCTCCTCCGCTTTCCTCCTAACATCATCATCATGATGTTCAGCGGGCGTACACATCCTCCGGTTGCACTGTTCATCGGGCTCCGAACTCTAACGTCTTCATCATGATATTCAATATCACCTTCGTCAGCAGGATATCCAAATATCCGGTTGTTCAAATATCCTGATGACGATCACCTTCAACAACTTGCCTTCGACGCTCCACTGCCCGATGATACAAGCAACAGCATCATGATATAAATTATCCGGTTCTCTTCGAAACCTCCTGATGATGATGTTAACACAACTTCCTGCTACGGACTTCCGCCGATACCTTAGCACCTTACGACAGCAGGATGAACTCGCACAAGGGGATATCTCAATATCCTGATGACGATAACGTCATATCCTGATGACGATGACGTCACCCAATATCCTGATGACCTTCTCAATACTTAGTCAAAAATCCGAACTTTCTCTCCCGCATCTACTCGCGATATGCGGATGTTTGGCACTCCCAATATGATGATCCTGATGCCGATACACTCCTCGGCTCCTCCTGCTGATGATCACCCCGATGAACTCGCACTTCATGCACTCGAAAACATCATGCTCTCCTTCACTTATCCGGATGATGATGCCTAACCCGACTGCAGGATATTTGCAGAAATATCCTGATGATGCTGTTTTCGCGAACTTCTTCACTTAGCGAAATCTCACTTCGCCGATCCACCAGGGATGACCCGATCCAACTCAGGGTGATCTTCCAACTCAGACTTCTCAACTTGACCTAGCACATGAGGATGCTAGGGTCTTCAACATCTCTTGACCGCGATCCTGCACACCTGCATGCAAACAGAAAACAACCTACAATCTAACCTACTGTACATTGCCATTCCACCGATCAGATGAGTCAACCGGTGGAATGGATCAGTATATCCATGAAAACCTCTCAAACCAGCAATCGATCAAGCAATGGAATGCAATAGAGGATGAACACAAACAGGAATACTTTATTCGATTTCAAAAGATGCAACTACAATATGATGTTCCTCTCGCTCTGTCTCACTCTCGCAAAGTCTGATCGATGATTTACAATCAACCGATCCCATGCTTATAAAGATTTCCCTATGAGTACTACTGACCCGACTCCAAGCGGCTGGGAACTCTCCAGGCGGCTGGGAGATCCCATCGAACATACATCATGACAGCTGTTATAACTAACTATCGAAAAATAACAAAAGCCCGGTCAGCATGATCTTATCATGATCAGCGTGACATTATTACATGCAATTGGTCTAACAGACCTTCTTGGAAACACAAACAAGACCTAAACTACTAACTGCCTCATGAAGGCCAGCTGTCAGGTAGGTGCTCCTGCACCAAAATGCAAGCTATCAGGTTTCCATAATACACTTATTAACTATGTCAAGGCCAAGTTTATCATGCCCTTATTTCTTAGAAGAATAAACCTCTCTCAGGTCTTGAGTCTAACCTTTACCTTCCTATACTTATTATTGAGCCTAGACACACTTCCATAGTGTCTGTCACCCAAAATTCTAATAATCTTAGTCCCAACAAGCCTAGAGGTATTCTTGTACATTCACGTTAGAGACTGACCATGATGATAGTGACTCTAAAAGTTCATCCAATATTAGAGTAGATTGTGGAAGCCAGACTCCACAAATCTTAGAATATGTAAGCTTGATGATAATACAGTGTCTTTTATCTGCTCAGGCCTATATAGATAACACTTATTAATAGGAAGGTGATTTCATACCTTTTCTGGTATAGTTTCAGCCTCAAGTTGAAACATAACAAAGAGGGAAGGTTGATCAAGTATAGGAACACCCCATACCTTGGAGTAATTTCTTGAACCCCTCCCCTATGGACTTGGGGTCCAAGGGCATCCTTCACCCAAGAATTGTCTACATGCCCACTTCTAAATGGGATCGCATTCACATGTAGATCTCCTCACCTTTGTCTCTCAAGGAATGTAAAAATAGGTTCTTATACCCAAGGGTTTTCTAACCACTCAAATAACTTTCCACTTAGAAATGAAGTAGATTGCATACTATAGGAGGAACACCATACAGAGAATTAAAACCCAACAATATAACAAACCACCATTTACTAATACCCATTCTAAAACAAGGCCATAGCTCAATGAGTTTCATTGACTACTATTGCATAGCCTAACAAGGTTCCTTTTAATGATTCCCATCAATTGGTAACACTTAATAGTACGCAAAGGAACCCAACTAGGTTCCCATTATAACAATCCTACATTAAAGATCTTCCACCTAAGGACACCAAGATCTCAGGTTTAGGCCTCTCCTCCAATATTATTGTAATTCAACGTAAACATAATAGAACCCATATAGGTTCATCTCCTTAACATAGAGGCAAGTTTGAATACCTACCAACCTATAATTCTCTTTGTTTGCACAATCATATTGTGACCAATATCATATAATTCTTAATACTTACAAAGTTGAAGTTTGAATACAAATTCAAGTATTTGCACCAAGCTAATGGAATAATTGACTAAGATTAGTTCTTTACAACCCCTTTTAGATTTACAACTAGGTACAAAATGTTATCTTTATTAATTGTTAAGGGTAAAAAGTTTCCCTATGCCTTTTTACCACCTAGTTTAGCTCCTAGGTCCCTATGTTAACACTTTGCAAGTTAAATACTCATCCCAAAGCAATTTCCCTTGAAACCCATGTCAAATGGGGACTAGGGGCCCATTTTAAATACTTAAACATGACCAAAAAGGGCCTTGGGACTTGGGCACCCATGCCCATGTCCACCCTGATTTGTCAGGATGGAAATTAAAGCATGTTGGCTTGGGCCCTATCAAAAGGTTTCCCTTTGTCAACTCTCTTGATTTAATTTACGAATGTTAGTGGGAAAGCATATTTAAATAGGTTTATGTATTCATTTGTACAATAGATGGATAAATCAAACTTGTGATATTGAGCAAAGAGCATTCAAGGCCTTCATTGTGTTTCAGAGTAGAACTGTGTTGTTATTGTGTTTGTTTGTTACAAATTTGGCTCCATCATTCCATCTCCTTATGATTTGAAGGTTCATCTACGTGAGGGCTTCACCTCCAAGGTGACATCAATTTGTGTTTCAATCATTTCATTTCATCATTGGATTTTGCCTCTACCCTCCTTGGGCATGCACTCTATCTAACAAAGGTGTTTAGAAGACTTGAATGTCCTTTTGGGGCTTGACTAAGACAAGCTCCTATACACCACAACCCCCCAAACCCTTTTATTCATGTGTGTAAGTTACGAGTGCGGGAGTTGGAAAAGTGCAGGTGCAAAGAATTAGTTTGAAAGATAAGGTTTTGGGATCTAGAAGAATCTTGTGAATATTCCTCCTGTCTAGACTAGGGCACCCGCCCTGTCGTCCTCCCAACAAGTTTGGCTCTGGATTCAGGATCAGGATACTGTCTGCCACACTTCTCTATTTGGAATCTCTACAAATTTTACCCTCCTGGACTTGGGCACCTACCCCATAGTCCTCTAGGGTTTTAGTTTTTGAAACTTGACTTTTGGTATGTTTATGATCCTCCTTGAGTACTTTCCTATCTAGTTTTCTATAGCATTCTGTCTGTTTATAGCTGATTGCTCTACAATTAGGATTTGAGGCCTAATTGACCTAGGGTTTGATAGATCTCTTAATCTAATCTATTATTTCCATATAACTCTTGAGCACAAAATCAATAGCTAAGTCCTCATCCATATTGTAGTGACTTGGCTCAATTTTGTCCTCAAATGTTATTGTGAAAGGAGGGTTTGATTTGATACACTTTAACATCATTTCTCCTTTTTAACATATAACATTTTGGTGAACCTCAAAAAATGAGCATTTTACATCTTTCTAAGTGTTGTAATCCATCCTTACATTCATTCATATCATATTTGTCATCTTGCATTGGAAAATCTTACATACATTTGAAAAAAATAAGCATTCTAGGCTTGCATGAAGGCATAGTTTTGCATGATTTGCATTGCATATGATAAAAAGATTTAATTTTCTGATATTTACATCAGTTCTGATCCTTATCACAGTAATTCGCCATTGCTTCATATCAAATCTTGCATTTGAAGGTTTCATTTGCTAGGGTTTTTACTTAAAAAGTTACATTTTTTCATAAGTAACCTAGTAATTCTAAAAGCTAGGGTTTGTAGTCAAAATCTTATTTCAAATTTTTCTGCTATCATAAATAACTTTCAATTTAGATCTAGCATTAATTTAAAACACATTTTCATTGCTAATTTTAAAATTTTGCATCATTTCATACTTTAGTTCAAAATTTTCACATATTTTGTAATTACACAATGTGTATTTCAACATAGGAATTTTAACATCTCCTTAACACTTCTTTGCAAGAAATCTTAAAGTTATCTATATTACCTTTTGTACAGCACTTTTTACATCTTGATCACTCCATTTGTAAGGAGACTAGTGTGTTTTTTATTCTTGATAAAAAAGCTTCAAAAACCCAGTTTCCTCTGTTAGAGTTGGCTATGATTGGAGCCACCCATGATCTAGGACTTCATGAAAGCATAAGAAAGATTGCTAGATTACAAGTGATTGTGGTTACAATGTACATGAAGCAATCCTTGCTTATAAAGGTAAGGTGAGATCTAGAAAGGTGGAGTGAAAGGTGGAGTGAAAAGTGGAGATATTCCTACAACATGTGTCAATTAGAGGATGATAACTAATTTCACATGTGGAGGATAAGACAACTCACTCCAACTATCAACAACTCAACACACAAATAGACTCAACTAGACATCTAGAAGACTCACTAAGTCAACTTAACATGTGTGAATTATGTGTGATGTGTGAATATTATTTAACTAGTAAATAGTTAAATAATGTGAATTATCCACACAAGGGTAAACCGGTTAGGTGATAACCCTGTTCACACCAACATCCTCAAACTAGTATTGTGGTGTACAAAAGTCTCTCATCTTGGTTGTATTTGATAAATGAAAATATCTTATTGTACATTGTTCTTCCAAGACATTTTATTATGGAATCTTCATGTCAATATTTCTCTTTGGTATCTCTACATGCATATATCAAAAACTTAGAGAATCTTTACAAATTCCTTAATATGCATCCTCATGTTCTAACTCATATACAATCTATGTATGATAAGGATATATTTAAATTCTCCTAATTTGAAATATTTGATTATGTATCTGATTTTGACAACTTCATAGCTCTCATGAATACATACCCTTCAGTATTAGAAGATCTAATCAATTACATCTCCATGAATAGTCATGAGAAAGATGATCGTGATGACTCTTCTACTACAAGTCAAGACCATGCCTTAGATCTAACCCCTAATACATGTGATGGTGACCTACCTTCATCTATTTCACATAATGATTCCTCTCCCAAAGTTGTTCCCACTTATGAGGACAACTTGGCGCAAGAAGATAAAATCATTGATACATTCCTTAACATCACCCTACCCTCTCTTCATTCCAATGCCATCCCTTTGGAAGTGAAAGCATTAGAAAATGAAGAGCCTCCTCTCAAAAAGGTTCCTCCATGGGTAGTTAATAGGTGTTCATCTAATAGTCACATGGTACATGAGGCTTCTATGGCCACTCAATGGATCTCCCACCTTTGATTGAACATTCAAGTACTTTGGACATCACTAAGGATGCAAAGACCCTTAATCTTCCTCTCTTGGTTGAATGTTCAAGTACATTGGATATCTCTAAGGATGCAAAAAACATGGATAGACCTCCTTTGGTTACATGTTCAAACTCTTTTTAAATCTCTAAAGATACAAACAACACTTTACCTTCCCTACGTTCCAATGCTCTCCCTCTAAAAGATGAAGCATTGATGTATGAAGAAAGTAACAACAATGTTAATTCAATTATCTTTAATAGATTTCTTCCACCCACTAAGGGGATAGTAGATAAGTGTATTAATGTTCCTAAGATGATTGTGCAAGGGGAACCTAACACATCTCCTCACTTCAAACTGGTGATTACGATTCAAGGTGATCCAAAACCACCTCGACCCCCAGGTTACATTCTAATTTATGTAAGACAAATCACTCAAAGAAATCAAGGTGTTCAAAATGTGTTGCAAAATCACTTGATTTCTCACACATAAAACACCCATAATAATAAAAAAAGTAAGCAAGCACCACATATGCTTGTCTCTCTCCCATCCTCACAACCTATGCTTCCTCAACCACCTTGTCTTACTCATAATGTTGGTTAGGAATATGATCTTGTCAAGCAGCTTCGTGCTACTCCGACTAAGATCTCTCTCTGGGATCTAATACAAACATCACCTACATACCATAGAATTCTCCAAGAAGCTTTACAAAAGGTGATTGTACCACCTACTGTTAAGCTGAATGATGTAGCCGCTCTATTAGATTGTATGCATTCGACACAAATGGATATTCTGTTTCAACAACATGAATTACCATCGAATGAAGTTCAAAACCAACATGATCCTCTTGTAATCCCTATCACAATAAATACAAAATTGATAAAAATGAGTTATGGTTGAAAATGGATCAGCTCTTAATGTTTGTGGCATTGATTTGCTACATAGAATTAAGGTTGACACATCTTTAATCACACCAGATAAACTTAGCATTCGTGGCTTTGATAATGTTGGTAGACAATCGCTGGGTACCATAACTTTACCTGTAAAGGCTGGACCTATGACATTACCTACCCTTATCCATGTCACGCCTGGTGTGCTTTCATACAAAATTCTTGGTATACCATGGATTCATGCCATGGGGATAGTTTCTTCTACCCTGCATTGATCAATAAAGTTTATTTATGAAAATAAACTCCACACCATTGAAGTCGATCTTGAGCAGGATAGTTGTTTACATATGAAAACGCAAAAAAAAGTTAGCAATCGTAATATTCTAAACAACTTACGAGTTGATTCATCAATACCAATTTCCATAGATAATGTTGTGCAAGATACTAAACCATCGGATGCACTTTTTGGCGACGATTGGGGTTCATTAGATTTTACTCCTTCCTTTAGGGTGGAATATAAACTTAATAACCCTAATCCTAACAAATCAAAAGTTGCATCAATCTCATCCAAGCAATGTTTGGAAGTACCTAAGAAACCTAAAGTTTCCTTGGTATAAAACAAAGACAATACTCTTACTTACACTACAAAATATGAGACTTATGAGGCTCCACCTTCTCCTAAAGAGATGGAATCTCTCTATGGTCATGGATTCAAAATCCTTTACAAAAGTTGTAACTACATAGGCAATGGTTGTGGTGTAAACCAACAAGGTATCAGAGTACCTTTACAAGATGTTGCCATTAACTACTCAACTGGTATTGGATACCATTCTTTGAGGCCCACCAAATCTTATCATCACCCTAATCTTAATGTTAATACGATATCAACAAGACCAAAAATCAATACAATATATCCTGCAATGATAGACATGGATTGTCTGCCAAGAAATATCCCATTGAATCAGGTAAGTATCTCTCCCTCCTTTAGCCACACTCGATGTAGCACCTATTCTAGTTTCTCTCAAAGGTGGCCTCCTCCTAGATATATATGTTGATATGTCATGTTTTTCTTCCCCGTATTGTGTTAAATATTTGTTTACGTCCCCTTGGATGACCCTTGATACTCTTGTAAGGTTAAGGATGCAAGGAAACTGCCTCTATCGTAACATTCTTCTATTTGTTTCTCAATTCTTCTATACTCATCTCTCCTCTATTTTATTGCTGTGTGTTGTGCCTTGGGGGCATAACATTGTGGAGGGTGTTTTGGGGGCATCCTCCTACATGGTGTTCCTAAGTCACTTTGTCTCCTCTCTCAATTTGATTGTTTCCATTCTTCCATGGCTCTACTAGTCAGTGGATGATGATAAAACATACATACTGATAAGGACCATGCATCCCTTCAGCAAGAAAGAAAAAAATAGACCCAATCCATATATGAAGATGGGGTTGATGTAATTATGATGTTTGACTAGTAGAATCACTTTGTGTTATGTGTTGTGTTGTGAAGAATCTTGTAACAAATCCTTTGCAATACTAATCTGCTCTATGCACTTTGGTATGTCTCTGACATGTTTTGAGTCTTGCCTTGTGCTACACTTGGTTCTGAGATAGTTGAAGTATAACCTTGCGGCTATACTCAGTTCTAAACCTGCAAGTATAGCCTTGGCTTATTTATGTGATATGATTAACTTATTTCATTAATATTGCTTAGCATTTAGTACTAACGTGCATGATTGTTGGAAGCATTTCCTGATTGTAAAAGTACATGCCACCTTGGGGGCATGGGATTTGTGGAAGCTTTTATTTCCTTGTATGTTTGTTAACTTTACCTTAAATGTGATTGCTCACAACAAGTGGAGTCAACCACTTTAAGGTGGGGGAATATTATGTGTGTTTTAGACATTGATAGAATGTGGTTGACAAGCTTATGAACATTGTGAACATGCTTCCTTTTCACCGTAAGGCATCTCTGTGATCCAGGTGGGGTGGCATTTTTTGAAAGCCCTTCTGTGGAAGGCGGGATGGTGTATCTATTGAGCTAGTGCACATACTTTTTAGCAAGTCCTTTACAAAGGCAGGGTAGGTCTTGAGTCGTTCACCCTTAAGTGTGTCTTTGGCGGTTGTGGTAACATAGCTCAACCGTCAGGTGTGTCTGAAATGTGTTTTAGATGGTGGGACTTAGCAATAAGCTCATTCTCGTCACTCATGTTTACCATGTTATGCGGCACTCATGTATTCCATGTGTTTTCTATGTGTCTTCCTTGTGTTTTTTGTGTCTTGCGTGCCTCCCATGTGTTTTGTGTACTTTTGATGGTAGTGTTTACCGATGAGCCCTCCCATCATATAGTTAGGATTATCTAATTTTTAAATCAAATGTCTTTTCTCCATATATGCTTCATGTATTGCATGTCTGATCTCATGTCTTCTCCATGTATCGTGTGCTTCTTATTATCTTCTTTGTGTCTTGCATGACTCTTGTGTTTTCTAGTTCCTACCTAAGATTGGGGGCTAGAAATAGTCCTTCAACATTTGGTTATGCCTTAGCCCTATATGTCTGGTGTGTTTGATGTGTTTGATGGGCTTTGACCATACTCTAATGCATCTATTGAATCATAAGATCATACATATAATAAAGTGGGGGCTAAATGTTAAGGAGTAAAAAATTTCCTTATGTCCTTTTACCACCTAGTTTAGCTCCTAGGTCCCTGTGTTAAAACTTTGTAAGTTAAATACTCATCCCAAAAAAATTTCCCCTAAAACTCATGTCAAATGGGGACTAGGGGCCCATTTTAAATACTTAAACATGACTAAAAAGGGCCTTGGGACTTGGGTGCACACACCCAAGTCCACCCTGATTTGCCAGGATGGAAATTAAAGCATGTCAGCTTGGGCCCTCTTAAAAGGTTTCCCTTTGTCAGCTCTCTTGATTTAATTTATGGATGTTAGTAGGAAAGCATATTTAAATAGGTTTATGTATTCATTTGTATAATAGATGGATAACACAAACTTGTGATATTGAGAGAAGCAGTTTGAAAGATAAGGTTTTGGGATCTAGAAGTTCTCTTGTGAATATTCCTCCTGTTTGGACTAGGGCACCTGCCCCATCATCCTCCCAATAAGTTTAGCTATGGATTCAAGATCAGGATACTGTCTGCCACACTTCTCTATTTAAAATCTCTAGAAATTTTGGCCTTTTGGACTTGGGATCCCACCCTATAGTCTTCTAGGGTTTCAATTTCTGAAACTCAACTTCTAATATGTTTCTGATCCTCCCTAAGTACTTTCTTGTCTAGTTTTCTATAGCATTCTATTTGTTTATAGCCAATTGCTCTACAATTAAGATTTGAGGCCTAGTTGACCTAGGGTTTGATATATCTCTCAATCTAATATATTCTTTCCATAGCACTCCTGAGCACAAAATCAATAGTTGAGACATCCATCTTGTAGTGATGTGACTCAATTTTGTCCTCGAATGTTATTGTGGAAGAAGGGTTTAATTTGATACACTTTAACATCATTTCATCCTTTCTTTCTCCTTCTTAACATATAACATTAATGTCAACATATAAGTTAATTATCTATCCCCCATACTAATACTAATAAGATCTAGATTTGATTATGTCTATACATTTGACCCAACTAATCCTAGTTGCTACTTATTGTTGAACTGCACCGGACAACTGAGAGGAGGGGTGAGTTGTCCTAAAACTTTTAACCAAATGTGATCATCAAATTATGAATTACTTATATTCAGATATAACCATGAAAGCATCAAATGAGAAGTTCAATACAAAAGCATAAACAACACATGAGACATCAAATTTTTATGTGGAAAACCCTAAGAGGGAAAAACCACGGTGGGTGTTAGCCCACAGAAATATATAAGTTATATCAATACCAAAAAATAGAGGCTCACTACGTACAGGGCTTACTGCCCAAATTGCTCACTACAAAGAAAGGCTCACTGCCTATGGATGGCTCACTGCCAAAGGGTGGCTCACTACCAAAAGAAGGCTCACTGCTAATGGGTTGAATTGAGATAATAGCATCTACTCCATGCCAATGTTCAGTTCCATTGAAGCACAAAAACCTCTGCTTTGCTCTACTACCTTACTTCACTTTATCGCACTTGGATACATTTTCACAACTCAATTACAAGTATTTATACACTACATCAACCTTGGAATGATCATCAAGGTCGGCATTACAATCATCAACCGTTGGAACAATCTCCAAGGTTGGCATTACAAACATACATAAAATAGGTCTAGACCTAATACAAATTTAGCTAAGGAAAAGATGTGAGAATGTATGCGGATCATGCCATGCCTTAGCTGGGACTCAAACACAATCTTCAATACATCTCCATAGATGATGAATTCAATCAGGTCAGCCAAGACTGATGTTAACACAAGTATTCTCAAGAACACACTTCATGCATGATCTAAATTCCACCTTGTGGACCAATCTAAATGTAGAAGCATGATCAAGAGATATACACAAGCACATTGTAATCACCAGGAGCAACCGCATGATCTCTAACAACTTAATCAATAAGATTCTTCAAACTGAAGCACAAGAACAACACTGTCAGCCACTGTCATGAGTAAAAGATAGCTTGTGGACCACCAAATCATGAAACATTACACTTGAAGGCATTAAAAATCATCATAGACTTACTTCTAGAACTACAAACCAAAATACATCAATGCGGAGGAATGCGGAGCAAAACACTTTCTCCCTGTCACCACCAAACACACAGAAAAAGTTGTTTTTACTCTGGTGAACATAACTCTCCCAATTCTTCATATCAGAGGATGAAACTTGGAATATAACATCTACAAACAGTCTTCTAAATAACTTCCAATTCACAGGTAAAGATATTTATTTTACAGGAAATGCAGAGTATTCTTCTGGACCGTTCTTCTACATGTAATGTACTATTTCTATTGCAACACATTGTTATCACTGGAGGGGCTAATTTTCTCAATATCCTCAACAAAGTAAGAGCATAGTTGACATCAATGACAACACCAATTAGGCACATACTTACAACAATCTCCCCCTTTGTCATTCATGGCAACATATGATGTGAAAAAATGAAAAGACCACCAAGACAAAATTCTCCCCTATCTCTTTACACATCTGCATTCTTTCTCCTCTTGAGATTTTCACATGATTTATCTCCCCCTTTGACATCAATGGGAAAGGGCACATACTTGCATGTTGTTGCTCTAATCCATTTACTTTACCAAAAACATTTAGCTACTCCCCCTGAGAGGTAGCCTTCAAAACATCAATCCAGATCAAGGAATGACACTTTGAGCTCCACTAGATTGATACCTTCCTATGCATCTTAGTTCAGGATAGGAGGGGTAATGACCTCTAGCTTTTCTCTGAGGTACTCAAAGGTATCTTTAGGTAGAGGCTTACTGAAAATGTCTGTAATATGGTCCTTTGTGGACACATATTCCAACTTTACTTCATTCTCTATCACCTTCTCTCTCAAAAAGTGATACCTTATTGATATGTGCTTTATTCTTGAGTGCATCACTAGATTCTTTGAAATGTTTATGGCACTTGTATTGTCACAAAAGATTGCAATTGGATCTTCATACACAACTCTTATATCCTTCAGAGTCTGCTTCATCCATAATACTTGAGTGCAACTGTTGGCAAGAGACACTGTGTGGCTTCATGAGTGTTGTCATTGATGGCAACAAAGTCCATTCCACACATCCGCAGCACATGGTATGTCTATACTGGAAGTTAGATTGAAGAGTGTTTTGGTCCGGTGAGCAA
This sequence comes from Cunninghamia lanceolata, assembly GCA_027924645.1. Classification (NCBI taxonomy): domain Eukaryota; kingdom Viridiplantae; phylum Streptophyta; class Pinopsida; order Cupressales; family Cupressaceae; genus Cunninghamia; species Cunninghamia lanceolata. The sequence goes on from BSBN01001225.1 coordinate 15,070,996, forward strand.
GAACAGAGCATGTAGCAAGGTCTGACAATCAGGTCTGGATCTCTCAGAGGATGTATCTCAGCAAAGTGTAGACTTGGGGAAGTCAAGAGGAGTACCATGACTACTACATTCTAGAGATTGAGCCTCTGATGATGAAAGAGTGAAAATATATGAGCACCTAAGTGTTGGGTTCCTATTTCGCAGAGTAGACTAAAGAAGAACTGACCAGCAGAGCATTAGACCTTAATCCACATGAGATATTGATGGTGATCAAGTTTCTTGAGGGATCATTCATGGTTGGTCAACATGATTGATGATTTCTATAACTATCTTTTTGATACGCATCACTTAGTAAGCATGGATTCAGCCGACAGACCAGAGTTTGGGAAAATCTTGAGTATTTCGAATGCCGACTAGAAAGATGTTAAGATCCTTAATACGGATATATATACCAGATGGATTTCAGTATGAAGGTGTGTGTGGTGTGTAGTGAAGTGCGAAGAAAAGTAGAGAGCAGTGTGGAAGCAGCAATACAGGTCCGGTATGTGACAGAACAGCAGCACTAAAGCAAAGGAAGAATGAAGTGCAGTTGATCAATATATTGAGCCTAACTGGAACTGAACCTCAACATATGTGGATGCTTCTCATCAGTTCAAGTACTTGGTTTCTTTCTATAAACTATTGTAGGTAGTGAGCCTCTTGTGAGTAGTGTGCTCAGGCAGTGAGCCCTAATTGGCAAGTGCCATTTTGTACTTCTATTCTTTTAACAGAGAATACAATCTTGGGTTAGTCACCCCATGGTTTTTCCCTTAACAGGGTTTTCCATGTCAAAATCATTGTGTTATGTGTGTTAAGTTTATTTCTTCTCTCATGGTTATGTATGCTTATATGTTTTGATGTTGCACTAATTGTTAAAGAAGAACAGAAAGTTAAATTATTTAAGTTAACTGATTCACCCCCTCTTAGTTATCTACCTTGTTTCCAACAATTGGTATCAGAACTAAGTTCCTCCAAATAGAGCCTAACAGCTTGAGGAAGATCTGGGAATCTCAATGGATATATATGGCATGAGAGAACAACTTCAGTCTACCCTAGATGATCTTGATCAATCTCACTCTGAAGTCAATAACCTGAGGGAAAGACTCAAACAAGTTGATGATTTCATAAATGAACTAAAAGAAAAACTGAGTATCTCTGTGAAAAAGAGAAAGGAATTGCTTCAACAATTAGCAAGTCAAAGTGAAGCAAATGATACTAATGAAAATCTAAATGAGAAAAACAAGTTATGTGAGAAGCTATCAAAAGAAGTCATTATGGTAAGACATGAAATGGAATCAGGGGTTATGAAATTCACCCAAGAAATTGAAGAGAAAAGAAAAATGGAAGATAACCTAAGACAATCTCTCAAGGAAAAGTCAGAAGACTGTCACAAAATGGATAGAATAATCAGACATCTAGAATCTGATCTTGAAGAAGCTAGAGATAATGAAGAACAACTTGAAAATCAGATAGACACTCTTAAAAGGGATCTTCAAATAGCAAATGAATACAAAGAAAAATTCAAGATAAGCCCTGCTCAACTTGAAGTTCTTCTAGAAACCAAAAGAGGGTAGATGACAAGCATGGCTTGGGATATGAGAAAGGTGAAAGCTCCAGATCTGCTCAAAAGAACTCTGGATCAGGAAATCCAAGGTACAGGCCTAGAAGAGCTCTAGTAAGACAACCAATGCTCAAAGATATCCATCCTTTAATGGATACTACCACAATTGCAATAACTTTGGTTATAAAGCAAATCAGTGCAAAAGAAGAATGAATCAGACTAATTCATCCTTCTCCGGACAGTGTTTTAACTACAAAAGGTATGGTCACAAATCTCATGAATGTAGAAATATGCAAATAAACAATTCATTCAATGGTAGATGCTTTGCATGCAATAGAATGGGACATATGGCTAATCAATGTAGATCAAGAGGATATTAGTCAAATATGCAAAGAAATATAGCTTGCTACAATTGCAATAGATCCGGTCATATTGCCAAATTCTGCAAGAGTAAGAATCAGGATAAAAGGGGTCCAGTGCATCATAATCAAAATCAAGACAAAGGAAAAAGAAAAGTGAATGCAGATGAAGTTCAAAGGGAGATGAACAAGATTTGTGTGAAGAGAAGTACAGAAAATGTTGGAGATGGATCCGCACCAGAATCTAGTGCTGATATTCCTTCCGATAACTAGAGTTCTGACGTAGGGGGAGTCTCAAAAGAAAACAAATTCCCCCAGCCAGTCAATTGGTGCCTGAAATTGGCACATGGAAAGTTGTTGATAAAAAGGTTCTTAGAGAAATATCTAATTAACCCTTGGCAAAAATATGAAAGATCTACAAGGAGTTTTGAAAAGGTTAATCATCCAAGATTGAGCCAGTTTGACAGTCATCCGGTAAAAGTAGGACTCTCACAGTTAGATCCGGTATGATTCAAAATTGAAATATCTTGATCTGCAGATAAATGGAATGATTGGAGAAAGGAAGACAGATTGTCAATAATCACTGAGAATAACTCTAAATGCATCTTAGTGATCCAGAATGATCTCTCTCAGGACAAGGAGAACGAGGCAACTGGAATGACTTAAGTTGTGCATTTATTGCGAAATGGAATTAGGGTTTGCGCAGAAATAAAAGGGTTCTTTTGTTCATCATTTGCACATTTGCATTTGAGAAGAAGAAAGAAAGAGCTTTGTAAACAAGATTGCTTCAACCCTCTCGAAGACCAACCATAGAATCTGATTCAACCAACAATCTTTTCCAGTCGATATCATGAACCCTAGAAGTGTAAAAAGGTATTTCTGTTCTTGGATATCTCTCATTGAATCTTTTGCAAGATGGCTACTCCAAATGTTGTTAAGATTACTGATAGGCCGCACCCTAAGTTCAAGAAACATCCTTACAAATCCCTAGAAGTTGATCCTTTAGGCGCCTTCTCTAGCATTCTGTATGGAGTTCTGCATATAGAAGATGTTAGGGCTTACATACACACAAATATTGAGGAATCTGGGGAATCCAAACTAATGGATATCTATCACAAGCAATTAATAGATGAAACATTTGAACTTAAACCTTAATACAAGGCCATCCGGGATAAGCATTTTGGACAGTGCATACACTTTCCCTATTTTGCAGAGGATGAATGGGTCTGGTATGTTTTGAGCAGAATGCATGACAACTTCATATGGTTGATGAGGCCATTTAAGATCACAAAATATGCTATTAGGGTGGTAATCCGATTGCACTCATCCGGTGGGTTGCCTGCTCTCAAATCTGTCAAGAATCAGATAGTAAGTGAGGCTACCGGATCAAAGTTTGACAAGAGAGCAATGACAATAGAAGATATCACAGATCCAGATATCAAATTTGCCTCTATGATCATTGGCTACAAAATATACCACTTCAGCAGGGAGAATTCAATATCTGGAACTACTATATACACTGCATATCAGATACTAAGGGAAAATGTAGACTATGATCTATGCGAGCTTCTCCTAAGCCAACTACTAGAAAACCTACAAAAGATCAAGAAGGACAAGAAGAACTCATTCAAGTATGGTGGGCTAATATTGTGTTTATTCTTTTACTTTATGAATGAGCTACCTGGATCAAGTGGCTAGGTAAGACAAAATGACAAACTAGTTGCCATACAAATTAGAGATTATATGTATGGGTTTGGTGATGCCAAGGCACAAAATACATCACTATGGGGTTACTTCAAACACTTCCAAGGCATGATGCAGGCCAAAGAGAGAATCCCCCAATCTCTAGTTGAAAAATACAAGGATACAGTGTGCTTCATGGTAGACACTGATCAATGCCTAATGGAGGTAGTGGAACCCAGAATAGTCTGGATTATGCCAATGGGCTATGATGTAGATGAGAAGATTCTGGAGCTACATGTTCAACACCTGCTAAGTCAACCAAAGGACCCTGAGGCAGAAAGGTTTGGAACATTTCAAGAGTTAAGTGTAAAAGTTCATGTTGAATTGAGACAGTCTGAGATCAAGAGAAAAGTGAGAACGGAAGTAGAAGAAGTTGCCAAGAGATATGGGATATCAAAGGAGGCAGTTGATGCCAATAGAGAGAAGGTAGAAAGGGAAGAGAAAGAAAGGCAAGAAGTAGAAAAAGAAAGTGCTCCGGTGCAAGCCCCCTCCCAGACTAGATCCTTAGAGAGCTCTACACCTGCCACTACTAAGAGCCCAAAAGCCTCAAAATCGGAAGCAAAGACATCCGAAAAAGGAGAAAAGAGAACAAAGACAAAGGCCACAATGTCATACATAAGTCAAAAGGATGATGAAGAGACAGAGACTGATGAGGAGGTCAAGAAAATGAAGAAGAAAAAGAAAATGTCCATGGAATCCTCTACTGGGAAACTTACAAAAGAAAAGGCAGAAGAATTTGTTGAAAGGCCTACTCTCTCCATTGATGATGTCATCAAGGTAGTCACTATGGATGGAAATTTGCAACCAATGACAGAATTCTATGATGAATGTAGTGAAGCTGACCAGAAGATCTTGGAAGATGCTACAGTCAGGTATCTAAACATCTGTAATAAAGCATTCATTGAAATCATATCTCTAATTCCCAAAAGCCTAGAGAAGGAACTTGAAATGAGAAAGAACAATGCTAAGGAAAAGGATATGAAAATCTAGGAATAGATAGCTATTCAGCTCTATCCTTCCATCGCTCCTAAATAAATGAACATGATCTTCAAGGATTGCAAGGATGAGTTCCGGAGCAAAGCCAGAATGAACAAGCTTATGCTCGGAGAGACTGATCAGGTGGCAAAAGAGACTGAAGGCATCCTCCGGAATGCATATAAAAGATTCAATCTTCCTATTATAGAGGACATAAGTGATGAACCTTCTACCATGGATGTCGAAGGATTAAGTGTATCAAAGGAAGATCCTACTAAGAAATTTGCAGAAGAGTCAAAAGAGTTAGGTGAGGAAAAGACTAAGGACCTGGATTCCTCTGCTCCGAAAGAGGAAGTCCATGAAGAAGTAAATATCTCTCTTCTGGATCCCCCAATAGACTCTGAAACTAAAGGAGAAGCAAGACAAGAGGAGAAAGCAAGTCAAGAAGAGGAGAAAAAGGGAAGAGGAGAAGAACAAATAGAGAAGATCTATGTTGACACCTCTAAGGCTGCAAGAGGAAAGAAGTCTCTGGCAAGAGACATTGTAGAAGCAATAAAGAATTTCTTGACCAAGGAAATAATGGAGATTGATGAACCAGAACTATTCCAAGTACCACTCAATTTTGATTCCCTGTCCCTGGTTCAAACAATGAAGATAGCATCCTTTGCCCAAGCAAAGGCAAAAGAAAAACTTCTAAAGTCTCACATGGAAGATTGTGAGATGATAGAGATTGCTTCTGGAATGTTGGAGAAAGATCATACCATCCTTTCAAAAGGATCCTTTGGCCTCTCCATCCAGTAATATTAAATCTCTGATAAAATCTGTCAATACTCAGTTTGATTCCTTAGAAAAGGTGGCAGAAGAAAAGGTCTGGAAAGAATTTTTGGGAAAGAGATTCTCTAAGGTGCAGGGACTTATAACAAATGATAGGAGAAATTTGGATATTGGGATAAAGAGCTTAGAAAATGCTCTTAAAGATGGTGGAGATTTATACAAATTTTTTCTATCTTGGTCCACAGTGACAGCAGACATTGCCAAGAAGGTGGAAGAACAAGAGAGTAAACTGTCAAGTTTATCTCAAATTTTTGATCCTCTCACCTCTTCCATAATAAATCAAGAGTGTTAGACTATTGCCACTATTAATGAAATAAAGAGGCTTGAAAAGGAGAAGAAGAATAGAGTAAGCAGGCTAAGTGAACTAAGAGGGATAATTATCCCTAAGTTAGAGGCAATGCATGAAGCTCTAACTGATGCTCAGTCTACAGCCTAGACCAATGATCTGGTAGACTTAAAGAGGGCAGAAGCTTTTGCACTTTTGTTAAGCGGCCACATATCAATTTTGGACAGGATGAAGTAGAGTTGGGCGACAAAAGTTGTATAGTTGAAGAATACTTTTGTGGATATACTTAAGTTTATGTAAGTATAACTTGTATATATGCGGCTATGTATAGGCTGCTTTTTGCAAATTTTGGTGTGTGGATTTCACCCTTTTCCATTGATGTCAAAGGGTGAGTGAGGAGTAGTGAAAAATGTGGGATCTAGCTAAGGGGGAGCTCCGGTAAAAATGTAGATAAGACAGAGCATCAGCCAAGGGGGAGTTTGTTAGAACACTTAGGCATTTTTCACTAAGTGTTGCCATTAATGCCAAAGGGGGAGATTGTTGGCAAGAGACACTGTGTGGCTTCATGAGTGTTGTCATTGATGGCAACAAAGTCCATTCCACACATTTGCAGCACATGGTATTGTTGGTGATTGTTTTGATGCAATCATAACAATTAGTTAAAATTCACATAAAATGAACCAAAACTGACTTGAAAGATATGAAGGAATCAGTTAAGATTCAATTAATCCCAATTTTAATATGGTCAAGTCTTGACCTATTGGGCAAATTCAGTTGGTAGATGTGAAGCTGTAATGTTCAAGGGGCCTTACATAGTTTAGGGTTTCTTGATGATTAACTGGACTCAAACTATGCAAAAAGATCATAAATATCAGCAAGTTTTTTTCATTCCTTTTGCATAAAATATTTACTATGCTGCAAAACTTTTGAATGGTCTTCTTGAATTATTGCATCCTTCCTCTCTTAAATATTTATGAAAACTGTCTACTTTCAACTCTATTATGCATGCTTTTCAGATGTGAGATAATTTCCTTTAGATTTCTACATTTTAAGCTAAGTATTTTTAGATGGGTTGGGAAAAGTTAGAAAGATCTAATCTAAACTCCATTCATTCTACCAAAGGATCTAATTGTTCTGTTATGCACTTTATAAGTATTGCAGCAAATTGATCAAATCCACAGAAAAAAAACCTTAAATGTAAGTTCTGAGCATTTTCACAAACATACACTTAAGATTGCAAGCTCTAAGAGAAAATGTTTCAAACACAATGAAGAGCAAGAAAACACTCAGAAGATAGATGCAGAATTCCAGATTCAATTGTATTAGAAACAGACAGTCATATAAGATTTACAATGTCTGAATGACTCTTAGCTTCATTGATCAAACTACAGAAAACTTACAAGCTTTACAGATACAGTAAGGAAGCTAGATGTTCCACGCATTCCTTATTGTAGACACAGGCGACCTCCTTCTTCTACTTCTAAACTAAAAGGTCCCTTTAATACAACTGCTAGCTATTATCTAAAAATCCATGTGTTCCTAAAATCCCTATGTAAAGTTTTACAAAGTAGAGAGGGACAATATATAGACTTTTTGATTGTCCTCAATACAACTCAAAACCCTAGTTAAATAGTGGTTCAAACCTCTGGCTACAGTAATAAATGCTAGAGAACAAGTCTCCCAAAATACCTCTGAGCATACATCCAATCTGGGTGAAATATGCCACTCAAAAACCCTAAAAGCTCAATAATAACTTCTATGGTCCGCTACAGTAATGTCTTCAGTTGCATTTTGTCATTCATAAATGAAGACCTTTGACTTCCTCGTCCTTTGTCCTTATCTTCCCCTGCTCCTAAGATTAGATTTCCCTCCTCCGTGATGTCATCGTCATCAAGTTTCAGAGCTTGTCACTTGCAAACCTGCAAAAAAAAGATAAGCAATAAGTATTAACATTTAATAAACCTGTAGGAAGGAAAAAAATCTGCCAAATCTAGTCGTGACAGTGTGAACACATCAATCGGGCCCCAAATCTGTGCAAATTGAGTCCAAAATGCAAATACAGCGTTAAACTAGTCGGGTCAACCATTGTTTGACCAAAAACATGCATTCGGGCCCTAAAATGCCCTTAAATTCTTATTGTTCTATATTTCCCCGTCTATGGGTGTGATATCCACGTATCGGAGAGTCCAAGAAAATTCCATACCGATCGCTCAACTCTTAGCAAAATAGCCTTATTGACTTGTGTTTCTTTCCTATCGGCATGACTTTCATTCATCAGCGTGGGCTTAATATTTCATTCCGATCGCCCACCTTATGCCAGTGCCCCTATTCAAATTCTCTGTATATCGTTCCCCATCCATCAGCGTGATGGAACACTATCGGCATGGGCTCAAAACCTTATACCAATCACTCAACTCTAGCTAATGCCTTCTCCCATTATTGGTACCCTCTTTCCTCATCCATCGGCGTGACATAACACTATCGGCATGGGCTCAAAACTTTATACCGATCACTCAACTTTGGCTGATGTAGCCCTAATGACTGGTATCCTCACATTGTTGGTGTGACCTACCTTTATCAGTGCAGTTAACAAAACACTTACCGATAGCTCTTCTCTCTCTCCGATTGCCATCGTTTGTCGCTGTGACTCCCGCCGATACCCTTCACTACTTTCTTTCCATCGGCGTGACATTGCCTATCGGCACGGGCTTAATTTTCTCCATCGATGGCCACTGTTTGGCCAATGTGACTCCCACCGATACCCTTAAATTCTTTCTATCGACATAACATTGCCTATCGGCACAGGCTCAATTTTCTCCGCCGATGGCCATTGTTTGGCCGATGTGACTCCCGCTGATACCCTTCACTACGTTCTTTCCATCGGCGTGACATTGCCTAATGGCACAAGCTCAATTTTCTCCACCGATGGCCACTATTTGGCCGATGTGACTCTCGTCAATACCCTTAAATTCTTTCTATCGGTGTAACATTGCCTATCGGCCCAGGCTCAATTTTCTCCGTCGATGGCCATTGTTTGGCCAATGTCTTTCATTATTCGGCTAAGTCCTTTCTTTTGTTGGCGTAACATAAGATATTGGTGAGACAATTTAGAACTTCACCGATACCAAAAGTCACATCAATAGAAATACATATGCAACTCCCTGCACCATCGGCAGGACCAAACCCTTTGGTGTGAAATTATAATCCAACTCCGATAGCCACAATTAGGCCGATACTAAACGCTTATCGACGAAACACAGGATATCGCCAAGACAAAACAACCCTTCGCTGATATCAAATGTTAGGCCGATGAGGGGGTGGGACCTACGCACCGTTCACTTTCTATCCAACCTTACATACAAGCAAGGATACATACAAGGATCCTCCTTATTTAATAAACTTTCGGGTTCGTGCATGCATGAAGTGCCCTGTATATTTTACCTACTAGACATAATAACGTGAGATACAAAGTGGACTTAAAACAACAATTTTCTTTAACCTAAAACCACTTCGGGTGCACTTGTATGTATATATAAAAACTTTCATCAAATGCATACAAGGAAAAAGAAAAAATAGATGGCCTTGTATATGAAAGTGATATACAAACCTCAATGTACATTTTACCAAAATGATCATATCTTGCAAAATATGGCGAATTTTAAGATGTTTCAAAAAACAACACTAGCTCATTTTTCACAAGGAATCAACCCATATCATGCACTGGTATTGAAAATGCATTTTTTCTCTATTTTTAACAAAGTTTGTAATTTTAACCCTTCTTTTTCCCTTTACCACCAAGCAAAATGACACACACAGAAGCAAAAGCAACAGCCACAGCAGGGGTCCTCATTTTGCTAAGGAGTAAAATGGGGTGTGTTGTGAACATCACAACAACTAGTAACCACACAAAATAATTAAACTCAAAGCATTTAAGAAAACTAAATGAAATAAATCCATAACTTCCAACTATCTTTCTTGCAAATTATTATTGAACTTGAGACCTAAGGTATTCAATAAGGATGAATGAATTTTCATTTTCAGTTTAAGTATGTGCACGTGATTAATTATCCTCATCTTGAAGATCGGTTGAACAAACCAGTGACTGACATTAGCCTACGTAGTTGAGGATGTTCCCTCATAGCCAATCAGATAGAGCCTTGCTGCCAGCAAGCGTCTATAGCCCTGGCAAGGTTATCGTTACAATTCTCCTAAGTAGAGCCCCACTACCAGCAAGCGTCTATAGCCCCGGTAGAGTTACTTAAATGGCTTAATCTAGATTTTTAGTATAATCTGCTTTATTCATTTTATATTTTATATTTTTTGATTTTAGAGATTTCAGAAGATATTGCAGTTGTAACTTCATGATGCAAGGAGTGAACACTTGCTAAAATTAAGCTGAAAATTGTAATGGTAGCAAGAGTGACCTCGAATTTTTCACCTAATAACTACACTGATAGGTTCAACAAACCCAAGGATTTTAGGTGTGTCGTCATGAGAAATCTCCCTTGAATTCTCAATCACATTTATTGAATACAAAATTTCAGAAGGTAAACAACTCTCTACATTCATGACAGTCACAACAAGTTATGCATAAATTGCAAATAATCAACCTAAATATTCTGAATTTTATACTATTTTGAATGGTTGTTAGCTTGCTCCTTAATACTCTAAAGGAAAAACAAAGATCCCTACTGAGGAGAAAACAATGAACCAAACAGCAGACTGTACAAGAAAAATAAAACAAAGCAAAGCAAAAGAAGACTGTACAAACAAAAGAACAGAAACAAAACAACAAATAGAAAGAAACAGAAAACAAAACTATACAAACAACTAATCCTAAAAAAGAAACAGCAAAGGAAAATTGTACATTACTTACACTACATTACACAAAATGGACTGCCCCTTTACCTCAGGCCTGGAAGTAGTGTTTCAAATGTTGGCCATTAACTGGTAATGGCACATCTTCCCCTGTCAAGGTCTTGAGTCTAAATGTGTTGTCCCCTATTATTTCTAAGACTTGCAATGGACCTAGCCATAGTTTATCAAATTTTCCATGGCTCCCTTTCTTTTCATGTGCTTTATCCCAACACAGCACTAAGTCTAATATCCTAAATGTCTTGACTCTTGCCCTCTTATCAAACCACCTCTTTACTACTGCTTGGTGTTTGGCAAATTTCTCGATGGCTTGACCTTTTTTCTCTTCTAGTTGTAGCATTTGTACTATCCTGGCTTCCCTATGGTTATCAAAGCCTAAAAACTCATTGGCAAACCTCCAGATTGGTATTCTTAGATTTATTGGAAGTATGGGATCCGTCCCATAAACTAAATGATAAGGTGTAATACCTAAAGCTATTTTGAACTTAGTCCTGTCTACCCACAGTGCGTATTTTAACAAGGTATTCCACTCTCTAGGACTCTTTGCAATTAGCTTTTTGATTATATCTATAAAATTTTGTTCGTAGACTTAGCTAATCCATTACCTTGAGGGTAATAATTTGAAGAAAACTTTAAAACAATCCCGTATTCAAATGCCCATTTAGAAAACTTTAAAGAAGAGAAAGCAGGGTCGTTGTCACATACTAATGAATAGGGAATACCAAACCTGGTGATGATGTTTTCTTCAAGAAACTTGATAACTACATCAGTTGTGGAGAATTTGCAGCATGCGGCCTCAGTCCACCTTGTACGGTAGTCCGTCACTGTCAGTATGAACTTGTGTCCTGCAGAAGATGGAGGATTGATGACTCCAATAAAATCCAGGCCCCACTGTGCAAATGGTCTTGATTCAATCACAGGTTGTAATGGGTTGGCCTGATTTCTTCCCTTATCTGCTACAGTCTGACAGGTGTGGCAACTCTTAATGTGACTCTCTATATCTCTGAACATCGTGGGCCAATAATAGCCCGCCCTTAATATCTTGTGTGTTGTAGCTAGATGGGAACCATGACCAATTCCGTACTTGTCATGTAGTTCTGTTAACACTTTATTCGCTTCAGCTCTATTTAGACATCTCAAATAAATTCCATCATGGTTCTTCCTAAATAGAAGACCTCCTTGTACCATATATTTTTGTGCTTTAATCTTCAAAGCTCTCCTCTGAGAAGCTTTCATCCTATTTGGGTACTTTCCAACTATTAGAATAGTATTTAAATCACCATACCAGTCTGATATGTGATGAGAATTCAACACATACTGCTATTTTATCAGATCTGGGTCTGTGTTTGCTATTGTTTGCACCAACGCCTGCCCTCTGACCAGCTTTATTAGAATGATTTCCATGTTAAACTCGTGCAGCATGGTGATCCATTTGGCTCTCTTTTCTCCAGGTTCATTCTGCATCAGTAGCATCTTTACTGCTGCATCTGGCACTATAGCTTTAATCTGGCTGCGCAGAATGTAATGTCTAAATTTTTTTACGGCTCTCATTAATGCAAATGCTTGTCTTTCGGTATCTAGATATCTTAATTGTGCATCTTTCAGAGGTGCGCTCATAAATGCGATGGGTTTTTCCTCGTTGTTTTCACCCTTTTGTGTCAAGGTAGCCGTGACTGAATGTGAAGATGCAAAGGAATAGATATAAAACATTTTGGTGTAGTCTGGGCTCACCAATACAAGAGCATTAGAAATGGCCCTCTTGATACCTTCGAATGCAGCCCTAGCCATAGGCATCCTCTCCATCTACGCATCTTTCATCAACATGGCGTTTAACGGTTGCACGATCTCTGCAAAACCCATGATAAAATTTCGAACAAAGTTAATCTTACCAAAAAATGATATTAACTCTTTCCTATTGTTTGGTATTTGCAAGCTTTTTATTGATTCTATTCTATCTAGGTCAATCAATATTCCATCTTCAAAGATGACATGCCCTAGTAATTTACCTTCAGTGACTCCAAATGAACATTTTTTAGGATTAAGAGAAATTCCATACCTCTCACATCACTTAAGTATTTTCCTGAGATCTTCAATGTGAGTGGATGCATCCTTGGAATACATAGTCAGATCATCCATATACACAATAATGCACTTACCTAATAACCCACGGAATGCAATGTCCATGGCTCTCTAAAAAGTGGCACCTACATTGATTAGACCAAAAGGCATTCTCCTATATGCATAATTTCCCCATTTACAATTGAAGGTGGTTTTTAATCTATCATCCCTATCTATTAAAACCTGGTTATAGCCTGAGAAACCATCTAAAAAAGACATCATCTTTGCTCTATTTACTACTTGTAGCACTTCGTCTATAGGACGCAGAGGCTAATTGTCCTTTTCAGATGCTTTATTCAAATTTCTAAAATCTACGCATAATCTGATGTCTCTATTTTTCTTCCTTACTGGTACTAGGCTAGCTACCCAGACTAAATGTTTGACTAGAAAAATTATTCCAGCAGATAGCAATTTTTTTACTTCCTCAAAGATTAAAAGCTCTAGAGTGGCATTCATAGGCCTTTATTTCTGCCTGAATGGTTTAACCTCTGGTCTCAAAGGTATCACGTGGGTTATGATGGACGTATCATAGGTTTTCAAGTCTTCATGTGTCCATGCTATAAGGTGTTTATAATCTTTTAGGGTGTCAATAATTTCTCCTCTTATTTTCTCAAAACAAGCCTTTCCAATTGGCACATTTTGTGGATTTTGCTGTATCCCTAGGTTGTGTAAATCACACTTACCCCCTTCTGTTTTGAGTAAATCTTTTTGTCTTATTACTCCATCGAATTCAAAAATATGTTCTAGTTCAATTATCCCTTTGGGTAAGAAATTGCTCTTCAAGTTGATGATATCTTCTTCATCCCATGTTATCTCAGCTCTTTCTTGTTCATCAATGATTTAAGCCTCAAATACCTCATTGCAGGTCAGGAAGTCAATAATTTGCTGATCCCCTCCAAATACCTAAAAGTGTGTGACATTGTCTGGGATACTAGGAACATTAACTAATTCAACAACAAATCATCTCAGACCTAACAGTGTCAAAGGTTCTAATGTGCTAGCTGCAACTGCTAGTGCATCCGGCCTGTGGTTCAACTCTCTAGGGATGTGCTCTATGTTGAAAGCATCAAATAAATCTATTAAACCCCATACTCTATGTCTGTAACAAATCATTTTCTTGTAGTTGCAAGCACATAGTTTCCTTACTTGTCCGACTACTAGTTCAGAGTCTGAAAATACCTTAATCGTTTTCACCTTTTTCTTAACGGCCATGACAAGTCCCAAAATTAAGGCTTCATATTCAACAATATTGTTAGTACAGGAAAACTGCAGTCTATATGCTGCTAGGTATGACTTACCCTGAGGATCTATAAGTTCAACACCTGCACCTGCACCCTGCTTTGACTTGGACCCGTCACATTTTAATGTCCACATGCCATCTTTACTTTTTTTATCTTTCCCCTTGGCATGCTTCGTCTCTTCTATTACTTGTGAGGTGCTGGTATATTTAATCATGGGTATTTATGTTTGGTTAACTTGCAGATGTGTATATTCAGCTTGCAAATCAGAAAGGCAACTACCCTTGTCCTTTATTCCCTCTTCTAAATTTGAAATCAAAGCGTCTACATCACCCTGAACGTATTTTTGTGTTTGATCAGGATTCACATTTTCCTCTTGTAACCCTAGCCTCTTCATACATTTTTTGTATTCATATTTGATGATGTCCTTGCACATTCCACAACTCTCCTTAGAATGTGGCCTATCGTGAACTCTACATTTGTTTTTATACAATTTACATTGGGCGGGCAGACTTTGTTTAATGCACTCTTCCACCTCTTGTCTAATGGCATGACCAAATTTGCCTATTTCACTGTTTTCTTCATCCGAAGAATTTTCATCAGACTCAATGAATAATGTTGTCTCCTTGTTGACATATTTTTTTCTAAAGTTTAACATCATGATCTCTTCAATATGTACCCCATTGTTAGTAATTCTACAAACACCAAGTTCAACAGCAACATATAATATTTCGTTTGTTCGATTATATTTTGTTATCATGTGTTTCATCCTGGGTTCTGCCTCTATTCTAATCTAGTTTGGGACACCTCTCCAATGTAACCACATATGTGAAAAATCAGTGGCTATATATCCGTTTAATGTTTTGGACCAATCCCTGCTTAGCAACATTCTATAATTTACAGGTATATACACTATTTGAATGTCAATGAATTGGCTTACCCTGGGGTCTGAAGCTAATTGCATCTGAATGTTCATTAGTTCTCCTATCACGCTAACCTCGGTCTTATCTAACTGTGTGACAACCTTGGCAGATTTGGTGGGAGTCAGCCCGGGAGTTTTACATATCCCTAAGGGCATTACATTGGCTGATGCACCAGAGTCCATCATGCAATTATGTATGTTCTTCCCACACAATCTAATAGTTAACAAGAAACAAGGAGCATCCTTCTTATCAGCATACATCACTACATTTATATTGGAAGGCAACTCAACTTTCTTACTTTTCTCTTTAGGCGGTGAATCTCTACTAGGAACAACTATATTAGCAGCAACCTCATCCGTCACAGATACATCCAGAGATTTTACAAAAGCATTTCTGATCTCTGGAGTTTTCAATAATTCATTCAAAGGTACACTGACCTTAATTTTCTTTATTTCTTCTGACAAGTAACTCATTAACCTTGTTGTTTCTACTATTTAAGTTTTACTTGTTTGGGTCTTTTGTGTTGTTGTTCCATTGATTACATAAGGATTAGCCTTAAGTATGGAAGGATTGTTGCTAGCATTTTGATTTGGGGGGTATTGAAGTTGTTAGGAGGAATGGAAGTGGTGAAAGGTCCTCCTCACCTAGTGTTCTTTCTTAAATTGTAGGTGTGGTTTTTATTTGTCTGTTGAAAAGCCTACACCTCTTCTATTTCAGTTAATACCTCATTTTTAGTTTAAAAGGGAAACTAGAAAGCATTTAACACAAAGGCTAATTCAAGATAAAGATTTTCACAAAAGTATGGTTCATCTTCCAACAATTCATCCTCTTTCTCTTCTGTAGTTGCAAAGGTAAAGGTTTCTAAAACTAAAGTTGTATCATACCCTGAGGGTACTACCTCATTACCCTTGGGGATGAGAAATCTAGAAGTAGGAGGTTGCATGTCTATATTAAAAATGCTGGATGCTAAATGAAATTGTGGACAGTCAAGCTCAGCATGGGCATTGGTATTGTGAAATCTGCACCAATTTTTTTTTTATGTATTGGCCATTTGGATGCCAGCCATTTGTTTTACATCATGATTATCTATATTCTCAAAAGGAGAAGCTAGAGTACCATTGTTTGGTCCAGTGTTCCATGTTTTGGATGGCTTGGGCTGATTCTAATTTTTGTTATTGTTACCCCAAGCCCTATTATCTATCACTAGCCCTCTATTTTGCATTGGTTTCCCTTGGTTATGACCTTGATGCTGATTATAGTTTTGGCTCTAGTTTGAACATTGGCCTTGGCTATTATTTTGGGTATGGCTCTGATTAAAGTTCTGATTATAATGCTGATTTTGATTTGAACTATAGTTCTGATTTTTGCCTTGGTTATTATTCTGATTTTGATTCTATCCTTGGTTACTTCTTCCATAGAGGTTCTCATTTCTTAGTTGTGTTACTTCAGTGGTCAATATTTTCAAATGCGCAGTGATCTCTTTAATTTCTTCCCTTTCCTCTTGCGCTTTTGCCATAGTTGTATCCCTAGGGGGTTGGAAGAAAGGCTAACCATTATTTTGACTGTTATTATCAGTGTTACTTGTGTAGGGAGCTATGGCTTGGATTGGGGTAGGACTATACACAGGTGTGTATGTAGGAACCAGATTTAATAATGGAGTGTGATGCATAGGGACTCCATTCCAAGGTTGTGCCTAATTTTGCATCCCAAAATTTCCTCCATTAACAAATGGACTATAAGTTGTATGCCTCGTCTCTTGATTTACTGAGGCTGCCTCTTTATAGGCTTTGGATATTGAATCGATGTCAGGTTTTCTTTTGACAAACATGGCAGTTAAAGGATCTAAGGCAGCATAGTACATAGCTAACAAGGTATCATCATCCATGGTGTAAGGGGCCATCAACCTAGAGTAGGCCTTTTGAAATCTGTCATTGAAATTATCAATCAACTCTCCCCCACCTCGTTTTATAGTAGCTAATTTATGATACAAAACGCAAGGATCAATGGGTCCTCTAAATCTAGACAAAAATGCTTCTTCCATAAGTGACCAGGAAGAAATGTAGCAATTGGGTAAGTTTACATACCAGTTAGAGGCTTGCTCATTAAAGGTGTAGGGAAACAATCTACACACCACATCCTCGTGTTCTAATCTGGCCCTAAAGCATGCCTCCTTGAATATTCTAATGTGGTCTTTTGGGTCTTGATGTAGCTACTATTTGGGACATATCTTTTCTGGATTTTTGGGCATCTCATTATAATCATTGAAGTGTATGGGGGACTGGTCATTGAAATAAGCCATTGCAGGTGCTTGAGCTTGACCTGGACCTATGGGAATACCTAGATTTCCTAGGGGATTAGGATCCCTAGGAGTACCTGACCAAGATTTAGAGATCTGAATGAAGATCTGTCAAGACTCACAAAGTTATGAATGCTAAAAGGTGATCCAAGGGGCATTCTAGATGAACTTCCTGCTCACAATATTTTAGGATTCCAAATCAAAGGGCTCTTACTTCGCCCTCTATCAGGTAATTACACAAATATATCCCCTGAATTGGATATAGATCTAGTCACTCTATCACTATTATTAGCCAGTTTGGAACAAAACCTAACTCAAGTCGGCCCTCCTTCAAGAACCAGAAAAACTGTTGGTGATTGTTTTGATGCAATCATAAGAATTAGTTAAAATTCACATAAAATGAACCAAAACTAACTTGAAAGATATGAAGGAATTGGTTAAGATTCACTTAATCCCAAGTTTAATATGGTCAGGTCTTGACCTGTTGGGCAAATTCAGTTGGTCGATGTGAAGCTGTAATGTTTAAGGGGCCTTACATAGTTTAGGGTTTCTTGATGATTAACTGGACTCAAACTATGCAAAAAGATCATAAATATCAGCTAGTTTTTTTCATTCCTTTTGCATAAAATATTTACTATGCTGCAAAACTTTTGAATGGTCTTCTTGAATTATTGTAGCCTTCCTCTCTTAAATATTTATGAAAACTGTCTACTTTCAACTCTCTTATGCATGCTTTTCAGATGTGAGACAATTTCCTTTAGATTTCTACGTTTTAAGCTAAGTATTTTCAGATGGGTCGGGAAAAGTTAGAAAGATCTAATCTAAACTCCATTCATTCTACCAAAAGATCTTATTGTTCTATTATGCACTTTATAAGTATTGCAACAAATTGATCAAATCCACAGAAAAAACCTTAAATGTAAGTTCTGAGCATTTTCACAAACATACACTTAAGATTGCAAGCTCTAAGAGAAAATGTTTCAAACACAATGAAGAGAAAGAAAACACTTAGAAGATAGATGCAGAATTCCAGATTCAATTGTATTAGAAACAGACAGTCATATAAGATTTACAATGTCTGAATGACTCTTAGCTTCATTGATCAAACTACAAAAAACTTACAAGCTTTACAGATACAGTAAGGAAACTAGATGTTCCACGCATTCCTTATTGCAAACACAGGTGACCTCCTTCTTCTACTTCTAAACTAAAAGGTCCCTTTAATACAACTGCTAGCTATTTTCTAAAAATCCCTGTGTTTCTAAAATCCCTGTGTTCCTAAAATCCCTGTGTAAAGTTTTACAAATTAGAGAGGCACAATATATAGACTTTTTGATTGTCCTTAATACAACTCAAAACCCTAGTTAAATAGTGGTTCAAACCTCTGGCTATAGCAATAAATGCTGGAGAACAAGTCTCCCAAAATACCTTTGAGCATACATCCGATCTGGGCGAAATATGCCACTCGAAAACCCTAACAGGTCAATAATAACTTCTGTGGTCTGCTGCAGTAATGTCTTCAGTTGCATTTTGTCATTCATAAATGAAGACCTTTGACTTCCTCGCCCTTCATCCTTATCTTCCCCTGCTCCTGAGATTGGATTTCCCTCCTCCGTGATGTCATCATCATCAAGTTTCAGCCCTTCGTCACCTGCAAACCTATAGAAAAAAGATAAGCAATAAGTATTAACATTTAATAAACCTGCAGGAAGGAAAAAAATCTACCAAATCTAGTCGTGACAGTGTGAACGCATCAATCGGGCCCCAAATCTGTGAAAATTGAGTCAAAAATTCAAATACAGCGTTAAATTGGTCAGGTCAACCATTGTTTGACCAAAAACATGCATTCGGGCCCTAAAATGCCCTTAAATTCTTATTGTTCTGTATTTCCCCATCTATCGGCATGATATCCACGTATCAGAGAGTCCAAGAAAATTTCATACCGATCGCTCAACTCTTAGCGAAATAGCCTTATTGACTTGTGTTTCTTTCCTATCAGCATGACTTTCATTCATCGACGCGGGCTTAATATTTCATTCCAATCGCCCACCTTACACCGATGCCCCTGTTCAAATTCTCTGTATATCGTTCCCCATCCATCGGCATGACGGAACACTATCAGGATGGGCTCAAAACTTTATACCAATCACTCAACTCTGGCCGATGCCTTCTCCCGTTATCGGTACCCTCTTTCCTCATCCATCAGCGTGACATAACACTATCATCATGGGCTCAAAACTTTATACCGATCACTCAACTCTGGCCAATGTAGCCCTAATGAATGGTATCCTCGCACTATCGGTGTGACCTACCTTTATCGGCACAGTTAACAAAACCCTTACCGATAGCTCTTCTCTCTCTCTGATCGCCATCATTTGTCGCTGTGACTCCCGCCGATACCCTTCATTACTTTCTTTCCATCAGCCTGACATTGCCTATCAGCACGGGCTTAATTTTCTCTACCGATGGCCACTGTTTAGCCGATGTGACTCCCGCCGATACCCTTAAATTCTTTCTATCGGCATAACATTGCCTATCAGCATGGGCTCAATATTCTCCACCGATGGCCAATGTTTGGCCGATGTGACTCCTACCGATACCCTTCACTATTTTCTTTCCATCGGCGTGACATTGCCTATCGGCACGGGCTCAATTTTCTCCGCCGATGGCCACTATTTGGCCGATGTGACTCCCACCGATACCCTTAAATTCTTTCTATCAGCACGGGCTCAATTTTCTCTGCCGATGGCCATTGTTTGGCCGATGTCTTTCATTATTCAGCCGATGTCTTTCATTATTCAGCTAAGTCCTTTCTTCTGTCGGCGTAACATAAGATATCAGTGAGACAATTTAGAACTTCACCGATACCAAAAGTCACATTGATAGCAATACATATGCAACTCCCTACACCATCGGCAGGAACAAACCCTTCGGCATGAAATTATCATCCAACTCCAATAGCCACAGTTAGGCTGATACTAAATGCTTATCAGCGAAACATAGGATATCGCCAAGACAAAACAACCCTCCGCCGATATCAAAAGTTAGGCCGATGAGGGGGTGGGACCTACACACCATTCACTTTGTATCCAACCTTACATACAAGCAAGGATACATACAAGGATCCTCCTTATTTAATAAACTTTCAGGTCCACGCATGAATGAAGTGCCCTATATATTTTACCTACCAGACATACAAACATGAGATACTAAGTGGACTTAAAACAACAATTTTCTTTAACCTAAAACCACTTCAGGTACACTTGTATGTATATATCAAAACTTTCATCAAATGCATACAAGGAAAAAGAAAAAACAGACAGCCTTGTATATGAAAGTGATATACAAACCTGAATGTATATTTTACCAAAATGATCATATCTTGCAAAATATGGCGAATTTTAAGATGTTTCAAAAAACAACCCTAGCTCATTTTTCACAAGGAATCCAACCATATCATGCACTGGTACTAAAAATGCATTTTTTCTCTATTTTTAACAAAGTTTGCAATTTTAACCCTTCTTTTTCCCTTTACCACCAAGCAAAATGACACACACAGAAGCAAAAGCGACAGCCACAGCAGGGGTCCTCATTTTGCTAAGGAGTAAAATGGGGCATGTTTTGAACATCACAACAACTAGCAACCAAACAAAATAATTAAACTCAAAGCATTTAAGAAAAATAAATGAGATAAATCCATAACTTCCAACTATCTTTCTTGCAAATTATTATTGAACTTGAGACCTAAGGTATTCAATAAGGATGCATGAATTTTCATTTTCAGTTTAAGTATGTGCACATGATTAATTATCCTCATCTTGAAAATCGGTTCAACAAACCAGTGACTGACATTAGCCTACGTAGTTGAGGATGTTCCATCATAGCCAACCGGATAGAGCCTTGCTACCAGCGAGCGTCTATAGCCCCGGCAAGGTTATCATTACAATTCTCCTAAGTAGAGCCCCACTGCCAGCGAGTGTCTATAGCCCCAGTAGAGTTACTTAGATGGCTTAATCTAGATTTTTAGTATAATCCACTTTATTTATTTTATATTTTATATTTTCTAATTTTAGAGATTTCACAAGATATTGTAGTTGTAACTTCATGATGCAAGGAGTGAACACTTGCTAAAATTAAGCTGAG
Source organism: Cunninghamia lanceolata (assembly GCA_027924645.1). NCBI lineage: Eukaryota > Viridiplantae > Streptophyta > Pinopsida > Cupressales > Cupressaceae > Cunninghamia > Cunninghamia lanceolata. Next base: position 15,092,365 of record BSBN01001225.1, read on the forward strand.
AATTGTAATGGTAGCAAGGGTGACCTTGGATTTTTCACCTAATATCTACACTGGTAGGTTCAACAAACCCAAGGATTTTAGGTGTGTCATCGTGAGAAACCTCCCTTGAATTCTCAATCACATTTATTGAATACAAAATTTCAGAAGGTAAACAACTCTCTACATTCATGACAGTCACAACAAGTTATGCATAAATTGCAAATAATCAACCTGAATATTTTGAATTTTATACTATTTTGAATGGTTGTTAGCTTGCTCCTTAATACTCTAAAGGAAAAACAAAGATCCCTACTGAGGAGAAAACAACAAACCAAACAGTAGACTATACAAGAAAAATAAAACAAAGCAAAAGAAGACTATACAAACAAAAGAACAGAAACAAAACAACAAACAGAAAGAAACAGAAAACAAAACTATACAAACAACTAATCCTAAAAAAGAAACAGCAAAAGAAAATTGTACATTACTTACAATACATTACACAAAATGGACTGCCCCTTTACCTCAGGCCTGGAAGTAGTGTTTCAAATGTTGGCCATTAACTGGTAATGGCACATCTTCCCCTGTCAAGGTCTTGAGTCTAAATGTGTTGTCCCTTATTATTTCTGAGACTTGCAATGGACCTAGCCATAGTTTATCAAATTTTCCATGGCTCCCTTTCTTTTCATGTGCTTTATCCCAGCACAGTACTAAGTCTGATATCCTAAATGTCTTGACTCTTGCCCTCTTATCAAACCACCTCTTTACTACTGCTTGGTGTTTGGCAAATTTCTCAATGGCTTGACCTCTTTTCTCTTCTAGTTGTAGCATTTGTACTATCCTAGCTTCCCTATGGTTATCGAAGCCTAAAAACTCATTGGCAAACCTCTAGATTGGTATTCTCAGATTTATTGGAAGTATGGGATCCGTCCCATAAACTAAATGATAAGGTGTACTACCTAAAGCAGTTTTGAACATGGTCCTATCTACCCACAATGCGTATTTTAACAAGGTATTCCACTCTTTAGGACTCTTTGCAATTAGCTTTTTGATTATATCTAATAAAATTTTGTTCGTGGACTCAGCTAATCCATTACCTTGAGGGTAATAATTTGAAGAAAACTTTAAAACAATCCCGTATTCAAATGCCCATTTAGAAAACTTTAAAGAAGAGAAAGCAGGGTCGTTGTCACATACTAATGAATAGGGAATTCCATACCAGGTGATGATGTTTTCTTCAAGAAACTTGATAACTACCTCAGTTGTGGAGAATTTGTAGCATGCGGCCTCAGTCCACCTTGTACAGTAGTTCGTCACTATCAGTATGAACTTGTGTCCTGCAGAAGATGGAGGATTGATGACTCCAATAAAATCTAGGCCCCACTGTGCAAATGGTCTTGATTCAATCACAGGTTGTAATGGGCTGGCCTGATTTCTTCCCTTATCTGCTGCAGTCTAACAGGTGTGGCAACTCTTAATGTGACTCTCTGTATCTCTGAACATCATGGGCCAATAATAGCCCACCCTTAATATCTTGTGTGTTGTAGCTAGATGGGAACCATGACTGGTTCCATACTTAACATGCAATTCTGTTAACACTTTATCCGCTTCAGCTCTATTTAGACATCTCAAATAAATTCCATCATGGTTCTTCCTGAATAGAAGAGCTCCTTGTACCATATATTTTTGTACTTTAATCTTCAAAGCTCTCCTCTGAGAAGCTTTCATCCTATTTGGGTACTTTCCAGCTATTAGAAAAGTATTTAAATCACCATACCAGTCTGATATGTGATGAGAATTCAGCACATACTGTTGTTTTATCAGATCTGAGTCTGTGTTTGCTATTGTTTGCACCAACGCCTACCCTCTGACCAACTTCATTGGAATGATTTCCATGTCGAACTCTTGCAGCGTGGTGATCCATTTGGCTCTCTTTTCTCCAGGTTCGTTCTGCATCAGCAGCATCTTTACTGCTGCATCTGGCACTATAGCTTTGATCTGGCTACGCAAAATGTAATGTCTAAATTTTTTTATGGCTCTCATTAATGCAAATGCTTGTCTTTCGGTATCTAGATATCTTAATTGTGCATCTTTCAGAGGTGCGCTCATAAATGCGATGGGTTTTTCCTCGTTGTTTTCACCCTTTTGTGTCAAGGCAGCCGCGACTTAATGTGAAGACGCAAAGGAATAGATATAAAACATTTTGGCGTAGTCTGGGCTCGCCAATACAGGAGCATCAAAAAAGGCCCTCTTCATACCTTCGAATGTAGCCCTAGCCACAAGGGTCCACTCCATCTGCGCATCTTTCTTCAACATGGCATTTAACGGTTGCACGATCTCTGTAAAACCCGTGATAAACATTTGAACAAAGTTAATTTTACCAAAAAATGATTTTAACTCTTTCCTATTGTTTGGTATTTGCAAACTTTTTATTGATTATATTCTATCTGGGTCAATCGATATTCCATCTTCAGAGATGACATGCCCTAGTAATTTACCTTCAGTGACTCCAAATGAACATTTTTTAGGATTAAGGGAAATTCCATACCTCTCACATCACTTAAGTATTTTCCTGAGATCTTCAGCGTGAGTGGATGCATCCTTGGAATACACAGTCAGATAGTCCATATACACAATAATGCACTTACATGATAACCCACGGAACACAATGTCCATGGCTCTCTGAAAAGCGGCACCTCCATTGATTAGACCAAAAGGCATTCTCCTATATGCATAATTTCCCCATTTACAAGTGAAGGTGGTTTTTAATCTACCATCCCTATCTATTAAAACCTAGTTATAGCCTGAGAAACCATCTAAAAAAGACATCATCTTTGCTCCATTTACTACTTGTAGCACTTCATCTATAGGAGGCAGAGGATAATTGTCCTTTTCATATGCTTTATTCAAATTTCTAAAATCTACGCATAATCTGATGTCTCCATTTTTCTTCCTTACTAGTACAATATTAGCTACCCAGACTGAATGTCTGACTGGAAAAATTATTCCAGTAGACAGCAATTTTTTTACTTCCTCAAAGATTAAAAGCTCTAGAATGGCGTTCATAGGCCTTTGTTTCTGCCTAAATGGTTTAACCTCTAGTCTCAAAGGTATCACATGGGTTATGATGGATGTATCAAAGGTTTTCAAGTCTTCATATGTCCATGCTATAACGTGTTTATAATCTTTTAGGGCGTCAATAATTTCTCCTCTTATTTTCTCAGAACAAGCCTTTCCAATTGGCACATTTTGTGGATTTTGCTCTATCCCTAGGTTGTGTAAATCACACTTAACCCCTTCTATTTTGGGTAAATCTTTCTATCTTATTACTCCATCGAAGTCAAAAATATGTTCTAGTTTAATTACCCCTTTGGGTAAGAAATTGCTCTTCAAGTTGATGATATCTTCTTCGTCCCATGTTATCTCAGGTCTTTCTTGTTCATCAATGATTTGAGCCTTAAATACCTCATTGCAGGTCAAGAAGTCAATAATTTGCTGATCCCCTCCAAATACCTAAAAGTGTGTGACATTGTCCGGGATACTGGGAACATTAACTAATTCAACAGCAAATCGTCTCAGACCTAACAGTGTCAAAGGTTCTAATTTGCTAGCTGCAATTGCTAGTGCATCCGGCCTGTGGTTCAGCTCTCTAGGGATGTGCTCTATGTTGAAAGCATCAAATAAATCTATTAAACCCCATACTCTATGTCTGTAACAAATCATTTTCTTGTAGTTGCAAGCATATAGTTTCTTACTTGTCTGACTACTAGTTCAGAGTCTGAAAATACCTTAATCCTTTTCACCTTTTTCTTAACGGCCATGACAAGTCCCAAAATTAAGGCTTCATATTCAGCAATATTGTTAGTACAGGAAAACTGTAGTCTATATGCTGCTAGGTATGACTTACCCTGAGGATCTATAAGTTCAACACCTGCACCAGTGCCCTACTTTGACTTGGACATGTCACATTTTAATGTCCACATGCCATCTTTACTTTTCTGATCTTTCCCCTTGGAATGCTTCGTCTCTTCTATTACTGGTGAGGTGTTGGTATATTTATTCGTGGGTATTTATGTTTGGTTAACTTGCATATGTGTATTTTCAGCTTGCAAATCAGAAAGGCAACTACCCTTGTCCTTTATTCCCTCTTCTAAATTTGAAATCAAAGCGTCTACATCACCATGAACGTATTTCTGTGTTTGATCAGGATTCACATTTTCCTCTTGTAACCCTAGCCTCTTCATACATTTTTTGTATTCATATTTGATGATGTCCTTGCACATTCCACAACTCTCCTCAGAATGTGGCCTATCGTGAACTCTACAAATTTTTTAATACAATTTACATTGGGCAGGTAGACTTTATTTAATGCACTCTTCCACCTCTTGTCTAATGGCATGACCAAATTTGCCTATTTCACTATTTTCTTCATCCGAAGCATTTTCATCAGACTCAATGACTAATGTTGTCTCCTTGTTGACATGAGTTTTTATAAAGTTTAAAATCATGATCTCTTCAATATGTACCCCATTGTTAGTAATTCTATAAACACCAGGTTCAACAGCAACATATAATATTTCGTTTGTTCGATTATATTCTATTATCATGTGTTTCATCCTGGGTTCTACCTCTATTCTAATCTAGTTTTGGACACCTCTCCAAGGTAACCACATATGTGAAAAATCAGTGGCCATATATCCGTTTAATGTTTTGGACCAATCCTTGCTCAGCAACATTCCATAATTTAAGGGTATATCCACTATTTGAATGTCAATGAATTGGCTTACCCTGGGGTCTGAAGCTAATTGCATCTGAATGCTCATTAGTTCTCCTATCATGCTAACCTTAGTCTTATCTAACTGTGTGACAACCTTGGCAGATTTGGTGGGTTCAGCCTAAGAGTTTTACATATCCCTAAGGGCATTACATTGGCTGATGCACCAGAGTCCACCATGCAATTATTTATGTTCTTCCCACACAATCTAACAGTTAACAAGAAAGGAAGAGCACCCTTCTTATCAGCATACATCACTACATTTGTATTGGAAGGCAACTCAACTTTCTTGCTTTTCTCTTTAGGCGGTGAATCTCTACTAGGAACAGCTATATCAACAGCAACCTCATCCGTCACGGATACATCCAGAGATTTTACAAAAGCATTTCTGATCTCTGGAGTTTTCAATAGTTCATTCAAAGGTACACTGACCTTAATTTTCTTTATTTCTTCTGACAAGTAACTCATTAACCTTGTTGTTTCTACTGTTTTAGTTTTAAATGTTTAGGTCTTTTGCATTGTTGTTCCACTGTTTGCATGAGGATTAGCCTTAAGTATGGCAGGATTGTTGCTAGCATTTTGATTTGGGGGGTATTGAAGTTGTTAGGAGGAATGGAAGTGGTGAAAGGTCCTCCTCGCCTAGTGTTGTTTCTTAAATTGTAGGTGTAATTTTTATTTGTCTGTTGAAAAGCCTACACCTCTTCTGTTTCAGTTAATACCTCATTTTTAGTTTCAAAGGGAAACTAGAAAGCATTTAACACAAAGGCTGATTCAAGATAAAGATTTTCACAAAAGTATGGTTCATCTTCCAACAATTCATCCTCTTTCTCTTCTGTAGTTGCAAAGGTAAAGGTTTCTAAAACTAAAGTTGTATCATACCCTGAGGGTACTACCTCATTCCACTTGGGGATGAGAAATCCAGAAGTAGGAGGTTGCACGTCTATATTAAAAATGCTAGCTGCTAAATGAAACTCTGGACAGTCAAGCTCAGCATGGGCATTGGTATTGTGAAATCTACACCAATTTTTTTTTATGTATTGGCCATTTGGATGCCAGCCATTTGTTTTGCATCGTGATTATCTATATTCTCAAAAGGAGAAGCTAGAGTACCATTGTTTGGTCCAGTGTTCCATGTTTTGGATGGCCTGGGCTGATTCTGATTTTTGTTATTGTTACCCCAAGCCCTATTATCTATCACTGGCCCTCTATTTTGCATTGGTTGCCCTTTGTTATGACCTTGATGCTGATTATAGTTTTGGCTCTGGTTTGAACATTGGCCTTGGCTATTATTTTGGATATGGCTATGATTAAACTTCTGATTATAATGCTGATTTTGATTTGAACTATAGTTATGATTTTGGCCTTGGTTATTATTTTGATTTTGATTGTATCCTTGGTTACTTCTTCCATAGAGGTTCTCATTTCTTAGTTGTGTTACTTCAGTGGTCAATCTTTCAAATGCGCAGTGATCTCTTTAATTTCTTCCCTTTCCTCTTATGCTTTTGCCATAGTTCTATCCCTAGGGGGTTGGAAGAAAGGCTAACCATTATTTTGACTATTATTAGCAGTGTTACTTGTGTAAGGAGCTATGGCTTGGATTGGGGTAGGACTATACACAGGTGTGTATGTAGGAACCGGATTTAATAGTGGAGTGTGATGCATAGGGACTCCATTCCAAGGTTGTGCCTAATTTTGCATCCCAAAATTTCCTCCATTAACAAATGGACTATAAGTTCTATGTCTCATCTCTTGATTTAATGAGGCTGCCTCTTTATAGGCTTTGGATATTGAATCGATGTCAGGTTTTCTTTTGACAAACAAGACAGTTAAAGGATCTAAGGCAGCATAGTACATAGCTAACAAGGTATCATCATCCACGGTGTAAGGGGACATCAACCTAGAATAGGCCTTTTGAAATCTGTCATTGAAATTATCAATCAACTCTCCCTCACCTCATTTTATAGTAGCCAATTTATGATACAAAACACAAGGATCAATGGGTCCTCTAAATCTAGACAAAAATGCTTCTTCCATAAGTGACCAGGAAGAAACGTAGCCATTGGGTAAGTTTACATACCAGTTAGAGGCTTGCTCATTAAAGTTGTAGGGAAACAATCTACACACCACGTCCTTGTGTTCTAATCTGGCCCTAAAGCATGCCTCCTTGAATATTCTAATGTGGTCTTCTGGGTCTTGGTGTAGCTGGTATTTGGGACATATCTTTTCTGGAATTTTGGGCATCTCATTATAATCATTGAAGTGTATGGGTGACTGGTCATTGAAATAAGCCATTGGAGGTGCTTGAGCTTGACTTGGACCTGTGGGAATACCTAGATTTCCTGGGGGATTAGGATCCCTAGGAGTACCTGAACCAAGATTTAGAGATCTGAATGAAGATCTGTCAGGACTCGCAAAGTTATGAATGCTAAAAGGTGATCCAAGGGGTGTTCTAGATGAACTTCCTGCTTGCAATATTTTAGGATTCCAAATCAAAGGGCTCTTACTTCACCCTCTATCAGGTAATTGCACAAATATATCCCCTGAACTAGATCTAGATCTAGTCACTCTATCACTATTATTAGCCAGTTTGGAACAAAACCTAAGTCAAGTCGGCCCTCCTTGTAGTGCCAGAAAAATTGTTGGTGATTGTTTTGATGCAATCATAAGAATTAGTTAAAATTCACATAAAATGAACCAAAACTGACTTGAAAGATATGAAGAAATTGGTTAAGATTCACTTAATCCCAAGTTTAATATGGTCAGGTCTTGACCTGTTGGGCAAATTCAGTTGGTTGATGTGAAGCTGTAATGTTTAAGGGGCCTTACGTAGTTTAGGGTTTCTTGATGATTAACTGGACTCAAACTATTGAAAAAGATCATAAATATCAGCAAGTTTTTTTCATTCCTTTTGCATAAAATATTTACTGTGCTGCAAAACTTTTGAATGGTCTTCTTGAATTATTGCAACCTTCCTCTCTTAAATATTTATGAAAACTGTCTACTTTCAACTCTGTTATGCATGCTTTTTAGATGTGAGACAATTTCCTTTAGATTTCTATGTTTTAAGCTAAGTATTTTCAGATGGGTTGGGAAAAGTTAGACAGATCTAGTCTAAACTCCATTCATTCTACCAAAGGATCTAATTGTTCTATTATGCACTTTATAAGTATTGCAGCAAATTGATCTAATCCATAGAAAAAAAATCTTAAATGTAAGTTCTGAACATTTTCACAAGCATACACTTAAGATTGCAAGCTTTAAGAAAAAAATGTTTCAAACACAATGAAGAGCAAGAAAACACAGAAGATAGATGCAGAATTCTAGATTCAATTGTATTAGAAACAGACAGTCATATAAGATTTACAATGTCTGAATGACTCTTAGCTTCATTGATCAAACTACAGAAAACTTACAAGCTTTATACATACAGTAAGGAAGCTAGATGTTCCACGCATTCCTTATTGCAGACACAGGTGACCTCCTTCTTTTACTTCTAAACTGAAAGGTCCCTTTAATACAACTGCTAGCTATTTTCTAAAAATCCTTGTGTTTCTAAAATCCCTGTGTTCCTAAAATCCCTGTGTAAAGTTTTACAAATTAGAGAGGCACAATATATAGACTTTTTGATTGTCCTCAATACAACTCAAAACCCTAGTTAAATAGTGGTTCAAACCTTTGGCTATAGCAATAAATGCTGGAGAACAAGTCTCCCAAAATACCTCTGAGCATACATCCAATCTGGGCAAAATATGCCACTTAGAAACCCTAACAACTCAATAATAACTTATGTGGTCTGCTGCAGTAATGTCTTCAATTGCATTTTGTCATTCATAAATGAAGACCTTTGACTTCCTCGCCCTTCGTCCTTATCTTCCCCTACTCCTGAGATTGGATTTCCCTCCTCCGTGATGTCATCGTCATCAAGTTTCAGCCCTTCTTCACCTGCAAACCAGCAAAAAAAGATAAGCAATAAGTATTAACATTTAATAAACATGCAAGAAGGAAAACAATCTGCCAAATCTAGTCGTGACAGTGTGAATGCATTAATCAAGCCCCAAATCTATGAAAATTGAGTCCAAAATGCAAATACAGCATTAAACTGGTCGAGTCAACCATTGTTTGACCAAAAACATGCATTCAGGCCCTAAAATGCCCTTAAATTCTTATTGTTCTGTATTTCCCCATCTATCAGCATGATATCCACGTATTGGAGAGTCTAAGAAAATTTCATACTGATCACTCAACTCTTAGTGAAATAGCCTTATTGACTTGTGTTTCTTTCCTATCGGCATGACTTTCATTCATCGGCGCGGGCTTAATATTTCATTCCGATCGCCCACCTTACACCGATGCCCTTGTTCAAATTCTCTATATATCGTTCCCCATCCATCGGCGTGACAGAACACTATCGGCATGGGCTCAAAAATTTATACCAATCACTCAACTCTAGCCGATGCCTTCTTCTGTTATCGGTACCCTCTTTCCTCATCCATCGATGTGACGTAACACTATCGGCATGGGCTCAAAACTTTATACTGACCACTCAACTCTGGCTAATGTAGCCATAATGACTGGTATCCTCGCACTATCGGTGTGACCTACCTTTATCGGCGTGGTTAACAAAACCCTTACCGATAGCTCTTCTCTCTCTCTGATCACCATCGTTTGTCGCTGTGACTCCCGCCAATACCCTTCACTACTTTCTTTCCATCAACATGACATTGCCTATCAGCATGGGCTTAATTTTCTCCACTGATGGCCACTATTCGGCTGATGTGACTCCTGTCGATACCCTTAAATTCTTTCTATCAGCGTAACATTGCCTATCGACACGGGCTCAATTTTCTCCACCGATGGCCATTGTTTGGCCGATGTGACTCCCGCCGATACCCTTCACTACTTTCTTTCCATCGGCGTGGCATTGCCTATCGGCACGGGCTCAATTTTCTTTGCCGATGGCCACTATTTGGCCAATGTGACTCCCGTCGATACCCTTAAATTCTTTCTATCGTCGTAACATTGGCTATTGGCACGGGCTCAATTTTCTCTGTCGATGGCCATTGTTTGGCCGATGTCTTTCATTATTCGGCTAAGTCCTTTCTTCTATCGACGTAACATAAGATATCAGCGAGACAATTCAGAACTTCACCGATACCAAAAGTCACATCGATAGCAATACATATGCAACTCCCCGCACCATCGGTAGGACCAAACCCTTCGACTTGAAATTATCATCCAACTCTGATAGCCACAGTTAGGCCGATACTAAATGCTTATCGGCGAAACACAGGATATCGCCAAGACAAAACAACCCTCTACCGATATCAAAAGTTAGGCCGATGAGGGGGTGGGACCTACGCACCGTTCACTTTGTATCCAACCTTACATACAAGCAAGGATACATACAAGGATCCTCCTTATTTAATAAACTTCCGGGTCCACGCATGCATGAAGTGCCCTGTATATTTTACCTGCTAGACATACAAACATGAGATACAAAGTGGACTTAAAACAACAATTTTCTTTGACCTAAAATTACTTCGGGTGCACTTGTATGTATATATCAAAACTTTCACCAAATGCATACAAGGAAAAAGAAAAAACAGACGGCCTTGTATATGAAAGTGATATACAAACCTGAATGTACATTTTATTAAAATGATCATATCTTGCAAAATATGGCAAATTTTAAGATGTTTCAAAAAACAACCCTAGCTCATTTTGCACAAGGAATCCAACCATATCATGCACTGGTACTAAAAATGCATTTTTTCTCTATTTTTAACAAAGTTTGCAATTTTAACCCTTCTTTTTCCCTTTACCACCAAGCAAAACAACACACACAGAAGCAAAAGCAACAGCCACAGCAGGGGTCCTCATTTTGCTAAGGAGTAAAATGAGGTGTGTTGTGAACATCACAACAGGTATGTCTATACCGGAAGTCAGATTGAAGAGTGTTTTGGTCTGGTGAGCAAGAATAGAGCATGCAGCAAGGTCTGACAATCAGGTCTGGATCTCTCAGATGATGTATCTCAACAAAGTATGGACTTGGGGAAGTCAAGAGGAGTACCATGACTGCTACATTCCAAAGATTGAGCCTTCGGTGATGAAAGAGTGAAAAGATATGAGCACCTAAATGTTCGGTTCCTGTTTAGTAGAGTAAACTGAAGAAGAACTAACCGACAGAGCATCAGACCTTAAACCGGATGAGATATTGATGGTGATCAAGTTTCTTGAGGGATCATTCATGGTTGGTTGGCATGATTGATGACTTCTATAACTATCTTTTTGATACGCATCACTTAGTAAGCATGGATTCAGCTAACAGACCAGAGTTTGGGAAAATCTTGAGTATTCCGGATGATGACTAGAAAGATGTTAAGATCCTTAATGTGGATATATTCTCCAGATGGATTTCGGTATGAAGGTGTGTGTGGTGTGTAGTGAAGTGTGAAGAAAAGTAGAGAGCAGTGTGGAAGCATCAATATAGGTCCAGTATGTGACAGAACAACAGCACTAAAGCAAAGGAAGAATGAAGTGTAGTAGATCAGTATATTAAGCCTAACTAGAACTGAACCTCAACATATGTGGATGCTTCTCATCAGTTCAAGTACTTGGTTTGTTTCTATAAACTATTGTAGGCAGTGAGCCTCTTGTGAGCAGTGTCCTCGGCAGTGAGCCCTAATTGGCAAGTGTCATTTTGTACTTCTATTCTTTTAACAGAGAATACAATCTTGGGTTAGTCACCCCGTGGTTTTTCCCTTAACAAGGTTTTTCATGTCAAAATCATTATGTTATGTGTGTTAAGTTTATTTCTGCTCTCATGGTTATGTATGCTTATATGTTTTGATGTTGCACTAATTGTTAAAGAAGAACAGAAAGTTAAATTATTTAAGATAACTGATTCACCCCCCTTCTTAGTTATCTACCTTGTTTCCAACAACAACAACATGCTGCTGCAATAGACTCTACTTCTACAGTTGACAAAGATATCGAATCTTGTTTCGTGCTCATCCATGAGACCAATCTATTACCCAAGAAGAAGGCACCTCCACTTGTACTCTTTCTGTCATCAATATCTCTGGCCTAATCTACATTTGTATAAGAACTGAGAGTGAAATCATTGTCCTTTTGATACCATAAGCCATAATTTGGAGTACCTTTCAAATACCTTAGGATTCTCTTAACTATCATCACATGTGATTCTCTTGGATCAACTTGAAACCTAGCAACAAGACAAACTGCATGCATAATATCAGGACTGGTTTGAGTTAGATAAAGCAATCCTCCAATCATGGATCTGTATTTTTCTGATCAGGCTTAGGTGATTAATCAACTTTGGTCAACTTGCAACCAGTCACCATCGGAGTACATACTAGTTTAGAGTCTTCCATCCCAAACTTCTTCAACAACTCTTTGACATACTTAGACTAAGATATGAAGATTCCTTTATCTAATTAATTAATTTGCAGACCCAAAAAGAAATTCATTTCACCAAACATGGACATTTCAAATTCACTTTTCATCTCGCCGAAAAACCTTATGCACATACCTTCATTTCCTCCAAAGATAATGTCATCAACAAAGACCTCAATAATCAAGATCTGTTCATCATTGATTTTGAAGTATAGATTGCTATCTGCAATACCTTTACTAAATCCCAATTGCAATAAATACCTATCTAACCTTGCATACAAGGCTCTAGGAGCTTGTTTAAGTCCATATAATGCTTTCTTCAACTTGCATACCATATCACCTTGATTTGACAATTGGAATCCATTCAGTTTCTCAATGTATAATTCCTCTTCTAATTCACCATTCAGGAAGGCAGATTTCACATCCATCTGATATACCTTAAAATTTTTGTGAGCTACAAATGCTAGAAACATTCTGATTGCTTCAATCCAAGCTACTGGGGAAAAGGTTTCTTCAAAATCTATCCCTTCAATTTGAGAATATCCTTTACATACAAGTCTTGCTTTATTCCTTACAACTTCTCCATTTTCATTCAGCTTGTTCCTGAATACCCATTTAGTTCCAATAACATTTTTGTCAGCAGGTCTAGGAACTAATTCCCAAGTTTCATTCTTCTCTATCTACAATATTCTTCCTCCATTGCCTTTACCCAGTTTTCATCATTGCATGCTTCATGCATAGTTTTTGGTTCAATCTTTGAAAGCAAACAGTAATTGACTTGTTCCTCTATAACTCTTCTTGTTAGCACACTTTTGTTCTTGTCACCTATAATCTGATCTTTAGAATGATTGATCCTTACATACTTGGGAGTCTTGACAACACTTTCTAGAGCCTCTTCTTCATCTTGACTATCTACTTGCTTATCTTTCTCTTCAATTACTATAGTCACAGGTTCATCTAGTTCATAACAATTTAGGTCTGATATTCTTTCTTTGCCTTCATCTACCTTCTCATTTGCACTCTCAACAATCTTTTTGAGCCTTTTGTTGTAGCACTGGTAAGCCTTACTCTTGGTAGAGTATCCAAGAAGGATTCCTTCATCACATCTTGCATCAAACGTTCCTAGATCTTCATCTCTCCTGATATAAAATTTTCTTCTGTGGGAATTCTTCCATACCACAATTCATAGGGAGTTTTAGTACCATTACCTTTCACTTAAACTTTGTTTTGAATGTAGACAGCAGTGTGAATAGCTTCTTTCCAAAAGACTTCCGACAGACCTTCTTCCTTCATCATTGTCCTAGCAGCCTCCTGCACTGCCCTACTCTTCCTTTCCACAACTCCATTCTACTGAGGAGTCCTAGGTGTAGACAGTTGTCTTTTTATCCCATGCTCTTCATAGAAAATGTTGAATTCATTTGATGTGAACTCACCTCCTCTGTCAGACCTCAAGCATTTGATCTTCAAATCTATTCATTCTCAACCATTGCCTTGAAAGATCTTAACTTCTCTAGGGCTTATGATTTATCTCTTAGAAAAGTAACCCAATTCATTCTAGAATAATCATCAATAAGCAACATGAAGTACATGTCACCTTGTAGACTTCTCACCCTTGTAGGACCACAGAGATCTGTATGCACTAGATCCAGCAAACTGATAGAAAATTGTTCTTTGCTCTTGAAACTTGTCCTTGTCTGCTTTCCCAACTGACATTCCTTACAAATTGAGTTTGAGGGTTTCACAAGTTTTGGTAAATCTCTCATAGTCTGACTTGAACTAATATTTACCAGACTATCAAAGTTTATATGACACATCCTTCTATACCACAGCCAACATTCATCTTCTTGATCCAATAAACAATAATCATTAGTTCCTCTCAATTGATAGATGTTACCTTTTGTCTTCTTACCAGTAGAAATCACAGTTCCAGAACTTTCTATGATTTTACACCCATTATCTTTGAATCTTAGATCATATCCTTTGTCACACATCTAACCAACACTCAAATGATTATGTTTCAAACCCTTTACATATAGAACATTGTCAGTATTATGCTTTCCATCAAATGAAATAGATCATTTTCCACAAATCTTACCAACTGCATTATCTCCAAACCTAACCAGTCATCCATCATACTTTTCCAAACTTACTTTTGTCACTGGTCATGTGATGTGAGCATCCACTATCAATAATCCATTCATCCTTATCTTTCTCAACCTGAATAGCAAAGCACTTTCTTCTACTATTTTTTCATCCTTCAGACAGCTAGCAAAATTAGTAAACACAGGATCTTCTTTAATAGTAATAAACATGCATTCATTTGCACTAGTATTAGCATCATCAAATTCATCATCAGTCACCCCTTCATCATCAAAATCTCTAACATAGTAGCATTTCTTTGGAACTCTAGGCCTGCTCTCATATTTCTTCTTATTTCTTTCAATTCTTTCAGGACATTTGGAAGCATAATGACCTACTTTACCACAAGAGAAACATTTTAAAGGTAATTTACCTTTGAACTTACCAGAGCCTCTTTGTAACTTGTTAACAAAGTTAGCTTCAATTTCATCAAAGTCATCATCCACTTTGTATTTCTTAGCTCTAGAGATCTCTGTTGAAATACTAGCTTTAAAAGTACTGGCAAACATCACCAAATTCTCTCATCTCAAAGGCTATAAGCTTTCCAAGTAACTGATCTCTGTCAATAGTTTTCATAGCCATGAATTCTTCAATTGTAGCTACCTTGTGACTATATGACTTTGGTAGTGATATGAGAATTTTCATTACAACTTCCTTATCACCAAGAGTTCCACCCATACCCTTTTATTCCAGTGACAAGCTCATCAACTCTTTGCTTAAAAGTTTTTATGTTTTCATCTTCATTCATCTTCAAACCCTCATATTTCACTTTTAGACTTTGTAGCTTGGCTTCTTTTACAGAGTCATCTCCTTCATACAGACTTTTCAGCTTCTCCCATACCTCATTTGTAGTTTCAAGGTCCACAACTTTTGTCAACACTGAGTCACTTAAGGAACTTAACAGAGCATCCTTTTCTTTGACATCCACCTCATATTCTTTGATTTCATCTTCAGTCATCAAACCATTTGGAGGCATGGTATATCTTGCTTCTACAGCTTTCCATACTTTATAACCAAGACAAAGAAGATGGCTTTTCATCCGTACCTTCCAAAGAGCATAATTTGTCCCATCAAAATGGGAAGCTTCCTTCTTATAAGACATCTTGGATCTTCCTCAAGATGTTAGGATTTCTTCAAAGGAACCTTGCTCTAATACCAATTGTTGAACTACACCAAACAACTGAGAGGGGGATGAATCAATTGTCCTAAAACTTTTAACCAGATGTGATCATCAACTTATCAATTACTTATATTCAGATATAACCATGAAAGCATCAAATGAGAATCTCAACACAAAAGCATAAACAACACATGAGACACTAGATTTTTATGTGGAAAATCCTAAGAGGGAAAAAACATGGTGGGTGTTATCCCACATAAATATATAAGTTATATCAATACCAAAAAATAGAGGCTCACTACCTACAGGGCTCACTGCCCAAATTGCTCACTACAAAGAAAGGCTCACTACCAAAGGGTGGCTCACTACCAAAACAAGGCTCACTGCCAATGGGTTGAACTGAGATAACAACATCTACTCCATGCCAAGGTTTAGTTCCATTGAAGCGCAAACACCTCTACTCTGCTCTGCTGCCTTACTTCACTTTATCTTCATAGCTTCCCACTTGGATACATTTTTATGACTCAATTAAAAGTATTTATACACTACATCAACCTTGGAAAGATCATCAAGGTTAGAATTACAATCATCAACTATTGAAACAATCTCCAAGGTCAACATTACAAACATACATAAAATAGGTCTAGACCTAATACAAATTTAGCTAAGGAAAAGATGTGAAAATGTATGCAGATCACACCATGCCTTAGTTGGGACCTAAACACAATCTTTCACACTACAACACACTATCACAATCTTTGATGCATCTTTGTAGATGATGAATTCAACCAGGTCAGCCAAGACTGATGTTAACACAAGTATTCTCAAGAACACACTTCATGCACAATCTGAATTCCACCTTGCGGACCAATCTGAATGCAGGAGCATGGTCAGGAGACATCCACAAGCACATTGTAATCACCAGGAACAACTGCACGATCTCTAACAACTTAACCAATAAGATTCTTCAAACTGGAGCACAAGAACAACACTGTCAGCCACCGTCATGAGTAAAAGATAGCTTGCGAACCACTAAATCATGAACCATTACACTTGAAGGTATTTAACATCATCAAAGACTTACTTCCATAGCTATAGACCAAAATACTTCAATGCGGAGGAATGCGGAGAAAAAACACTTTCTCCCTATCACCACCAAACACACAGAAACATTTGTTTTTACTCTGGTGAACATAACTCTCTCAATTCTTCATGCCAGAGGCTTGAACCCAAAATATAACATTTTTAGACAGTCTTCTAAATAACTTCCAATCTATAGGTAAAGATATTTATTCTACAGGAAATGCAGAGTATTTTTAGGACTATTCTTCTACATGTAATGCACTATTTCTACTGCAACACATTGTTATCACCGAAGGGGCTAATTTTCTCATTATCCTCAACAAAGTAAGAGTACAGTTGACATCAATGACAACACACATATGTTGACATCAATGACAACACACATATGTTGACATCAATGACAACATCGATTAGGCACATACTTGCAACACTTATATCTAGGTTATCAAATGAAGGTCAAGTTTGATTATCACCCAATTCCATTCTAACACTTACTAATATTTCAAGAATCAAATTCATACACATAATTATGCATAACATCATAATCAACATAAAATAAGTCCAATCGTATCCCAACCTAGGACAATAGTAATCATCATATCTTCATAAGGCAATAGTTATGCAAAGCCTTGATATTGTCCTAAAAGATGTCCTACTATAAAAGAATCAATGATATTAAGTATCATAACTATATTATATATTATAACATCTTTCTTGATGCAACTCAACATGCATTACCAAGGGACTCACAAAATCATTATCTAAAACCTCAAAGAATTATAACCATAATTATAGACATGCTTTAACCACTTAATGAATCACTATTATAGGAGACAAATGTTGCTATGCCCCTAGGACAACCACTGGTGTTTAAGGGAACAAATCACAACATGCATAACACTTCAATTATAAAGCATAAATCATCCAAGGTTAATTATTATTCACCCACCTGAGTGGATAATTCAAATTTAGATACTATTTAGGGAGGTAATTGTGAAGAGTACTTGGCTCTAGAGACAACGTGAACGTGTTTCTAATTTAGGTGCTAAAATCTTCCCTCCTATAAGTGACGTGAAGTCCTATGGCATGCATCTTACTCTAGCATCACCATCAAATACAGATAGCCATAGCAACTAGCACCATGGATTCCATGATGAACTTTGGCCTCATAAAACATATTGAGGCTACATAAACACCAATTATTGCTACTCCATATGCAATACATGTACGCTCAAAATTGTGACTCTAGTTGCCTGGGGCTATTGGCTTAGGATATGGACCCTTCCCTCCTTGCCACAAGGTGATCCTCCACGTGACTCTCGCTCACGTGGAAGTAGCCAGTCGAGAGGAGGCAAGACACGATGGGGTCTAGCTTGTTGGAGAGCTAGACTTCATGGAGAGGGTCAGCAAGTACTACAGCCTTTGTTGTTGTGTGCTAAGTTGAATGTCTCGTTCGATTGTAGTTGTAGTTAAAATAACCCTATGACCTGAAGGGTCACTAGTTTCTCTTCTCCTATTGGGGTTTCTTAGATTCTACCTCTATGTGGGTAAGTGATTTTGTTCATTTATGTCCTCTTGTCTTTGTATGCATTGAAGGAGCTCTTGTTGTATCTGGAGTTGTCTAGTTTCTTCTAACAACAAGAGGACAAATGTGTCTCCTTGTGGTAGAGTAAAGGCTTCTTGTTGTGGTCATGGATTGATCTCCTCAATCTCATCATGGATAGCCATCACCCACTCTCCTCTTACTCCTAAGCACATTCGTGAATCAGGATAGAGGTAGATGTGTGATTACTAACCTTAACTAGATTTTAGGGTTCTGACCTAGGGTTTAGTTGACCTAGGGTTTGACTTGTGTTTTACCTTGTGATGTGATGAAGGGTTTGATTGGATCATTTAACCATGGTTACCTCGTGATGGTATCAAGGGTTTGCAAGTTTGTCTATTCTAGGGTTTTTATATGCATGCAAAGCTAAATGATATGCAAAACATTTTTTGTGCTTTTTTAGTATTTTGCAAATGAAAAGTGCTTTTTAATCTATGAAAGGGAAATATGAATGCAATCTAATATGTTTTTCCTAATGCAAGTTCAATCTATGTTTTTGGGTTTTCGATGGTTTTGAAGTAATCTAGTCGAAAAAAGAGGAAATTGCTTCTTCTAATAATCTAGATCTTGAATTATGAAAATAATTAATCTAACATGCAAGACCTAATTATCAAGGAAAAAGCAATGATTTATGGTTCCCAAGAGCAAATTTGGTTTTCTAATTACTATGAATTGAATAAAACAATGAAGGAATCTAGGAGAAATGAAGATTTGTGTGACCCCACTACCCTCAGAAATCCTTGATATCGGCAACCTCGAGTCCTTTTGTAGTAGCGGGAGATCCTCTTGATGACAAAATAACACAAAGAAGAAAAAAGAATCTTTGATGAAGATTGTATGAGCTCAATGAGAGCTTTGGTTGAGCACAATGACATAGAATGAAGCAATGTAATGTTGCTTGGTTGAACAATGAATAAAGCAAAAGGCACCTTTGTCCTGTAAGAGCATTTGAATGCTAAGTTGGAGAGCAAAAACTGGCAAGAGATGTGTGCACAATGAATTTACCTCTCTTTGTGCTTGAGGGAGGGATGTATTTATAGGTTTCAGGAATGGGATTGATTGAGAAGTTAACTCATTTGATTGATGAGTTAACAAGGATGATTGGAGAGTTAACAAGGTTGATTACCCAGTGAACTCAGCTAACTATGGAGTGATAAATCAATTATAGATTATCACTGAAGAGGAAATGGAGGTGAGGGAATGCATGAGATTGATTGAAGAGTTAATTTGAGATCAAATGGAGCTAATTATGCATGTGTGGGTGCATGAAATAGTTAACTCCATATTAGGCATAAAAAATCATGCAAACTGGAGAAAAACGAGCAAAAATGGAGTTAAAATGAGTAAGAAACTCAAGTTTTTCCATGGCTGAAAATATGACAGGGTTACCCCTTTTGCCAGTAGGGTCACCCCTGGGTGACTATGGGTCGCCCAGGGAGATCCAGGCTGGATAGGGTCTTTTGCAGAAAAGCAGGTTGGGAAATGAAAGAAGAGAAGAAAAGGAGGGGTTCTGCCTCTGGAAACAGGTCAATCATGTGTAAGAATCCAAATCTCCACTTGCACCTGTAGGATCTTCTAGGAGAAATATGGAAATAATAGGGGGAGATTTGGATTTGGTTGAGCGGAACTGAAAACTAAAAATGGGAGATGGATAGGGAGACCTCTAGAAGGCTTCTAGGAGGTGCACAGGATGAATAACATAGGGTAAAGGTGAAAACTCACCTACAAGACACTCATAAGGCTTAGGAGCAAGGTCGAAAGCTTAGAAAATGTAAGTCAACAAGTGTCACAACAAGTGTTGAAAAGCGTTGCAAACAGGGAGAGAGAGAAATTGACAAAGAGGAAACAACACAAGACAAGAAAGAGGACATGTCATCAAGAGGTTTTCTACTCAAAGGACATTACTTCATGCTTACATGTACATGAAAAGGATTTGAATCATCATAGGGGTCCTCATGGAGGTTGTGCATGATTTTTGTGCTTATAGTACCCATACAGGAGAATAGGAGAGCTATTATTGTGCCAAGAAAAGCCAAATATTGGAGGTTTCACACTATTGTACTCTTACTTAATGGACATCCTTCCTTGTGACAATTTAGAAGATTTCTCCCTAGAACTCCTAGAGGCATATATTTGAGATGCATCACCTTAAGCGACCATGGAGAGATAATTCCCATTGGCCTCCACTTCACGAGCATGCAAGAGAGTCAAAAGACCAAGTATAGACAATGACTTGGATGAATACTTCTAATAAACTCCCCATAAGCTCAACCTTGTCAATGCCCACCTCTGCCAATTATGCAAGATAGTTCACCCCTTTCTACTCGATCTTCTCCATGTTGGGAAGATCATTTTCTTCAAATTGTCATTCTAGTTCCACTAGACTTCATTGTGTTTTTTGAGGATCTTCTTGTCCTCCAAGGAAGACCTAAAAGCACAAGCTTGGAGTTTTATCCACAAACCAGTTTGACCATTCCAAGTAGAAACTATCCACAACTAGTATCATGGGACATACTTGTCTAGCTACCAAAAATGCCTCTTTAGAGCTCCTATGGTAGCTCGGGAGGGGCACTACACATTCAACACATATCACATCTATCATCCCCTCCAAATACAACTCACTATTAAGTGTGGAAATGGCTACAACATCTCACTCCTTGTGACCCCTCTATAGCAATCCATTTGCAAGAGCTACAACTCTATCTAGGAAATGCATTCTAGTTTTGTGTGTAGGCCCACGTATTGTTACAACCATGTCTACACATACTTGTCTTATAATCTTTAGAGAATAACCCACATGGCTTCTACCCTGAGACATTATGATAGATATGCAGAAATTGTGATGTCAAGTTCTCCACCATTGACTATTGCACGTATGTTTTATGTACTAACACAAATCTCTATGATTGTAATCTCATCCTCCACACCATATCTGTAATCCTTTTCTATAAACATATTTATTATGTATAAGGGATGCCATGCCTTCATAATGGCATGGTAGTTACTCTTCCCATCCCTACCATAACTCTATCTCATCCTCTCCCTATCTTGCATCCCTTCTATCATATCTATCTTTTAATGGCTGCAAGTATAGGCCCTTACATACTAAATGGAATTGTATACCCTCCTTTAATACTTTTGTCTCCCCTCCATTTAATTATTTTTTTAATTTTTCATACACGCAATGTCTAGTGTATACGTGGACCTACCATGAGGGATGTAACATCTTTTTGCAAATTTTTATCACTATTATGTTAGGGTTAGCTAGTTGAAATTTTGGTTTTTATTTTCTTTTTTAATTTAGGGTTTGGAGTACAAAGTGTTGGCAATATGTGTTATCATTGATGCAACTCTATATGTGTCAAGTTGAAGTCAGAGTTGAAGCTGAAGATAGGTGGAAGATTTGAGAGAGATGGTTTGACATATGATCAACATAATTAATACAGTGGAAGATTTGAGAGAGATGGTTTGACTAAGTTAAAGACATAGGGTCATTATGCTTAAGGCAGGTCAGTCCGGAAGACCTAGAAGATGAATAAAAAGTTGTCTAAGTGTGATGCAATGATCATTCTAGTGTCTAAGCATGATGCAGAGGTGAATACACTTGTTCTAACATGTTTCTTATATCCTTACATTTATATCATATCAATTTGAAGTACCGCACTTAGAGATAAATTGCAGAAGTTTGGCTAAGGCTTTCATAGTGTATATCCTAAGGTAGAGTTATAGTATTTTGGTCCGTATTCCTCCGCAGTGCAAGATTTAGTCTTAAAATTTTGAAGATAAGTAGAATGATATATGAACATGCTATATCCAATATTTCATCTCATTACACCTTCAGCAAAGAAAGTTATAAGTGGTAGAGTTTTGGACTGTGACTTGACAGTGTAAAGCAATGGTGGAGACTTGATGGAATGCTCTGCATTCCTCTGGAAGAGAAGTTATGCCCATGCAATTTTGCAAATATGTTTGGATATGTGTATTGCACACTACCTTACAATATCAGGTGTTCTTATGGTCCACAAGGTCAGCCTTCAAATGATAGAAGTAATACAGACAGTTCCGGATGCAGAAGTACTCTATAGAACACATATTTGAGTACCTATAGAAGATAGAAAGTATATAGATCAGCTATAGGAGCTTGTGAAGAGATTCTACATGCCCTAATGTATCTTAGGTTTGAACCATGTGCAAATCCTTCTTATTTCATGTACTGCACAAGGTGCTCAAATCATCTTGAGTCATGTATACATAAATACTGATCATAGTGCAACTGACTCAAATGTCTCTACATTCCTCCAAAAATGATAGATATGATTGTATCCATCTAAGAATATGTTCATAATGTTGTACAAGTTCATTTATGTGTATTTCAATTGACTTGGTGGTCTGCAATGCAATATCCCAAGTTTTTATGTGTCACAGTCACTCTGGAATGCCGTGTTTTCATCAGTTCAAAATGTTTCTTGTTTTGCGGAAACATATATTGGTTAGATACTTCAAGAGAATGGTGTATAGATAGTGTTGAGAAGATACATGGTTGAAATCTTGGTCCTCATAATGTTTGTTGCTTCTCCCTGATGATGTGAAGATGTTCAGCTAGTAGTGGTATTGTTGTTTGGGCCGACAATCTAGTTTATTTCATGTGCGGTGGATCCTGATCAGTGGTTTTAAGATTGATGAAAGTGTTATGATGTAATTTAACCTTGTTGTGCTATGTGAAGTGATCTGCAACTCAAAATGTATTTGTTCCAAGATGACCCACACAAAATTACACGTTTCATCTTAAGGTCTTTTTGATGCCGACCTAATTGAGGTTTTACGTGGTTGTAGAGGATACATATATATAGAAGAACAAATCATTTGTGGAAGATGAATGAGAGTGTGAATGTGATAGAGAAGAATGAGAAGGATGAAGTGTGTAAATTCAGTATGATGAAATATTTGTGCAGAAAAGGAGGACTGCAAGATCAAGATAAGTCAAATTCTTTTCTCCCGAGCGATCCTCCAGACTTCTCCAACATCGTTTGATCACGCCATCAATGGATCAACCTAATTCATCGCTATCAAACCTAGGGTCTCAAAGTTTCAGATGGTTAAGTTTTCTATTTTTCATTTTCCTTTCCCCTTCTTCGCCATTTATAATGAGTATCATTAGATCTTTGTTGTTAGGTTTTCGTTATGTTTTGTTGTTTTAGTGGTTGTTTTCTTTTTGTATGTAAAGTCTATTTATGATATGTATTGGATTTGTTTTCGCTACCCTAGATTTTGTCTAGAAACCTCTAAGTTTTTTACCGCTTAGTCCCTCAAAAACCCTTGTCATATACCATTGTGTGAAACCGGCGATTTCTACCAACCCTGCTAAAGACACCTTACCAATGTGCGAAGACGGCGGATTTCGCCGCCGATGTATAAACCCGCAACACCTTACCAATGTGCATAATCGGCTAAATTCACCGATTGATACATGACTTAGGAGATTTGTATCTGGTGTATGGGCGGGTGGTTTTGCCGTCTTTACACGAGGAATCATTTTCATATTCCATGCAATAGCGGTCATTTTCGCCACCCTTACACCAAAACCTGAAACTCTTCTAACTTGCGAGAGCGGTAGAAAACCCCGCCTGAGCAAACTTTTGCCAAGTTACATGCACAAGCGGTGAAATCCCCCGCCCCATCATTTGAAGTTTTGAACTCCCCATTACATGCAAGAGCAGACATTTTGACCGCCTGTGCTTGTTAAAAAAATCTCCAAGTGCATGCAGAAGCGGCTGTTTTCACCTCTTTTACACATATGAATTCTTCCAACTTGCAAGAGCGGTCAATACACCCGCCCAAGCACATTTCCTTGATTTTTCCCTAACATTGGAAAATTCATTTTTCAAAGCCGAAAGCCCTCTTTCACCCTCGCCTCGATTTACGCACTCAAACCCTTTTAACGCATGCTTTCCCATCCATGATCGTCAAAACGCAGTTGACCCAGTTTATCCCATTTTCCCCTAACTGCGAGCTCATGGCTTTTTACAGTTCTCAATCAGCATTCGTGGTAGTTTTTGAGTTCACAGTTTTCCCCAGGGCTCATGTCAGAATCATCTCCTTCAAAGTCCAGAGCCATGAAGTACAAGTACCAGGGTGTCTTTCCGGTAACGGCAGTTCAGTCGAATGTCGATGAAATCAGAGACACTGAGATTGGACACGTAGATATGGTTGAGTTCATAGATAGAACTAAACAAGCAAACCCCTCCCGGCATATGCAGAAAATCATTGACAGCAATATCCATTTGGTAGCATCCTTTCCTGTCAGTGCTCATAATCCAGAATTTGTTCTACAAGTGGCTAACCACTACAATAGGGACACTAGAGTTGTGACAGACTCACAGGGGAATGTTATCATGAGATTGGATGCAGAGTTCATGGACAAAATCTTCATGTGTCCACCACTTGAAAATGTCGGGCAAATTGATTTTGCTCAAGGTCAGTAAGATTATGACAATGATTTGGAATCTGCTAGGAGGCACATAAACAGCAAATGGATAAAGATTCCTAGGGCAACTTTGACCAGATGGCCAAAAGACCTTCACAGGAGTGATTTTGTGGAGGAAGTGTGTGATCTGATTACTCTGTTGAGTCGCGTCAGAGGACTACCTTCTGCCTCCAAATTCCAGGAATGGATGTACACTTACATCAAGGTGATTCTACGGGGTAATCAGAAGATATTCTGGGGTGAACAGATCAGTAATGCTTTGCACGAGCAACTGGTAAGGGTCAACACTACTTTAAAATTTTACATGACCTCTTACCTTGTCTACGCTGCTGCAAGTATGAGGAACTTTCCAGGTTTGACCTAGATAGGGGACAGGAGATTGGTCCCAATATATGAATACTACCCCCAAATCACTCTGAAGGGGTCAATTCACCATTTCAGAAGAGTCAATGATGCATTCTTCTCAGTTTTCATGTGCTTGTGGGATGGTACACTGGTTCAGAGAAGAGTTTCAGATGAGGCATGGCAAGTTGTAAATTCTTTCGGTTGTTTGTTCCTACAATTCCACACCTTCACTTATCTTCGGGTGGGATACTATCCTAGTTACCCTTACATGCTGCCACGGTATCCCAGTGATCGCATTGTTCTTATGGAGCTTTGCAGACAACTGATTGTGGTTCATAATAAACAGATGGAGCTCAAAAAGTTAGGAATAAAGTTTCCTATTGAAATTGGGAGGTATTCAGTTCAGTCTGCAAACAAAGCTAAGATAATTGACTCCGAGTTGCAGTTAGTCACCATGAAGACCTACAAGAAGAGAAATCATTTCAACTTCAGAAGAGTCCAAGACAAGATCAAGAGGAAGTCAAATTTTCATGAGCCAGTGGTGGAAGACATATGGGCAGATCTCAGGACCCAAAATGAGATCAGAAAATTGGATTTCTGTAGGCTTCATCTAAGCCAAATTGAAGAACTGGGACTGGCTGATATTCCAGAAGGAATGGAGGACGATGGAGATGTCCTAGATCACAAATACGAGGCAAAGAATGTGGAAGCTTCACCTCTCCCAGAGGTGAAATGGTCAGTCAAGGAAGAGACATCCATCAGGAAAAGATTCCAACCTATATTAGCAAACACCAACTTGTGGTTGGAAGGTAAAGGGATCAAGTTGAAAGAGTTCCTTACAGGATCCGAAGAGGGGACACAGGAGCAAATAGGTAAGAAGGTTGAGAACCGAACCAAGAACAAGAGTGATACCCCTTCTTCCTCCAAGGTACACAAACCAAAGATCAAATTCGTATCCAAGGGAGGAAAGAAGAAGGAAACCACAGAGGTTTCAGATGCCACTAAGTCAGATATTGAAGACATCACTGATGACCATATGGAAATTGAGGATGTTGAGATTGAAGAACAAAATGTTCAAAAGTCTAAAGATAAGGTATCTGATGAAGCTGAACAAAGTGAAGATGAAGGTACAGAGGTAGAGCGACTTGATAGTTCTTCATAGACTCCTGTGAAAGACCTTCCTTCTGATACACAAGCTCTTACACCCCCTCCTCATGTTTCATTTTCTGATAGTTTGCCAGTGATTTCTAATGTTCCTCTTTCTCCCATTCTTGTTGTTTCTTCTGACAATACTCCTCAATCCATGAGGGCTAGTCTTGGGACCATTTTTTATTCTTCTGGTTCCATTCTGAGTTTATCTTCCCCTTCTTTTGATATCAGAGAACAGACTATTTTGGAGAACCTTCTTGATGCTTCACAAAAGGTGATTGATACAGGTGTTGTGTTCACCAACACAAGTCCAATTGTCACCATCACGGGTATAAGCACGGAGCCAACCAAGCAAGTAGTGGATCCCCCTCCAGTTGTCGATGCATCAATACTTCCTCCATGGCTATCTGCCTACACTCCAAAGAGGAAGAAACAAGCTATCTCACCTGATGAGGTTGACATTGAAAAGCTGTTGCCCGTGAAAGCTAAGAATCAAAAGAAGAAGCCTAAGACTGTTTCTAGGCTAGTCACTGAAAAAGGAATCACATATGCCGAAATTGCCAAACCTCCTGAAGATGCCACAGTTGATACTTTTGACGTGAGCAGTTATGTCATTTCAAGGGTTGAACTTGGTAAAGTGACTCATGAAGGAGTCAAAGCAGATTTCCAAACCACGGCCACTACTCTACTGGAAAAGTATGATGAAGCCAAAAGGGAAAAAGAGCAATACAAAGCAAAAGCAGAACAATTGGCTGCTGTCCTTCAGAAAATAGTGAAGTCATCAGAGATAGTGGAACCAATGGCAGTGACAGTGGAAGATCCACTGATACAGAAGGTTGAAAAAGCCCAAGCTAGAGGCAAAATAGTGGGAGATGTAGTGGAGTGGTTGTTGGCCCAAGGACGAGTTCTGCTGAAGACTGCTGTGGAAAGAAAGGAGAAAATGGACAAGGCCAAAGCTGAGCTGGATAATCTGGTGGATCTACTTTCACAAGAGCTGCAAGATCAGGAGGAGAGTCTAGAAGAGTGGACAGAGATGAAGAAGATCAAGATAAAGAATTTGATCACCATAGGGGTCGTCACCAACAGGGAATCATATCTCAAAACCAAGGAGACTCTAGCTCATCGTATTTTCATAATAAAGAGTCTACTTGAAGATCTGTGTCAAGCTCGAGAAGCCAGTGAAGATAGTGATGTCACACTCCTACATCAGCTGGAAGAACTTCCTTGCACCCTGACAAGGGAAGATCATAGCTTCCTCATGGCACAGGAAATGATAAATTCTTTTGAAGAAATGGTACAAAAGAAATTTGAAGAGGAAGCTCCCTCTGTGCTCTCAATGGACAACCTGTATGATCAACATTCGACTCTAGAGAACCTGAAGGATAATTTAGAAAAGCATGAAAAGGCAATAAAGGCAGTGAAAGATTCAATCCTCCGAGCTCGCACCATCTCTGAAAACACAGCAAAACCAGATGCATGCGAGATGTCAGTTGTTCAAACCATGTATCAGAACTTCCTAAGGAACAAGGATGGAGGAAGCTAATGCCTTAGCTTATTTTTCTTAGTTTTTATGTAAATGGAATTTTGTTTTGGACATCTACACATGTAATTTTCCAAAATGTAATTACATGTGAGACAAGAGAAGTCATAAGTCAAATAGGACTCTCTTGTTGAATAAGTCAAATTAGTTATAGATTTCCTAGATTTTCTCGAGGTCTTTCCCTATAAATAAAGGGGACCTCTTTTGTAAATATCTATCTTTGGTCTATTGCAAGAAAACTCTGGTGAATTGAGAATCAAATCAAGACTTTGTGCTTTTTGTGAAAATCAATATTCAAATATTTATCAATACAAGAAAGCAAGTTCAATTCCAATCTTTGTCTTGGAATTATTTGTGTTGTGATAGTTTTGTTCTTACGTCTTGCTATCACAATCTTATTTGATAATAATTGAAGTGTGGAGTTTGTTACAAGTGATTGAAGAGCGCTCTTAATTTGATTCTGGTAAACTTTGTGTTATCAAATCAGTTGTGGGTTATATGTTCATGTTTGTGAAAATACAATAGTTTGGAGACTTTGTGCTACAAGTTGTTCTATTTGATTTACTTTTATCACCTTGAAGAGGAGTGAAGACTTTGGGCTGCATTCTACTTCAAATAGTTCCGTTTACAAGTAATCAGTGAGGTAACAGAAAACTTTGCGTTTCTGTGATTTTATGATAATTTATAAGTTTTATATCAAGAGTTTGAAATATATACATCTATTCTGAAAAAAGAGAATGAGATGAAATGGAACCACCACCAACATAGTTTTTAGTGTACATAAATTTGATAAGTTGTTTTATTTGCAAAAGTTAAATAATTAAAGGGAACCTCCCCTTGCTGAGAGGAGAGACTTTGTCTCATCATAGCTGTGGCTGATATATCCATTTTGCCGTTAGCGAGTTAACGACAAAATATTCACCCAACAGTTTTTTGGTGACTCTACTGGGGAAGAACGCGCAACTTGAAGCCTCACGCTTCAAGTTGAAGCATTTTAAGTTCTTTTCCATTTTTCTTGCAATATTGTGTTTAGTATAATACAGTCTGGCAGATTCCCGGTACACCAGAAGTAAGAGGGCTCAGGGTATTATTGATCCTGCATTTGAGTTGATGCAGCAGAATAATTTTGGATTCTTAACTCCACGGCCTCGTCTTCAGCGCACCAGGAGTTTTCCCCCTACAACACCAGGTCCCCAATACCAGGCGAAGTTTCTATTGCCAGTGCTAACAGAGTTTTGGTTATTCATACGCCACCAAGGTTTGTTATACCACCTTTCAATCAACGCGTCATGGCAGCGCAAGGTCCTTGGGGTAATACCTTTGGTCCTCTAAATTTGACCCCACCATTACATGAACTACCTCGTAGTTCAAGAAAGAATTTCCCCAAATTCTATGGTGACGGAAAAGTTCATCCTGATGAGCACATTGCGGCTTTCTGTATAGCCTGCGATGTGATAGGTGTCGAGCACGAAGACGTGGCTGTGCGACTCTTTGTAGAAACACTACAAGGCGCTGTCGCAGATTGGTTCTACCACCTCCAAGCCCAGACCATAACAAACTGGGCTACTCTTAAAACCAAGTTTGAAGCCAGGTTCAAACCTGTGGAAGATGCTCATGCATTGTTGGCATAGCTGACACAGATGAAAAAGGAACCGCATGAACCAATGCGAGATTTCATCGCTAAGTTCAACAAATTGAGAAACAGGATTCCCACCACTGCTGAGCCTACAGCGAAAAACCTCAAATGTTTCTTCATCAATACATAGCTTCCGAAGGTGAGTTTCTTATTGAGGCGAGCTGCTCCTACTGATCTTGCTGCAGCTCAGATTCTGGCAACTGAAGTAGAAGATGATCTTATCCTTGCGGGTAAGATAAGAAGGGACACTAATAGAAATAAAAGTTCCTCTTCTACTGAGAACGCTTCCACAAGCACCACAGATCCAATGGTACAAAAGCTAGGAAATGAATTGCTAGCTCTCAAAAGACAAATGTCCCAAGGTATATCCGCGCCTCCTTCTTACCGAGATATCCCAAGGAGGACATTTCCAAATAATTCATATCAAGGTAGTGCTGCTAGGAATCAAGGACAGCAAAACCGTCTTCCTCCTACACAGGGGAAGCTTGCTATTGAAGCAGTGCCGGTCAACTCTGCTGTTGGCTACTATGAAGCTGAGAATGAATTTTCTTTCCAACCCAAGTTGGAATATGAAAATGGTGCTAATCTCTTCACAGAAGGAGAAGAAGAGATAGCTGGCGACTCTACCATCAGCTTTCTGAACTACCAGGACGAAGCCGAAAAAGAAGAAGTGAGTGAAGGAGCATATGCTGTTTTCACTAGGTCTCAAAATCAGTCAGTTCTTCAAGCTGATAAAGGGAAGGAGAGGGAAGAATCTCAACCGGCGATTTCAATCGCTAAACGGGGGACTCCACTACCTTTCCAGTCAAAAGACCCGGTGGTCAATAAACAAGTAAGTGCTTCTAATGAATTTGTACCTTCCACTTCCACTCCTCAGACTAGTGTTGTTTCTACCAAAAATCAAAATGATGGTTTTTCTTCCTCCGTATCTAATTCTTTTCAGCAGTTCGATATAATAGACCATGCTAGGAGAACTAAGATACAAATGTCTGAAGTTGAATATTTACAAGCTAATCCTGAACAATTTGATAGATTAGCCAAATATGTCAAAATAAGGCCATCCCTACAGGACAAGAGTTTCCCAAAGCCACTCATGACTCCTCCAAAAGTAAACCTACCCAAAACAATCTTGTTACTACTCCTCCTGAAGCCTCTGGGAAAATTGAACCTTTTTACGTTTCCCTATTGGTAAATGGTCACAAATTGAGCAATTGCGTAATAGATTCTAGAGCTTCAGACAACATTATGCCTGCTAAGGTAGCAGATGCCCTTGGCCTCACCTTAACCAAAACTTTTGGGAGGTGTTTCTCTATGGAGAATAAGCAAGTTCCACTTTTGGGTCAAATCAAGGATGCCCAATTTGCATTTGCAGCTTTTCCGGATAAGAGAATCAAGATGACAGTCTTGGTAGCTGATGTTCCAGCTTCATACGGCATCCTCCTTGGACGTAATTTCTGCAAGGATGTGGGTGGAGAGTTGAACATGGATTTGTCTGAAGCTAGGATACCTGTTAAAGGTGTCATACAGAAGCTGCTTCCTGAGAAAGAGGTGAAATACATTGTTACTCAAACATCAAACCCCAAAGCTCAGATTTTGTTTGAGTCCTCGGGAATGGGTAATTATTTTCTATCTACTGAAGATTGTTCTGATTCATCAGATGAGGCTACGTCGAGTGATAGCTTCGATATGTCAGATGGAGACTCAGAAGAGTTTTCAGACGAAAGTCCAGGTAAGGGTATAGCAATTCCAGATTCTTCCCTCACCGATGGAGAGGAATCTTCTGACCAAAGGAAGTCCAAGAAATCAAATTCTGATGGAGTCTGGATTTTAGAATTTGATGGTAGTTGTTCCTCTACCGGTTCTGGAGCCAGAGTGGTCTTGATATCGCCACAAGGTGATATTTTACCTTTTTCATATAAGCTACAGTTTGACAATACCAATAACACCGCCGAATATGAGTCCTTATTGCTCGGATTGGAAGCAGCGCGTGCCAGAGGTGTTAAGATCCTTCATGCTCAAGGAGACGCCGAATTGGTGGTTTGTCAAATAAGAAATTTGTACCAAACAAAAAATGAAAGATTGAGACACTATCGCAATCGCGTATGGGATTGCATTGAAGATTTCGATGCTTTCAATATTTCAGCGGTGCCAAGAGAGTTCAATGACCGTGCAGATTCATTGGCTGTTTCCGCCACTCTCATGGTGCCTCACAAGGATTTCAAAGGAAGCAAGTACACTATTGAGCTGGTCTTCAGACCAAGTGTACCTGATAACGCTGACCATTGGCAGGTGTTCAATGGCGATAATCATATCATTGCTTTCCTAGAAAAGATGGATAGTTTTGATGAGCTTTACTTTGAAGGAAGTGAATCACCACCTCGTGAATATGTTTCTGAGGTAGATTCGCAGACTGGTGAAGAATTTCTACAGTTGAAAGGAAATAAAATCCCAAAAGGTTTGGTTTCCCTTGAGAGACTCTTTGATAAACATGACAGGTATATCAAGCAACGGCAACAACAATAGGATTTGAGTTCTTCCATGGAATTTGAGCAGGTCAATTTGGGTACGGAAATAGATCCTAAGATGGTCAACATCAGAAAATGTTGCACTGACGATGAAAGATTCAAATTCATCACCCTCCTCCGCCATTACATTGATGTTTTGGCTTACTCCTATGATGACCTGAAGTCTTTCAAGCCTAAGGAGGTTCAACACGAAATTCCCCTCAAGGCTGGATTGTTGCCTTACAAACAGAAGCAGAGGCAATACAATCCAAAGATATCAGGTACGATTCTTTCTGAAATTCAGAAGATGTTGAATGCAAGGATTATTTTTCCAATTCATCATTCCACATGGGTTTCAAACATAGTACCTGTAAGGAAGAAGAACGGAGAAATCTATATCTGTGTTGATTTCAGAAATCTCAACCAGTCTTCCTTAAAAGATAACTACCCTTTGCCCATCATGGACCAAGTATTGCAAACAGTGATAGGTTCAGAAATGCTATCTATGTTAGATGGTTTTTCAGGGTATAACCAAGTGGAGGTAAACGAAGCTGATCAGTTTAAAACTGCCTTCACCACACCACGGGGCACATTCGCATATCGCAGAATGCCTTTCGGTCTGATCAATGCTGGCGCAACATTTCAGAGAGCGATGGATCTTGCTTTCAGAGATGAAATGGGTAAGTTTATCGTGGTGTACCTTGACGACTTGACTGTTTTCTCCAAAAACCATCATGATCATGCGCATCATTTGCGACAAGTGCTGGAACGCTGTCGGCAAAATGGTATTTCCCTCAATCCCAAGAAGTCAGTTTTTGGGGTGACGGAAGGTAAGCTTCTCGGGCACATTGTATCCTGAGAAGGTACTAAGATTGACCCGGAGAGGGTTAAATCTATTCAAAGTCTCACTCTGCCAGCAAGTAAGACTGTTGTCCACTCTTTCTTTGGAAAGGTGAATTTTCTGCGAAGGTTCATCCCTGAGTTTGCAGAAAAAACCCATCACATTGTTAATATGATGAAGGGTAAGGCCACTTTCCATTGGACCACGGAAGGTAAGGAAGCGTTTGAAGATATCAAGAGAGCTATTGCTCATGCTCCAGTTCTTGTTTGTCCCGATTACACTAAGGATTTTGTAGTCTATAGCTACGCTTCAGAACACACACTTTCAGTTATTCTGGTTCAGCAGAATGAAGAAGGCGTTGAATCCCCCATATCATTTATGAGTTGTCCTCTCAAAGCTCATGAATTGAAGTATTCGAATATGGAGAAGCATGCCTATGCCGTAGTCAAAGCGGTTAAGCATTTCAGGTTCTATATTCTAAACTCACACACTGTTGTCATGGTGCCTGATACAACAGTCAAATCCATCCTAACTCAACAGGAGTTTGGAACAAAGAGGGGTAATTGTATCGCTAAGATCCAAGAATTTGATATGGATATCAAGCCTACCAAGCTTGTGCGCGGTAAAGGTTTGTGCCAATTGATCGCAGATAATGTTCCAAAAGAGACAGGGGACGAAGAAGAAGAAGTTGTGGACATGCCAACTGTCCTTTTTGTTACTACAACTAACGAGTGGTATTCCAATATCACTCATTTCCTTACCTATGGTGAGTGCCCTCCTCACTTGTCTTATAAGGAAAAGAGAACTGTCAAGTTAAAAGCTGCTACCTACGTCCTTTGGGACAATGGTTTGTACAAGAGAAGTCTTGACGGTGTATTTCTCCGTTGCGTGGATAAAGCGCAACAAGGTAGACTTTTGGAGTCTTTCCATAATTTGGCTTGTGGAGGGCATTTTTCAGCACCTGTAACGGCTCACAAGATTCTGCGAGCTTGATACTATTGGCCCACACTATTCCAAAATGCGTACAATTGGGTACGCAGGTGTGAGTTATGCCAACAGTTTGTTGGGAAACCAAAATTGGCAGCCTTACCTCTAAAACCAGTGGTGATTGAGGAGCCTTTTCAGCAATGGGGTATTGACTTCATTAGCGCAGTGAATCCATCATCAAGTGCAGGACATACCTATGTTCTCACTGCAACAGACTATTTTACCAAATGGGTGGAAGCTATTCCAGTCAAGCACGCTACTTCAGAGGTGGTATGCAGTTTTCTTAAAGAGAACATTATTTCCAGGTTTGGAGTTCCAAACAAGATTGTAGCAGACAATGCTACGTGTTTTTCCTCTTATGAGATTACTGAGTTTTGCTACGAGCATGGGATCACTCTTTCCCATTCTTTAGACTATTATCCGCAAGGGAATGGTCAAGCAGAATCAAGCAATAAGAATTTGGTCACTATCATTAGGAAACTGGTAGAGGAGAATTAGAGAACTTGGCATAAGGCATTGTTTGATGCTTTATGGGCAGATAGAATTACACCCAAAAGAGCGATAGGCATGTCGCCATTTCAGCTTCTATATGGTTTGAATGCAGAAATACCAATTACCTTGGAGTTGCCAGCATTGAAGTTGGTAAAGGCATTGGAAGATAGAACTTTCGATAGTTCTATCGATAAAAGGATTATGTATTTGACTAAACTTGAGGAGCAGCGCACTATAGTGGTGGACCGTATTGCTGAGCACCAAAATCAAGTAAAGAAACTCTTCGACAAGAAGACAAAGGCTCGTGAGTTTCGGGTTGGAGATCAAGTCTTGCTGTGGGACAAGAGGAGAGAACCAAAAGGAATGCACGGAAAATTTGATTCCTTGTGGAGAGGTCCATTCACCATTCATCAGTTCTATGGTGAAAACAGTTTCTTGCTGGAGTATCAGGATGGTACGCCATTCTTGTTGCTGCACAGTGGACAACATCTGAAGCACTTCAATCCATGAAGTTTCAAATAAGTTAAATAGTACATTTGTATAGTTTCGTGTTTTATTTTTGTGTTTTCTTTTAGTCTTTTGTGTCTTTTTCTTTTTAGCTTGACTCTATGGCCCAATGGCATGGATGAAGGCACTTAGAAGCTGGATTCTACTCCCCTCAATCGTTTCAAAGTTCGATTGAAGGAAGTTTCCCAGTTAGAGCCCGCTGTTGTTCTCAAAATCAGCTACGCTCGTTTTTGTAGACAAACCCACGAAACTTGTCCGTTTCGTGAATCTACACTCTAAGATAGCAAATCAAGAAAAGATTTCCTTAGTCTCATATGAAGTCGTTTGACATTCTAAACTCGTCTACGACATTCCCTTGAATTGATTTCTCGATATTTGCGAGAATCGTTTAAGTCGTAAACTGGTTAAAAGATCAAGTTTTAGTCATTTTCAAGTGTTAGAGATTTTTTTTTATTTTTAACATGTAAAGGCGGTTATTTCAGCCGCCCTTACATGTTGAAGTTTGAAGTCATATGTAGAAGCGGTTAAAAACACCGCTATTGCATGTTTTAAAAGTTCTTTTTAATCATATGTAAAAGCGGCATTTTTGACCGCTATTACATATGTCGGACTTTGTGTTTTAAGCTACGGCGGCCGAAATGCCCGCTTTTGCATGCCTTATTCGGTGGCGCTCGCAGGAGCGGCCGAAATACCCGCTCCGACAAGATCTTCAAATCTTTCGACTGGAGTGCCATTAATGGCCACTCGTGCCACTCACTTTGTATTTGTGATCAAGTTACTTAATGTGTTTTGACGTCTTATTTTATCATTTTGTTTCTTCTCCCGAGCAATCCTCTAGACTTCTCCAACATCATTTGATCGCGTCGTCAACGGATCAACCTAATTCATCGCTATCAAACCTAGGGTCTCAAAGTTTCAGACGGGTAAGTTTTCTATTTTTCGTTTTCCTTTCCCCTTCTTTGCTGTTTATAATGAGTATCATTTAGATCTTTGTTGTTAGGTTTTCGTTACGTTTTGTTGTTTTCGTGGTTGTTTTCTTTTTGTATGTAAAGTCTGTTTATGATATGTATTGGATTTGTTTTCGCTACCCTAGATTTTTTCTAGAAACCTCTAAGTTTTTTACCGCTTAGTCCCTCAAAAACCCTTGCCATATACCATTGTGTGAAACCGGCGATTTCTACCGACCCTGCTAAAGACACCTTACCAATGTGCGAAGACGGCGGATTTCGCCGCCGATGTATAAACCTGCAACACCTTACCAATGTGCATAGTCAGCCAAATTCACCGATTGATACATGACTTAGGAGATTTGTATCTGGTGTATGGGCGGGTGGTTTTGCCAACTTTACACGAGGAATCGTTTTCATATTCCATGCAATAGCGGTCGTTTCTGCCGCCCTTACACCAAAACCCGAAAATCTTCTAACTTGCGAGAGCAGTAGAAAACCCCGCCCGAGCAAACTTTCGCCAAGTTACATGCACAAGCGGTGAAATCCCCCGCCCCATCATTTGAAGTTTCGAACTCCCCATTACATGCAAGAGCGGTCATTTTGACCGCCTGTGCTTGTTAAACAAATCTCCAAGTGCATGCAGAAGCGGCTGTTTTCACCGCTTTTACACCTATGAATTCTTCCAACTTGCAAGAGCGGTCAATACACCTGCCCAAGCACATTTCCTTGATTTTTCCCTAACACTGGAAAATTCATTTTTCAAAGCCGAAAGCCCGCTTTCACCCTCCCCTCGATTTGCGCACTCAAGCCCTTTTAACGCAGTTGACCCAGTTTATCCCATTTTCCCCTAACTACGAGATCATGGCTTTTTGCAATTCTTAGTCAGCATTCGTGGTAGTTTTCGAGTTCACAGTTTTCCCCAGGGCTCATGTCAGAATCATCTCCTTCAAAGTCCAGAGCCATGAAGTACAAGTATCAGGGTGTCTTTCCGGTAACGGCAGTTCAGTCGAATGTCGATGAAATCAGAGACACTGAGATTGGACACGTAGATATGGCTGAGTTCATAGATAGAACTAAACAAGCAAACCCCTCCCGGCATATGCAGAAAATCATTGACAGCAATATCCATTTGGTAGCATCCTTACCTGTCAGTGCTCATAATCCAGAATTTGTTCTACAAGTGGCTAACCACTACAATAGGGACACTAGAGCCGTGACAGACTCACAGGGGAATGTTATCATGAGATTGGATGCAGAGTTCATGGACAAAATCTTCATGTGTCCACCACTTGAAAATGTCGGGCAAATTGATTTTGCTCAAGGTCAGTAAGATTATGACAATGATTTGGAATCTGCTAGGAGGCACATAAACAGCAAATGGCTAAAGATTCCTAGGGCAACTTTGACCAGATGGCCAAAAGACCTTCACAGGAGTGATTTTGTGGAGGAAGTGTGTGATCTGATTACTCTGTTGAGTCGCGTCAGAGGACTACCTTCTGCCTCCAAATTCTAGGAATGGATGTACACTTACATCAAGGTGATTCTACGGGGTAATCAGAAGATATTCTAGGGTGAACAGATCAGTAATGCTTTGCACGAGCAACTGGTAAGGGTCAACACTACTTTAAAATTTTACATGACCTCTTACCTTGTCTACGCTGCTGCAAGTATGAGGAACTTTCCAGGTTTGACCCAGATAGGGGACAGGAGATTGGTCCCAGTATATGAATACTACCCCCAAATCACTCTGAAGGGGTCAATTCACCATTTCAGAAGAGTCAATGATGCGTTCTTCTCAGTTTTCATGTGCTTGTGGGATGGTACACTGGTTCAGAGAAGAGTTTCAGATGAGGCATGGCAAGTTGTAAATTCTTTTGGTTGTTTGTTCCTACAATTCCCCACCTTCACTTATCTTTGGGTGGGATACTATCCTGGTTACCCTTACATGCTGCCACGGTATCCCAGTGATCGCATTGTTCTTATGGAGCTTTGCAGACAACTGATTGTGGTTCATAATAAACAGATGGAGCTCAAAAAGTCAGGAATAAAGTTTCATATTGAAATTGGGAGGTATTCAGTTCAGTCTGCAAACAAAGCTAAGATAATTGACTCCGAGTTGCAGTTAGTCACCATGAAGACCTACAAGAAGAGAAATCATTTCGACTTCAGAAGAGTCCAAGACAAGATCAAGAGGAAGTCGAATTTTCATGAGCCAATGGTGGAAGACATATGGGCAGATCTCAGGACCCAAAATGAGATCAGAAAACTGGATTTCTGTAGGCTTCATCTAAGCCAAATTGAAGAACTGGGACTGGCTGATATTCCAAAAGGAATGGTGAACGATGGAGATGTCCTAGATCATGAATACGAGGCAAAGAATGTGGAAGCTTCACCTCTCCCAGAGGTGAAATGGTCAGTCAAGGAAGAGACATCCATCAGGAAAAGATTCCAACCTATATTAGCAAACACCAACTTGTGGTTGGAAGGTAAAGGGATCAAGTTGAAAGAGTTCCTTACAGGATCCGAAGAGGGGACACAGGAGCAAACAGGTAAGAAGGTTGAGAACCGAACCAAGAACAAGAGTGATACCCCTTCTTCCTCCAAGGTACACAAACCAAAGATCAAATTCGTATCCAAGGGAGGAAAGAAGAAGGAAACCACAGAGGTTTCAGATGCCACTAAGTCAGATATTGAAGACATCACTGATGACCATATGGAAATTGAGGATGTTGAGAT
This sequence comes from Cunninghamia lanceolata, assembly GCA_027924645.1. Lineage (NCBI taxonomy): Eukaryota > Viridiplantae > Streptophyta > Pinopsida > Cupressales > Cupressaceae > Cunninghamia > Cunninghamia lanceolata. The sequence goes on from BSBN01001225.1 coordinate 15,130,650, forward strand.
TGAAGAACAAAATGTTCAAAAGTCTAAAGATAAGGTATCTGATGAAGCTGAACAAAGTGAAGATGAAGGTACAGAGGTAGAGCGACTTGATAGTTCTCCGCAAACTCCTGTGAAAGACCTTCCTTCTGATACACAAGCTCTTACACCCCCTCCTCATGTTTCATTTTCTAATAGTTTGCCAGTGATTTCTAATGTTCCTCTTTCTCCCATTCTTGTTGTTTCTTCTGACAATACTCCTCAATCCATGAGGGCTAGTCTTGGGACCGTTTTTTATTTTTCTGCTTCCATTCTGAGTTTATCTTCCCCTTCTTTTGATATCGAAGAACAGACTGTTTTGGAGAACCTTCTTGATGCTTCACAAAAGGTGATTGATACAGGTGTTGTGTTCACCAACACAAGTCCAATTGTCACCATCACGGGTATAAGCACGGAGCCAACCAAGCAAGTAGTGGATCCCCCTCTAGCTGTCGATGGATCAATACTTCCTCCATGGCTATCTGCCTACACTCCAAAGAGGAAGAAACAAGCTATCTCACCTGATGAGGTTGACATTGAAAAGCTGTTGCCCGTGAAAGCTAAGAATCAAAAGAAGAAGCCTAAGACTGTTTCTAGGCTAGTCACTGAAAAAGGAATCAGCTATGCCGAAATTGCCAAACCTCCTGAAGATGCCACAGTTGATACTTTTGACGTGAGCAGTTATGTCATTTCAAGGGTTGAACTTGGTAAAGTGACTCATGAAGGAGTCAAAGTAGATTTCCAAACCACGGCCACTACTCTACTGGAAAAGTATGATGAAGCCAAAAGGGAAAAAGAGCAATACAAAGCAAAAGCAGAACAACTGGCTGCTGTCCTTCAGAAAATAGTGAAGTCATCAGAGATAGTGGAACCAATGGCAGTGACAGTGGAAGATCCACTGATACAGAAGGTTGAAAAAGCCCAAGCTAGAGGCAAAATAGTGGGAGATGTAGTGGAGCGGTTGTTGGCCCAAGGACGAGTTCTGCTAAAGACTGTTGTGGAAAGAAAGGAGAAAATGGACAAGGCCAAAGCTGAGCTGGATAATCAGGTGGATCTACTTTCACAAGAGCTGCAAGATCAGGAGGAGAGTCTAGAAGAGTGGACAGATATGAAGAAGATCAAGATAAAGAATTTGATCACCATAGGGGTCGTCACCAACAGGGAATCATATCTCAAGACCAAGGAGACTCTAGCTCATCGTATTTTCATAATAAAGAGTCTACTTGAAGATCTGTGTCAAGCTCGAGAAGCCAGCGAAGATAGTGATGTCACACTCCTACATCAGCTGGAAGAACTTCCTTGCACCCTGACAAGGGAAGATCATAGCTTCCTCACGGCACAGGAAATGATAAATTCTTTTGAAGAAATGGTACAAAAGAAATTTGAAGAGGAAGCTCCCTCTGTGCTCTCAATGGACAACCTGTATGATCAACATTCAACTCTGGAGAACCTGAAGGATAATTTAGAAAAGCATGAAAAGGCAATAAAGGCAGTGAAAGATTCAATCCTCCGAGCTCGCACCATCTCTGAAAACACAACAAAACCAGATGCATGCGAGATGTCAGTTGTTCAAACCATGTATCAGAACTTCCTAAGGAACAAGGATGGAGGAAGCTAATGCCTTAGCTTATTTTTCTTAGTTTTTATGTAAATGGAATTTTGTTTTGGACATCTACACATGTAATTTTCCAAAATGTAATTACATGTGAGACAAGAGAAGTCATAAGTCAAATAGGACTCTCTTGTTGAATAAGTCAAATTAGTTATAGATTTCCTAGATTTTCTCGAGGTCTTTCCCTATAAATAAAGGGGACCTCTTTTGTAAATATCTATCTTTGGTCTATTGCAAGAAAACTCTAGCGAATTGAGAATCAAATCAAGACTTTGTGCTTTTTGTGAAAATCAATATTCAAATATTTATCAATACAAGAAAGCAAGTTCAATTCCAATCTTTATCTTGGAATTATTTGTGTTGTGATAGTTTTGTTCTTACGTCTTGCTATCACAATCTTATTTGATAATAATTGAAGTGTGGAGTATGTTACAAGTGATTGAAGAGCGCTCTTAATTTGATTCTGGTAAACTTTGTGTTATCAAATCAGTTGTGGGTTATATGTTCATGTTTGTGAAAATACAATAGTTTGGAGACTTTGTGCTGCAAGTTGTTCTATTTGATTTACTTTTATCATCTTGAAGAGGAGTGAAGACTTTGGGCTGCATTCTACTTCAAATAGTTCCGTTTACAAGTAATCAGTGAGGTAACAGAAAACTTTGCGTTTCTGTGATTTTATGATAATTTATAAGTTTTATATCAAGAGTTTGAAATATATACATCTATTCTGAAAAAAGAGAATGAGATGAAATGGAACCACCACCAACATAGTTTTTAGTGTACATAAATTTGATAAGTTGTTTTATTTGCAAAAGTTAAATAATTAAAGGGAACCTCCCCTTGCTGAGAGGAGAGACTTTGTCTCATCATAGCTGTGGCTGATATATCCATTTTGCTGTTAGCGAGTTAACGACAAAATATTCACCCAACAAATTGAACACATGGAATCTGAATCTATGTCTAATGATGCGTTTACTCTGAAACTAGATCTAGAAGCAATGGAACCTGAAGGTTGGGACCTTGATCCAAATGGTTATGAAATAGATCTTGAAGGAAAGCTCCAACCAACCCTTAATGATCTGGATGAATCAAGAGAAATGAATATGAAATATGAGTTCATGCTTGAAAATGTAGAGGAGACAATTGGCAAATTGAAGACACAAGCTATAAAATTAAAAGAAGAAATTAACAAACTAAAAGCTCAAATAGAAGAAGAAAAAGGATGTGGAATTAACCTCAAGAAGGCAGAAGATGTGATCTCTAATTTGAAAGTCAAAATTGAAGAAGGCAAGAGGATTGAAGATTGCTTAAATACCAAGCTTAATGAGAAAGCAGTTGAATGTTCAAAACTTGAGGAAGAAGTTGTCACTCTCAGAAAAGAACTGGAAAATGAAAAAGAACAAATTGATCAAGGATTAAAACTGAAAGGAGGTTCTGAGATTCTTGATGAATTAATCAACTGTCAAAATCCATTTAAAGAAAAATCTGGCCTTGGTTTTGAAAAGGGGAAAAGTCCTATAACTAGTGCACCTACAAACCTGTATGATAACTTCAAAACTAAAGGAAAGTCTAAAATAAAGGAAGAAAAAGTCTGCACTAAAGATCCTAAAAAGAATGTCTCCAGAGATGTAAAATAAGATAAATTCACTCCTATCTAGAGACAAATAAAGAACAACAACAACAACTTCAGAAAACCCACTCCTAAACAAATTGCTCCTACCAGGTACCCTCAAGCTTTCAATGGAAATTGTTATACTTGTAATAGGTTTGGTCACAAGGTTGTTGAATCTAGAAGCAGGATGAATCATAATTCATTTAGGCCTCCAAGGCATAATGTTGTGAACTCTCATTCATTTCATGGCAGTGTTATGCTTGCAATAAGGTTGGTCATAAGGCTAATGAATGCAAAAGTAAAGTAATAAGGATTAACAAGAATAATGTTCAACCCTTTTATGGTTACTACTACACATGCAACAAGTATAGTGATAAGGTTTCTAATTGTAGATCTAATGTGAGAAGAGGTAGTTATGTTCCGCAGTCCAATACCACCCGCTACAATTACAATAAATCAAGACACATTGTAATGTTCTACAAGGGAAAAAATGTAAGACCTACTCCTCAAAAGAAGATTGATATTGCTCAGCAAAAGAAGGAAATGAATAGGACATTGAGGAAGAAGGAAGAAAATGAAGTAAAGGAAGAATCTGCACCTCTGTTTGGTGCAGATGGATCTTCTGAAAATTTAAAGGAGTAAGTATTGGTTCAGGGGGAGTTGCAACTGCAAATATTTTCAAAACCCCTAAATGCATAAGATGCTGAAATCATCGGCATAATGGCCAAAATGGTATGGACATGTTAAGATGATGTTATGAAGATGTTTGATTAAATTTCTAGAGCAATTGGACTCCTTGTAGAGGATTGTTGAATGATCATAGTTTTCTACATATTAAAAATTTGATTATGTCAAGAACAAAGAATGCAATTAATGTGGAACAATCATGATTGGTAAGAAGACTATTTAGGCAATACTTGATCATTTTGACCTCATTTGAACATAGTCAAGAATGTTGTAGAGTCAAGGAAGAGTAGAAGGTTTTCAAAAGAGCTGTTGTGCAAACCCTATCAATAGCATTATTAGGTATTTCATATTCGTCCCTAGTTTTCTGAAGGTATTATCATGGAAACACTAGTAGTGATTGATGATGTGGAAAGGCCGAGGCCAAAATTCAAAAAGAATCCATACAAATCCATTGAGACCGATAAGGATGGTGCATTCTCTCATGTTCCCACAAATGTACTACATACAGAGGATGTTTGGATATACATCCACTCACTGCTGGATGAGTATGATCACCTAAAGATGGAACAATTTAGAAATGATAATCTATTGGGTGATGACTTTCAACTGAAGTTGAAGTTTGTAAATATTTTTGCAAAATGACTTGACATTTGGAAGGGTTTACCTAATTTTTAGTATGAAGAAGAATGGGTCAAGATTTCCCTAAGTTAGATTCATGAGGACTTTTTCTACCTTGATCAACCTTATATGATCACTAAAGAAGCCATCGAGGTTGTGATCGGACTGTGCTCCTCTGAACCTATACCTATATTGAAAATTGTGAAGAATGAGGAAGTGAGGAGACTTACCAGAGTAAAATTTGATAAGAGAACCCTAATAGTGGATGATATCACTAAGCTAGGGGTCTAGTATGCCACTATGGGCATTGCCTACAAAGTGTACTACACAAACTGAGAGGGGACTACTACTGGTACCACCATCTACCCTCCCCATAAAATAGTGAAAGAAGAGAAGGACTATGATCTCTATGAGCTCTTGTGGCAATAGTTGTTGGACAATTTGAAGAGAACCAAGGAGACAATGTACAAGCTCTGGTATGGTTCCCTAATCATTTGTCTTATGTTCTATTTTCCAAGGGAATTACTTGCAATGAAAGGTATGGTGTGGAAGGTAGATACCCCTATTGCTCACCAAATTAAAAACTATATGCTTAGTTTTCCTGATCATAAAAATTGTGACACACTATTTTGGGGTTTCTTCAAAACCTTTCAAAATGATATGCAAAGAAGAGAAAGGATACCAAGAAAGGTTGTTGAAAAATATAAGGATGATATTACATTTATGGTGGCTAAGGATAATTACAACATGGAAGCAGTAGAGCCAAGGACTTTTTGGATAACCACCCTGCCATATGAAGTGTCTAAATATGATTTGATTGGTTATGTTGAGATGTTGCTCAACAAGCCTAAGGATCCTATTGCTGAAAGATTTTGAACTTATAATGAAATCACTAATAAAACAATCAGGAAGGAGGTAGAAGAAAAGGCAGAGAAGGTAAAATCTAAAGTAGAAAAGATGAAGTCAAATTTGTAAGAAATGCTTAATACTCCTGAGGGTTCAGTAGAACAAGCTCCAACCAACTCTGCCTCACAAGCTCCTAGAAGGACAAGTAGGTTTGTCCCTGCTACTGCTACCTTTTCAAAATGCTCCGAACCTGCTCCTACACCTCCCAATAGGAAAAGAACTGTAACTAAAGTTGTAGTACAAACCAAGACTACAAAGACAAAGAAACACAGACCTAAGGTCCAAGAAAAAAGAGGAAAGATCAATCTAGTAAACATAGAAGATGTTGAAGATGATGATGAAGAAGAAGAAAAATCTAGTATGCTTGAAAGAAGAAAGAAAAGAGCAAGTGAAGGACAGGAAGAAGCAAAAACCACCAAAGGAAAAGGAAAGGGAAAAGCAAAGAAATCAAAAGAAACTTCTCAAGAAGAATTGGAGCATGAGCCTCTACAGCTTGAGGCCATTGTGAATGCTATAATACAACATGGTGCTCTAAAAAAAATGGCAGATCTCTATGATAAGATGCCTACTGATGACAAAGCCACAATTGTAGAAGCAATATTCAGGTACACGATTGCCTTCAATGTAGCCCTAATTGAGTTCATTGATCATCTTCATGTAAGCCTTGTAGACCTACTCACAAACAAAAGAAATGAAGCCATGGGAAAAGAGGCTGAGATGAGAAAACATGCAATTGAAAAGGTTGGTCCATCCATCACTGATGAAGAAAAGGTCAAGATATCTCAAAAAAAAGAAAAGGAATTTAGAACAAAAAGGAGAAGAAATATTCTAATGTGAAAAGACCATGAAGAAATAGAGAGAGTGGAGAAAGAAACACTAGAGAAAACTATAAAAAATGTTGAGGAAATGAAGAATGCTAAGGTGACAGTTGAGGAACAAGTTCCTCTAGATATTCTAGATGTACCTCTTCAAGATATAGATCTGTCAGCCTTTGATGATAAAGAGGATATAAGAGACATGACTGAGAAAGATAAGGAGACTATTTCTCCAGAAAACACATAAGCACAAAACTTAGGAGATCAAGGTGAAATTAATATATCCCCTCTGGAGAATACTGAGACACAAAATATAGAGGTTCAAGATAAAGTAAGTACCCCCCCTCTGGAGAAAAAAAAGATAGATACAAAACATAACAATCCTCCTCCAGAGGATACAGGGAAGGATGAACAAAGGAAACAAGATAACCTTGAGGAGGAACAAGAAGAGAAAATTCCAGGGAAGAGTGAGGAAAAATAATATGAAAAAGATCAGGATGAACTAGAGGAGAATCAAGATGAGGAAGTTAAGGACACTTCTAGGGATATGGATCAGAGTTATTCAGGGTCAGACTCTTTCAAAGACCTATTAGATTTGTAGATGCAGTTCCAACAAGTGATCACACCACAACTTCTACAAATTCCCACTCTTGAAGGGCAGGTTGATTTGGCAAACATTTCACCCCTTCACAAACTACAACTTGGAGATATCTTGCATGCTTCTACAAGAAAGGAGTTATTGCCAGAAAACCAATTTAGTTGAAGATGCAGTGAAGCTAATTTAGGAAGGACTACTAGAGGTAATCATTGACTCCTCTCTGCCCCCAGAGAAAAATATGAAACTATTGATGGATTTTTTAAGGATCATTCTTATTATGTTAGGCAAAAAGTAGAACAAGAGGCATTATGGAAGATGAATGATAAAAGGTTGGATGAGATGTCTGACAAATGTGCCAATGCACATAACAAACTACAAGAAAATTTGAAGATATTTAGGGGGTGCATTGATGAAGCCATTGCTCTATACTTGTTTTGTTTGAAATGGCCTAATTCCACCAAGAACATCAAAGCTCAGATTGACTCCATTGAGTCACAGATTTCTAAAATGGCCGAAGTATATGACTTGTCAAAAGACAAGAATGGGTCAACAAGGGCACAAATTGAAAATCTACATTCACAGATGTCACCACTGCAAGACCAAAGAGAACAAATAAAGAAACATTTTAGTCAACTAAGGGAAGCAGTAAATTTGAGGCTTGCTTCATTATCTAGGTTGCTAGGTGAAGCAAAAAAGATTGAGTAGAAGATGAAGACCCCGTGTAACACAAATGAGGCTGATGACTTATATGTGCGGTTTGAATGCCAAAATCACATTCTTTCCTTAGAAAAAGTAAATTGGGTATCCACTCTTATGCAACTTAAGGTAATCTACAAAGCCATTCTACCTTATAAATGAGTTGCAAGAGTATTGTAAAGAAGAAAATTTTGGATGTATATAAAATTGCAGAGGACAGTAATGTCATACTGTGTACATAGCATCAATTTTTGAGGCATCTCCATCTCAAGGGGAGTACTGCTTGTAGAAATCATATAGTAATGGGGAGTTTATATAGTTTTGGGATGACATAAGAGGTTAGGCCCTTTGTCCTTGATGTCAAAGGGGGAGAAAGAGAGATATGCATCTAAGGGGTAGTGTTTGTACACATTTTGGTTTGGTGTTGCCATTAATGACAAAGGGGGAGATCGTTCGCAATATGTGTTGTCATTGATGTCAACTCTATATGTGCCAAATTGAAGTTAGACTTGAAGATGAAGATAGGTGTGTTTTGAGGTAAAAGGGAGAGTGGTTTTTTTATTGTTGGTTTTAATGGTTTATGTTCAATCCTCCTTTCACATCAAACATTCCAAGGGCTTATCAACCGAGTTGAATCTCCACTAAGCGAGAGCAATCACCTATCAAGTTGGGCTGCCACTTGGGAAGCTATGGATTCTTGGATGTGTCAAACAATGTCTCTATCTAATGCTCAATTATATTTAGAAACCCTAAATATGTAAATCAGTAAGCAAATTATCAAATTATGGCAAATCCTTTCAGACTGAGGTAAAGGACAGAGATATTTAACTTACTATTTTTCAAAGTTTGGAAGGTAGAAATTAGGGGATACGGGGACTCACACCCAAATCCAAGGTACCTGTTTCTTTACAAAATCTTGATCTCCTTCTGACACTGATCTACATTGTAACTTCCATTTTCAGGAATTCAACTGCGGAGGACATGGGGACTAGCGCCCTAGTCCAAGAAAAGCACTAGTGTCCTGCTTCTTTATGGATCTTGAATCCTTTATGTCTGCTACTCCTTCATGCATCTCCAATCCATGGGACTCAACACTTGTAACCTACAATCACAAGGAGTGTGGGAGGGGGTTGTGGTGTTTAAAGGCTTGCCTCAATCAAGCCTTGAAGAGACATTCAAGTCTTCTAAACATCGTTGTCAGATGAGAGTGCATATCCCAATGGGATAGAGGCAAAAATCTAAATGATAAATGATTGAAAACACAATAGATGTCACCTTGTAGTGAAGATCTCATGGAAGGAAGATGCTCTTCATGCCATGAGGAGATGGATGCCAAATCTGCACATACAAACACAATAACAACAAAGTACTTCTCTGCAACACAATGAATGCCTTGAATCACTTTCACAAAATCACAATGCTTATCAAATTTCCATCTAGTTTGCAAATGAAACCTAATCATGCTTATATATGCAACTACAAAGATTCCCGCTAAGAATTTCGTAATTCAAACTTTAGATGTTGGCATAGGACCCAAATAACAGTCACTAAACCGACATTTGAAATTAGGGCAGACCTAAAATAGGGCTGGACTAGGGCGCTAGCGCCCAAGTCCACCCTTCTATTTTTACTTAGTGATCATTAAAGTGCATCCTCCTAGGTCCTATTTGCCACAAGATCTAAGGGTTTTCTCATCAGAGGTTAGAAATAACATGCAAGATGCTCTAAATGCAATTATAAGACCCGGGAGCTAAACCTTAATAGGAAAAAAACCCCAAGGTTACTTTTTCTAACATAACAAGGTGGAAGATTTGAGAGAGATGGTTTGACACTAAATCAACATAATTAATATAGTGGAAGATTTGAGAGAGATGGTTTGACTAAGTTAAAGACATAGGGTCAACATGCTTAAGGCAAGTCAGTCTGGAAGACCTAGCAGATGAAAGAAAAGTTGTCTAAGTGTGATGCAGTGATCAGTATGGTGTCTAAGATTGATGCGGAGGTGAATACACTTGTTCTAACATGTTTCCTATAACCTTACATTCATATCTTATCAGTTTGAAGTATCGCACTTAGAGATAAATTGCATAAGTTTGGCTAAGACTTTCACAGTATATATCCTAAGGCAAAGTTACAGTATTTTGGTTTGCATTCCTCCGCAGTGCAAGATTTAGTCTTGTGGTTTTGAAGATAATTAGAATGATATATGAACATGCTATATCCAAGATTTTAGCTCATTACACCTTCAGTAAAGAAAGTTATAAGTGGTAGAGTTCCAGACTATGACTTGACAGCATAAAGCAATGGTGGAGACTTGATGGAATGCTCCACATTCCTCTGGAAGAGAAGTTATACCCATGTAGTTTTGTAAATATGTTTGGAGATGTGTAATGCACACTACCTTGCAATATCAGGTGTTCTTATGGTCCAGTTAGCCTTCAAATGATAGAAGTAATACAAACAGTTCTGGATGCATAAGTACTTTATAGAACACATATTTGAGTACTTGTAGAAGATGGAAAGTATACAAATCAACTATAGGAGCTTGCACAGAGATTCTACATGACCTAATGTATCTCAAGTTTGAACCACATGCAAATCATTCTTATTTCCTATACCGTACAAGGTGTTCAAATCATCTTGAGTCATGTGTATATATAAATACTTATCATAGTGCAGGTAAGTCAAATGTCTCTGCATTCCTCTAGAAATGATAGATATGATTGTGCAAATCTAAGAATATGTTCATAATGTTGCACAAATTCATTTATGTGTATTTCAATTGACCTGGTGCTCTGTAATGCAATATCCCAAGTTTTGATGTGTCACAGCCAGTCTAGAATTGTTAAGAAAAGTGTCTCAACCTTGAAACTTCTAAAGGTTACTATTCTTCCCAGTTTTGGTCTTTTCAAATACCCTTTATCTTGAATAATGATCTAGAACTTTCAAAGTTTCCAAAAGGGCTAAAAATGACGGGACTTGCTATTTTTAGTAAGTTTACATTTGACCTCGGATTGACCTAAAATTTTCGTAGGTGTGGAATAGCTAAGTAAACATCTTGGATGATTTTTGACTCAAGATCATATCTGGATTACGAGATATTAAAGTTTCTATTATTTGAAACTATTGAAAAATGTTTTGAACTCAATTGTCATAATCAAAACTTCCCTAAACATCCCAAAAATTATCCTAACTAATAAAGTCTATTACAAGGTGATAGATCACTTCATGAGGTTTCCAATGCATCAAACGATTCATCAATCAGACACCTAGATCAAAAGTTATGACCTCCAGAAGTTAGACCTCCTGTCTTTGGGAAATGTAAAAATGTGTTGGACACATAAAAGAGCTATAAATGGGAGAGTTACACATGTTGGTGTGTGTTTTGGCATATCACAAGACATCTTTGATTGGAGATAATTTGGGTACCACTTTTGGGTGGTTTTGGCTCATGGTTTTGTAATTACCGGTAATGGTTTACTGTATTGTATCTTCTATATATCAGGAGCTTGAGATGGAGGTTGTGTGTAAGAATCTTATAGATGTCGAGTTACCTCCTAAATCTCTGGTTGGATATACTCCTGTAAAAGCTTGCTCTACAAGTATATTGTAATCTTCTTGATTCTTGTATAATATATTGGCTAGCTTTGGAGTGTGGGGTTTTTTACCTAAAAGGGTTTTCCCCACGTATATCTTGTGTTGTGAGTTTTGTGTTTGCATTTGGAAGTTGTAATTATATTTTTGTTAATGTGCATCTTAATCTGTAACTATAAAAGTAAAAATTTACATAAATCTTTCCTCAGTAGATCAGTGTAGGAAGTGTTTTTGCATACCTTGCTTCCTTTTAGTTGGTATCAGAGCATGATTACCTTTGGTTCTAGTTTTTGGGTAGAGGGATTTTTGAGATGATCTTCATTTGAGTGGGAGCTTGTGTAGAGGATTTTGAAATCTTTGCTGCAGGTAAGAGATGGTGAGCACATATGGGAGGTTTGAGATAGAGAAGTTTAATGGCAGTAATTTTGAGTTGTGGAAACTCAAAATGGAGGACATGCTTGTAGATCAGGATTTATGGGATGCTATATCTGGTACAAAACCAACAATAATGTCTCAAGAAGATTGGGATCTCAAAGATCGAAAAGCTAAGTGTTTGATAAGACTTTGTTTGGCTGATTTACTACTCCTAAATATCCATGAAGAGAAGACTGCAAATGATCTTTGGAAGAATCTTGGAGATGTTTATTGGGCTAAATCCCTAGTGAACAAGTTATTCCTATGAAATAAATTGTATTCTATGAGGATGGAAGATGGAGGATCTGTTGTCAATCACCTGAACACATTCAATATGCTTGTTGCTTAGTTGACTTCTGTTGGTGTGAAGATGGAGGAGGACTGAGGTATGACATTATTGTGTTACTTACCAGATTCATGGGATGACTTGGTTATGGCCATTGGGAGTACCACTACCACCTTCAAGATGGATGAAGTGGTTTCTTCATTGTTATTTGAAGAGATGCGGAGAAAGTCTTCTGATTTAGCTAACGAGACTCTTGCGGTTCATAGTAGATCTAAAGAGAAGGGAAAGAAAAAGGATAAGAAGGAGGAAAAAGAAAGATCCAAATCTCGTGGGAGATCTAAGTCTCCCAGAAAGTCCAAGGCCCTGTGTTGGAACTGCGACAAACCTGGTCACTTTCGTAAGGAGTGCAAGGAGGAGAAAAAGAACAAGAAGAAGAATTATGGTTCAGATTCTGACAGTCCTCTCAGGATGAAGGAGAAGCGTTTGTCACTGCCTTGACAACACATGCATCTGAGGATGTGTGGCTTATTGACTCTGGTGCATCTTTTCACATGATCTCGCATTGGGGTTGGTTTTCAAAGTATGAAGAATACAATGGTGGAAAGGTGTACTTGGGTGATGATTCTCACCTAAAGATTGTTGGTCATGGAAGAGTCTTAATTCGATTCCCTGATGGACAAGTGAAGGGAATCAATGATGTTCTGTATATCCCTTGTTTGACACAGAACCTTCTTTCTATAAGTAAGTTGAATGATGTGGGTGTGTAGGTTGTTTTCTTGAATGGAGGATGCAAGATGACTAGAGGATCTATGGATTTGGCTAAGGGTGTTCAGATTGGCACTCTGTTTCAGCTTGATGTATGCGCAGTTTAATTCAATAGTGCCTCTATTTCAAAGAAGAGAGCTTCAGAGTCTTCATCCTCACCATTGGAACCAGCAGTGAAGAGGATTGTTGCATCTACTTCCAATGGTTGTGTTTTTTGGGTACCTAAGGGTGCTCATTCTATGGAGATGAAACTTCGAGTTGAGAAGACAATGTTATGGCACCAAAGGCTTGGTCACATTGGTGAAAAGGGTTTGAGGACCCTAAAAAATACAAATCTTGCTGAGGGTATGAATGACTGTAACCTTGAGTTTAATTTCTGTGAACAATGCATTTATGGAAAATAAAATTGTGTTAAGTTTTATTCCAGTTGTCACAATCTTTTGATGTGTTGGACTTGATTCATTCCAATGTATTTGGTCATGTTAATGTTCCTTCGATTTCAAAATCTATTTACTTTATTTCATACATTGATGACTACAGTAGAAGGACATGGGTGTATTTCCTTAGAAGTAAATCTAAAGTCTTTAATAGATTCAAAGAGTTCAAAGCTCTTGTAGAGAATCAGAAGGATAGAAAGATTAAGTGTTTAAGGACTGACAATGGTGGTGAGTTTTGTTCAGTAGATTTCGACAAGTTCTGTAAAGAACAGGGGATTGAGAGGCACAAGACAACTCCGTATACCCCTCAGTAGAATGGAGTTGCAAAGAGGATGAATTGAACATTGATGAAGAGAGCAAGGAGTATGCTAAGTGGAGCTGGCCTTGAACAAAAGTTTTGGGATGAACCGGTTGCTACCACTTTTTACCTGGTTAATAGGTCTCCTACATCAGCGCTCATTGATAACACATATGGAGACATGGTCTAATAAAAATCCTTCATTAAGACACATTCAAGTATTTGGTTGTGAGACATATGCACATGTGCCTAAGGAGAAGAGGTCTAAGTTGGAGAACAAGTTTGTGAAGTGTATCTTCATCGATTATGGCATCGGTGTGAAAGGGTACAAGCTTTGGGATCTAGTGGCTGAGAGAGTTCTGTTTAGTAGAAGTGTGATCTTCAGAGAGCTCAATCCTTCTTTTGTTGTTTTGCAACCAGAGAAAGAAGAGAAGAAAGATTTATGTGGTTTAGCTTCCTTCCACCCCTGAGAAAGTTGAACCAAAAATATCTATTGGACATGATAATGAGGAGAGCTCTAGTACCTCTGAAAGTTCAGAGGAAGATGAGGAACCTCAACCTCAATCTTTGAGGAGGTCCACGTGGATAAGGCAGCAACCTGATAGGTTTGGTTATTCATTACATGATTCCAGTTGTATTTTTTCTTTGATTTCTAACACTAACGAGCCTAGAACTGTGAAATGGGCTATGGGTATGAAAGATGTAGGTTCTTGGAAGGAGGCCATGGAAGGGGAGATAGCTTCTTTGGAAAAGAATAATACTTGGGACTTGGTGTCTTTTCCTAAAGGAGAAAAACCTGTTGGATGCAAATGGGTGTTCAAAAAGAAATTTAGTGTAGATGGTAGTGCTGAGAAATATAAGGCTAGATTGGTTGTAAAGGGGTATTCTCAGGTAGAGGGAATTGACTATGATGAGATTTTCTCTCTTGTTGCAAAGTTGACATCTATTTGGTTCATGTTATCTCTTGCAGTAGCATATGATCTAAAAGTGGAACAGATGGATGTGAAGACAACATTCCTTCATGGTGACTTGGAGGAGGAAATCTATATGTCACAGCCAGAGCACTCCATGGTGAAAGGTAAAGAAAATTTGGTTTGCAAGTTGAAAAAGTCTTTGTATGGTTTGAAGTAGTCTCCTAGGATGTGGTGCCAGAAGTTTGATGCCTTTGTGTTGAGTATTGGATTTTAGAGATTGAAATTAGATCATAGTGTTTATTACAAGTTTGACAATGATCGCATTCTCATTATTGCATTATATGTTGATGATATGTTACTCATTGGAAATGGTAAAAGTTTGATTTCTAATTTGAAGTCTTAGTTGTCAGCACGGTTTGAGATGAAAAATCTAGGGGCATCTTGGTACATTCTAGGAATGGAGATCAGAAAAGACAAAGCAAACATAAAACTTTGGTTAGCCTAGAGTAAGTATGCTAACATTATGTTGGAGAGATTCAGCATGGTGGATTGCAGACCTTTGACTGTTCATGTTACAATGGGGACAAAGTTATCTATTGCAGATTGTCTAAAATCTCCTTCTAAGACAGAGGATATGAGTAGAGTTCCTTATGCTAGTGCAGTTGGCAGTTTGATGTATGCGATGGTCTATACAAGACCAAACATTGCCCAAGCAGTGGGAGTCCTCATTCAATTTATGGCTAATCCTGGATGGGTACATTGGGATGTAGTGAAGAGAGTGTTCAGATATTTGTGAGGTACTTCTGAGTATTCCTTATGTTATCACAGTTATCCTACAGGACCACAGCATTCACTTTATATTTGTGGATTTGTGGATTTAGATTGGGCAGGTGACATTAACAATAGGAGATCCACCAGTGCTTATATGTTCACTATCTTTGGTGGTGCTATTAGTTGGATAAGTAACCGACAACCTATGGTTGCTTTGTCCACTACTGAAGCTAAGTACATGGAAGCAACTCGTGCTTGTAAATAAGCCATTTGATTTAAGAGATTGTGTTTGATGTTGTGTTTGATGCAAGGAAGATTACTATTTGTTGTGACAGTCAGAGTGCCATATGTTTGGCAAAGAATCCTACTTTCCATGCGAGGACTAAGCATATTGATGTCCACTACCATTTTGTTCATGACATGGTAGAGGATGGGAAGGTAAAATTGGAGAGAGTTGATACTTTGATGAATGTTGTAGATCCCTTGACAAAACTTGTGAGCACAGAGAAGTTTAGATGGTGTTCAGAGTCTATGGGCCTCTCGGCCCTTAGCAATTAAATCATAGTGTTGATACTCCCTTTGCTCTTGCAAGGTGTTTGACAAGTGGGAGAATGTTAAGAAAAGTGTCTCAACCTTGCAACTTTGAAAGGTTACTATTCTTCCTAGTTTTGGTCTTTTTGAATACCCTTTATCTTGAAAAATGGTCTAGAACTTTCAAAGTTTCCAAAAGGGCTAAAAATAGTGGGACTTGCTATTTTAGTAAGTTTACATTTGACCTTGGATTGACCTAAAATTTTCCCAGAAGGTATGGAACAGCTAAATAAACATCTCAGGTGAGTTTCGACTCAAGATCATATATGGTTTGCGAGATATTAAAGTTTCTATTTTTTGAAACTGCCGAAAAAAGTTTTGAACTCAATTGTCGTAATTGAAACTTCCCTAAACATCCCAAAAATTGTCGTAACTAATGAAGTCTATTATAGGGTGATAGATCACTTCACAATCCTTCTGACACATCAAACGGTTTGTTAATTGGACACCTAGATCAAAAGTTATGACCTCTAGAAGTTGGACCTCCTATTTTTTGGGAAATGTAAAAACATGTTGGACACATAAAAGAGCTGTAAAGGGGAGATTTACATGTGTTGGTGTGTGTTTTGGCACATCACAAGGCATATTTGATTGGAGATAATTTGGGTGCCACTTTTGGGTGGTTTTGGCTCATGGTTTTATAATTACTGGTAACGGTTTACTGTATTGTATCTCCTATATATCAGGAGCTTGAGATGGAGGTTGTGTGTAAGAATTTTATAGATGTCGAGTTACCTCCTAGATCTCTAGTTGGATATACTCCTATAAAAGCTTTCTCTGCAAGTATATTGTAATCTTCTTGATTCCTAAATAATATATTAGGCAGCTTTGGAGTGTGGGGTTTTTTACCTGAAAGGGTTTTCCCCACGTATATCTTGTGTTGTGAGTTTTGTATTTGCATTTGAAAGTTGTTATTATCTTTCTATTAATGTGCATCTTAATCTGTAACTATAAAAGTAAAAATTTGCATAAATCTTTCCTCGATAGGTCAATGTAGGAAGTGTTTCTGCATAGCTTGCTTCCTTTCAGGAACACCATGTTTTCATCAGTTCAATATGTTTCTTATTTTGTGGAAACATATATTGGTTAGATACTTCAAGAGAATGGTGTATGGATAGTGTTGAGAAGATACATGGTTGAAATCTTAGTCCACATAATATTTTTGGCTTCTCCCGGATGATGTGAAGATGTTCAGCTAGTAGTGGTACTGTTGTTTGAGCCAACAATCCAGTTTCTTTCATGTGTGATGGATCTTGATCAGTGGTTTTGAGATTGATGAATGTGTTATGATGTAATTAACCTTGTTGTGCCATGTGAAGTGATCCACAACTCAAAATGTATTTGTTCCAAGCTAACCCACACAAAATTACATGTTTCATCTTAAGGTCTTTCTAGTGCCAACCTAATTGAGGTTTTAAGTGGTTGTGGAGGATATATATAGAAGAATAAATTCATTTGTGGAAGATGAATGAAAATGTGAATGTGATAGAGAAGAATAAGAAGGATGAAGTGTGCAAAGTCAGTATGATGAAATAATTGTGCAGAAAAGGAGGACTGCAACATCAACATAAGTTAGATGCTTTTCTCATAGCAGTTAATGGTTGTGTTATCATTGTAATTCTTTGTAGTAGTGAGCTTTCTTCAGGGAGTAGTAGCATCCTTAGGTTGTAGCCCTAAAACAAAGTTTGCAGGGAGTTGTAGCTTCCTTGGGTTGTAGCCCTAAAACAATGTCGTAAACCTTTATAGCAGTGAGCATTATATTGTGAGCTAACACTCATCGCGATTTTTCCCATTTTGGGGTTTTCCACGTAAAAATCTTGGTGTTAATGTGTTGATTAATGTGGTGCATGTTTTACTTTATGTTCTCTAATTAATTTGATTTGTTCTACAAATAAAGTCATTAAGTTTTTGTATATGTTGATTCACCCCCCTCTAAGCATCTTAGTGTGTTCAACACAAAGGTGATGTTTTCTTTTTTGTATGAAGGTAGAATTTAAATGGTTTCTACTTGATTTTCATGTACAATAATTTTGATTTTTTACATTTCTTATAAGGTTTATGAACACACATTCATACAAAGGTCAATGCTATCAATTATCTGACCTAAACTCGATTGCAACATGGAAGAGATTGATCTCTAGAGTATGTTACCTAGTCGATGGTGGGGCATCAAGTTATTTATGTAGCATGCTCTCACCACATCACCCCGACTTTTCCACTCTACAATTACCAATGAAATTGATCATGTTAGGGCTGAATTTACTCATAAAAAAGTAGTGAATTTATGTATTTGTAAAGCTCTTTAGCCTGTAATCTTAATTGTAAAATTCACACGTTGTTGTTAAGATTCAAGATTGTATTTCTTTTTAAATTAAGGAAGAAAACATAATTGTCTTTTCAATTTCCATGTTGTGTAATATTACTTTTTAGGAGTTTCATACGCTATTACAAAAGCTTGAAGTTGCTATTTCTTTTATTGAGGCAAGAGTCAAAACATTTTGTTAATCTTTCCACAAGATGCAGTTTTAGTTTTCTAATTGGGGTGCTTATATAAGTTTTATAAAAGACAATTAACTCAAAATTGTGCAAAAATTTTGATTTCAGATTTATGTTTCGATAAGAAAACCAAAGGGTGCAAATTTCTTTTAAGATTGTTCAAACCTTTAGATTAGATATTTTAATTTAGGGTTATGTTTGTTATCATAAATCACATCAAGGTCTGAAATTTATTTGTTTAGATCAAAATTCACCTTTGAAAGTGATTAAGGTTGTTCATAATGGATTTCATCATTGTAAATCATTAAACCTTGTTTGTGACTCTTTGAGTCTTAGTATTCCACTAGAGCCCCTTGAACAGGATTGCCAAGCACTCTCCTACTTAAATATTCGAAGTACTTTTGTTGATTGCAAACCTAATGAAGACTCTTGAGGCTAACTATCTTTCAAGTAGGGAAATATTTGTCATTCCAACATGTTGGCATGCCAAAACATGTATGAACAAGTCTTTGCACTTAGCAAGACTTAATCCTAGTAGGCTCTTTGTGAGCCATTCAATGTTACCAATATTGTCAGCGATTCAACTTTACCAATAGACCTTTTAATTTTTCTTTGTTATGTGTTGACAGTAAAAATTCCATAATAATATATTTTTTTATTGAGAGGAGAAATATCTTACATCATTTTAGCAACCTAGAGCAGGAATCATCTCGGCTGCATGACCAATTCATCTCTTTCCACTTAGTGTACTTTAACCAAAATTCACTTCACAATATTAACAAAATTTACATATTCTTTCCTCCTTGACTTGACTTGGAGACTACTTTTCCATAGTTTTTCTTCGATGCTGCTAACATCCTTCCAGGATATCACCCACAATTGTCATTTAAAAAACGAACACTCATCGCTTTATAAAAGACATTCTCAGAAGAACTTAAATCCTAAGCAAGCAGGAGTTTTCAAACTATGGGTTCAGATTCGCAGACCACATCAAGGTAAGTATGAGCTTGTGAGTTGTCAGTTAGATTACACGTTTTAAGACATATCCGTGCAAAATGTCATGCTTCTGTTGTTAATTGATTGTGAAAGGATTGGTAGGCCTCATGAAACTAGATGTAATGGAAGTTAGAGACGAGCTTGGTAGAAAAACAGTTAGAATTGTTATTGGGTGCTCAAGAGACAGTAGAAATCTGAATCTTCTTTTGAGATTTTAAGCAGGTTTTACCAGAAAAGCATTAGTTTTTAATAGATTTTGAACCTTATCTCTGTAATTTGAGGAGTTGTAACGAGATAAGAATTGATTTACACAATGCCCAGGTGGAGCTAATTTGTAGAATTATTGTTACAGATTCAGCGTTGGTCGGGAGCTAGCAGATTTTATTACTTCCTGCGGGATCCTGCACAAGGCCTGGGAAGAGATATGTAGTGTTTCGAAAAATAATGTAGATACTTTTCATCTGAAAGAAGATGAAGGTGTAGCATATGTGACCTTCCCTTCATTTTCTGTAGAGGACTTCATTGTCGACGAGTGCAATATGGATGAGAAATCTTTCCTGTCCGCTTCAAGAGTAATGATGATAAGCCGGCAATTGTTCACAAGGGGGCTTTCAAACGATTCCTGAGTATTTGTAAAAGACCAGATTTCAGACAGGTAAATAGGCCCGTTATTCTTTACTAAAAAGTTGCTCTGTGATGTGGGACCCCTGTTATTGCATTCCCCAAGTCTAATTCTCCTATAACCACCAACTAAGATATTTCTAACCAGAAAATTAATGCAATTACAAGTTTTGTAATTTTACAGGGCATTTAGCACATGCATTAACTTAAGTTCTCTCTCACCTAACCAGCAATTACTTCTTGGTAATGATAAGGAAAAAGAATTGGCCTATTTAAATACAACTGCAATTGAAGCGAGTCAAATGTCACTGTGACTAGGCTGTTAGACATGCATCATTATGCAGAACAGTCCACAATATTTGTATGCTCAGTAGCCCCATATTGTTGTGACCCAATGCTTGCATTTCAGTAGTATGTTGTTGTGCCTCCAATATTTGTAAATTTCAAGTTTCATATTCTTATGAATTAGGGAATATCAAGCAATATTTTGTTTGGTTTAGTCAGGGAGGGTTTACATCAGATCCCTCAAAATTTTGATGGAGAGATTTGAAATGGATCTTCATCATATGCCATTTATTTGTTTGTTTCATCAGATGCCATGTAGTGATCTAAGTGGTGTAAATATAAGTAATGCCATTTATTCGTTTGTTTCATCAGATGCAAGATTTCAAGGTCATTATATTTGTGGGCCATTCCATGGGAGGTGCAGTTGCAATCCTGGCCACTCTCTGGTTTCTGCAAAAGAGGGTGAGAAACATATCTTATTTTTGCATTACATTTGGTTCTCCTTTGGTGGGAGATGCTATACTTGGAGAGGTAATTGGGCATGAAGATTGGACGGGAAACTTTTTTCATGTTGTCTCCAAGTATGATATTGTTCCGAGGTTGCTCCTTGCACCATTTGAATCAATTGCCGAGCCTTTGAATGCAATTGGGCCTTACTGGAGGAGCTTAATGGGCATTCATGTCGTTGTTGATCGTTCTATAATACAAAAGGCTTGCAAAACTCTTCTTGAGAAAGTCCTACAATGCACATCTACAATAGCAAATAAAGACCCAGGAGAATCTGGTCTTAGAAGCCCGTATAGACCCTTTGGTACTTATATGTTTTGTTCAACCCAAGGTGCAGCTTGTATTGATGACTCTGAAGCTGTCCTGAAGATGCTGCATTTCACTATGCAAGGAATGCCTTTTGATCAACTTGCACACACCTGTGTTTCAAGTCACACAGATTATGGTCATATCAATGTGTTGGAAGATCTCGAGGAAGAGTTACTAAATACAATACCACTTACGAACTTTGTCCCAGACGACACCTTCAAGATGGGAATAGCACTGGAATTAGAAGCAATGGGCGTTGGAGGTCAGGTAATCTCATTATTTCTGCTTTCTTTTGTATGTATCATAGTTGCGTAATTCAATGCTCTACAAGTGCATAACATAGACACAATATCCAGAAACTGACTTTTTCATATTTTCATTATTAGTAGATTTTTGCAAAGTTGACACTTGAAATTCAAATTTTGTAGTTGGAAAAATAGGCAAAAGCATATGGACTGTGAAAAGGAAAAATGACTATCTTACTACTAAGATTTAGATGAAGGCAAGCATTATAAGGTACAATGAACAGCTATGGCCAGAGTCTGACTTCCTCAAGTCTGATTCTGTTGATGTTTTATCCTAGATTAGAAGTGGTGATTCCACAGTGATTTGGTGTAATTTTTAACCTACCTGCCAGATTCTTTTACCAATAGCCTTACCTCCAACCATTCTTTGAATGTTGACACTTAATAAGATTGAGTTGTGTCTAATCCTTATGTATTACTACCTCAAAAATCAGAATGGTGTTTATGTGCCACACAAAGATCACAGCTCGTACTTACTACTAGCTAGACTTTGGCTAACCTCCCAACCTCTGTCGATCTGCATTCATTAGTTGTTCCCTTTTAACATTTATTTCCATAACTTTGTTAGTCTATTAGTTCTCTGCTTTCTCTCCTCTTGATGTTGTTTCCTCTGTTTACACACAAAGATTGATGATTTTTTCTTTTTAAAATTTTTAAGCAGAACAAAGATGCATTAGGTGCACTCGGAAACGCTGGAGAGGTGAAAAAAGTGCAAGATACGAACATTGAGAAACTAAATGAGGATTTAAGCAAGAGCCAAATTCATATGACAGAGGTGGAATGGTACAAAGAAAGTTGTAAGAAGGGCTCTGGCTACTATGATTCTTTCAAACCCACACATAACGTTGAAAAGCCAGAGGATCCTGTAAATCCAGAGGACCCTGTAAATTTAGCTAGAAAAAGTTTGGGAAAATTCTGGGATAAAATTGTTGCCATGGAGAAGAAGCATGTATTACCCAGTGACTTCCGACTTCAAAATAAATGGATCAACGCCGGCACTGCATATAGAAGACTTGTAGAACCTCTGGACATTAAATACTACTATTGTTCACGGAAGGACAAGAAAAGATATCTCTCTGATGGGATGAGACCCCGCCGTCACATAGTTCTGGAGAAATGGATGAAAGAAAAAGACCAAACTCACATTGATATGGATAAAAAGGAACGCACAAAGTTTGCATCCTTAACTCTGAACTCCTGTTTTTGGGCTCGTGTAGAAGAGGCTCTTCAAGTATTGAAAAGTCTCCCGCAAGAGCAAGACCAACATCAAGTCATGAATACTCCACTGCAAGAAAGCCAAGAGTTTGAAAATTATATTTGGGGTATGATCAGAGACAAGACTCTTTCTGCAGAGGTTTTCTTAAAGGAGAGTAGCTTCATGATTTGGTGGGAACAATACAGCAGCCTTCAACTCCCACAATGGAGGTCAAGCTCTCCTTTGTTCGATTTCATGAAAAATGAGAGGTGGAAGTAGAAAATTCAGAAGAACGGGCTTTTTTCCTACCTTGGGAAAGATCTTTCAAAATAATATTCTGTTGGAAGTAGTTAATTTCTGTGGTTTCTTCCTTTTGCTTAATTTTCTTTCTCAATTAGATGAGTGTATGTTACATTTCGACCAATGAGTCCATCATGTATGTTGAGTTCTTGAAATGGAATTATGTATTAATAGGACTGTGCTTCATTTGGAGTTCAGAGGAGTTTAATTCCAAAGGAGAGTTATGCCCAGTAGAGGCTTGTTTCCCACAAGATGTAATCTTGCCTGAATATATTTATGCATATCTTTGTTAGAGGAATACATTGACTTCAAAAACAACACAGACAAATGACAAGTGATCTTACAAAAAAATTACACCATTGAGTATTAAAGTAGTAGATCTGCTTTTAAATCATCACTGTATGGTCCTGCCACTGATTTCATTAAGAGATTGGACAATATTTAATCATCTAACAAGTATCCAACAACCACACATTAAGGGTGCAAACTAGTATATGTGCATTTAAGGTTCAATATTTTTAGAAGTTTAGTACTAGTAGTTGTGACTTTAAGGTTGTTAGTGTCGACTATAAGTACTAATAATTAAAAGAAATGTGCCCTTTAGATTTAAAAAACAACCAATTATGTGATGCCACATAAACGCACCAACAAAACAAAAGACGACTTAATGCACACTTATTGGTCCACAGTCCACTCTTTTTTGGAAACTATTTGACACCTCAACAAAAAGCATATTGATATGGCATCATATTCAATGATGTGACCCTAAAACCTTAATTATAAGCTGTAAAAATTAGTATATACAATTGGACCATGTAATCATGGCCATCATATTGTTCTTTGGAATGTTTACCCAAACAATAAATAACTAAAAATTTCAAATCTCATACTTACTCAGAGTTTATGCTCAAACTCCAAATCCCTTCGAGAACAACATTAGTAGATCATCTTTACGAAGCTTCAGAACTGGAAAAGGGCTTCAGCTTGCAAACAGCCATTGAAACAAGTCATCTTCTCATCCCCATATATTAGCTCACTTTCACCGGCCTGGGGATTTGACGTGAAGGGTAATAAATTAAAATTGTCATAATGTATTTTGACGTCCACTGATTTGATTTCCCTGCGCAGTCATTCGCCGGCTTGCGAAAATCTCCCCCGCTTTAAACAACAGTAAGAAATTTAAAAAACCGACGAGTTTATAAAATTTCCTGGCAGCAGACATTTGACGGTCGACCCTGCCTGTCAAGCAATTTTTTTGTGACGGTTATTTGTGTAAAATTGTCTTTCAAATATTAAGACATTTTATTATAGACAAAATTATATATAAACTATGTATATATATCAGAATCATTCTATTTAAATTTTGACAGTCTATTTAAAATCTTTCCTTTCATGTGATATAGTCTTCCAAAAATTTTGATTGTATTTTACAGCAAAAATGACTAAATACGGTCATACGACCATCAAATTTAGGCCCCGCCTGAAGGGGAGTGCGAACAGAAAACAAAAGAATCACCTTCGGAGGAATCAATCCAAAGCCGTGGAGGAAATCTTTGTTTTATTTAAAGGTATTTGCATTAGTAATTTGTTTTTTTAGCACAAAAACTAGTAATTTTTTTAGGACAAAAACTAAAAATCTATTTTCTGCAATTTCCTTAACCACAGAAAAACTCTGAAACATCATTACTGCATTTTTTAAAAGATATGCCAAAATTTATTTCAATGCAAGATATTTCCACAATACCTGCAGTTTTGAAGGGGTAATAAGGTTGTTGGTGGTGTTGCAACAAAGTAGTCCTATCTGTATAAAATGCTTATACTTGCACGAGCCATCAGTTTTAAACAACACACACCATCACTTGAATTGCTTGTACCATAGCCCAAATTACTCCTCATCATCTGTTGATGTTGATTATGCATTTTCAAGTCAAATAGGAAGGAGTCGGTCTTGGCAAGCTTCATGGGATTGTGATTTTACTACTCTGTCATCATCATCTCCGGACTTGCAGAAACCCATAGCAAGCTGGGCAAGAATAACCCTAGCAATGGTGTTGCCTTCTATAATCTCTTTTCCATTACCTAGATATGAAATTGCTTAGATGTTTAGTGTGATACTACAAATCCAAACAGACTGAATGCTTGTTATCTTGTCATTCTATTAGAGGCTATTTATACACAACCTTGGCGGTGATCAAAGGCAATATAGGAAAACCTTGGCTGTGATCAAAGGTAGTATAGTAAATGGCCGCCAGCATATGCATTTACTACAAAGAATTTGGAATTTATCTTTAAATGAATTTACTGCAAAGAAAACTATCCTATCTACCACGACAATTGAATTAGATCGAGCCAGATTTTATGCAAAGAAAACTATCCTATCTTCCATAGATCAGCCCCTATACGATCCAACTGATTAATAAATATTAGCCTAGGAACCTCATACCTCCGCATCTGACGATCAATAGTAATAGACTGGCTTTGCACCCCACCAACACTGCAAAGGACTAGAAGAGCACCATCCAAAACACTCAATACCCGCTCCACTTCAATAGTGAAGTCAACATGACCAAGTGTATCAATAATATTAACCTAGAAAAAATAATTCAATTCAGATACAGACATAGGATAATTTATGTGCTCCTATGGATGCACATTCATCAGTGAAAATGTCAAATAACAAAGCCATATGTTGTAAGAAAGTTCCAGATTCATAATTAACTAGCATAGCTATTGATTGATATGATTTCAAATTATAATTAGTATGGCTTTAAATCATAAAAAAGATAATTAATCAAATGTATGCCTCTTTTTAAGAGGTTTATGGTACATCGAATAATTGAATTCCATAATTGAAAGCAAATTTTCATCAAATATCCCACTCTTCTTGTGATAGTTCTTCAAACTTATATCAGACAAACTTTATAAATCCTAGAAATCTGAGACTCTTGTTCAGGAACCAACCATGTGTAACCTTCCTGAAGTTCTTCAAGTTATAAGACATCTTATATTTTCTCCACAAGTTCTTCTGTCCATTCTTTTATTTCATGCCCTCAATTTTTTTAGTCTATTTATTCATAACATACTCTCACCCAAAACTGCATTATGCAACTTTCTCCAGAATTTTAATTCTGCCTTGTTGGATTGTATGTCGTGTCCCTCTTGTTTGCCCCTTGTCAGACTTCAAGACCACATACATCTCTTTCCTCTTAGATTTAAAGCAACATTTGAAGGATGCTTTCAGGTTTACCCTAGAATTACAAATCCAAATGATCTGTATATCCTTGCATTCCTCACTATCAGACAAGTTCAACAGATATTTTGACCTTTGAAATTGCGTGCATGTTCATACAGTAGGCCATTTGTATATAGATTTAAAAAAATAGAAAAGATATGTTATAAAGAACTATAAAATAATTGATAGGTTTCAATGCTAGATTTGACTCCACTTTTCAGATTACACTATTTAACCAACTAAATTTCCATTTATAAATGTCAACACTCTTGAACCTAATGGTCTTGACAGTTGAAATGATCCATTAACATATAACTAATTCTATTATCTATCTACTAAGTACTCTAGCCTATTATCCTACTGAAACCCTTCCCCCATCCCATGATCTCATGAATGCAGTTTATCAGCACAAATCAACCTGCTCATTTATCTGTAAACCGGTGAAGTTGCAACAAGCAAAAGAAAAGCGTAAGGACAAACTGAAATTGGTGGCTATTTTAGTAAAGTCAAATGGACAACTAGTATAGTTCCATACAATTGTCAGGGTTTATCAAAGAATCAAATTTGGGCCTCATTTCTAGTTCACACTCACTTTGATTATCAATTAACCAAGATTAATCCTCCACAATAAACCTCATTTCTTGGGACCACGTTGTTGGCTACCATGATTAAAGAGGGAAATGTTGAAAAAAGTAGAGAATTGTCGATCAAAATTTACAACAGAAGAAATAGACTTCAAAAGTAGAAAGATAACAAAAGCATAAAGATAACAGAGCTTGAAGCTAGAATTTTATTGTTGTACGGTATGGGATGGTACTTCCCATTCATCCACTGGATCCCCGCTGCTCCCATTCACCTCAGGCACCTCTCGAGATCAATGGGGCTATCTGGAATTAATGAATCAACCTATTTAACGGACCGATAGGCCTTCTCCAGGCTCCCTAGAGACTTCTCTTGATTGTGACTAAGCCTATGGCCCTCCCTTTTGAGCCATCGCTCATATCTTTTCTCGATCGAAAGGTAGGGTACCTGCTACTCTCTAACCACTAATAGAATCCCTTGGCCTAATGGATAGCTGTTGATCTTTGCCGTGCTCCACCCAACCAACACCAGAGAGAGGAGCCATTCGAGTTTTGGCAGCAACTTGCTCCTTTGGTTTTAGCTCTATGGGTCCCATAGACAGTTTTGGTCTGACAAACATTATTAAAATCTATATCTATCTATCATTATAGTTCAATCGAATTGTCTATCCAACCCTCAGGATGCACATTTGACCGTATTCATTAATTAATTGAAATTCACAATACTGTCAAATAAATACGGTCAAATGTGCATCCTGAGGGTTGGATAGACGTTGCCCTTTGTAGTTTAATTATCAATGTTTAGTGGAAAATTGGATTTGTTAATGTTTTAGTGTTTTGATGTTTAAATCCTCCTTTCCACTTTACATTCAAGGATCTAAGGTCAAGTGGCAATTCACTATCATACCCTAGATTGCTGTGAGATGTAGGGAGACTTGGATTAGGGAATTTAATTATCAATTTTTCTTCTCTTATGCTTAATTAACTATTAAAACCCTAATTATGCAAATACAACAATAAACTGACAAATAATGGAAAAAGCTCTTGCAAACGGAAGTACAATAGCAAATCACAGAGTACTTATTTTTGGGGTTCCAAGGCAGAATAGTTGGGGACACTGGTGCGGGCACCCTAGTCCAAGGTACTAGTTTCTTCGAAGGATCTGGACATCCTTCCGACACTGATCATCCCTGTAACTTATTTCTAGAAATTTGTCTGCGGAGGACACTAGTGCGAGCACCCAAGTCCTGGAAATGCTCCAGTGTCCTGCTTCTCTTCAGATCCTGAATCTTTGATGTCTGTCAATCCTTCCTACAACTTCACTTTTCCCAAATGCGACACTTGTAACCTACAATCACAAGACTTTAGGAGGGGGTTGTGGTGTTTAGAGGCTTGCCTCGGTCAAGCCCCGGAGGACACTTAAGTCTCTGAACACCGTTGTCAGATAGAGAGTGCGTGCCCTTGTGAGGCAGAGGCAAAAACCAAAAGAATTGATAATGAAAGCACAATATAATGTCACCTTGTAGTGAAGATATCATGGGAGGAAGATGCTCTTCATTCCATGATGAATGGATGCTCAAATCTACAAATACAAACACACAAACCACACAAGTCTGCTCTTGCAACACAATGAAAACCTTGAATCATCTTGAGAACACTTGAACATCACAATTGCCATCTAGTTTACAAATGAATGCCTAAACATGCTTTTATATGCAACTACAAACACTCTCGCCAAGATTTCCGTAATTCAAACTTACCATGTCAGCAAAGGACCCAAATAATGGTCATAAACTGACACTCAGAAATTGGGGCTGCCCCAAAATAGGGCAGGACTAGGGCGCGGGCACCCAAGTCCTCCCCCCTATTTTGGGCGGGGTACAGCTCAAGGGGTCCTCCTAGGTCCCATTTGTCATGTTACCTAGGGCTCATTCCATCGGGATGCCAAATTATGAACTAAGATGTCCTAAATGCATGCAAAAGACCCGGGAGCTAAACCTTATGAGGGAAAAGCCCCCAAGGGGACATTTTCTGACATTACATTTAGCCCCCACTTTAATGTATGTATAAACACAAAGCCAATACATGCATTAAAGTAAGGTCACAAAAACAGCAAACACACCAAGCATGGAGAAGACACACCAATCACATAGAAGACAGTAATAGGCACGCAAAACATGGAGAAGACAGTTATAGTCACACAGAACACGGAGAAGTCAGTCAATGCATAGAAGACACATTGATGCATGGAAGATAGGCATGATTTCTTTTCTTTTTTTTCTTTCATATATATGAAATGCAAATGCAAGTACTGGAAAGTAAACAAACCTCCCATAATACATGATGCACTCATCGCACAGGTCTTTGTATATATGGGGAAACACACACGCAAGACACGTAAAACCTCCCAAACTGCAGGAAGCACTACCCTAAGGCATTGGTCTTTATTCTACATATGGGGCAACAAACACACCACACAAAATAAACATGTCAAAACACACACACTTGAAAACACGAAGAAAACACGACAGACAAGCGATGGTGTGTTCCCTATTTTTAGGCTCATCACCATCTCGGGCATATTACAAGCACACATCGATGATTGGGCTTTGCCACAACAATCACTAAAGACACGCTTAAGGGTTGAGTTAGTCACAGAACTACTCCTCATCTCCGCAGAGGACTTTTGAAAATGATAGGATGATGCAATTTGCTCTGAGAAATACACCATCCCCGCCTCCACAGAGGTTTTAAGAAAAAGGATATGCTTGATATCCCACCTCCACAGAGGGCTTACATGATTTATTGATTGATTGCTAACAAACTCAGGATGCATGATGCACTCATCATGCAGGTCTTTGCATCTGAGGTCAAACACATTGCTAACATCTACAGTAGACAGCTTACCTTATATATGCCCCCACCTTAAGGCGGTTGATATCAGTTATCGATATCAAGCATGTTAAGGTAGGAATAGAAACACACAAGGGAACACCAACTTTTGCAAAGCCCATGCCCCCCGGAGGTGACATGTACTTTACGATCGTCAAATGTTCCCACAAACACATCCCTGCAAGAAACATGTTAGTGTCTACAACATCATGATAAACAACAACATCAATGCATATGATTAACCACACAAAGAGCCAAGGTTATACAATGAATCTAGAGTTCGAGGATAACCATAGAGCTATATCATGAAGCTCTCTGAATCAAGTACCGCCAATGCTAGAGTTAAAGACAAACAAAGGTGCATGGAGTAGCAGTATTGTTAAGGTTTGTAAATTGCAATAGAAACATCATAAAATTCACTATGCGGAAAGCACGAGTGCTTCCACTAGCCAAGCGTTAGATAAGATATACAACCCTATCGTCATATTAGGAACTAAGTCTATTTTTTGATTGCTCTCGAAAGGGACACTAGGTCCGCATCAGTATAAATGTTTTTTGCCATCCGCCTGCTAGATGGAAACACTAGAGGAAGGGACACAATAAATAAGAGAGGAGAAACAAGTGTCTTAGGGACAATCATGTAGGAGGGTGCCCCCAGTGTCACCAACTGTGACGCTATGTCCATAAGACACAACACACAACAATGAAATCAGAGAGAGAGACAATCTGGAAGAATGATGATACAAATAGAAGAAGGTCACAATAGAGGTGGTCTCTTGGTATCCTGGACCTTACGGGAGAATCAGGGGTCATCCCAGGAGGTCTAAACAACACATAACACATCACGGGCGAAGCACATTACAATAGAGATAAAGGGTTAGAGATACTTACCTGTAGGGCCCCTGCTGGGCTAGAGGTTGTCTATAAGCAAATCATCATCGTCATCTTCCCACTCCCTAATGTTGGAGGAAAGTGGGACATAAGGTATCATAGCTAAATTCATGTCTTGTTCATCATCTGTTTGGTTGAATGTTTGGATCAATGTTTTCTTGTTGAGAGGCAAGGTTTATAGCATAAGCTTGTCTTCTTTTTCTTCTTTCTCTTGCTTTTCTATTTCATTTTCTTTTACCATTTATCTCTTGTAAGATAGGGCTATCCTCTTTCATAGGCTTGTACAATTTAGAAAATGAAGCATTGAGATCAAACCTCATTTGTCGCGGTGGAACATTTTGTTGTTGATAATGACCTCTTGATCCTTGTAAGGATTTTGGGGGAGGAACCTCAGCATGGGGACCTTGTCCTTTTGGTCTAAAGTTCTCTTCACATGCAGGTTGTTTATCTTTTATCATTTCTTGTATAGAAGGGCTAGGTATTTCAGTTTTATCCCAAAAATAATTCAATCTGTAATGTTTTTTTCAACCAAAGGTTTATATTTGTTGCTGGGGACAATAATCATGCGTCCATCAAAAGGGAATTTTAGACAATGATGTATTGTTGAAGGGATAGATTTCATTTCTTTTAGCCAAGGATGTCCCAATTTAATACAAAAGAGATCAAAAATAGGGACAACATCAAACCATTGTTCGACATGTTTTCCAGATAGTGTTACCAACAATGATATCTTACCGAAAGGCTTGATAAAGGTTCCCTTATGTGTCTTAATCATCATGTTCGAGGGGTCATAAGAACCTTGCATTAGTTGATGTGAAAAGAGGAACTCCTCAATGGAAACATTATTCATGCAATTAGGATCAATAAGAGTTCAATTCATAGGGTTTCCCATTATTTTCATAGTGATGTGAAGAGGTCCATCAGAGTCTCCAATTGCTCTATCATGACGTGTAAACACGATTTCAGTTTCAGGTGCTTTTCTTTTCATGTAAGGTCTAGGAGGGAACCTATTATGTTGTTGTGATTAGAGGCCATGTTTTTATGCTCAAATCAAATTTTGAGAGTTTTTCCAAAAATATATCAAAGGTAAGTGCAAAGCGATATACCCTAAAATAGCCTCAAATGCTTGATTTTTTGTACTTTTTTCAATGCAAACGAATGTAACAAAGGATGTTGTAAGGATTTTGGTCAAGGGAAGAAAATTATATGTCTGATATCAGTCCATAACAACAATATGATCACTCTCAACACACTCTTGATGCAAATCCAAGATAATACCAAGTCAAACTATAGTGAAATTATGTCAAAATAGGCACTTTTTTCAGCAACACTCAATGCAAAAGAGCATAAAAAAGGGTGTTGTGAGGAAAATGGTGATGGAAAATAAATAATATCAGTAATAACAACCACTTGGTGCCAAAATACCCAACACAACACGTTTTTAGTGCCACTTAAGGTAAAACCCTAGTGAAAATATAGCAAAAATAGGCTATTTTTCACAGTTTTTCAATTCCAAGACCTAGCAAAGGGGGTGTTGTAAGGAATTTTAGGAGGTAAAGCAAATAATATCAATGATATCAATTGCCTCAATCCATAAAATTGATCACAACATGCTTGGAGTGCAAACTAGGTCAAACCCTAGTGCAAAAATAGTCAAAATGTGTAGTTTTTCACTGAATTTTCAATACAAGAGCCCATTAAAAGGGTGTTGTGAAGATTTTTATGAGGGGAAGAAAATGAGTACCTTGATAACAACCAATTAATGCAAAAATATTTTTCACAACATGCCTATGGTGCAAGTTTATAGAGTCGATAAGGCCAAATTTAGTGAAAATCGTTGTTTTTGAAGCCCTAGGTTTGAGATCTTGGGACAAAATGCTATGTGAATGTTTTGAAGTCTATTTTATGATGGAAATGAATTACTCTCAGATATAAAAATAATTTTCAAGCTCTAATATGCAAAATGCCAATGCAAATCTAATGAAAATGCAAGAAAATTGCTAGTTTTTGTTGAAATTTTCTATGCAAAAATACAAATATTTTAAATCTAAATACAAATTTAAACTAAAATGCAAGACTAAAGACAAATGTAAATTTGAATTAGCCTCTAAAATTAGTAGAAAATTTTGAAAGAAGATTTTTCCTACTAACCCTAGATTTTGAAATTACTAGGTTTAATGAAAATTGTCAAAATTTCTACAAAAGCCTAGCAAATTAATGATGAAAATGCAATGCAAATTTTTTTTTTTTTGTATTTTTGTGTAGTTTATATTAGATCTTATGCAAAAATCATGAATTAGGAAAATTTAGAAAGAATTGATGCAATTTAGTAAGCCAAACAATGCAATTTTTTTGAATTTTCTAAATTTTTCAATTTTTTTGAATTTTTCTCAATGTAATAAAATGATTGACTATATGAATGAATGAAATCAATTGAAATTGGAAGACACACACTCAACAAGTTGCAATTTAAGTCCAAAAACATGAGTTCACCAAAATGTTTAGTAGAAAATTAGATTTGTTAATGTTTTAGTGTTTTGATGTTTAAATCCTCCTTTCCACTTTACATTCAAGGATCTAAGGTCGAGTGACAATTCACTATCATACCCTAGATTGCTGTGAGATGTAGGGAAACTTGGATTAGGGAATTTAATTATCAATTTTTCTTGTCTAATGCTTAATTAACCATTAAAACCCTAATTATGCAAATACGGCAATAAACTAACGAATAACAGAAAAAACTCTTGTAGACGAAAGTAAAATAGTAAATCATAGAGTACCTATTTTCAGGGTTCTGAGGTAGAACAATCGAGGACACTGGTGTAGGTGTCCTAGTCCAAGTTACTAGTTTCTTTGTGGGATCTGGACCTCCTTCCGACACTGATCAGCCCTGTAACTTCTATTTCCAGAAATTTGTCTACGGAGGACACTAGTGTGAGCGCCCAAGTCCTAGAAATGCTTCGGTGTCATGCTTCTCTTCAGATCTTGAATCCTTGATGTCTATTAATCCTTCCTGGAACTTCACTTTTCCCAAATGTGACACCTGTAACCTGCAATCACAAGACTTTGGGAGGGGGTTGTGGTGTTTAGAGGCTTGCCTCGATCAAGCCCCAGAGGACACTTAAGTCTCCGAACACTGTTGTCAAATAGAGAGTGTGTGCTCTTGTGAGGCAAAGGAAAAAACTAAAGGAATTGATAATGAAAACACAATATAATGTCACCTTGTAGTGAAGATATCATGGGAGGAAGATACTCTTCATTCCATGATGAATGGATGCTCAAATATGCAAATACAAACACATAAACCACACAAGTCTACTCTTGCAACACAATGAAAGCCTTAAATCACCTTAAGAACACTTGAACATCACAATTGCCATCTATTTTACAAATGAATGCCTAAACATGCTTTTATATGCAACTACAAACACTTCTGCCAAGATTTTTGTAATTCAAACTTACCATGTCGGCAAAGGACCCAAATAACGGTCATAAACCAACACTCAAAAATTGGGGCTGCCCCAAAATAGGGTAGGACTAGGGTGTGGGTGCCCAAGTCCTCCCCCCTATTTTAGGCAGGGTACAACTCAAGGGGTCCTCCTAGGTCCCATTTGTCATGTTACCTAGGGCTCATTCCATCAGGATGCCAAATTATGAACTAAGATGTCCTAAATGCATGCAAAAGACCCGTGAGCTAAACCTTATGAGGGAAAAGCCCCCAAGGGGACATTTTCTGATGTTACAATCAAAACATCACTTATTTTTGACATTTTTCTTACTATTTAATTTGCAAGTCGAAGATATCACTTGAAAATTCTCATGGATTTGAAAAAGTTCAAATTCTCCAGTGGCAAACTAATGTAGTATTTAAAGAAGAAAGAAAGAAAAGAAGAAGAAAAATAACCTGATGATCGTCCCAAGTGTAGTAAGTGGCAGAAGATTGAATGGTAATTCCTTTTTCATGCTGCAAATCCATGGAGTCCATCTTAGTGCCTACACTATCTTTTCCACGAACCTCATGGATCTCGTGAATCCTTCCCGTGTAGAAAAGTATTCTTTCTATTAATGGTTTTTTCCCAAAATCTATGTGAGCTAAGATTCTGATGTTACAGATTTTGTCCATGGTGTCCCTCCATCCTTCTTTCTCTCTTTAGGCTAAGCAAGCCTTACGAAATGCCTTACACCAGCAAGGAATGGCAGAGGAAGTTCTAGACTATAGTGCTTAGAGAAGACGAGTTGCGCTTCCCCGAGCCATGGCCTACGCCCTTTAAGCCCACCCCTCCGCGTGCGAGCTGGTGAAGTAGGAGGATTAACCGGACCTATTGAATTTCAGAGTCAAACTTGGATTCCATGACCCATAGACTATGTCACATGGTGTGAATACCATTACAATCC
Source organism: Cunninghamia lanceolata (assembly GCA_027924645.1). Classification (NCBI taxonomy): domain Eukaryota; kingdom Viridiplantae; phylum Streptophyta; class Pinopsida; order Cupressales; family Cupressaceae; genus Cunninghamia; species Cunninghamia lanceolata. Next base: position 15,165,284 of record BSBN01001225.1, read on the forward strand.
CTAAAAATTCATTTAAATTTGTCTTACTAATCGTTTGTCTATTTATACACAACCTTGGCGGTGATCAAAGGTAGTATAGTAAAACCTTGGCTGTGATCAAAGGCAATATAGTAAATGGCCGCTAGCATATGCATTTACTACAAAGAATTTAGATTTTATTTTTAAATGAATTTACTGCAAAGAAAACTATCCTATCTACCACAATAATTGAATCAGATTGACCCAGATTTTATGCATTTAGTGCAAAGATAGTTTTCAGAGCACCGCCGAGAAAAACAATGATGTTACATAGTTTTCAGAGCACCGGCGAGGAAAAACAACAGCATGAGACAATTCCCAGCACTATAATTCTCACAATATGAGAACAACCGACGAATTTAGAAAAATTTCCACTGTGATTTTTTTTTAAACGGCGTGAGATAATTCGGAGCACTATAATGCTCACATATAAAGCCTATCGGCTAAAAATATGGAGAGCAGTAAATAATGGTATACAATCTATTTTTGAAGATGGTAAAATCTTTGTTTCTTGTTTTTTTTTTAATTGACAGAATTATAATTACCTAGTATGTGCTGAAATGTGTTATATTAGTATTTGGTGAAGGTAATATATTATAGTATAGCATTCATTTTGTTTAATTTTTAATTAAAATGGATAATATCAATTAATTAGAATCACTCTTCTAACAGTATTATAATGTTGAAATGTAATTCTTATTATTCCATGTAAGAATAAAATGTTTTCTTTTCTATAGTATGTTTCCAATAATTTTATACTTATCTTCTCTAAATAATTGTGATATGACACATCGCCCCAGCAAGGTCTAAATTTCAAGTGGACCCTGCCTATCAAGCAATTTTTTTATGATGGTTATTCATTTGAAGATTCCCCTAAAATACAAAGACATGTTTTAATATAAATAAAAGTATATATAAACCAAATATATATATATATATATATATATATATATATATCATTATAATCCTAAATAAATTTTGACGTTCTTCCAAAATCTTGTAATACAATCTTGTAATCCTATATAATCCTTTGATGTAATACAATCTTGTAATAACAACCCTGGTTACTACTTTTTTTTTATTTTTTCATTACACTTCAAGCACTACTTAACTAACCAAGCATCTTTTATCTGATTTAGAAGTGCAAACTTCGTAGATTCACCATCCATAGCTTGGAAACAACTCTATTCCACAACTCATATACTCACATTAAAATATGGCAAGCTCCCATTATCAAGGCCATCCCTAGACCTAAACCTAATCCTTGAAAGTTCATTCATAATGACCTTGCCCATATATCCCTTCTTGGAAATTAGAGGGTCTATAGTTCATACACCAATAATAGACAGAATTTGTAAAGCCTCACAAGTACATGTAAAAGCCATCAAACCAACTCAAAAGTAAATGAAGCAAATAATCCACTTAAATACAACATCACAATATCTAAAGTAAAAAGATGCAAATTAATCCACTTAATTTCAATATAAAAGATAACATGGGTGTAATTAATTTGCTTAATTACAATATCACAAGTAAAGTGAACCATCTCGTAAATATGAATCAAAATGTCATTAAATCTTACAAAATTGCGTGCTCAATCTAGGTAGAAGCACTATAATAATATACAAAATCCATGGCATTCATGCCGTAATACATCCAATATAGGGTACAATCAACATGTACAATAATAATAAATAAATCAATACACTCTTCAGCCACACGAACCAAGTAGTCCACTGCCTACAAGCCAAGAGATGGGAACATGGCCCAGGTGCTTTTCCACCCAACCATGAAGTGTTTACACCTCCCTGGATCCCTTCATGAAATGAAGGAAACCTAGCCCTGCACAAAATGTCTAGCTACCTGGTAATAATTGGCAGGAGGGAACACTCGATGCAACCCTGATGTCTGAATGTGCAATTCTAAATAATGAAAAGAAAATTGTCTCACAATAGGATGTGGCAGAGATATCAATAAATAAGTTTTCTAGACAATAAACATCTATTTCAATGTCATCTTGATTAGATCTAATCCTTAAATAGTAACCTGGTTCAATTCCTGAAAAGAGGAAAGCCATCTCTGAATATCCACATTCAGCATCCTAGTCCCAAAAGTAACCCAATAACATTCCTAGATAAACTCTACTTTCTCTAAGAAGCAAGAAAATAAATAATAAAATAAAAGTCAAGTTCACCAATAAATCATTAAAATTCCCTTTCCCCAAACAACATTCAAGGAATTACACTTTTCCAATCCAATCATTCATCTTTGTTTACACAATTGCACTCATATGTACATCAAATAGATATATTATATAATCCAAAATTTGATCACCATCTTCATACAAAAGTCATTATAAGTTATAATTTCATCTTGCTGTCATAACAGTGACAGGAAGTCTAAAACAATAAAAACAGTCTTTCTGTCGCAACTGTGACATAAACTATTGCAGAAAATAAGGAAAGTGTAAAGAGAACATAGTTTAATTCAATTTTTGGTCATGAATATAAATATAAATGGTTTTATAGTATCAACATTGACAGGAAAATAATATAGTAATCTACTATCTCTGTTTTGTGTTAACACATTGATTTTAACAAATTTTAAACAGAACTACATGCTTAATTTGTTTAGCTACAAGAAGATTGTATATACTTCTATAGGAAGATATGAAGTTTGCAGTCATGAAGGTAGCTACAGGATCTAATTTCTTAGTCCACAGAGACAACAATGGATTGCCTACAGCCAAATAATATCAAAAAACCAAGCTACAGGAATATAGTTTTGTCTACTTTTAAGAAGTGTGTTTCATCTAAAAGAGATTGATTTGCTAATCAAACACTGATTTCAACAACCATAAGAAAAATACAATCATAATAATGATTGACAGGAATTAACCAGTAATGATCTGGAGATTCTATTAAGAGTTTTCAATCAGTCAAGATTCAAGATTTGAGAATAATGACTTGTTTTCAGGCAGGCAACAAAGGTAGGAAAATCAACTATTAACAACTCTGATTTTCAGTCTATATACTGAGAAGATCGACCATCATGCAGATCGATATGAGTTTAAGTCAAAAACTAAAAGAGGATGGAAAATAAACATCTACATTAAGTCTAAGAAACTGGAGACAACAAGAAACAAGGGTCATTCCATACAGATCGCCCAAGAATAGTCAAAATGGTCAGCAGAGAGTTAACGACCAGGAAATGATTCAAGTGGCCAGGCAAGGAGGTAAACTGATTCTATGATGCAGAGGCATCCACACTAAAACCTTGACATACAGCATGTATGTCTAAAACCCATCATCATCATCATATTTTCCTTAACACTGTCAGCATCATCATATTTTCTCTGCCGACCGATATCCTCCTGCAGACAAACCTTCGCCCTTTCGCCTGTCAGCAGCATCATCATATCTGGCTATCGGCAGCATCATCACATTCGGCAAGCACAAACATCCTCCTGATGTTCACTGTTCATCTTACCCCCAACCTCTATCTTCATCATCATGATGTTCAACATCATGTTCATCAGCAGGATATAGAACATCCGGTTCCTCCCATATATCCTGATGACGACAACCTCTTGCACCTTTCCTTCGATGCTTACGTCACCCCAATATCCTAATGACGATTATCCTGATGACGATGATGTCACATGCAGCTCCTTCAATATCCTGCTGCCCGATGTCCTGATGACGATGACGTCACATGCAGTTCCTTCAATATCCTGCTGTCGGCCAAACTTAACATTATCGGCCCGCGATGGTTTTATCAACCCAATCTTCTACCTTATGTCGATACACTCCTCCTCGGCAACACCTGATGATGATCACCCCAATGCACATTCCCCTTATGCAAACGATTGCATGATGCTCATCTCCACTTACTCGGATGACGCCCGAAGTAACTGCAGGATATACACAGAAATATCCTGATGATGCCGTTGCGATGGATTTTTCAACCTTAGCGAATTTTGATCCGCCGAACCTCCTGAGGTGACCCGATCTACTTCCAGGACAACTTTCCAGACTCGAATTATCAGCACGACCTAGCACATACCCATGCTAGGGTCCTCAACACCTCTCGACTGCGATCCTGCACACCTGCATGCAAACAAGCACAAAATGCAGACTAATCTCTAAACTACTGTACATAGCCATTCCACCAATTCGACGAATCAACCGGTGGAATGGATCAGCCAATCCATGAAACCACCAAAACAGCAAATCAATCACACAGTGGAGGTCAAACAGAAAATGAACACAAACAGGATCTTTATTGATTTCAAAAGATGCAAAATACAATATTCAGTCTCTCCCTCTGTCTCACTCTCTCCAACCTAGCTTCTCAACATCTATGTCTAAAACCAACTGATCCTCATGCATAAATAGGATCTCTTGCGAGTACTATTGACCCGACTCCAAGCGGCTGGGAGCTTCCAAGCGGCTGGGAGGATCCAACTGGACATACAGCATAACAACTGTCCTAACAACCTACCTAAAAATAGTAAAGTATGGTCAACATGACCTTATTACATGCATTGGTCTTATCAGACCTTCTTGGAAACATTAACAAGACTTAAACTAACTAACTGCCTCATGGAGGCCAGCTGTCAGGTAGGTGCTCCTGCACCATAAACACATAATGCAAATGATAATTGCCAGTTTAAAGGTGGCAGCAGACATAGGTTTTGATCACCTGAGAGGAACCTCCTACAACAATATAATGAAAAATGCACGAAATAACAGAAATGGAAGAAACACAGAAGGAATTTATTTATCGCAAGCCACTTTGAGGGGGCAACCTCCTTTGAGAAAGCTCAATACAATAAATCATGGATGCCTTCATTGGCCTCAACATGTACTTATATACTAAGTCTAATCTAAACAACTATTACTTCCCATGAATGTGGGATAATACAATATACTCACAGGATGACTTACAAAGCATATGTGTCTAGCAACAATATACTAACAAAGTAAAGAAAAGGGTTAAACATGGGTTCCTAACATCCCCTCCCTCTTAGAAAAGATTTGTCCTCAAAGCTTAAGATGTGGAAATTGTTGCTGAATCTAAAGGAGTGGTTCCCATGTAGCATCATGCCACTGAATTAATACCTCTGCGATAGATCAAGAGCGAAGCTGACGAGTGCACCTGTCGAGGATTGCCTCTGACTCCAAAATGATGGATCCTTTGTTATCCAGTTATGGTAAAATAGTTTGTGCTCTGATGTTGGTGCCAAGAACTTTCTTTAGACAAGAGACATGAAATACTGGATGAACGTGGGAAGAAGGAGGAAGCTCCAATTTATAAACAACTGACCCAATCTTCTAAAGAACCTTATATGGCCCATAGAACTTTGGAGCCAGCTTATGATGCCCTTTGAGTTTCAGGGATGATTGCTTGTATGGCTATAGACGAAGAAAAACCATAGCACCTACTTGAAAAGTACACTCAAAATGGTGTTGATCAGCTTGTTTCATTTGATTTCTTGCCATGTGAAGATTGTCCTACAAAATGCAAAGAATCTGATCTCGGGTTCGGAGAACCGTGTTGACTGCCTGAACTGGTGAACTGCTGGGGGTGTATGGAAGGAGCACTGGCGATGCCTGACCATAGACTGCTTCATATGGAGTCATTTTAGATGTAGTGTGGTAGGAGGTATTGTACCACCATTCAGCTAGAGGGAGCCACTTTGCCCACTAATGTTGTTGTTCTGAGGTGAAGCAACAAAGATAAGTTTCCAAACATTTGTTGATAATTTCAGTCTGACCATCTGTTTGTGGGTGATACCCTAAACTCATCTTCAGTTTGGTGCCAGTGTGTCGAAATAGTTCTATCCAAAAATGACTGGTGAAAGTTGCATCACGATCTGAGACAATGGAAGAAGGGATGCCATGAAGACGGAAGATCTGGTCCATGAAAATTTGTGCAACTGAGGAGGTGGTATAGGGATGGTTGAGGGCACAAAAATGACTATATTTGGAGAGGTGATCAACCACAACCAAGATCACTGTCTTCTCTCCAGATTTAGGGAGCCCTTAATGAAATCCATAGAAATACCTATCCAAATCCGTGTAGGGATGGGTAAGGGTTTGAGCAATCCAGGAAGGAGTGTCATTTCACCCTTGTTGTGTTGGCTGGTGTCACATTCAGCCACCATCTATTGAATTGCCCTTTTCATTCCCTTCCAAAATAAGTTACGCCGTGCCCGCTCATAAGTGTTGAGGAACCAAGAATGCCTTGCCGATGGAGAAGCATGGAGTTCATAGAAGACAACTTCTTGAAGATCTATGCTCTGGAGAAGCACTAGACAACCCTTGTATCTAAGAAAAGCACCATCCCAAGAGTAATGTGGTACAACAGAAGGGTTATTGGGCCAACTGCTAGATGATTTGAGATAATGAAGAGCCATTGACATAGCCCTGCTGGACAAATTCCAACCAATTTGGAATAGGCATAGAAATAGCTGAAAGAGAAGCTTGGTCATCAAATGTGTGAGAAAGAGCATCCACCATAATATTGTCCTTACCCTTCTTGTAAGTGATCTCATAGTCATAACCCATGAGTTTTCTAACCCATTTCTATTGTTCTGGGGAGGAGACTTGTTGTTCCAAGAAATATTTCAGACTTTGGTGATTAGTCTTGATACAGAAATGATTCCCTAGTAGTTATGGCCACCACTTATGTACTACATGCAAAATAGCCATCATTTCCTTCTCATATGTAGAGTACTAAATGCTTACCAAAAAGGGCTTTACTGGTGAACGCAATGGGATGTTCATCTTGAAGGAGAACAGCACCAAGTCCATTACCGCAAGCATTACTCTCAATAGTGAAGGTCTTGAAAAAATCTGGCATAGCTAGAACAGGTGTAGTACATATAGCTTGTTTTAGTTTTTCAAATGCACACTCAGCAGCATGTGTCCATGTAAAAGCATCATTTTTCAACATAGTTATTAATGGAGCTGCAATCTTCCCATAATCCTTGATAAACTTGTGATAGTAGCCAGTCAGTCCCAAAAAACCATGGAGGCTCTTGAGTGTTTGAGGATGCGGCCAATTTTTCATAGCATCTATTTTGGCAGGATCCACTCAAACCCCTTGGGCTGAAACAATATGCCCGAGATACTCCACTTCCTCTTGCCCAAAAACGCATTTAGACTTTTTTGCATAGAGATGATGATCAAAGAGAAGTTGCAGTACAAGATCCAGATGTTGGAGATGCTCAACCCATGTTTTACTATAGATGAGGATATCATCAAAGAAGACCAGAATGAATTTCTGCAAGTAGGGCTGGAATATTTTATTCATCAATGCCTGGAATGTGGAAGGAGCATTAGTGAGGCCAAAGGGCATGACCAAAAACTCATAGTGGCCATCATGTGTGCAGAAAGCCATTTTAGGGATATCATCCTCATGAACCCAAATTTGGTGATAGCCAGAATGAAGATCCAACTTGGAGAAAAAATGAGCGCTATGAAGCTTATCAAGAAGCTCATCAACAACAAGAATCAGAAACTTATCCTTGATTGTGACGTGATTAAGTGCTCGAAAGTCAATGCAGTGGCACCATGACCCATCTTTTTTTCCAGACAAGAAGAACTGGTGAAGAAAAGGAATTGGTACTAGGGCGAATAATACCTTGCTTCAGTAAGTCCCAAACGAGCATCTCAATCTCTATCTTTTGGTGAAATGGGTAGCGGTAGGGCCTGATGTTGGGAGGAACGCTTCCATGAAGGAGCTAAATACGATGGTCCTCTAGTCATGAAGGTGGCAATCCCACTGGTTCGGCAAAGACACATGCATATCTATCCAAAATTCATTATAGATCCGAAGGAGTAGTGGAGACCACTGATGGTTGCATTTGAATGGAATGGAGCTGAGCGATGACACCATGTGAATTCTTCTTAAGGAGCTTTCCCATGCGATGTGAACTGATAATACTGAGACCTTGGTTGTAAGCCCTTCAATGCGTTTTTGCCCATTGTTTGAAAAATGCATCCAAAGTTTAGCAAAATCCCATAAGATGGGTCCAAGTGTGCATAACCATTAAGTTCCCAAAACCACATCACATCCGTCTAAGGGCAAGGCAAACATGTCAGAGCGCAGGTTATAATCTCTAATAGAGATATGCACATTATGACACTTCCCTTTGCAAGGTAATGTGCCCCCATTGGAAATCATGACTCAAAGCTAGAGCAAGGATGGACAAAATAATTAGCCTATTTGGCAATCTGAGGGCCAATGAAGTTATGAGTGCTACCAGAGTCAATGAGTATTGTAAGAGGGAGTTTCTTGAAGTAACCCTTGACCCACATGGTTTGTGGGGTGGTGACTCCTGCTAAAGCATGGAGAGAGATCTCTGGGTGGTCTCCCTGAGAAGTAGGGTCAATAGGTGGCTGCTAAGTTCCGACCTGATCATCTATTGTATCCTGAGCATATTCATAAACTTCAATTGTAGGTGGAGAATCCACATCCAAGAGATAGAGCTTTTGCTCAACACATCTATGTCCCTGAGTGAATTTCTCATCACAATTATAACAAAGCCCTTTTTCTCTATGTGCCCACATCTCTGCTTCAGACAAATGCTTGATAGGAGTTGTTCTAGGAGATGGCGTGATTAGAGGTCTTTGGAAAACCATATTTCTGAATGGAACAAAAGTGGATTTGGAGCGCTGTTGAGTTGTGATCTTGTCCTCCGCCAACTTAGCCAACCCTAGGGCTTCCATCATTGTGCTGGGACGGAACATTTTAACCTCAAATCGGATTGCATCCTTCAGACCACTGACAAAACAACTCCTGAAGAATTCATTAGACAATCCCTCTATGTGATTGGCCAGTTTCTCAAATTCTATCTGATATTCTCTCATAGTGCCAGTTTGGCGAAGTTTAGTGAGTGCTCTTGTGAAGTCATCAAAAGCACTAGGGCCAAATCATTGCCAAATGAGTTTGCAAAAATCTGTCTATTTTGGCTCTTCATGAGCCTTGATGTACCAACAGAACCATTGAAGGGCTTCATGTTCCAAATGAAAGGATGCAAGTGGGACTTTGTTGACATCAAAAGTATTATGCAAAATGAAATATTGTTCTACCCGGTATATCCATCCAATTGGATCATCACCATTGAAGCGAGGAAAATCAAGCTTCGACCCACAAAAAATTACTGGAAGAAGAGAACCCAGTGTCTGCAGAAGACTCTTGCTGCCGTCTATTGTTCATGGCCGAATGCTGAAGATTGAGGCCGAGAACTTTTTCATCTAGATCTTGGAGTTTGGTCTTGAGGGCTGCAAGTTCATCCTCCATGTTTTTTGCTCCTATGTGGGTGACAACCATAGCTAGGAGAATTTTTTTTTTTGGAATGGGTAGAAAAACAAAAATGGAAACTTTTTTAGTAAAGGAAAATTTGGATTTGGAAAAAACTCTGATGGGTAATTGGGATTTGACTAGGTTTTGGACACTTTCTAAGGGATAGGGAAGCAGAAAATGGGGATTTCAAAAGTGGGGTGAAAGAATGGAAAAATTTGTCCAAGACAGACAAGGGAGCAGAAATAGGAAATGAACACTATGGCAAAATTTGAAGGCTATTGGGTGAGAATCAAAGAAGTTATGGCAAACCCTAAAAATAGACAAATGTGGGAGTTTTGGCTTCAAAAAGTTGAATTTGGGATAGGGTCCTCAAGGAAGGAAATATGTAGAATGAAATTCCAGGGGTTCCAATGAATTTTGAGAGGAAATGGAGCTAAAGCAAGGAATATATGGCAAAAAAAGATTTTTTTTTTTTAAAATTTTAATTTTTTTAAAAAAAAATTTAATTTTTTTTCTGGAAACGATCTGCAACGGGATCTACAAATGGCTCTAGACAGATTCAATCTGTGATTTGCTGGCTGGCAATAGATATGGGCCCCAAATATGGTTAGCTGCCTAAAGGTTCAAGGGAGTCACTCGGCCACCAATGTTGTCTAATGGCTTGCGTATTGGGGCAGTACCCCTCACTCCATGGCTTAGGTAAAACTAATAACCACTTTGCCACAAACAACAACTCTTGGTTTACCTCACGGATGGGAACTAGTCAATCAGGTAGGGGTTGTTGCCCTTTTCGCTGGTAGGTCCTCTCAATGGGCCAACTACTTCAGGGTTCCTATGGTACTCCTCACAATGAGTTTTAGGGCTATGCCTAGGAACTTCCCATAGTTAAGCGAATAGGGTTATTCCTTGATCCGAACCTGCAATTGAAATGAACAATACAGATGCAAAAAAGAAAGAACTACTGCAATAATCACAGCGCCTAGAGGCCACTGTAGAAAAAAAATTGGCAGAAATTCCACCCAGCGAGCCCAAGAAAGTACTCTGATACCAGATGAGAGGAACCTCCTGCAACAATATAATGAAAAATGTACGAAATAATAGAAATAGGAGAAACACAGAAGGAATTTATTAATCATAGGCCACTTCGAGGGGGCAACCTCCTTTGAGCAAGCTCAATACAATAAATTCGTGGATGCCTTCATTGGCCTCAACACGTACTTATATACTAAGTCTAATCTAAACAACTATTACTTACCATGAATGTGGGATAATACAATATACTCACGGGATGACTTACAAAGCATATGCATCCAACATCAATATACTAACAAAGTAAAGAGAAGGATTAAACATGGGTTCCTAACATCGCCAGACAAGAGGACGGCTCAACAAAACAAGGTTGATCCAAAACGAGATCAGATGCCACCAAATAGCTAATAAAAACTATCATTGCAGGCACAAAACAAGCCAAAAACTATCCTTTTTGATAGTCATATAAATATGATTTCAATGCAGACAATTTTTAAGAAGAAAACTTAGACAATTCGCTGGTCAAAAATGAGTTTGCAGTTGTTGTTGTCCTGCTCTTTCTCCTGTCTCAGCGTGAAGCTAGCTCTCTTTCTTCCGTGCTACCGTCACTTAGAAAAATAACTTCCTTTTGCTGCAAAAATGTGGATGTCCATCCTCTGCCCAGATCCGTCTCTTTTATCATAAAGAATTCTCTTTAATTTTGGTGAACCCATTAGGTTTTTAGAACTGAAGTTCATTTTCAGTTTGCATGAAATTCCACCAATCAAAAAGGCTCATAATTCTATTTAAAATAAAAATAATAGCTAATTTAATTAGCTTGTTGTCACGTAAATGATAGTAACCAATCTTTTAATTCTTTATCGAAACTCTAAATATAATAATGATATTTTAGATATACTTTAACTATTTTAATTAAACATAATCACTTTGAATAATCAAGAAGTGAAATATAATATAAATATATATACATCTATTATAATTTATTATAATTATTTAAATCTAAATTAGCATATTGTCTTCCAAACATCCTTGTTTTTGCAAACATAGAAAATAATATTTATTATTTAATAATATAACACACACAATTTTGAATGTAAGAAGAACATTAATATTAAATTTGACAAAATCATACATTTGAAATAACTTATCGTAATAATTAAAACACAATATTTTCCAAATATTAAACCATCAATCACACTTATCAACCACACAGAGATGCATAAGAAAACCATTCAAAATGCATATGAAAACTATGTGGTGTGTGTGATTGCATCAGGGTAATCCATCCATCAGTTCTTGCCAAGTGGCTAGAACACCTCTACCTCAACCATGCTCTCATCTTCGACGAATACCTGCATCCATTTGCACTCAAATTAACGTCAATTAGTTAGTGTCTCCAAAAACATAGCCAAGGCAAATCATTGTAATCATGTCTACAATATTTAACATTTAAAACAATTTCTAATTTTCATCAATATATCTCATAATAATTACCTTCACGCATGGAAAATTACTTAAGGTAAAAGTCAATCACAGTAATTGTTCACTAAACTAGAATAATCATATTGTTCATAAAAATGAGACATGACATCCTTCCCCACTTGGAAGAGATGTCATCCCGATGTCTTATTAAACATCAAAATAATAAAGTGTCCATCAACCACCAATAAAGTATCAAGGTGTCATAAAACAATAACATCAACTCATAGTATCAAAAGATCATAACAACAACTCAAAGTATCATAATCCATGCACGAATAAGAAATCTATGCTATATCCTCAAATAAGGAAAAGATCTATCAATCTCCTCTGTGTCCTCCCATGTGACACTATCCTCAGAATATTGATCCCATTGGACCTTATATTACACCACATCTTTGCTATGCTTTGCGCTTCCCCATAATTAAAGTGGGCTCCACCAGCACCACTTTTGGATCCTGAACCTGTAAAGCACACCAATCAAGAATATATGACGCATCAGGATGATAAAACTTAAGTAAAGACACATGAAAAACATTATGGATTCTGGCAAGTGCAGGTAGGAGAGCAAGTCTATAAGCTACAAGATTAATCACTTCTAGAACTTTGAATGGTCCTACAAAATGAGGAGCAAGTTTGGACGCTTTGCCAAACGATACTGAACTCTTATGAGGTCTGACCCTCAAAAAGACTTTGTCACCAACTAAGAACTGTCTAGGAGTTCTATTCTTATCTCCATAACTCTTTTGACGATCTGAAGCTTGCTTCAACTTCTCCTTGATCAATTTCATCTGATCATCCATTTCTCTTAACATTTCAGGACCAATCACTAATCTGTCCTCCACCTTATCCCAACTGATAGGTGTTTGACACCTATGCCCATAAAGAGCTTTGAACGATGCCATTCCCAAAGATGCATGGTATGAATTCTTGTATGCAAACTCTACCAATGGAAGATATTCCTCTCATTTATACTATTGATCCATACAATACATTCTGAGAAGGTCTTCTACCACCTACTTGACTCTTTATGTTTGACCATCCATTTGAGGATGATAAGCTGAACTAAAATTCAACTTTCTACCCAAAGCTGCATTAAGAGTTGTCTAAAATCTAGATGTCATGCTAGTGTCTCGATCTGAAATGATCATCTCAGGCACTCCATGCAATCAAAAAATCTCCTGAGCAAACTTCTTAGCTAAGACCAAAGAACCATCTAAAAGATTCCCAGGAATAAAATGTGCTACTTTTGTCAACTTGTCCACAACCACTAAGATGACATCATGCATATTCTTAGACATAGGTAACCCTTGAATAAAATCCATGCTTATCACTTGCCACTTATGCTCAGGGATACTCTGCGGATACAATAATCTTGCTGGATGCACATGCTCCACCTTGACTCTTTGGCATTCCAAACATCGAGCCACAAATTCTGTCACATCCCTCTTAAGTCTAGGCCAAAAGTATAAAGGTTTCAAACCTTTGACCATCTTTGTCACTCTAGGGTGACCTAAATAAGGTGCATTGTGGATCTCTTCAAACATTAACTTCCTCAACTCTCCTGAGTTAGGAATATACATCCTTCCTTGAAATCTCAAAAGTCCATCTGATTCAGTCACATAACCATCAAACCTATGATCTAAGGGGTCTACTTCCAAATCTTGATTTACTCTTTCATAATTCTCATCCCCTTGAAGATTCTAAATCACTTTCTGCTTCAAATTGTATCTCATGGTAACAATGGCAGCCATATGCCTTCTCCTACTAAGAGCATCTGCTACTCTATTCTCCTTTCCTTTTACATACTCAATTCCAAAGTCATATTTCATAATTATCATCCCCTTGAAGATTCTGAATCACTTTCTGCTTCAAATTAGATCTCATGGTAACAATGGCTGCCAGATGCCTTCTCCTACTAAGAGCATCTGCTACTCTATTCTCCTTTCCTTTTATATACTCAATTCCAAAGTCATACTCACTAAGGAATTCTAACCATCTTCTCTGTTGTGCATTAAGGTTAGGTTGAGTAAATATATACTTGAGTCCTAAATGATCTGTCTTCAACTCAAAGGGATTACCTAAAAGATAATGCCTCCACATATGAAGTTCATGAACTATGACGGTTAACTCAAGATCATGCGGTGCATAGTTGAATTCATGTTGCTTTAACTTTCTTGACTCATATGCAACCACTTTCTCATTCTGCATCAAGACTCCTCCTAATCCTTCCCCCAAAGCATATTTTATAATTGTAAAGTGCCCATTAGGATCTGGTATGGTCGGGATAGGAGCAGTTGTGAGATTTTCCTTTAACACTTGGAAAGCTTGCTCACACCTTTCTATCCATTGAAACTTCTTACCTTTATTTTGTAGTGCGGTAATCGGTGCTGCTATGGTTGAGAAACCTTCCACAAACTTTCTATAATAACCTACAAGTCCCATAAAACTTCTGACTTCTGTCATACTCTACGGTGCAGGCCATTCTATTATCTCTTTTATCTTCTCAGGATCAACTGCAATCCCTTATACTGAGATCACATGACCAAGATAGTGCACTTTATCTTGAAAGAATGCACACTTTGATAATTTACCATAAATCTTTCTCTCTCTCAAATGCTGTAAGACAATCCTCAAATGCCTTTCATGCTCTTCCACTGATTTAGAGTATATCAATATGTCATCAAGGAAGATCAACACAAAATCATCTAAACAATCTCTGAAAATGCTATTCATCAAATTCATGAAAGTTGTTGGAGCATTAGTCAACCTAAATGGTACTACTGTGAACTTGTAGTGACCATATCAAGTCCTAAAAGCTATTTTAGAGATATCCTCATCCTTAATCCACAATTGGTGATAACCGGATCTAAGGTCTATCTTCGAGAACACTGTTGCTCCTTTCATCTGATCAAAGAGCTCTCTATTCTTGGAAGTGGATACTTGTTCTTTATAGTAGCTTTGTTAAGCATCCTATAATCAATGCATAATCTCAAAGTACCATCCATCTTCTTTACAAAGATAATCGGTGCACCCCATGGTGACACACTAGGTCTAATGAACCCTTGATTTAGCATCTCCTACAATTGTGCCTTAAGCTCATACAATTCTATAGTAGTCATTCTATAGGGTGCCTTAGATTGTGGCTCAGTCCCTGGTAACAAGTCAATTGAGAAGTCAAACTCTCTCTTTGGTGGTAACTCTGTCAACTCTACAAGGAATACATCTATGAAATCTCTAAGGATTGGATAATCATTGAACATTGGTTCTTCTTTATCAAGGTCCTTTACTCGGACAACATAAATGGCACATCCTTTCCTCTTTGCTTTCTTTAATTTCATAGCCAAGATTTGTCTAAACTCTAAAGGTCTCTTAGATTCATTAATTTCCACTTGATTCCCTAGGTCATCCAAACATCTAACAACCTTGTCTTCACAGTTTACCAGAGACTTATGTTCAGTTAACCAGTTGATTCCTAGAATTACATAATAAGATCCTAAAGGTGCTACATACAGATTTACTTGCATTTGAAAACTAGGAAGCTCTAACTCACTGCATGCTAGACATGAGTCTACCCTCTTTTCTGCACTATTACCATATTGTACTATCCAAGAGTTTTCCATATGTTCAGGTCTAATAGATAACTTAAATACTACTCTAGGATCTACAAAATATTTTGTGGCACCAGTATCAATTAAAATAGAAACAGGTAGTCCATAGAGCTTGTCATGCCCACTTTTACCATGTGGTCATGACACAACAAGCCACATGTCATGCCCACATTTGCCATGTGGTCATGACATGAACAACCAAAAAACTTTCCACCTATCCCTAAGACCCCGTTGCATAAAGGTGGGGAAGGAAAACAAGGTGGTAGGATAAGACATCCATGACACCTTGTCAAGTGAAAACAACCCATGGAAAGAAAAATGAGAAGCATCAAACCATCAACCACACCAAAAGAAGTAATAGAAGCATTCTAACAACTATATATAGGATAAACATACATGAACAGATGAGATCCAATTGTGATCATTTAAACATATAAGAACAATAAGGGAGTTTCTAAGGTCAAGTTTCAAACCAGCATTGAGTATTTTCATAAAAGAGAACAAAAAAAAAAATATGAGTCTATAACATCTGACAAATCATAAGAGATCAAGTAAATTACAGCCAACAAGATTACATTACATAAGATGATCACAACACTCTCCAACTAGAGTAACATACAATTACACTTTACAATGTTACAAGGATGATTTACATCATTTATACAATTAGATGACAGAAGAATAAATAAAGTTCCCTAGCTGAAGGTGAAGAATAGCTGCTATGAAGTCACATCAAGAATGGATCATGAGTCCCAATGGCGGTGGGTGCACACCACCCCACCATGTGGAACCTCAAAGGGCCACCCCCTTGTGCTCAGAGATGAACACATGGCCAAAACACAAGCATAAAAATGGAGGGGAAGGAAGACTCATGTACACAACCACACAAGGGAGACCTCAAGGTCACACAGCTCACTAGGACACATTTTAAGTACAAGGTAACTAGGCCATTAAAGGTACTACTCAAATGAAAATTCATACGAGGAAGAAGAAGGCTTACACACACACAAAAATGACTCCAACACATAAAGGTATACAAATCTGAACACGAGTTAACCTATTAAACCTTCATAGTGTCTCCAAGTGTACAAAAGATTACTCAAGGGTTTCTAATATTTACACCAGTAAGCATCAAACAATGCTTTCTCCCACTTTAAAATTTCTACATCATGTCTTGTTTACTGTTGTAGTCTTGAATAAGAATTGCAAAACAGGGTATTTTGTTAGAGTTGATGCACTGGATAGAATATAAGTTTCCTTGAGGCTAATGTGCAGGAGCAAAGGCTGATTTACATCAATGAACACCTTTTCTTTTTAAAGGCTTGCTCTGACCTTGGAAATAATTTCTTGTATACAGACAAATTCTACATGTGAAGAATGTCAACCATACTTATCAATGAGATTCTCTATGCAAGATTTTACCCCCAAATAAATACTCTTATAGCTAAAGTGATACCCCTATCATGAGTGGAAGCATAGACAAGGCACTATAGTAAGAGAAAATAATCTGACTTCTTTAAGGAAAGACTTGTAACTAACTTTGTGCAGCAAAGTCATGGACTATCTCAAATGCTACTCTACTACTCTATGCAAATCTCTGCAACTTTGTATACATATTGATGAGTGTTGTTGACAGCATAATGTTCTCCAGCTTCTCACAAGAGGCGTTCACTCCAGGGATTTTTCAAGTGCATCCGAGAGAGTTTAGAGTGCCCGTACAAAAGGCCTGACGTGAAATTTGAGCCACTTTAGGAATTTCTAATCTTATTTCTACTCTCACACTCATGTGTACATGTATGGTTTTTTTTTGAATGAGGAAAGGACTTGTTTCATTGTTTCAAGTGTCACCCAATATCTCTCTCGTTTGCAAGACTAAGTTGGATTTTTGGGGAGAAACTGCATTTTTTTTATCATTCAAACTTTCACCTTGTATTTTTCCCATTGGCAAGATTGACGGTTGGATAACTAGTTTATGCAATTTCTGGTTAAACTTTCACTAGAGATGACAACTACTACATTTGGCAAAAGGGTTAAAAAGCAAATATTTTTCATCCAAATAATAGTTGATTAGCTGATAGGCTTTTATATGTGAGCATTATAGTGCCCAGAATCAGGACTTAAATTTGACAGTCAGCCTTGACTGTCAAGCAATTTTTTTGTTTTTATGATAGTTATTTATTTAATAGTGCCTTTAAAATACTATGACATATTTTAATGTAAGTAAATTATAACAAAACCAAATATATATATCATCATAATCCTATATAATTTTTGATAGTTTGTCCAAAATCTCTCCTTTCATATGAGACAGTCTTTTAAAAATTTTAGTTGTATTTTACAGCGAAAATGTCTAAATACAGCTATACAACTGTCTAATTTAAGCCATGCTCGAAGTTGTCTATACCAGGAAATTTTCTAAACTTGTCAGTTATTCCTGTCGACCAAACTCCTTTTCACAAGCATTCGGTTTATTTTGAGACAGTAAATATCTTCCTAGCATTCCTAATATCTAACTAAAGTGCTACAAAAACAATGGGTAACTTCTAATAAACCCTAATCAAAGGGCAGTTTGACAAAACCATAAAATTATCTCCAAACAATTTTTAGAGAGGGGAAACAAAGGAAGAGCCATGGAACCTCTATTCTTTTTTGTGAAATTCTGTATCTCTTTCTGTACTTAATGAAATTGCATAAAATAGATTTTAGCTTTAGTTTTTTTGTTTCTTTGTTTTTACTTGAAACACAGATCTGATGCAAATACCTTTCAACAAGGATGCAAGGTTTCCTCCACGATCTTGGGTCGATTCCTCTGAGGGTGATTCTTTTGTTTCTCCTTCACACTCTCCCTCAGCTTCTCCAATCTTCCAATCTCCCCCTGGCCCCTGCCTCCTTCCTTCTCCTTCAAAGGTCTCTTAGATCCATTAATTTCCACTTGATTCCCTAGGTCATCCAAACATCTAACAACCTTGTCTTCATAGTTTACTAGAGACTTATGTTCAGTTAATCAGTTGATTCGTAGAATTACATAATAAGAGCCTAAAGGTCCTACATATAGATTTACATGCATCTGAAAACTAGGAAGCTCTAACTCACTGCATGCTAGACATGAGTCTACCCTCTTTTCAGCACTATTGCCATAATGTACCATCCAAGAGTTTTCCATATGTCCAGGTCTAATAGATAACTTAGATACTACTCTAGGATCTACAAAACATTCTATGGCACTAGTATCAATTAAAATAGAAACAGGTAGTCCATAGAGCTTACCTTGGAACTGAATAGGTGCTTCTTGAAAATCTACTTGCTGAGTATCCACTGTGACATGAATTTGATGCTGTGGTGCTCCTTGTTGATTCTTGTTTCCTCTTTAATGTGGACATGCATTTGCATAATGCTCTCCTCCACAGTTGTAACATCCACCCTTAGGTGCTCTCGGTCCTTCAGCTCTTTCCCTCTAATTGATGTTTCTGTTGTTATGGCCACCTCTTTTGTTTCCACCATTTCCATTTTGAGAATTATTACCTCTCTTCAGATTCTTGATCTATCTATTATTGCCTTGGTTGTTATTCTGTTGATAGTTCTGCTAATTATTTTGTGGTTTCTTGTTTTAAAACTTGGCATCTCTTTGCTTATGGTAATTTGTTGTTTGCTGCATCCTCTGCTCTTGCTTTATTGCTTTCTCAAATGCGACATCCATAGTGAGTGGGTTATGAATGTCTACCTCAGCTCCAATCTATGGCCTCAATCCCAGAATAAACTTTCTAATCTAAAACTCCCATATGTCTGATACTGTGGAACATACTTAAGTAGATGAGAAAACCTTTCCCAATAACTAGTTACAGTCATACCTCCTTGAATCAAATTCTGAAACTTTGTCATCTTCTTGTCGAAGAATAACTATGGTAACCATCTTTTTCTAAACAGTTGCAAGAAAATCTCCCAAATTATTTCACTAGGTAATAGCTTCCTATCTGCCTTCTCATTATCCCACCATGTTGCTACTTCTCCAGTCAATTGGTAAGATCCCCACATTGCCTTCGTGTGATCTGAAAGGTTTCAGCCTCCAAAGTATTTCTCCATTTCTATTATCCAGGACTCAACTCCATCTCCAATTGTCTTTCCATCAAATTTCAGTGGTGATGCTTTCTTGAGGTCTTTCCCCAATTCTTCCGCTATCTTTGCTTGATTATCAACAATAGATCCAACTTCAAGAACTGGAACTTCTATCCTTGGGTTCTCATTTTGTACCTCAACCCTTGGGTTTTCATTAGCATTCTGCCCTCTAGGGATTCCTTTGATCTCCTACTCAAGAGTATTTATCCTCGTGTCCTATCAGTTCAAGAGATCAAGAATACGGTCAAATCCTCCATCTTGGTCATTACTGGCATCTCCATGATCTCCTACAGTTCAACCACCATGAGTACCTCCACGTGCACCTCCACGTGATCCTCTTCCTCAAAGCAAGAAAATAAATAATAAAATAAAAGTCAAGTTCATCAATAAATCATTAAAATTCCCTTTCCCCAAACAACATTCAAGGAATTATACTTTTCCAATCCAATCATTCATCTTTGCTTACACAATTGCACTCATAAGTACATCAAATAGATATATTATTTAATCCAAAATTTGATCACCATATTCATACAAAAGTCATTCTAAGTTATAATTTCATCTTGCTAAAATAACAGTGATAGGAAGTCTAAAATAATAAAAATAGTCTTCTTGTTGCAACTATGAAAGGAACTGTTGCAGAAAATAAGGAAAGTGTACAGAGAACATAGTTTAATTCAATTTTTGGTCATGAATATAAATATAAATGGTTTTACAGTATCAGTATTGACAGGAAAATAATATAGTAATCTACTATCTCTATTTTGAGTTAACACATTGATTTTAATGAATTTTAAACAGAGCTACAGGTTTAATTTGTTTAGCTACAGGAAGATGTATATACTGCTATAAGAAGATATGAAGTTTGTAGTCATGAAGGTAGCTACAGAATCTAATTTCTTAGTCCACAGAGACAACAATGGAATAACTACAACCAAATAATATCAAAAAAACCAAGCTACAGGAATATAGTTTTGTCTACTTTTAAGAATTGTGCTTCATCTAAAAGAGGTCGATTTGCTAATCGAACACTAATTTCAACCAGCGTAAGAAGAATACAGTCATAATAATGATTAACATGAATTAACCAATAACTATCTGGAGATTCTATTAAGAGTTTTCAATCAGTCAAGATTCAAGATTTGAGAATAACGACTTGTTTTCAGGGCAGGCAACAAAGGTAAGAAAATCGACTATTAACAATTCTGATTTTCAGTATATATACTGAGCAGATCAACCATCATGCAGATCAATATGAGTTTAAGTCAAAAATTGAAAGAGGATGGAAAATAAGCGTCTATGTTTAAGTCTAAGAAACTGGCGACAATAAGAAACAAGGACCTCGTTCCATACAGATTTCCCAAGAATAGTCAAAATGGTCAGCAGAGAGTCAACGACCAAGAAATGATTCAAGCGGCCAGGCAAGGAGGTAAACACAAAATGCAAATGATAAACACCAGTTTAAATGTGGTGGTAGGCATAGGTTTTGATTGCCAAATAGGAAGATGACTCAGAAAAACAAGGTCGATCCAAAACAGGATCAGATGCCACCAAACAACTAATAAAAACTATCATTGCAGGCACAAAACAAGCCAAAAACTATCCTTTTTGATAGTCATATAAATATGATTTCAATGTAGATAATTTTTAAGAAGAAAACCTAGAAAATTTGCTGGTCAAAGATGAGTTTGCAACTACTGTCGCTGCCCTGCTCTTTCTCCTATCATGACCTAAAGCTCTCTCTTTCTTCCGTACTACCGTCGCTCAGAAAAATAACTTCCTTCTGCTGCAAAAATGTGGATGTTCGTCCTCTGCCCAGATCCACCTCTTTTATCATAAAGAATTCTCTTTATTTTTGCCAAACACATTAGGTTTTTAGAACTGAAGTTCATTTTTAGTTTGCATGAAATTCCACCAATCAAAAAGGCTCATAATTCTATTTAAAATAAAAATAATAGCTAATTTAATTAGCCTACTGTGATGTAAATGACAATAACCAATCTTTTAATTCTTTATCGAAACTCAAAATATAATAATGCTATTTTTAATATAATTTAACTATTTTAATTAAACATAATCACTTTGAATAATCAAGAAGTGAAATATAATATAAATATATACATCTATTATAATTTATTATAATTATTTAAATCTAAATTAGCATATTGTCTTCCAAACATCCTTGTTTTTTTCAAAAATAGAAAATAATATTTATTATTTAATAATATAACACACAATTTTGAATGTAAGAAGAATGTTAATATTAAATTTGACAAAATCATACATTTGAAATAACTTATCGTAATAATTAAAACATAATATTTTCCAAATATTAAACCATCAATCACACTTATAGACCATACAAAGATGCATAAGAAAACCATTCAAAATGCATATGAAAACTATGGGGTGTGTGATTACATCAGGGTTTAATCCATCCATCAGTTCTTGCCAAGTGGCTAGAACACCTCTACCTCAACCATGCTCTCGTCTTCGACGAGTACCTGCATCCATTTGCACTCAACTCGACGTCAATAGGTTAGTGTCTCCAAAAACATAGCCGAGGCAAATCATTGTAATCATGTCTACAATATTTAACATTTAAAAGAATTTCCAATTTTCATCAATAAATCTTATAATAATTACCTTCACGCATGTAAAATTACTTAAGGTAAAAGTCAATCATAGTAATTGTTCACTAAACTAGAATAATCATATTGTTCATAAAAATGAGACGTGACAGAATTCATCCTTTCCTCTTATATAAGATCTCTAATCTCACTTTAAATCATAACCATTAGTTGATCTTATGCTTCCAAATCCATCCATACATAATAATAGGATAGCAATGCATTCCAACAAATGTTAGTCCAATGCCAACATCAACATACAAGCACACATAAAACCACATATTGACCAACTCATATAAACATCACATGTTTACACATGTGATTGGCTCAAGCATACATCACATATACACAATGTGATTAACTCATACGTGTGCCACATATACACAGAGGGACTAACTCACACTTATATCACATATACATACTGTGACTAATTCATATGCACATTATAGGTACACATAGGGACCAATGGGCAAAGGAAATGGTTGCAACCTTATTGCAAGCATCTTCCCCTTTTCCTAGTTCACTAACACATAAGCCGTTAAGTACATCCTTGCCTGAAAAAGGAATGTTGATGCATCTCATACTACACCATGGGTCCCATTGTTTTTTTCAATTCACTACCAACAGTGATGACAAACAAGCATCCCATACTACTTGTAGTCATCAGTGGCTAAGGTGTAAGTGTAACAACATACAACACATGAGGCCACTAATAAGATTTCTATAGTCCACTCACTAGTAGAGAAAGAGCAATCTATGACTATAAAAACTACTAAAAACTACTTATAAATGACCAAACATGGTCACTGACCATTAGTAGTTTATTGCTAGTCATTCATAACACGACCAAATTGATGACTAAACCATTTTTAGTCATTTATTGGTTGTTTTGATTGATTGATTTAGTCATTGATTGTTGTAATCTGGTCACTTATTTAGTCATTTTTTTCCCTGATATATTTAGTCATTAATTTAGTCATTGATTGTTGTTAACTGGTCACTTATTTAGTAATTTTTATTCACTGATTTCTGTCCATTGGCAGTGTATTTGGTCATTAATTTTAATCATCATTTTGATCAATTTGGTAGTATATTTAGTCATTTTTATTCACTGATTAACACTGGTCATATATTTAGTCATATTTATTCATTGTTCACTGATTTCTATCAATTGGTAGTATATTTAGTCAATTTAATTATTAATTCACGTCAATTAGTAGTATATTTAGTCATTTTGAAGCTTGCAATCTATGTAGATTTCCATCTGGCATTAGATGTTCGCTCCACACATGTCTTTTTTATTTTATTCATTGAATGCTCTGTAAGAGGAGTGTTGCGATCTAAGCAATATAACCCAATTTGAATCTCATCTGCCTTGGTTTTATTTCCCCATCGGCCTGAATGACTTCAATTCATTATGTTGGCTCGTGAAATCCTCTTTTTATGCAAGAGACGATGGTATATGTGTCATTAATTATTTCATTCTTGCCTCTTCATTTTGCTCTTGCTATGTATCTGCAATGTCTATCTATCCTCGCAATTGTTGACTTCATTTGCCTATTCAATCATGGGAACAACCAATGCACGGAAGCGTCAACTTAGATTTCATGGTTAGGACCTTCAAACTACTCGATGAAGAGCTGGTGGAGGATGCTTTGATAGATGTATGTGATAGAGATTTTCTTCTACAATCCAGGGTATGTTATGCTTCACATCTGGTATCTCATTTTCTCTCAAATGCGATGGACTTATTTCATCAGGTTGATAAGGTTAAAAGGATAGCATCAATGTTTGTTCATGACTATCTAGTCCCAAATGTCAAGCTATTTGAAGCTTTTTCTACTTATAATCTCCATGATGGCTCAGCCTTGGTAGGGGGGCTCTTCCTCCGTGAAGATATCATTAATAAACCTAGTTTTATCTGTGTTTATCAAGTGATGATTTCAAGTTTGCAATCAGGTAAGAGAGCTCTTTGATAATTCACTGTGGGTTCACAAATCTACATTTGGAAGGTCCAAGAGGGAAAGGATAGAGGAAGTATTCAATGCATGGAGCTTCTTGTCAAATTTCCAACCACCAGTGGTTCCCTTCACCAACAATGACATAGTCCTTTCTCAAGAGAATCTAACTGGGGGTTCATGGCTTTAGGGTTGCATATTTAAATATGGATAGCATGTGAACCACTCTTTCTGTTTTAAGTTTTTTGTTTCACTGTAACTTTGGTTTCCTTTTTTGCCAGAAAGGGCCTTTTAGATCTATAGCTCTATTCAAGGCTCTTAGTTAAAATGCTCTGCATATGTTATCTTTTTGGCCAAGAAGGGCCTTTTTTGTAATCTGTAAAAATATTTTTATTAATATTAATATATTATGATGCTCTAAGCATCCTTACCTATTCAAAAAAAATGTCAACCCTGGTTCATGTGTTGTCTCAGTAAAGACCTGCACCATGAAAGAATCCATTAGTTATACATAAATTCCAAATTAAGTTGATGAGAAAAGATCTTTGATATCCAACTAGGAAGCCTTAACATCCAAAAATTACTAACCTGATGTTTCACAACAAATTTCCCAATTGTGACATCATCTTTACTTAAGAAACCAGATATTGATCCACTACCATATTGGATCTCACAGGATTCTCCTTCACAAACAACAAATGATATATATTAATTATTTAGCAACTTCCTTAATATCCCCATGTAAGCATACTAAACTAAGTGAGGTTGAGGGTTTGAAGTAGAGTACCATCTTCTTGGTATGTTCTTGACTTTGATGACTTGTATCTTGAATGAAAATAGCAAGCTAGCTGCATTGTAAAATCATTGTTACAAAAATAACCACAAAATCCTCTTTAATTAAAATAATCCTTCTAGATATTTCAAGACAAGATATTTCAATTAATTTCTAAGAAAGCTAATAATTTCACTATCCAAACAACCATCAATCTATTTACTGTCTATAATTTCCCAGAATACAGAATTTGAATGTAGGCTGAGTATTCCAGCAACACTACTTTTTTAGTTGGATCCTAAAAATACTGCAACTTATGTTCTTCTCTAAAACATCTGTGCCGAAGTGGGCAGGTGTGGTGAGGTTCAAATAGTAAGGAGATTGATTAAAGATAGAGGAATTAAAAAGATACCTGCATGTAGTTGGATTGAAGGGCATAAAATGGTACATGTTTTTTTGTGTAGGAGATAGATCACATCCACAAACATGGGAGAGCTATGCAAAATTGGAGAAATTGGCTTGGCAAATTAAGGTAGTAGGGTATTTCCAGATTCAAGACTTTTACTTAATGATGTGGAATAGAAGAAAAAAGAATCATTTATCTGCCACCATAGTGAAAAGTTAGCAATTGCATTTGGTTTGTTAAACATGGCCCCTAGTACAACCATTGCAGTTGTTAAGAACCTTCGAGTATGTTCTAATTTTTACACTGTATCTAAATTCATCTCCAAGATTGTTGCAAGAGAAATTGTTCTGAGAGATGTGAACCATTTCCATCATTTTAAACAGGGACAATGTTCTTGTGGAGAATATTGGTGATGTTAAATGAAACAATTTGAAAATTAGGCTTGCATTATAATAATGTACACTACATCAGATATCCATTAATAATGAAGGGACATCCATAAAAGCATAACAAGGATTTTTTGTCATTATATGTTGTAGTTACAAGTGCCCTGCTAGACATACATGAAAATATGGAAGCATAGACAAGGCAAGCGAACTGTTTCAAAAAATGCCTCAAAGAAATGTGATATCATGCAATGTCATGATTAAAGGATATGTTTAAAATGGGTTTTTTCTGAAAAGTCTTTAGAAAATTTTAAGAAAATGCAACTAGTGGGTGTAAAGCCCAACTCCTAAACCTTTGAAAGCGTCCTTCTTGCCTGTGTGTGAATTGGAGCTTTGTATGAGGATATGAACATCCATCAAAAGCATATTTGGAAGTAGATTTTTATCAAATATGGTAGTTGCAAGTTCCACTTTGGATCACCTAAGCCTCACAAAAATTTCTGCACAAAATTCAATAATGAAGAATTTATGCACAAATTTTCTTTTGAATGATGCACAAAGCCTCCACTGCAACACTGCACAGTTTGTTGTTGGGCCTTGCGGTGATGTGGGAATCACCCACATCACCGCAAGCCCCAGTGATAGTGCAGTGTTGTGGTGGAGGCTTTGTGCATCATTCAAAAGAGAATTTGTGCATAAATTCTTCATTATTGAATTTTGTGCAGATGTTTTTATGAAGGCTTTAGTGATCCAAAGTAGAACTTGCAACATTTATGCTTTAATAAATAGGAAGATAAGGTACACCCTCCATTCCACCAGCTCTTCTACCTCCAACTAGACCTATGATAAGTGATTGAAGGAATAAATTACAAAAAATATCATCCTATCTATTTATGATGTTTTTCTAAGCATCAAAAAATTAAACAAACAAAATACAAGTCACACAAGTACATCTCTTAGTTGTATAGACCAGGATAGTTCAACCACCATTATACCACTCAATGAATACTAACTAGCTCCTAAGTCATGATCCAGATGACTCCTTTGGTGCCTTGTAGGTGGTCCTGCATATGAAATCTCTAGGTCCTAACAAAAAACCACAAAATCAAGGAGTTCAAACCAAGAATAAATAATATAGGGAAAATAACCTACAATAAAGATACCTTCATACATTTGATAAATCCATAAATCCATGTAAATTTCCTTCCATAAATCCATCTTAGGGATCCATATTTCTTTTAAAATTATTCTAGGAGTCATTCATAAGCACCCCATACCAAGTCCATGTGAAAGATATTTGTATTTTTTACCATTGATGTGTTTTTGTCTCTCACCGTAGTCCCGCAGGTCACTCAAAAGGTCTTGGTGGGTGTGTGGGAACCAAGAATAAAAAGGGAACAGTTATCGCTATCCTGTAGCATGAAGAGATTGCACTTGCAGCATTGCGGGATGCAGAGATCGATTACTGCAGCCCTGCAATGGTCTCAAAATGAAGTGGCAAGATAGTGGTATAAATTTAAGTAGCATATGATACTTCACTGTGGTCTCGCGATAGTCAAGAGAATAACCGGCGGTAATGTGGTAAGAAAGAGTAGAGGAAAACAGTACATTGTGCCCCTATGGTGGCCTCAAGTGAGGCTTGTTGTATGGCGGTAAGAAGGAGCAGAGGAAAATAGTACACTGCGCCCATGTGACGGCATCAAGTGAGGCTTACGATATGGCAGTAATAGGGAGCAGAGGAAAACAATACACCACATCCCCACGGCAGCCTCAAGTGAGGCTTGCAGTATGACGGTATAAGGAGTTTAAGTTATTTAAGTGTTGAATACCATGGCCCCGCGACAGTTTCAATGAAGGAGTGCAGTAGTGTAGTGAAAGGCTTCAAGTGATGTTTAATATACCGTGGTCCCGCGATGGTCAAAGAAATAGTTTGCGGTACTGCAGCAGGGAACAAGTCATGGTGATATAGTTGAATTTTTGAGACAATATTTTTGAAATGGAGATGAACAAACTATGAACTTTCTTAGACACAGCCAAGCCATGACTTACTACCTCTACATTTTCCATAGAGTTGTCTTTATGGTAGAGATAAGTCAAGGGATAATAGTTTGCAGTCATTACATTTCATGAAGGAGTGGGATTCTAAATAATTTTTGGTGTTGAGATACCCCTACTACCAAGATAAGAATCATGTGAGGATCTACCTTAAGGCAATAAAGAGATACAAAGCTATGCCATGACTTACACCCCCTTAACAGCTAAACAAATATAATTAGAAGAAACAAAATAAAAGATCATTAACCATGCTTAGACATTCACTTTAATTTTGCATCTATGGCCCATTGGCTCCAATAGTTGCCATCCTATCTTGTTTCTATTGTTGATTCTATGTGTTCCTCAGAGTCATAAAAGTAGACATGGTAGGCAACTCCATCGCAAGCAATCGATAAAATAATGAGCCCCCAAAGCCAAAGCATTGGAAGGCCTCATTTGGTTCAAAATTGATAGTCATGACTTAGAAAATGACAGTCAATAGAATGGTAATAAAATCCTTGGTTGACACTTCACATTGGAAACTCATTTGTTAAAATAAGTCAAAACAACAGACAATCACTACTAATCTCATTTTTTCAATGCCTATTGGTATCCTAGATGATATCACCATTAATAACATTTTGTGGATTGTGTCTAGATGTATGATTTGTTTTAGCTTTTGGTATTATCCCATCTCCAGGGTCATATGCCTATCTTAGTAAGATATATCATTTCTCTTTGTCAAGCATCTTAGTGAAGCCTCAAATTAGTTTTTATTTTTGCCCATAATGCTCTTCATTTGTGTAATAATGTTGGCCAAGGTGATATAGTTGAATTTTTGAGACAATATTTCTCATTGGCTTGATCAAATCAAAGAACACTTTTTCTGCCTTTTCTCCACTATTCTTTTATGAGCTGAGTAATTTCAAATTTGATTGCTATCATTTGCAATGCATTTCTACTGCATTTCAATCTGAAACATTTGATCCATTGTTGGATTGTTGTCACCTTTACAGACATAAAAAATGTACCTGTTCTAATATATTGAACTTATGACAAGTCAAAGTGGGTTGTGCTCGTTTAGTAGCTAGTTGAAATTTAATTTGAATGTACTGCTTCTTGATGTTCCCCTTGACTCATTATCATTTTTGTTTATTATCTTGCTTTTTGGCTAGCAACAAACATGTGATGCATCTGTTGTGATGTCCTATGGATGGTGGCTTTTTCCAAATTATTTTCAAACTATTTTAAGTTCTAGATGTACACCTTATGGAGACTTATGGCATATTTATATGCTTAATTTTTTTTCAAGGTTATAGTGAGTTGATAAATGCAATTATTCCAAAGGTAGTGGAAATAATTTTGGAAAAATTATCTAAGTTCTCTCTTAATGTTCAGATTTGTATAATTTTTGATTTTGTAGATTTTTAATAGCCTTGTTTGAGGAGTCTTAGAAATTGGTTTCAATTTATAGGGTAAATCTTCCATCTGGAGCTAAGAAGATTGTGCCAAGTAGTTGCAGATCCATGATTGGTCAAGTTACTAGTGGTGGAAGGACAAAAAAGCCAATGCTCAAAGCTAGCAATGCATATCACAAATATAGGGTCAAAAGAAACTGTTGGCCCAAGGTTCGTGGTGTGGAAATGAATCATGTTGAGCATCCTCATGGTGGTGGCAATCATCAACACATTGGTCATGCCAATATTTTACATTGTACAAAGAAGGCTTAGCATGTACACATACTTAATCATAATTAAACAATTATAGAGCTCTGATTATTTAAAATTGTCGTCTTTTAGTTTCCTTTTTCTTTAGGTTGCTTTGTGTCAACAATTTATGGGGACCAGGTTGTAAACCATGTTTCCTATTATTGTTTCTTATCATTAGTGGTTTAATCTTGATTCAAAATTTTGGGAAAGACTTCAAACTAGGTTGTAATCCTTGTTTCCTTGTATTGTTTGGGGCTTATTTTAGGCTATCATATTAATTGACTTTGTTATTTTTTATTCTTTCTTGAGTGCTTGTTATTTGTTTTCAAATCATAGAAATGGCAAAAAGATTGATGATTTCTTAGTATTATAAACTATGAACTTTCTATTTTAAAAAAAGTAATAATCATCATACTAAAAGGACATTTTAGTTAGACGATCATCAGGGAGAGAAACATTTGAAAGGGTGACTTCCATATCACAGAAAAAATGCTAGAAACCCTAGATTGATCTGCAAGCTTGTCACTTGGGCATTTTAAGCCAAGATGAACCACCTAAGATGACCCCAATTAAGAAAAATCAAACCCCATTTTAGCAACAAAGCATATTGAATACTCTTCAGAACACACCGACACTAGTATTAATAACCAATACTTCAACACAATAATGTTGCAAGTATGGGCCTAACCGGTGTTGTCATTGATGTTAACATACTCCTGTTGCATTAATGATAAGGATTGGATGAGTTGTATGCTGAGGATATTGAGAAAATTAGTCCTATCAGGAACAGAGAAGAACAGTGAAGACAGTAAGGTAAAGATTCCAGCTAAGATGAAGATCAGAGGTTGCACATCAATGGGTTTGTAGATATGTGTCCAAAGGTGATCCAGTAAAGATTTGAGAGGTCTGCATGAAGATTACAAGAAGTTATGGCCATATGAGTAAAATTGGTTCTGGCAGATGTTCAGAGGTGACAAAGTGACACAAATAGGTCCAGAGAGATCCAGAAATGCAATATCTTATTCTGTGGATTTGGTGGAGTGTTTGGGAAGTCAATGTGAATTGACAACTCAATTGGTTCGTGGTCTGGAGGTCCGCAAGCATCTATTCCAATATGATAGTGATGAGAGACTATGTTCTTGAGGTTCCAGATGAAGGAGAGAATGATTTCAGTAATCAGAAGTAGTGTGGATGTTCTTGGTGATTCAGGAAAGCTTGTGGAGGTCTTTGGATTATGTCCAGTTCATGTTGGTGGTCTGCATTGAAGATTGAGCTCGTAATTGAAGGATTACTTCTGGATGATGATGTTCTTCCTAAACTTAGCCGACTAGATGAGTTACACATCATGCAGATGATCTTAAAGATGTTCTGTGAAGCATGGCATGTTCCTCAAAGAAGATTGAAGTCTCAGATCTATGTAGCTAATAGTGTGTTGATCCGCGTGAAGTCTTTTCATAATTAGTCATGTTGCATTTATGTATTTGCTCTGTAAAGTATGCCGACTTGGATGATTATCCCAAAGTCGATGTCTTGTATAAATAAGAGTTGTGAAGTCATTTCAAAAGTATCTTGTAGAGATGAGAGTGTGGTAGAGAGGAGCAGAGCGAAAGGCAGAGCATAAGTATTGAGATTAAATGGAACTAACTCAAGCATGGTGAAGATGCTATTCTTCAGTTCAAGTATGTAATATTTATTATTCTGTAGACAATGTGTCTCCTGTAGGCAGTGGGCCTCTTGTGAGCAGCGTGCTTGGGCAGTGAGCCCTAATTGGTATGTGCCATTTGTTCTTCTTATTCTTTTAACAGAGAATATAATCTTGGGTTAGTCACCCCATGGTTTTTCTCTTAACCGGGTTTTTCACATTAAAATCTTGGTGTCATATGTGTTAATGTGTTTCTGCTCTTGAATTGTTGCATTATGTTTCCATGATTGATCTATTATTATGTTGCTGAATTACAAGAAGGATTTAAGTGATTAATAGGAAGAAAGTTTTAGGACAACTGATTCACCCCCCTCTCAGTTGTCTGTCTTGAATCTAACAATTGGTATCAAAGCTAAGTTCCTCTAAAAGAGCTTAACTGCTTGAGGAGATCCAGGATGTCTTCCTACAAGAAGGATAGTCCAAGGTTTGATGGAACCAATTACACTCTTTGGAAAAGCCGCATGGAATGTCACTTGCAATGTATGGGAATGAAATATTAGATCATGGCTTCAAAAAAGTATGTTCCTCCACAGAATGGTCCAAGAACTGTAAATGAAGTTAGAGATGCTGAAAACAATCTTTGGGCTAAAGAAACTCTACTAAGTGCCTTATCTAATTCAGAGTTGACAAATGTTATAGATCTAAAAACTGCATATGAAATTTGGGAAAAACTAGAACTTCTGCATGAAGGAGACAAATATGTTAAATGTGCCAAACTATAAAGTCTGAAAGGAAAATTTGAAAACCTGAAGATGAGTGAAGATGAAAATATCACTACATTTATGCCAAGAGTAAATGAACTTGTTTGTGGCATTAGATGTGCTGGTGGAATCTTGGATGAAGATGAGATTGTTGCCAAAGTTCTCAGATCCTTACCTACTTCTTACAAATACAAGGTTGCTGCTATTGAAGAATTCAGGTCTTTTTCAAATATCACAAGAGATCAATTGGTTAGAAAATTAGCTGCATTTGAATTGGCCAAGTTTGGAGATGCACCCCCCAAGACTGAATCTGCATTCAAAGCTAGTGCCTCTGTAAAAGGAAAACAAAAGTTTGATCCAGGAGAGAACTCTTCAAAGAAATTATCATGGTATAAAAAAGAAAGAAAAGATCTGGAAGAAGATGAAGCAGAAGCTGCTCAACTTGAAGCCCTTATTGCAAAAAGGCTGCCAAGAGGATCCAAAAATTATGAAGGAAAGTTGCCCTTCAAATGTTTCAACTGCAATAAGATTGGTCATTTTGCCTCAAGATGTCTGGAAAGATTTTCTAGGGCAAATCCAAATAGATCAAGATTCCAAAAGAAATGTTACTATGTTCATGAAGATGATGATGATGGAGTAACAGATGATGAATCAGAGACAAGAAACAAATCCAGAAGTGACTGGGTGTTTATTGCCATCAAGGAAGAAGATCCAATGCCCTCTGAATCTGTCAATCATAAAATAGAAAGAGCTCTGGCTGCCCAAGTTGAAGAAAAGGATGACTGGGTCATTGATAGTGGATGCTCCCACCATATGACAGGTGACAAAAATAAGTTCATAGATTTGGAAAGATATGAAGGAGGAGTGGTAAAATTTGGTGATAATTCTACTGGCAAGATCAAAGGTAGAGGAACTATTTCTTTTGATGGAAAGAACAAAACCAGTAATGTACTGTATGTTGAAGGTCTGAAGCACAATCTTCTCGGTGTTAGACAATTGGTGGAGAAAGGCTATAATCTTTGATTCAAAAATGGAAAATGTTAGATCTTTGAAAGTTCTGGAATAGAGATCGCATCTGGTACTCAAACAAAAGGTAATATATTCCACTTGGTTGGTACTAGTAAAAGTTGTTTATTTGTTCAAATTGATCAGAGTTGGTTGTGGCATAGGAGAATGTGTCATGTGAATTTTGATAATATCATCAAGATAAGCAACACTCAGGCTATAAGAGATCTTCCAAGACTGGTGATACCTACTAATAGTTTGTGCAAAGAATGTCAGTTGGGTAAGCAAAGTAGAGTCACATTCAAAAGTAAGGAATAGTCTTCTACCGGATTGTTGGACTTAGTTCATACTAATCTATGTGGTCTAGCAAGAATCAGGAGTTTGCAAGGTGATAGATACTTCATGTTATTAATTGATGACCACTCTCGGATGATGTGGGTGACTTTTCTAAAAGAGAAATCTGAGGCTCTTAAGAAATTCAAAATATTCAAGGCTATGGTAGAGAATGAAACTAGATTAAACATAAAATGTCTTAGGTCTGACAGAGGTGGAAAATTCACATCTGGAGAGTTCATAGAATTCTGTGAGAAACATGGGATAAAAAGATAGTTGTCTACTCCAAGGACTCCATAGTAGAATGGAGTAGTGGAGAGAAAGAACTGGACCATCCAGGAAGCATCTAGAACCATGATGATGGAAGCAAATGTTCCTCAGATCTACTGGAGAGAAGCTGTAAGTACTGTTGTCTATACTCTTAATCAAGTACAAATTTGAAACAATACTGGTAAGACCCCTTATGAACTCTGGTTTGGCATCACTCCCACTGTGAAGTATTTTAGAGTCTTTGGTAGCAAATGTTATATTAAAAGAGATGAAGACCTTGGCAAATTTGATGCTAGAAGTGATGAAAGAATATTCTTGGGTTATTCTACTCAAAGCAAAGCATACCGGTGTTATAACAAGAGATTGAGAAAGATTATAGAAAGTACAAATGTGAAGGTTGATGAAGGTATTGAAAAATCTTCAAGGTTTTATAAATATGATGAAGATGATCAAAATAATGTTTTGGTCCAAGAAGTCCAAGCCCCTTCTGAAATTCAGATCCAGATTGGTCTAGAGGATCAGGAAGAAGAGATAAGTTTGAATGAGCCTGTTCAAGAAATAGAAGTGCAAGAAATTACCAAAACTCCTAGGTATGTAAGACTGAATCACTCTAAAGATCAGATCATAGGTGATAAAAGCAAAGGTGTTCAAAAAAGAAGAAATATTGCTCAAGACTCAGAAACATATTGTCTGATTTTAAAGATTGAACCAAAGACAATGAATGAAGCATGCAATGATGAAAGTTGGACTAAAGCAATGAAGAAAGAGTTGATGCAAATTGAGAAAAATCACACTTGGGATCTTGTTCCCAGACCTAGCAACAAAAATGTGATTGGAACCAAATGGGTCTTCCAGAATAAACTAAATGAAGATGGTGAAGTAGTCAGAAACAAAGCTAGATTGGTCTGCAAGGGTTATTCCCAAGTAGGAGTTGATTTTGAAGAAACTTCTGCTCTGGTGGCAAGAATTGAAGCTGTCAAATTATTTCTTGCCTTTGCTGCCTTCAAGGACTTCAAAGTATATCAGATGGATGTCAAGTCTACCTTCCTGAATGGTGACTTGGAAGAATAAGTTTACATTGAGCAACCAGATGGATTCCAATTGTCTGATCATGGTGATATGGTCTGCAAGTTGAAGAAAGCACTATATGGACTCAAACAAGCCCCAAGAGCCGGTATGAAAGACTGGATAAGCATCTTTTGAAGATTGGTTTCAACAAAGGTACTACTGATAGTAATTTGTACTTCAAAATTGATCATGAAAATATCTTGATTGTTGAAGTATTTGTTGATGATATCATTTTTGGAGGAAGAGATAGTATGTGTAAAACTTTTGCAAATCAAATGAAAAGTGAATTTGAGATGTCCATGTTTGGGGAAATGAATTTCTTCTTGGCTCAGGAAATCATTCAAACAAAGAAAGGAATCTTCATTTCACAGACCAAATATGTGAAAGAATTGATGAAGAAATTTGGGATGGAAGACTCAAAACCAATGAGTACTCCCATGGCAACCGGATGTAAATTGAGCAAAGATGATGACTCTCCTAAGACTGATCAGAAAAAGTATAGGTCAATGATTGTAGGACTATTGTATCTCACTCAAACTAGACCTGACATTATGAATGTTGTTGGTCTTGTTGCTAGATTCCAAGATGATCCTAAAGAATCTCATGTCATGGCAATCAAGAGGATTCTTTGATATCTAAAAGGGACACTTGAGTATGGTTTATGGTAGCCTAGAGATCATGATTTCTCTCTTCATGCATATACAGATGCGGATTGAGCAGGAGATGTGGATGACCAGAAGAGTACTAGTGGTGGAGCATTCTTTTCAGGGAAAAGATTGGTTTCTTGGCTGAGCAAAAAACAAGAGGCAATATCTCTATCCACTACAGAAGCAGAATATATTGCAGTAGCAGGTAGTTGCACTCAAGTATTATGGATGAAGCAAATGCTAAGAGACATCAGAGTGGAGTATGAGGAACCTATCACAATCTTCTATGATAATTCAAGTGCAATAAATATATAAAAAATTTGATGTTGCATTCAAAGACAAAACATATATCCATCAAGTTTCACTTTTTGAGAGAGCAAGTGAACAAGAATGAAGTCAGATTGGAGTTTGTTCCCTCCAAGGATCAGATTGCAGACATTTTTACTAAACCTCTACCTAAGGACTCTTTTGAGTATCTTAGGGAGAAGTTAGGGGTTATTACCCCTCCAGTTCTGAATTAAGGTGCACTGATGTGCATTAGTCTGATGATACTCAAAGCCATATCTTGTGGTTTGGATTGATGATGGCAATCTGCTACTCAGGGGGAGCAGTTGGTATGATTCTGAGTGATGCAAGTATGTGCCCTTTGATATTGATGTCAAAGGGGAGAGAAGACATGTGAAAAACAAAAAGTGGTTGTTGATCAAAGGGGGAACAGTAAAGGAAGAGAAGACATGTGAATGATAGGGGAAGTTCTTGTCTTGATGGTTAAAACAATTTTTCACATCATATGTTGCCATCAATGACAAAGGGGGAGATTGTTGCAAGTATGGGCCTAATCGGCATTGTCATTGATGTCAACATACTTCTGTTGCATTGATGATAAGGATTGGATGAGTTGTATGCTGAGGATATTGAGAAAATTAGTCCTATCAAGAATAGAGAAGAACAATGAAGACAGTAAGGTAAAGATCCCAGCTAAGATGAAGATTAGAGGTTGTGCATCAAAGGGTTTGTAGATATGTGTCCAAAGGTAATCCAGTAAAGATTTGAGATGTCCGCATTAAGATTACAAGAAGTTATGGCCATATGAGTAAAACTAGTTCTGGCAGATGTTTAGAGGTGACAAAGTGACACAGATAGGTCCAGAGAGATCTGAAAATGCAATATCTTGTTCTGTAGATTTGGTGGAGTGTTTGGGAAGTCAATGTGAATTAACAACTCAATTGGTTCATGGTCTAGAGGTCCACAAGCATCTATTCCAATATGACAGTGATGACAGACTATGTTCTTGAGGTTTCAAATGAAGGAGAAAATGATTTCAGTAATCAGAAGTAGTGTGGATGTTCTTGGTGATTCAGGAAAGCTTGTGGAGGTCTTTGGATTATGTCCAGTTCGTGTTGGTGGTCCGCATTGAAGATTGAGCTTGTAATTGAAGGATTACTTCTGGATGATGATGTTCTTCCTAAACTTGGCCGACCAGATGAGTTACACATCCTGTAGATGATCTTAAAGATGTTCTGCGAAGCATGGCATGTTCCTCAAAGAAGATTGAAGTCTCATATTTGTGTAGCCGACAATGTGTTGATCCACATGAAGTCTTTTTGTAATTAGACATGTTGCATTTATGTATTTGCTCTGTAAAGTATGCTGACTTGGATGATTATCCCAAAGTTGATGTCTTGTATAAATAAGTGTTGTGAAGTCATTTCAAAAGTATCTTGTAGAGATGAGAGTGTGGTAGAGAGGAGCAGAGCAAAAGGCAGAGTAGAAGTATTGAGCTTAAATGGAACTGACTCAAGCATGGTGAAGATGCTATTCTTTAGTTCAAGTATGTAATATTTATTATTCTATAGACAATGTGTCTCCTGTAGGCAGTGGGCCTCTTGTGAGCAGTGCGTTCGGGTAGTGAGCCCTAATTAGCATGTGCCATTTGTTCTTCTTATTCTTTTAACAGACAATACAATCTTGGGTTAGTCACCCCGTGGTTTTTCCCCTAATCAGGTTTTCCACGTTAAAATCTTGGTGTCATATGTGTTAATGTGTTTCTGCTCTTGAATTGTTGCATTATGTTTCCATGATTGATCTATTATTATGCTGCTAAATTACAAAAAGGATTTAAGTGATTAATAGGAAGAAAGTTTTAGGACAACTGATTCACCCCCCCCTCTCAGTTGCCTATCTTGAATCTAACAAATAATGACTATTTAGGGGACTAAACTGTGATAGGGCTGGCAGAAACTGAAATGGGTATTAAGCAATATAAGATTATTTGTTGTTTTCTTTTTAAAAAGTTTGCAAGGTTGGGGCAGTTCTCCTACAATTAGGTGAAACCCCGATCCTTCACAACTGAGCTTTGAAACCCTAATCCCTAATAAGAGTGGGGTATTGTTTGAGTATTAATAGTCACTAGATGAATTAGATTTCAATGTCTGTATTTATAGCATCTGGCAAATGGGCATAACTGAAATAGAGTACCAAACACAACAAAAAATTATAGTTTAAAAAATGCATGAATACCAGACCTACTAGTAAGGTTCCTTGGTGATTGAATGCAATGCATCTGGCCATGCCCTTCTCTAGAAACTCTTCTATCACTTCCAGGAAATCCCCCTGAAATGGGTCTGCCCAATACAGACTTTAACAAAATATAATAAAATTAACATCTTCAAGCGATTGTGTTCTAATTCATCAATGCAAAAAGAGGGACATCAATGAGCCTTACCTATTTTTGAGTGTGAATTTAACCCCTGTACAGCACATCCAATGCATGAACAATCTCTTGAGCGTAGAGGCAGTCAAGTTTCTTTTGTTTGAATTAATTTTCATGGAAAATTTTCCCTCTCTAAATTTCCCTCTTTCCAATTTGAAATATTATTTTAATTTCCTCTCTTTCTAATTTTTACTTGTGTGACTAATTATTTAGTCATTTATAGCTGGTTTTTTTACCCACCATCAAATTAGTCATTTATTTAGTCATTTATAGTTGTTTTGCAAAACATGACTAGAATTTAATCATTTTTAGCTGTTGTGACTAAAAGTTTTAGTCACCTAGTCATTTATTTGCCAAAATTCTACTAGTGACTATGCATCTAAGTCATCTTATAACTGGATAATTACTATCACAGTGTTGGCACTTGAAAAAACCAATTTCCAAACTTGCATTATTTTTCCCTAAATCCATCAAAAATCTTAATTTGTGCCTTTGTTGTCTAACACATCATTTATATCTGATCAGAGACTATTTTTTATGGGTTCCCTTCATAAATTTCCTAAGTGTAAAATCCTCTGGCCCCTTGCATTTTTCCTTGTTATTTGTCTAAGTGTTAAAGTATTTAAAATTTGCCTAAGTATTGCCTTGTAGGTAGGTTCATAAGTTTGCGAACCTGTCGATTTGCCTACTAAGGTTACCCAGTTTGGGTTTTTGCCAATTTGTTGATCGACTGATAGGGAAATGCAAATAGGAAGGACTTGGGCCTATGTCAGCAAAGTTAGTAGTTTGCAAATTGAAAGGTTCACCAACTGCCAAATTCACTGATAAAGGAGGAAGATGGAGAGAAAATTGGTGCAGTCACGGTAGGAGGGTTCACAGAATGAATGGTCCGGACCATGCAGCAAGAGTAAACACAACAGAAACAACTCAAAGAAATGGAACAAATGCAGATTCAGTCATTCAGTATATCAAAGAATTCAAAATAGAGATCTGCCAGCAACATGTGGGCTTATAATTAGGGCTCACAGGCCTGATTACATACATGCGCAAGATAAGGTTTTGAAGCTCTTCCACACAAGATCTAAACTATGGAATATGAATCAATTGCTAATTACTTTCCTAAGGATCTATTACATCTTTATATATCATTTCCGGACCAATAGATTCCTCTGCGTCTGCCAAGAAAGGTCACAAACTCCAATGAAGAGTTGTAACGTGTTCACAGATAGGTCAGACTTAAATGCACAGAACACTTCCTCAAATGAATGGAACAACGCGTGGACCCTTGGGGAAGATCGGCCATGAACCAAAGAACATTGAATGATGTGTCATTGAGATCCGCAAGTCAAAGAATGATCCACAAGCCTTCTCCTTCAGCTGGTTATCAGGAATTGTTAGGATGCTCTGCTCTAAGAAAATAGTCAACTTCTGATAGCGATATATTTCCAGTGACTGATCCAAATGCTCTAAATTCTTTATATGATGTAGATGCTAAGTCCAGATCCACAAGATGTGAAATGCCAAAACTAGACTACAAGCTAAAAACTGCTACTGACTGAAATGCCTAAATTGAAATGGAAAATGAAAGAATTGAAATGCAAACAAACTAAAATGCAAACAAACTGAAATGCAAATCTTTTTTGGTTGATGCAAGATTGCTCTTGAACCAGGGATGCTCCTGCATCAGACATCCGGGGTTATTGAAAAGGTGAGTCCCTCACTTTGCTGGGGGTAAGGGAGAACCAAGACGATCCACCTCAGCCTGAGAAATCCATGATGAATCTTCTTCCGGTTTGCCTTTCCACTTCACAATATATTTTGTGTATTGTCTTCCTCTAGTGCTGTGTCCAACTCTGCTGTCCAAGATGTCTTCTATCTGCTCTGATGCTTGTTGTGGTATCTGCTTCTTCAAGTCTTCTTCCATGCGGTCACTGAACTCTACTTCATGATACTAATAAAGATCTACAATATTGAAAATAGGTGAAATACCCAATGTCTCCGATAATTCCACTTCATATGCATTTCCAGAATCAAATTTCATGAGTATCTTACAAGGTCCAAACTTCTTCATCTTTAACTTATTATATGTCCCAACTGGAAATCTTTCTTTCCTCAAGTACACCATCACTTCATCTCCAACTTCAAATTCCTTATGTCTTCTCTTCTCATCTGCCTTCTCTTTGTACTTACTGTTCATATCCTCCAAATGCTTCTTCACCTGATTATGCATTGTCTTCATATGATCTGCAAATTCTTCTACTTCTGCACTCCTCTTTTCCTTTGTATTGATGTCTCTCAATTTTGCAACTCCTCTAGGATTTAGTCCAGTAACAATCTCAAAAGGTGTTCTTTTGGTACTCCTATTTACTGAATTATTGTATGCAAACTCTGCTTGTGAAAGAATCAAATCCCAACTTCCTGTCTTCTCTCCAACCAAACATCTCAACAAGTTTCCCAAACTCCTATTCACTACCTTTGTCTATCCATCTATCTGTGGATGAAAAGTTGAACTAAACTTCAAATCTGTCTTCATCTTCTTCCAAAGTGTCTTCCAAAAGTATCCAACAAGCTTTGTGTCTCTATCTGAAACTATACTCTTAGGTAATCCATGCAATCTCACAATCTCTTTGAAAAATAGGTCAGCTACATGCATTGCATCAGTTGTCTTCTTACAAGGTATGAAATGAGCCATCTTTGAAAATATGTCAACCACTACAAATATTGCATCATTTCCCCTATGTGTCTTAGGTAATCCCATTACAAAATCCATGCTTATGTCTTCCCAAGGTCTCTCTGGTACTGTCAAAGGTTTATACAATCCAATGTTCTGACTACTCCCTTTTGCAACTTGACAAACTCTACAACTTTGCACAAATCTCTGAACATCCTTATGTATCTGAGGCCAAAATTAATTTTCACTTACCAAAGCCACTGTCTTGTCAATGACAAAGTGTCCTGCCAATCCACCACTATGCTTCTCTTTGATCAAATTATCGCTCATTGAACTTCTAGGTATGCACAACTGACTTCCTTTGAATAACATATCTTCTTAAATGAAATAGTCCAACCACTTACTTCTATCTATCACAACAGGTTCCTTGCATGCTTTGTAAGGTTCTACAAAATCAATGTATCCCTCATACATGTTTTTCAATTCATCGAAACCCAACACTTCAACTCTCATCTTTATCAACAAGTTTCTTCTTCTACTCAAGGCATTAGCAACTTTATTTGATTTTCCACTCCTATGCTTCAACACAAAAGTATAACTCTGCATGAACTCCACCCATCTCATATGTCTCTGATTCAACTTACCTTGACTGTTCAAATACTGCAAAGCTTGATGATCTGTATACAACACAAACACCTTAGGCAATAAATAATGTCTCCACTTCTTCAAGGCTTGAATTATTGCATAGAACTCTTGATCATAAACTAAATATCTTCTCCTTACATCATTCAACTTCTCACTGAAATATGCTACAGGTCTACCTTCTTGACTTAACACTGCTCCTATTGCACTTCCAATTGCATCGCAATCAACTTGAAATACCTTATTGAAATCCAGTAATGCCAAACCAGGTTGCTCTGTCACTCTCTGCTTCAATAACTCAAAACTTTTATCTACTCCTGATGTCCACTTGAAATCTTTTCTGTCACCTCTCATTGTCTCTGTCATAGGGTTACAAACTAAACTAAAATTTCTGATGAACTTCCGGTAGAAACTAGCTAATCCATGAAATAATCTAATGTCTCCAATGCTCTCTGGTGTAGGCCATTCAATAATTTCTCTCACTTTCTCAGGATCCATCTTCAATCCTTCCGCAAAAATCACAAATCCCAAGTATACTAACTCTTCCTTCATGAAACTGTTGGTTTAGGTCCGGACAACTGAGAGGGGGGGTGAATCAATTGTCACACATTTTCAATCCTTTTAATTTTAATCTTCCTTTACCACTTATAATCAATTTAACATTTTAGTATCAATCAATAACATATGAATAGAGAACATAAATAACACATTTGACACCAAGATTTTGACGTGGAAACCCGGTTAAGGGAAAAACCATGGTGGGGGTTAACCCACAACTATTAATACCCTGTTAAAAGTATTTTTACAAATGGAATGCACATGTATTCAGGCTCACTGCCCAG
The DNA here is from genome assembly GCA_027924645.1 of Cunninghamia lanceolata. Lineage (NCBI taxonomy): Eukaryota > Viridiplantae > Streptophyta > Pinopsida > Cupressales > Cupressaceae > Cunninghamia > Cunninghamia lanceolata. The sequence continues at coordinate 15,207,338 of BSBN01001225.1, forward strand.
AGCTCATTGCTCAAATGGAGGTTCACTGCCTATGGAGATATTACAAGAGAATGACAGAGATTTGAACTTATTAATGGCATCTACTTATGCAAAAATTTTAGTTCCGGTCAAGTACAAAAACTGATCTTACACATTTCATCTTTGCTCTGCTCTTCTTACTATTCTGCCTTCATTCGCAATTTGGATTTTTGCTCTTCTCACATACGCCTTATTCGCATACTTCACATACATTGAATCATCCAATTTCATTGGCTATATATATCCGCAACACAATCTACAATCATTCTATCAGTCGGCTTTAACAACACTTAGAACTTTTATAAGTGCTCTTCTCTGTCGGCTGGATCTAAGCATAACTTAAGGTGCGGACCAAAACTTGCTCTTGAAAATCATTACTCATGTCAGCCAGTATCACTAATCATCACTAATTGTCCAACAAACAACTTTCATATATCCAGAATCAAGACCTTCTGCAAGGTCGACCTGTTCTCCTTTTGTTTGTTTTGACAAATTGGAACCCGGTACTCAGAGGCTAATATCTTTTGAATCCTTCATCACCGGAGGACAAAAATATGGATTTAGAATGTCTTTACAATGCATATGACTCCCCTAGATCCGTATCTAATCATGACTTATCACCGAAGAGATCCGGACCAAAATACCAGACCTTGTTACTGCTTTGTTCCTAACAGTCCAGACTTAGACAAATTCTGAATCTGACTTCCGATATGAACAAATTGTGTTAAGCGGATGATTGGGAGATCCTAGTTGCTATCAATGACAACACCTATCAATGCAAAGTAGTTTCTCTTGCCAACAATCTCCTCCTTTGGCATTGATGGTAACACTTAGTGAAAAATGACTAAGTGTCTAGTTCAACTCCCCCTTTGTCTATACACTCGTGTACTTCACTTATTCTAGTGCTCCCCCTTTTCTGAATACCTCATTTTTCACTACTCTTCACTCCTCCATTGACATCAATGGAAAAGAGTGGGGTCTGCAAGCCAAAACTTCTCCAAAAATTCTGTATATACTGCCTCATATGTATAAATAATCATTAAGTCTTATTTACATGAAATTGAGAACGTTTGTAAAGCTAGTTTTTCTTTGCACAAGTTCAGAGGCCCACGTATTCTTCAATCCATCCAAAATAGAGATGTTCCCACTCAACAAAAATGCATATGCTTCTACTTTTTCTAGATCTGGAGGATCACTTGTTTGAAGTGCATTCTGGGCTTCAGATAAGACATTATGCATAGATTCCAACTTGGGGGCAATCAGTCCCCGGAGTTCACACATCCTCCTTTCTCTTTTTCAAGTCCCTTTATTTCATCTTTCAAGCTAATAACCTGACATTCCTGGCTTATAGGAGAGGCAGTTAGAGGATCAAAATTTTGAGATAGAGCTAATATTTTCTATTCCTGCTCCTTTATCTTCTTTTCAATATCCTCATTGACTTTAGACCATGATAGGCAAAACTTATATATATCTCCTCCATAACTTAGGGCATTCTGAATGCTCTTTATGTTAATGCCTAGTATCAACCTATCACTCCTTATCAGATTCTTAACTTGACTGAATTTCTTATTTAGGAATTCTTTCTAAACTTTTGCCTCTGCAGACTTTTCAAAAAACTCAAAGTTAGAGTTTACTGAACTTACAAGATTTTTTAGATGTCCAAAGGGGGAGTCATTTTGATTCTTTTGATAGGTTGGCATTAATTTCTCCAAAATTCTAGTTGCAAGCCCCAGTAGCTCATTGTCCTCCATGTGGGACTTTAACATCTTTTCTCTAGCCTTTACTTGGGTGAATGATGCTATTTTCATCAATTGAATTGGAGAGAGAGTATCTAGATTGGCTAGGCCTTGGAGTAGCTCGGGCTCATCAAGTTCAATCATTTATTTTTCAAGAAGACCTTTTACTGCATCTGTAGTGTCTCTTGCAATCATTTCAGAACAATCCTTTTGTTCTCCTAATTTCTCAGTGTTTGTTTTAGGTGCTTCAACATTTGCACCATCTTCTTCTGCCTTGTCCTTCTTTCCTTTTTCTTCCTCTTCCTCTATTTTACTCTTCTCTCTATTTTCTTCAGAGGGACTCTTTCTTGTTTGTTCACCACCTGCTATCTGATCCAGAGGGCTTTGTATGGTAGAAACGTCCTCTTCTTTTCTAGAGTGATCAGGTGGAGGGGTTACCCCTGCATTAACTATTCTATCTACCATGTCTATGTCCTCCTTATTGACTTGTTCCTATTCCTAAACTTCTCCAATATTTAGATTTGATGAGTCAAATTCAACATTTGTCTCTTCATAGATTGACTCCAGAGGATCTAAATTAGCACCTTGGTCATCAATTTTCTTGTTAATCTCTTCATCTAAAGCTTCTATTTCTGGAACTAGAGAATTATCTTAGTCAGCTTGTTTCTCTGAAATAATAAAATACTTATCCTTGTCTACGACCTTTCTCAGAATTTCCTTTGTTTCTTTTGCAATTTCCTTAGTTTCACCAAGCATAAGTTTGTTCATCTGAACTTTGCTTTTGAATTTGTCTTTGACTTCTCTGAGGATCTTATCTACTTCTCTTCTAGTCATCACAGGGCACAAAGTGGAGAGAACATACTCTCTGAGCTCCATGACTTTATCCTTAACTGCTTCTTTCCTCGTTTCCAGTACTTTCCTTAAGCTTTTAGGGAGTTCTTGTAAGATTTCCAGCAGGTCTCTATTAAATTTATTCAAATATGTAATAATGGCATCTTCCAAGATTTTCTTATTTGCCTGATCAAAATTATCATAGTAAACTCTGACAGGTTTTAAATTTCCATGAACAGTGATTGTTTTTACAATTTCATCAATAGTCATAGAGACCTTACCAATGACTAACTTTTTACTAGCCTTAATGCTTCCAGAAGGTTGTTCTTTAGAAGTCTTTAAAGTTCTAGCTTTCTTGGATCTTATTTCTTTCACTTCTTCATTTGTTTCTGTCTCTTCATCATCTTTTGTGCTCTTGTGGGTTCTTGTGGCCTTGGTTTTCTTTCTTTTCCCTCCATCATCGGATGGAGTGGCTTCAGACTTCTTGGTGGAAGCAGATTTGAGTTGCTCAGCAAGAGTTGCAAAACTCCTTGTCTTCCTTGAGGAGCTTGGTGGGAATTCCAGAGTGACTGTCGACTCACTTTCTGCTTTTTCTTTTATAATTTTCTCATTGCTTTTCTCCATCTTTTCAATTCTTTCTCTATTCTTCTTTACTGCCTCCTTGGTTAGGCCAATGCTCTCAGCATACCTTTCAACTTGTCTCTGCACTTTCCTTTTGGTCTCAGGCTGTCTAAGCTCCACATGTAATTTTAGACTTAGTTCCTTGTGTGTTCCAAACCTTTCCACAGAGGTATCTTTAGGTGTGTTTAAAAGATGTTGAGCATACATATCCAAAACTCTTTCATCCACCTCATAACCCATAGGCATTATCCAAACTGTCCTTGGTTCTACAACTTCCATCAAGCACTGGTCTGTGTCAACCATAAAACATATGTCATTTTCATACTTCTCCACAATTGTTTCAGGGATTCTCTCCCTTGCTTGCATTAAACTCTAGAAGTCTTTGAAGTAGCCCCAAATGGCAGTCTTTTGGGCTTGAGAGTCACCAAGGTTGATAAGGTGATCTCTTATTTTCCATGCTACTGGCCTGTCAGTTGTCCAATGCACACCTTGAATTCCAAGTATTTCATTCATGAAATAGAAGAACACACATATAATCAAGGAACCATATTTGAAGGAATTCTTCTTATCTTTCTTTATCTTGCTCAAGTTCTCAATCAATTGATTTTGTAATAATTCACAAAGATCATAATCAACATTTTCTTTTAACATTTGATAGGCTACATATATTGCAATTCTGGAGATAGAGTTTTCTCTACTAGAGTGGTAAATTTTGTACCTAATCACCATGGAGGTGAATTTGACATCCGGTTCTATAATATCATTGATAGTCATCACCCTTCTGTCAAACTTGGCACCGATAGTATCAATCATTGTCTGGTTTTTCATGGCTTTCAGCAAGGGCAATCCACCAGTTGAGTTTAATCCAGTCACAATCTTGATAGCATCCTTTGTGATCTTGAATGGTTTCAATAGCCATATGAACTCATCATGTATTCGGCTTAAAATATATTGAACCCATTCATTTTCATCAAATGTCAGAAACCTAATGACTTGCAAAAAATGTTTGCTTTCTAGGGCCTTGTATTCTAGTTTCAATTTGTGGCTTTCATCTATTAAGTGGTTGTTAAGAAAATCCAAGAGTTTCAAGTTTCCAAATTCATCCATGTTACAGTGGATGTATGCCCTAATATCCTCTACATGCAGTACACCATGTGGAACCTTAGAGAATGCGCCCAACAGTTCAACTTCAACTAATTTGTGTGGATGCTTCTTAAATATTGGTTGGGGCCTTTTAGTTACATCAACAACTAGAGGAGTAGCCATATACAGAAATTGATAATTCAAGAGATTTCATAGAAAACAGAAAATACCTTGTTACATAGATTAGGGTTTTTGCTTGGAAATCCTTTTCTCGCTTCCAAATCTTGAGAATTCTCAGGTTTAAGCTTGTCCACTTCTTTCTTCTTGTTTTCTTCAGATGCAAAGTGTTTCAAATGAGGAATGAATTACCCTTTTAAGCTTTGCATCACCTAATTTGCCTTTGTAATAAATGCCCTACCCTAGCACATCTGGTTGCTCTATTTTTGAATAGTCTTTCATGTATTACTCTGAAATTTACATTAATCACTTCCTTTCTTCTAGAAATCCTTCCAAATATTATGAGTCAATTCAATGTACCTTTTCTCATTGTGCCAGCACTAGGCACTCAACTACTGGTTGGGGGATTCTTGATTTTTAATACATCTCCCCCTGAGCCAGAGCTCCTAATTTAATTGCCTGAAGAATTATCTACACCAGATTCTGGTGCAGACACATCACTATGGTTCACAATTGATTTCTTCACCCATGTCTCACTTGTTTCATTTTGGATCTCATTCCCTTCAATTTTTCTTTTGCCCTTGTCTTGTCTCTGCTCATCTAGTTTTCTATTTACTAGACCTCTTCCTTCATTGGTCCTACTTCTGCAGAATCTTGCAAAATGACCGGATCAGTTGCAATGGAAGCACACAACATTTCTTTGCCCATTTTATTGATTTCCTCTTAATCTACACTGATTTTCCATATGTCCAAATCTATTGCATGCAAAACATTTTCCATTGAAAGATTTCCTATTTCCTCTATTTGATGAGTCATTCATTATCATACTTCTACATTCATTGGATTTATGACCGTACCTCTTACAATTGAAGCATTGTCTAGAGAAGGATGGATTATTTTGACTTACTCTACTTTTGTATTAAGTGGCTTTATGACCAAATTTATTACACTTGAAACAATTTCCATTGAAAGATGGATACCTCTAAGCATTAGGTTGTCTTATCGGAGGTCTTCTAGATTTGTTTCTCTCATTCCTTGGTTGAAATTTTCTTTGTCCAGATCTGGAGCTTTCACCTTTTTTTTATCCAAGACCATGCTTGTCTTCAGCTCTTTTCTAACCCTCAAGTATTGCTTCAAGTTTAGCTGAGCTTATCTTGAACTTCTCCTTGTATTCATTTGCAACTTCTAGATCATGTCTGAGAATGAAAATTTGTCTTTCAAGGTCTCTTTCATTGTCTTTACTTTCCTATAGATCTAATTTTAGATGACCAGCAATACTGTCCAATCTCTAACATTCATCAGTTCTTTCTCTTAGAGTTTGATTTAAATCTTCTTCAGTCTTCTTCCTTTGCTCAATTTCTTTGGTAAACCTCATTACCCCAGATTCCATCTCAACTTTTAGAACAACAACTTCTTCTGATAGCTTATTGCACTCCTTTGTTTTTTCTTCCAAGGCTTCATTCATGCTATTTTCTTCAGATAAGTTGGATAATTGCAGAAGTAGTTCCTTATTCCTTCCCAAAGATTTCTTTAATTTGTCTTTTAATATTTCAATGGTGTCATCAGCATCCTTGATTTCATCTTTCAAATTATAAATTTCTGCTTTGGACTGATCAAGATCTTTTAGAGCTAACTGAAGTTGATCCTTAATTGAACCCATTGAAAAACTTCTTCTAAGATCTTTCCTCAAGCTGTTAAGCTTCTTTTAAGGAACCTCGCTCTCATACCAATTGTTGGTTTAGGTCCAAACAACTAAGAGGGGGGGTGAATTAGTTGTCACACATTTTCAATCCTTTTAATTTTAATCTTCCTTTACCACTTATAATCAATTTAACATTTCAGCATCAATCAATAACATATGAACAGAGAACATAATTAACACATTTGACACCACGATTTTGATGTGGAAACCCGGTTAAGGGAAAAACCATGGTGGGGGTTAACCCACAAATATTAATACCCTGTTAAAAGTATTTTTACAAATGGAATGCACATGTATTCAGGCTCACTGCCCAGAGCTCACTGCTCAAATGGAGGCTCACTACCTATGGAGATATTACAAGAGAATGACAGAGATTTGAACTGATTAATAGCATCTACTTATGCAAGAATTTCAGTTCTGGTCAAGTACAAAAACTGATCTTACACATTTCATCTTTGCTCTGCTCTTCTTATTGTTCTACCTTCATTCACACTTTGGATTTCTGCTCTTCTCACATACACCTTATTCGCATACTTCACATACATTGAATCATCCAATTTCATCGGCTATATATATATCTGCAACACGATCTACAATAATTCTATCAGTTGGCTTTAACAACACTTAGAACTTTTATAAGTGCTCTACTCTGTCGGCTGGATATAAGCATAACTTAAGGTGTAGACCAAAACTTGCTCTTGAAAATTATTACTCATATCGGCCACTATCATTGATCATCACTAATTGTCCAACAAACAACTTTCATATATTTGGAATCAAGACCTTCTGCAAGGTCAGCCTATTCTCCTTCTGTTTGTTCTGACAAACTGGAACTTGGTACTCAGAGGCTAATATATTTTGAATCCTTCATCACCAGAGGACAAAAATCTAGATTTAGACTATCTTTACAATGCATATGACTCCCCTAGATCCATAGCTAATCATGACTTATCACCGAAGAGATCTAGACCAAAATACTAGACCCTATTACTACTTTGTTCCTAAATGTCCAGACTTAGACAAATTTTGAATTTGACTTCTGGTATGAACAAATTGTGTTAAGCGGATGATTGGGATGATCCTAGTTGCCATCAATGACAACACCTATCAATGCAAAGTAGTGTCTCTTGCCAACAGAAACTACACTTCTTGATGTTTATCAGTAATTTATCTTCTCTCAACCTCTGCAAAACTTGTCTAATATGCCACAAATGTTCTTCCTTCATCTTACTGAAAATTAGAATATCATCCAAGTACATAATAACAAACTTACCCAAGAATTTCTTCAAAACTTCATTCATCAAGCTCATGAAAGTACTCGATGCATTTTTCAATCCAAAAGGCATCACTAACCAGTCATACAATCCTTCATTTGTCTTAAAAGCAGTCTTCCATTCATCACCTTCTCTAATTCTGATCTAATTGTATCCATTCTTCAAGTCTATCTTTGTGAAATATCTTGCTCCACTCAAACAATCCATGATATCATCCATCCTAGGTAAAGGAAATCTATACTTAACTGTGATCTTGTTTATTGCTCTGGAATCAATACACATTCTCCATTCCCCATCCTTCTTCGGTGCTAACACTACAGGTACTACACAAGGACTCAAACTTTCTCTGATGAAACCTTTCCCCAACAATTCTTGTATTTGTCTATTCAATTCTTCATTCTCTGCCGATGTCATTCTATGTGTTGCTTTGTTAGGCAAACTTGCTCCCGGTATAAGATCCATGTGATGACTGATACTCTTTATAGGTGGTAATCCTTTAGGTACATTGTCTGATATGATGTCTTCATACTCTGTCAGCAACTCTCTTATATCATTTGGTTCAGTTTCTTTCTTCAGTACTCCAGGCATTTTAGGAATCAAGGCATAACACATACTTTCCTATTTCAAACCATCCAAAAAATTTCTTCCATCTACCAAACAGATTCTAGCATTCCCATATACCACATCTTTAGGATCATCCTCCAAAGGAATCAAGGTAATTCTCTTTCCATTTTATGTTATGGTATATGTATTCTTTCTCCCATCATGCATAGCTTTTCTATCATATTGCCAAGGTCTACCCAACAAGATATGACAAACATCCATAGGCATAATATCACACAAGACTTCATCATGATAAGATCTAATATGAAATTTCATCAAACATTGTTCACTCACCAGTACCTTATGATCATCCTAAATCCATGCTATCTGATAGGGCTTAGGGTGTTTCAATCTTTTCAATTTCAGCTTGGTCACCATCTCCTCTGAAACTAGGTTATTTGAACTACCACTATCAATCACAACTTTACAACACTTACCTTCGGATTTGCATCTAGTTCTGAATAGACTTTTCCTTTGTGATGGTTCCTCATTTGTCTCTACTTGAAATAGTGCTCTCCTCATCACCAATGATTCTTCTTTCTCAGGTTTACCAACAGAACTGGGTGATTCAATAGGTTCTTCTTCAGCATAGGTTGCCCTTCCACTATTTTTTGTCCTCTTTCTTGTACTACCCTGATTACATTCAAATGCTCTATGTCCTTCACCTCCACACTTGAAACAAGTACCTCTGAATGTCCTTTTATCAAATCCTCTTCCTTCTCTTCTATATCCTTCATTCCAGTATGCACTAGGGTTTCCTGTCTGGTAGAAATTTCTGTCATCTCTCCGGTAAGCATTGTTATCTCTGTCATCCTTCTTAAATGGGTTGTCAAACTTGTTCTTCTCCACAAATGATCTATCATATCCAAAAAATGTTTTACCTCTATGAAATTTACTTCCTCTGCCTCTTTGTCTCTGATCATGCTTCTTATTTAGCTTCTCTTCAACTTTCAGGGCAAATTGATATGCTTCCTCCAAAGATGTCATCCTTACCAATCTTAGTTCTTCTTGAATGTTCAATCTCAATCCATTGATGTATCTTGCCACTTTCTCCTTGCTTGCTTCACTATGTCTTGTCCTTATGATCATTTTATGAAATTCTTCAGTGTACTCCTTCAGAGATTTCTCCTTTTGTCTCAAGTTCTGCAATCTTTTCAACAATTCCAACTCATAGTCAGCAGGTATAAACTGATTCTTCAACTTTGTCACCATCTGGTCCCACTTTGTAATATTTTCCTTTCCTCTTCTATTTCTTTCCAACTGAACTTCTTTCCACCATATAGCAGCATGTCCTTTCAGCTTTGTTTTTGCAAATTTCACCTTCTCCGGATCTTCAATCTCCTCATATTCAAAGTATTCTTCCATATCATTTAATTAGTCAATCAAATCTTCAGGATTCAGGTTACCAGTATAGTTCGGTACATCAACTCTAGGTCTCTTTCCTATCTTTGAGATAGATTGCAACATCTTTATCTGATCTAATTCTTTTTCTTCATTGCCTTCTAGGGTTTCACCAATTTGTTCAACAGATTGAAATTCTTCCTCATCATCACTTTCGACATTAGGTCTAGGTGTAAATCCACTTCACCTATCTTCCTCAATAGCATCCAAATGAATTCACATTGTTCTCATCAATTCCATCATCTCATCCATTCTATTAGCCATTATACCAACAGGAGGAACTCTTCGTAGTGGCATTCTTCCTAGGTTCAAGTGCAAACTACCTCAGGTTCGGTGATTGAGCTACAAGCGACAGCTGCCTCTCAATCAGTGAATGGTTGTACATAAGTAACCTACCTCAGATCGGCAATCTACTCACAACAAGATCTTACATAATCCCCTTCGCCAATTCACTCCAAAGAATTGAACTATCGCTCTAATACCACTTAGTGCAGTCACTGTAGGAGGGTTCACAGAATGAACGGTCCAGACCATGCAGCAAAAGTAAACACAATGAAAACAACTCAAAAAAATGGAACAAATGCAGATTCAGTCATTCAGTATATCAAAGAATTCAAAATAGAGATCCGCCAGCAACATGCGGGCTTATAATTAGGGCTCACAGGCCTGATTACATACATGCACAAGATAAGGCTTTGAAGCTCTTCCACACAAGATCTAAACTATGGAATATGAATCAATTGCTAACTACTTTCCTAAGGATCTATTACATCTTTATATATCATTTTCAAACCAATAGATTCCTCCGCGTTGGCCAAGGAAGGTCACAAACTCCAATGAAGATCTGTAACGTGTTCATAGATAGGTCAAACTTAAATGCATGGAACACTTCCTCAAATGAATGGAACAACACGCAGCCCTTGGGGAAGGTCGGCCATGAACCAAAGAACATTGAATAATGTGTCATTGAGATCCGCAAGTCAAGGAATGATCCGCAAGCCTTCTCCTTCACTTGGTTATTAGGAACTGTTAGGATGCTCTGCTCTAAGAAAATAGTCAACTTCTAATAGCGATATCTATCTAGTGACTAATCCAAATGCTCTAAATTCTTGATATGATTTAGATGAATGAATGTAGATGGTAAGTCCAGATCCGTAAGATGTGAAATGCCAAAACTGGACCACAAGCTGAAAACTGCTACTGACTAAATTGCCTGAACTAAACTGGAAAATGAAAGAACTGAAATGCAAATGCTTTTTGGTTGATGCAAGATTGCTCTTGAACCAAGGATACTCTTGCATCAAAAATGAAAAGAATGAAGCCAAGTCTTTATCAAAAAAGTTGGAAGTTTGCGAACTTCCAACTTCGCTAGTAGGGTGAGACTCTGAGAGACAAATGAGAAAGATGGAAAAAGAAAAAGGAAGTGAAGCCTTTATCAAAAAAGTGGGTAGTTCATGAACCACAAGGTTGGTCGATTGTCCAAATTGTCGATAAAGGAAGAATAGAGAAATGAGAGACAAATAAAGGAAAATAAGGAAAGAAGAGGAAGGGAGGATAACGCCAAGTTCGCCGCTGCAAGGAAACACCAACAAAGAGGAAGAAAGGAGGCAAAAAGAAGAGAAAGAAAAATGAAGTGGATGGTTCACGTTAGACCAAGTTCATCGATAGGCAAAATCACCCATGAAGGAGGAAGAATAAAATGCCAAAGAATGAGGAGATAAGAAAGATACTCCAAGGTTTATGATAGGGAAATTTTGCCAGTAAGGCAAAGTGAGAATTGAAGTAAAGTCAAATATGAAAATAAAATCAAATATAAAGCATGAAGTATAAATGAGATAGTTTGAAATATTTTAAAGTAAGTTTTAAAATATTTTAAAGTGTTGTAAAAGATTTACAGACACTTTTGGCGAGCTTTTTATTTTAAACGCCCATCTGCTCCCTGGCTGCCATGAATACATAATTGATGAGGATGTACAAATTGGTGGCAAAGTTAGGTGGAATTAGTTGCTGGAATAATGGTAGTTGGTGGGGTATTTTGTTCCCACCCAGAATGCAGAAGTAAATAGAATGCTATATATACATGATTCAAAGATATTTTATGGGTTGGTCACTGGACCAATTGCCTAGACTGCAAGTGCCTTAGGTGGATTTTAGGTTTTCAAATCATGCCAGTCTGGATAGTAAATGGAGGAATGCATCTGATCTATAGAATAGGAAAGGATTGTAACGCACATCTTCATGTAGTGGCATGTCTCCATGACAGATTATGATGATTTAGGGAAATATATGGACCCAATTATGTATTTTCTCGTACCACACTTGTTGGTATGTTGTAACAGGAATTTAATAATGTATGACAACATTTAATTCAATACAAACATTGTGTTGGGTCATTTCTTTTGTTGCAAGTGGATCATTATAGTTTTCTCGGGATTGATAAGTATACCTAATGTATGAAATGTAATCTGAGAAATGTATGTGAATACATTTTAGTTTTATGTTGAAACTTGTTATCCATTTCCTTCCTCTTTCTTGTTTATGACTCTGTTGCCCAATGGAGTAGGCACCAGTCCATATTGGACATGGATCAATCACTATTTAGTCAAACCCTTGTCATATTAGTTGTAGGAGTAGGAGTAGTTTAGTTTAGGGTTTCTCATGCTATTCATGATTCAGTGTAATAACCAGGGATAAATCTGAAGTGTAACAAAACTATTTTAATCATTTATGAGTCATGTACATGTATGTCTACACTGTGTATCTTGTGTATGTGAAGTTAAGTGCATAGTACAGTAATCAGTTTAATTAGAGGTTTTATGCATCCAGTATGTCTTGACTTAGTGACAGCTTTGGGGGTCAAGTGTACATTGGGTATGGCTGTGAATACTTATTTGTGTTCCATTTCCTACCTCTAGGAATATCCCTCCTAGGTCTAGCTAACCCTGAAGTGCAGAGGAGTTTACCCACTCTTGTAAGTTGGCCAAAATCACCCTTGACCTATTGATAAACCTCTTTCAGTCACCTTGATGACACCCTTGGCCTGGGTGATTGTGAAACATTTTAGGGTTTTGGGTTGCAATCATTTTGGGCACTAACATTTATGATGCCATTGTTAGGGATGAATAAAAAGGTTGAATTATTTTGAAGACCTCTATAACAGTCATTACATTTTGTATTAATCTGTAGTTGTGCATTTTGTTTGGGTAAGTTTGGGCTACCGTCAACTTATGCCAACATTTCTGGTATCGTTGCCAAGGGGAATTACTCTTTGGAAGAGGTGATGACTCTGTTGTTAAAGAATAGAAGTTTGTTATTGCTGCCCCCTAGTTGTTGTTGGTGATTTGAATGCTCCATCACGGGGTGTAACAACTGGTGAAAAAAAGATGCATGGTTTTCTTCCCACCTTTTGAAGTTTGATATTCACGTCATGTTGAAGGAACAAATTTGTATGCCTCTTTTTTCTACCCCGCATTGTAGTATGTTTTAGTCCTGGTCAATTGGTATGAACATGGATACCCTAGGGATGCTCTTTCATACGTATCTTCCTATATTGCAGAACCTAGGAACTATATTGGAGTGGCTTACCATGACCATTCTAGCAATGCATATTCCAGTCATGGATCTACTTGTTATACAAACCAAAACTCATATTGTCACACCCCAATTCTATAAACAAACTTATTTCATCTATTATTTCAAAGACAACTAGTTAGAATAGAAATAACTATAATGATTATGAAGTTCTAACAAGCTTAGAAGAACGAGTTTATTCCATGCAATAAAATGATGATTTAAAATGTAATTATTATTATGTTAATAGACTAACTACTCATTGTGTACATGAGGTGTATGCAGGGACAAAGTTTTGCCCTCCAGAAGAGGAGGGAGAGCATCACTAAGGAGAGGGAATTAGATCATGATAAATGAGGGATTAATGTGCCATTAAGAAGTGCACATATTTTTCACGTAAAGGCTACGTCGCTATGATGAGCATTTTAGTCTACATATTTCCAGTCAAGATAAGCAGTGCGTTGATGTCATGGTCTTTTTATTTAGTTCAGTTCAAAAACTTTTACCATCGAGTTGCATGTCAACATTCCTTAAAGTTGTACTTGTTTTCACTTGTAAAGTCGATTTGAGAAGCCAACCAATCAAGTCTTTCTGCTCAAAGCATCTTAGTCTAGAAAATCATCTTTTCAAGACACTTTGGTTGTCTTTGTGCCATCAAACACATAATAGAGTATTTAATATGCTTTGTCCTTACCTATAAAAAGGTAGCCCCGGGTAATAAACAACTATCTTCAACTATTAAGTATTATAAGGTATATATGTGTGTATATATTAAGAAGTATTTAACCATTTTTGCATTAGAAAAGACCCCTTCACAACCTCCTAGATTCCAGGAGAGTGGAGGAGGGGTGTGGCTTGCCCATGTCACCTAAATGTAAGCATGCCAAGAAGCCATGGAGTGGGGGGAAGTAGTCGCTTCTTGAAGGAAAGAGAATATCTCTCTTTTAAAAAAAGAGTAGGGGAGAAGGAAAAGACACAGGGAGATAAATATATTTCCTTGTCCGATCAAATATTGAGGGACATTAAGTCATTAATAGAGGAAGGAGAGGTGCAAGGAGAAGGAGTCTCCATGACATTAGCTTTTCCAATAGTTTCTTTGGTGATAAATCTAGAATAGGTTCTTTTTAATCTTGCTTGCATTATCTCTCAATGCTCATATTCTTAGAGGTTGTTGACTTGTTTATTTGAAAAATGTGATAAGATGATAGATAGTATATGCCTGTGAAGAGGCCAAAGCCTTTACTTTTTTTATATTGCGTATGTAAGGCCAAAACTCTATCATATGTCTAGCATGTGTGAATACCAAAGTCTTTCCTTTATACTGCCTGTGCAAGACCAAAGTCTTTCTTTTTATGCTACCTTTGTAAAGCCACAATGTTTCTTTTATATTGCCTGCGTAAAGCCAAAGCATTCATCTATACCTCCTATGTAAATCCACAATGTTTATTTTATACTACATGTGTAAGGACGAAGTGTTCATTTATATAGCCTATGTAAGGCCAGAACTAACATATATATATATATATATATATATATATATATATATATATATATATATATATATATATATATATATATATTAATGCCTACGTGAGGCTGAAGTTATATTTCTATTTGGGAATGCCTGTAAGAGGGAGATGTCGGTTGAATGTGTTAACACTTGTATAGGCCGTTACACCTCTTAGCTATTCAAGCACTTGAGTAGGACATGAAATCATGTGTCAAAATCACCTGAGCAAGGCCGACAACCATTGGTTGAAGCTAAGACCTGAGTAAAACCGATGTTAACTTATCTTGTTACATAAGCATTATCTATGGGAAGTATATATATTTACTTATACTATACTCGACCGGTGACATGGATACACTAGCCATTGAGATAAGCTACCGTATCATTTCTACAGGATACCATGTTTAACTATATCAAGAGCACATGCAAGGCCAATACTATTTTTTAACTATTGCATAACACCTTAGCACATTCGTGTAAATGGAGATTGTTGGAGAACTCTGTGCTCTCCCTAAAGAAATTAGAAGGCCAACTCTTTTGCATACTTTTAGCAACGATTTTACTAGAAGGAACATAGCTTGTTACTTATGAATCAGACCAAGGGCTGGTAAATTTTCAAACACTTGAGCAAGCTGATAACATTATGTGTAAGTTGTAAATAAGAGCTATGTAGTACCCTCCTAGCAAGGCAGATGTAATCGCATAGATAAAATTAATTTAATCATAGTCTATACTAAGACAGTGGTGAAATGTTTACATAGTTGTTTCCATGGCAGAAAATAGCCATGAGTCTAACCTAAATAATGGCTAAGACAACCATCACCTTGCATTAGTAGTATCATAGACAATCAATATATTTTCAATAGTGAAAAGTAAACACTAAGATCAATACTCCTCAAGGGAGAAAGACTCTAAAGTTCAATATAGCATCAGAACTTAAAATCAAGCTGACACTATGTGTCAAGAAGCACATAAGCTTTTCCTAATATATTGTGTCCCGACAAGTTATAAGTTGGGTAAGTTCGACAGACAAGGTAGTTTGCTCCTAGGTTGGGGAAACATAAAAACCTTGGTTGTTAATGACAAATAATGCATATCATAGAAAATGAAGACTATTTTACTCTCAAGTAAGATGTCGGGTCTAACTAGTCGTTGAGTAGAATTGACAAATTGTCAGACCTAGGATTGTAAGGATGCAAGAGGGGCTCAACGCAGATATTTAAGTCACCCAAACTCTTACCTTATTCTTGTTTAAATGACCTGTAGTAGAGGTATACCAATTAAACAGGTATAGGGTGTAATTAAATAATAAACCCTGAATCACTCGTTGAACCTAAGAGGTTGGAGGAATGTTAGTCTCCAAGTCAAGAAAGGAGTGTGTGAACATATGACTCATTTATATGAAACTTTGTCCAAAGTAATGCAAAATTCCTACTTGCATTGTCGGTTCACCATGTTCCTAAATGGCACAAACAATCAGATGGGTTGTTCATAGCTAGAGCTACACAAGAAGTTTCTCAACCGATTGTTTCTGCTAGGACATTGCACTAGTTCTTAGATGGCACATTGAATTAGTTTGATTCTCATTATCTATATACTAATGAAGGGAATGGCCACTTCCAAAAGCAAGGTGAGCGGGGGACCGTTGGTCTGTGGTTGGAGGAAAAGCATCAGAGTGATGCTCTCCCTCTTGCAGTGGATTTGCTGATGACTTGTGATACAAAAGACATAATTTCATTTGTATATTCTTTATAAAAGAATTTGTAATTTGTAAGAAGTGTGACCAATGATTATTGTATTTAATTACTCTGATGTATAAGTATTAATTAATAGCTATTTTAAAATCATTTTTTTGTAAATGGAAATTATTGGAATTATTCATGTTTATGGCATTTGTTCTTAATGATATTAGAGTGGATGTATCATTTGGTAATAGAGCTACTAGGTTCAAAACTTGGACCTAGGAGCTTGTTGAGAGTTTTCGTAGATTGGCATGTGATGCTAATGTTAAAATGGTTGTTCTTGTGCCAGAATGGCAGGAAAGAGAAGAACACTAAGAGAGACAAGAAAACAAAACCTAAGAACATGCCTAAGGTCACTATTAAGAAAGAGTCTTCTCCCGAGCCAAAAATGAAGGAGCCATTAAGCTACAAAAAATGGGCTTGGCTCACAAATTTAGAGATGCCGGCTGATGCACTCAAACGTATCCACCTCGAAAGGAGGAAACAATTAGAGGCAGTGGAAAAGTTGTCAGTTCCTACTTCTTTTAAAATCAGCAAACCATCTACCCACTGAGATTTGCCTTTCAGATGTGGTCAGAATGCACCTGTAATAGGAAAGGAGGTGTTGGTTGAGTACTCATGAGTACATCCACCCTCTAAATTTGTGTTAGTTGACTCTAATGGGGAGGAGGAACCCAAGGAAATTCCTTTGTTAGAAAGTGATATGTAGATATTTTATGCTTGTAAACAGAAAAGTTTTGTGTTTGAATAAGAATGTTAAATCCAATATGTGAATAAAACAATTTTGGTTTTCTATATAACAATGGCACATGTGGAATATCTCTAAATTTCTATATTTATGAACTTACAGTTTTATATAAAAATTTCTTTGTTTTGATAAAAATCCTATGCATTGACATGTGTGGGAAATAACAGCATGGTACACACTATAAATCACCCAGGAAGGAGCTTGGACGGTTCTAGTTTTGATAGAAACCCAATGGAAAAACTTGAGGAAATCTTGTCTGTGCTAAATGAAACATAAGAAAGACTCGAAACTCTAGAACATGAAGTTAGAGGACTAGAAAACAATAAATAACATCATTTCGAGAAAGGCGGAGAAAACACTCAAGGAGATAGTTCGTAGAGTGAACCAAGAGGAAGTAAACTAGATTCTCAAGTCCCTAGTGAAATCAAAACTTGCCTCACTGTCAAGTTAGCAAGGGATATGAAAAAGATTACTCCACCTAAGTTCAATGGAATTTTGAGCAATGACGTAGTTGAGGCTTGGCTGATAGAAATGGGGAAATATTTTGAGATTAGAAACTACTGCAAAATCACTAAGGTAGTTTGGGGAGCTTATCAGCTGACCAGAGAAGCATCCACATGGTGGATGAATAAGAAAATGGAATTGGGATTGAGTTCCCTAAGTCTAACCTAGAATTAGTTTGTGGGCCTCTTCTGAAAAGATGGTTACCACAATTATATTTTGATAAAAAACTAACTAATTTCCAAAACTTGTGTCTGGGAGACATGATAGTTACAAAGTACTGGAAAAAATTCATAAGGCTGTTAAAATATGTACCACAATATCAGAAGGATGAGAGATTCTGGATAAGGAAATTCATTATGGGCTTGAATGCTCAAATCGGAGGTGAGGTATGTTAGACTTAGGGTAGACAACTGAGAGGGGGGGTGAATTAGTTGTACAAAACTTTCTTCCAATTAAATACTTAACTCCATGTTGCAATTCAGCAGCATAATAATAAATTAATCATGGAAACATTATGCAATGAATCAAGAACATAAACACATCAACACATGAGACACCAAGATTTTGACGTGGAAAACTTGGTTAAGGGAAAAACCACAAGGTGATTAACCCAAGATTGTATTCTCTGTTAGAAGAATAGAAAGAACAAATGGCACATGCCAATTAGGGCTCACTGCCTGAGCACACTGTTGATAACTGAGAGGGGGGGGGGTGAATCAGTTATCCTAATTATTTCCTTTTTGAACTTTCTTATTAATTAATGCAGCATTGAATCAAACACAAAAACATTACCATGAAATAAGAAACACATGACACAATATTTTTGACGTGGAAACCCTGTTAAGGGAGAAAACCACGGAGTGATTAACCCAAAATTATTCTCTGTTAGAAGAATAGGAAATTACAAAATGGCACTTGCCAATTAGGGCTCACTGCCCGAGCACACTGCTCACAAGAGGCCCATTGCCTACAAGAAGACACACTGTCTACAAAGTGATAAGAATCATAGTCTTGAACTGATTGGAAGCATCTGCATATGCTGGAGTTCAGTTCCAGTTAGGCTCAGTACACTGATCTGCTGCACTTCATCTTTTCTCTGTTCTTTATTCTGCTATCCTTTCACATACCGGATCTGTCTTGGTACTTCTGCTCTGTTCTGCTCTTCTTCGCATATATTCTTGACATCGTCACACACTTCACAACTAAATCCATCCTCTATATATATCCGCACAAGTAATTTCATCACCTTTCTAGTCGGCATCCGGAACAGTCTAGTTTCTTACAAACTCTGTTCTGTCGGCTGAATCCTTGCTCACCAAGCAATGCGGATCAAGCATATACTTGTAGATATCATTAATCATGTCGGCCAAACATGATTCATGCCTTCACAACCTTTATCATCAACAGTAACACATCTGGAAAGTAGTCTGATACTCTGTCAGTCAGTTCATCCTCTGTTTTCACTGTCTCTCAGGAATCCGGTACTCAATTATTCATATCTTTTTCCTTGTCCATCACCGGAGGATAAATCCTTGGAATATACCACTCAAGGCAGTCCTCTTGATTTCCCCAAATCTGCACTGCACCAAGACACTTCCTCTGAGGGATCCGGACCAATCTGTCGGACCTTGCCACATGCTCTGTTCTTGTTCACCGGACCACAACAATCTTTATTCTGACTTCCGGTAGAGACACACCATGACTTGCGGATATGTGGGATGACCTTTGTTGCCATCAATGACAACAACCATGAATCCATATAGTGTCTCTTGCCAACAATCTCCCCCTTTGGCATTGATGGCAACACTTAGTGAAAAATGACTAAGTGTTTACACTATGCTCCCCCTTTGCTGATGCTCTGTCTTTATATACAATTTTCGGAACTCCCCCTTAATTGGATTCCTTATTTTTCACTGCTCCTCACTCCCCCTTTGACATCAATGGCAAAGGGTAGGGTCCGCACATCAAAATTTTCAAAAAAAATTTATACATAGCCGCATATTTACATACTCACATATACTGAAGAATGTCTGCAAAGGATGTCTACAATTGGATCATTTCTGTAGCCCAACTTTGCTTCATTCTATCCAAAATTGAAATGTGACCACTCAACAAAAATACAAAAGCTTCTGCCCGCTTGAGATCTGTCGGATCATTTGTTTGGGCGGTGGTCTGAGCATCACTGATGGCCTCATGCATAGTTTCCAACTTAGGGATTATAATCCTTCTAAGTTCTCCCATCCGGTTAGTGATGTTCTTCCTTTCCTTCTCAAGATTCTTTATTTCATTCAAGACTGCAATAGTCTGACATTCTTGATTTATTATGGAGGAAGAGAGAGGATCAAAACTTTGAGATAAGCTTTGTAGCTTGTCCTGTTCCTCTTTTATTTTCTTATCAATTGCTGCTGTTGCCTTTGACCAGGATATACAAAATTTGTAAATGTCACCACCATCCTTAAGAGCATTCTCTAAGCTCTTTATTCCAATACTCACAATCTTCCTATCTTTAGAGATTAATTCTAATACTTCTGAAAATCTTTTATCCAAAAATTCCTTCCGGACCTTTTCTTTAGCAGATTTTTCTAGAGATTCAAAATGTGTACTAACACTGCTGACTAAGGTTTTGAGATTACCGGAAGAGGAGGCTGTGGGATCCTTTTGAAAGGATGGCATGATCTTTTCTAGCACTCCAGATGCTACCTCCATAAGCTCACAGTCTTCCATGTGAGATTTCAGCAGCTTCTCTTTGACTTTCTCATTTGCAAATGAGGCTATTTTCATTGTTTGCACCGGTGACAAAGAGTCAAAATCTAATGGTCCTTTCAGCAGGTCCGGTTCATCAATTTCTATAGTGGCTTTGCTCAAAAATTGTTGAACAGTTTGTGCAGTGTCTCTTGCCGGAGATAGATGTTTCTTTTCTTCTGCAGTCTTGGAACTGTCAACCTCTTTATCTTTCACCCCTGCTTCCTTCTCCTGTAATTTCTCTTCTTCTTTGGATCCGGAGACTGTAGGGGAAACCGGAGGAGAGATGTTTGTCTGTTCAGGGCCCACTTCTTCCGGAACAGATGATTCCAAATCCGCAGCTGTTTCTGCACCTAAGTCCTCTACAACAGGAAGATTGAACCTTTTGAAGGCCTTCCGGAGGATCTCTTCTGTCTCTTGGGCCACTTTGTCAGTCTCACCAAGCATGAGTTGATTCATCCTGGCTTTACTTCTGAACTCATCTTTGCAGTCTTTGAAGATTATGTTCATTGTCTTGGGATCAATTTGAGGATATAGCTGAATAGCTATCTGCTCCCGGATCTCAAGATCTTGTGCATGAGCATTATTCTTTCTTATTTCTAATTCCTTTTCTAGGCTTTTAGGAATAAGAGATATGATCTCAATGAAAGCCTTATTGTATATGTTCAGATATTTGACTGTGGCTTCCTGCAGAATCTTTTGGTCAGCCTCACTGTAGTCATCATAAAATTCAGTCATTGGTTGAAGGTTTCCATCCACCGTGACCGACTTGATTATACTCTCTAGAGACAGAGTGGGCTTTTCAACAGATACCTCTGCCATTTCATCCTTGTCTTGGCCTGTGGAGGGTTTACCGGATCCTTTCTTCTTCTGCTTCTTTATTTCTTTTACTCCCTCATCTGACTCTGTTTCCTCTTCATCCTTTTGGCTTTCATAAGCCCTTGTGGCTTTTGTCTTGGATCTTTTACCGGATGCCTGGACTTCCGGTTTTGAACTTTTGGTTGTGGGAGGTGCAGATCTTTTTGATGATCTGGTCTGGGTGGGAGTTTCAACCGGAACACTTTCTTTACTTTTCTCTTCTTCCTCAGCCTTCCTCCTCTTTTCCCAGCTGGCATCAAGTGCCTCTTTTGAGATTCCTAGGCCTTGAGCAATATGCTCAACTTCTTTTCTTACCTTCCTCTTTATCTCCGGTTCCCTAAGTTCTACATGTATCTTTACACTCAGTTCCTCAAAGGTTCCAAACCTTTCTGCCTTAGGATCTTTGGGCTGGCTTAGCATGTGTTGAACATGCAGCTCTACTATCTGTTCATCCACTTCATACCCCATGGGCATGATCCAAACAGTCCTTGGCTCCACTGCCTCCATTAGACACTGATCTGTTTCAACCATGAAGCATACTGTGTCTTTGTACTTTTCAACAAGGGATTGGGGTATTCTTTCTCTTGCATGCATTATGCTTTGGAAGTTCTTGAAGTATCCCCATAGAGCTGTATTTCTTGCTTTAGCATCCCCAAGTCCATGCAAATAGTCTCTGATTTGGATGGCAACCGGTCTGTCATTCTGCCATATCCATCCACTGGATCCGGGAAGCTCATTCATGTAGTAGAAGAAGAGACAAAGGATCAGATTGCCATACTTGAAGGAGTTTTTCTTGTCCTTCTTGATCTTCTGCAGATTTTCAAAGAGTTGGTTCACAAGAAGCTCACACAAGTCATAGTCTGCATTCTCCTTTAACATTTGATAAGCTGTGTAGATTGCAGTTCCCGGTACTAAATTTTCCCTACTGGAATGATAGATTTTGTAACCAATTATCATAGCTGCAAATTTGACATCCGGTTCAGTGATGTCATCAACTGTCATAGCTCTCTTGTCAAACTTGGATCCGGTTGCATCACTAACTGTCTGATTTTTGACAGACTTGAGAACAGGTAAACCACCGGATGAGTGCAGACCGGTTACAGCCCTAATTGCATCTTTGGTGATCTTGAAGGGCTGGTTCAACCATAGGAAGTTGTCATGTACTCTACTTAGTACATACCGGACCCATTCATCTTCTTCAAAATAGGGGAAATGAATGCACTGTGCAAAGTGTTTGTCCCGGATGGCTTTGTACTGAGGTTTGATCTCAAAGGAGTCATCTATCAATTGTTTGTGATAGATATCCATCAGCTTTGATTCTCTAAAGTATTCAAGATTCACATGGATGTAAACCCTAATATCTTCCGTATGCAATACACCATGAGGAACACTAGAGAAGGCTCCTAGTGGATCTACCTCCAATGATTTGTAAGGATGTTTCTTGAATGTGGGGCGAGGTCTATCAGAGATCTTAACTATATTTGGAGTAGCCATTCTTCAAAGATTTGCAGTGAGATAATGAAAAACGGAGAATACCTTATGCGCCTTCGGTTTGCACGGAGTGGTGGGATTGATTTCTTTATGCAATGACTTTGGCAGGAGATCTTTGGTGTGCTTGATGAATTTTGTTGCAGAGCTCCACTTTTCGCTTCTTCTTGAGTGCAGAATGAGCAAATGATTTTTGAGAAATCCCTTATATTGCTCCGCAAACCCTAATATCTGTTTGCAATAAATGCTTCACCTATATTATTCCGGTTTGCCTTGTCTGGATAGCTTGGAGTATCCCGGATCAGTCCTGATCTGTGAACATCATCCGGATCTTTCAATCATGAATAAATCGAGGTGACACATTACAAGAACATCCCAAACACTCTGTCCAATCCGTAGAATAAGATAGTGCACTTCCGGATCTCTCCGAACCTTTTTGTAATCCTCTGTCATACCGAAGTATTTCCCGGAATAGGTCTTACTTGATCGATCATAGCTTCTTCATAACTCCATGCGGACCTCTGAAATCTTATTTGGATCATCTCAAGACTTATATCTTTAAACTTTTTTACTCCGCATCTTGTGCCACATCAGGCACCACTTGATTGGCTAGGGGAACAGGATTTTCTTTGAGTCTCCCCCTAAGCCAGAGCTAACTTTTTAATTTCTGGAAGAAATATCAGCACCAAAGTCTGGTGCGGATCCAACCTCTACATTCTCTGAACTTTTCTTCACCCAAATCTTGCTCATCTGATTCCTAACTTCATCCGCATTCATCTTTTGTTTACCCTTGTCTTGATTCTGATTATACACTGGACCTCTTTTGTCCTGATTCTTGCTTCTGCAGACTTTAGCATTATGACCGGACCTATTACAGATTTGGCAAATAACGTTTCTTTGCATAATTGACTGATATCCTCTTGATCTGCATTGATTAGCCATATGACCTACTCTATTGCATGTAAAGCATCTACCTTTGAATGATTTGTTTACTTGCATATTTCTGCATTCATGGGATTTGTGTCCATACCTTTTGCAGTTGAAGCACTGTCCAGAGAAGGATGAATTAATCTGATTCATTCTCTTTCTGCACTGATTAGCTTTGTGACCAAAGTGGTTGCAGCTGTGGCAGTATCCATTGAAAGATGAATATCTTTGAGCATTGGGCTGTCTTACCGGAGGTCTTCTAGGCCTGTTTCTTGGATTTTCTGATGCAAAATTCTTTTGACCGGATCTGGAGCTTTCTCCTTTCTCATATCCCAAACCATACTTGTCATCTATCCCTTTTTGACTTCCAAGAAGAACTTCAAGTTGAGCAGAACTTATCTTGAATTTCTCTTTATATTCATTTGCTGTTTGAAGGTCTCTTTTGAGAGAGGCAATTTGATCCTCAAGTTTTTCTTCATTATCTTTGGCATCTTCAAGATCAGATTCAAGATGTCTGATAATCCTATCCATCTGGTGGCATTCTTCTGATTTTTCTTTAAGAGATTGTTTTAGATTGTCTTCAGCCTTTCTTTTTTCTTCAATCTCTTGAGTAAACTTTATAGTTCCTGATTCCATTTCATGTCTTAACATAATGACTTCTTTTGATAACTTTTCACATAACTTGGTTTGCTCAGTCAATTCCTCATTTGTATTGCTTTCTTCACTTTGTCTTGCCAACTGTTGGAGCAGCTCCTTTCTCTTTTTCATAGAGAGACTTAATTTGTCTTTTAATTCTCTCATGAATTCATCAGCCTGTTTGAGTCTTTCCTTTAATTCATTGACTTCAGAATTTGATTGTTCAAGATCCTCAAGGGCAGTCTTAAGTTGCTCCCTTAAACCATATGCATCCATTTGAACTCCCAGATCTTCCTCAAGCTGTTAGGCTCTATTAGGAGGAACTTGGATCTGATACCAATTGTTGATAACTGAGAGGGGGGGGTGAATCAGTTATCCTAATTATTTCCTTTTTGAACTTTCTTATTAATTAATGCAGCATTGAATCAAACACAAAAACATTACCATGAAATAAGAAACACATGACACAGTATTTTTGACGTGGAAACCCTGTTAAGGGAGAAAACCACGGGGTGATTAACCCAAAATTATTCTCTGTTAGAAGAATAGGAAATTACAAAATGGCACTTGCCAATTAGGGCTCACTGCCCGAGCACACTGCTCACAAGAGGCCCACTGCCTACAAGAAGACACACTGTCTACAAAGTGATAAGAATCACAGTCTTGAACTAATTGGAAGCATCTGCATATGCTGGAGTTCAGTTCCGGTTAGGCTCAGTACACTGATCTGCTGCACTTCATCTTTTCTCTGTTCTTTATTCTGCTATCCTTTCACATACCAGATCTGTCTTGGTACTTCTGCTCTGTTCTGTTCTTCTTCGCATATATTCTTGACATTGTCACACACTTCACAACTAAATCCATCCTCTATATATATCCGCACAAGTAATTTCATCACCTTTCTAGTCGGCATCCGGAACAGTCTAGTTTCTTACAAACTCTGTTCTGTCGGCTGAATCCTTGCTCACCAAGCAATGCGGATCAAGCATATACTTGTAGATATCATTAATCATGTCGGCCAAACATGATTCATGCCTTCACAACCTTTATCATCAACAGTAACACATCCGGAAAGTAGTCTGATACTCTGTCAGTCAGTTCATCCTCTGTTTTCACTGTCTCTCAGGAATCCGGTACTCAATTATTCATATCTTTTTCCTTGTCCATCACCGGAGGATAAATCCTTGGAATATACCACTCAAGGTAGTCCTCTTGACTTCCCCAAATCTGTACTGCACCAAGACACTTCCTCTGAGGGATCTGGACCAATCTGTCGGACCTTGCCACATGCTCTGTTCTTGTTCACCGGACCACAACAATCTTTATTCTGACTTCTGGTAGAGACACACCATGACTTGTCGATATGTGGGATGACCTTTGTTGCCATCAATGACAACAACCATGAATCCATATAGTGTCTCTTGCCAACACACACTGCTCACAAGAGGCTCACTTCCTACAAGAGACACACTGTCTACAAAATAATAGGTATCACCTACTTGAATTGGAAAATAGCATCTTCACCATGCTTGAATCAGTTCCATTTAAGTCCAATACTTCTGCTCTACCTTTCGCTCTTCTCCTTGCTACCACACTCTCATCTCCACAAGGACACCTTTGAAATGACTTCGCAATCCCTTATTTATATAAGACATCAACTTAGGAATAATCATCTAAGTCGGTAAACATCTACAAGAACATCCACAAGATGCAAAACTCATCCGGTCGGCCAGTCTCAAGAAGAACACCATCATCCAGAAGTTATTCCTTAATTGCAAGCTCCAACTTTAATGCAGACCACCAACACAAACTGGACACAATACAAAGACCTCCACAGGCTTGCCTGAATCACCAAGAAGATCCACACTTCATCTACTTACTGAAATCCTTCTCTCCTTCATCCAAAAACTCAAGAACATAGTCTGTCATCACTGTCACAATGGAATAGATGCTTGCGGACCTTCAAACCATGAACCAATCAAGTTGATACTCCACAAAGACTTCCTTAACACTCCCTCAAATCTACAGAATAGGATAATGCATTTCCGGATCTCACCGGACCTGTTTGTATCACTCTGTCACCACTGAGCACCTACCAGAACCGGTTTTACTTGAACAGCCATAACTTCTTCAGATCTTCATGCGGACCTCTGAAATCTTTACTGGATCACCTTAAGATACATATCTACAAACCCTTTAAATAGTATCCTCTAATCCTCATCTTATCTTGGACTGTTACCTTACTGTCTTCACTATTCTTCTCTGTTTCTGATTAGGACTAATTTTCTCAATATCCTCAGCACTCAGCTCATCCAATCCTTTTCATTAATGTAACAAGAGTATGTTGACATGAATGACAACACCGGTTAGGCCCATACTTGTAACAATCTCCCCCTTTGTCATTGATGGCAACATATGATGTGAAAAACTATTTTAATCATCAAGACAAGAACTTCTCCTTACTGTCACAACTCCCCCTATCAGCAACAACCATTCACATGTCTTCTCTCCCTTTACTTCTCTCCCTTTGATTAGCAACCACTTGTTTTTCACATGTATTCTCTCCCCCTTTGACATCAATGGCAAAAGGGCACATACTTGCAATTTCACCACTTCAAGATCATACCTACTGCTCCCCCTGAGTAGCAGCTCCCTATCATCAATACAGACCACAAGATATGACTGTGATATTCACCAGACTGATGTAGATCAGTGCACCTTAGTTCATCACTGGAGGGGTAATAACCCCTAACTTCTCCCTAAGATACTCAAAAGAGTCCTTAGGTAGAGGTTTAGTAAAGATATCTGCAATCTGATCCTTGGAAGGCACAAACTCCAATCTGACTTCATTCTTGTTCACTTGCTCTCTCAAAAAGTAAAACTTGATGGATATGTGTTTTGTCTTTGAATACAACACCGGATTCTTAGATATATTTATTACACTTGAATTATCACAGAAAATTGTGATAGGCTCCTTATACTCCACTCTTATGTCTCTTAGCATTTGTTTCATCCACAAAACTTGAGTGCAACTACCTGCTGCTACAATATATTATGCTTTTGTAGTGGACAGAGATATTGCCTCTTGTTTCTTGCTCAGCTAAGAAACCAATCTCTTCCCCAAAAAGAATGCTCCACCACTGGTACTCTTCCGGTCATGCACATCTCCTGCCCAATCTACATCAGTATATGCATGAAGAGAGAAATCATGATCTCTAGGATACCATAGACCATACTCAACTGTCCCTTTTAGATATCTAAAAATCCTCTTGATTTCCATGACATGAGATTCTCTAGGATCAGCCTGGAATCTAGCAATAAGACCAACAACCTGCATAATGTTTGGTCTAGTTTGAGTAAGATACAGCAGTCCTCTAATCATTGACCTATACTTTTTCTGATCAGCCCTAGGAGAGTTATCATCTTTGCTCAATTTACATCCAGTTGCTATGGGAGTATTCATTAGTTTTGAATCTTCCATCCCAAATTTCTTCAACAGTTCTTTCACATATTTGGTTTGAGAGATGAAAATTCCTTTCTTTGTTTGAGTGATTTGTAAACCCAAGAAGAAATTCATTTCCCCAAGCATGGACATCTCAAATTCATTTTTCATTTGATTTGCAAAGGTTTTACACATATTGTCTCTTCCTCCAAAAATGCTATCATCAACAAACACTTCAACAATCAAGATGTTTTCATGATCAATTTTGAAATACAAATTACTATCAGCAGTACCTTTGTTAAAACCAATCTTCAAAAGATGATTATCCAATCTTTCATACCAAGCTCTTGGGGCTTGCTTCAGTCCATACAGTGCCTTCTTCAACTTGCAAACCATATCACCATGATCAGACAATTGAAATCCATCTGGTTTCTCAATATACACTTCTTCTTCCAAATCACCATTCAGGAAGGCAGACTTGACATCCATCTGATACACTTTGAAATCCTTGAAGGCAGCAAAAGCAAGAAATAATCTGACTGCTTCAATTCTTGCCACCGGAGCAAAAGTTTCTTCAAAATCAACTCCTTCTATTTGAGAGTAACCCTTGCAGACCAATCTGGCTTTATTTCTTATTACTTCACCAACTTCATTTAATTTGTTCTAGAAGACCCATTTGGTTCCAATCACATTTTTGTTTCTAGGTCTGGGAACAAGATCCCAAGTGTGATTTTTCTCAATTTGCATCAACTCTTCCTCCATTGCTTTAGTCCAGTTTTCATCATTGCAAGCTTCATTCACTGTCTTAGGTTCAATCTTTGAAATCAGACAATACTCATCTAAATTTTGAGCAATTCTCCTTCTTATTTGTACACCTTTGCTTTTATCACCTATGATCTGATCTTTAGAGTGATTCAGTCTTACATGCCTAGGCACTTTGGGAGTTTCTTGCATTTCTACTTCTTGATCAGGCTCATTCAAACTTATCTCTTCTTCCTGATTTACCAGATCAATCTAGATCTGAATCTCAAAAGAGGCTTGGGCTCCTTGAGTCAGAACACCATTCTGATCATCTTCATCATATTCATAAAATCTTGAGGGTTTTTCAATTCCTTCATCAACCTTCACATTTGTACTTTCTATCATTTTTCTCAGTCTCTTGTTATAACACCTGTATGCTTTGCTTTGAGTAGAGTAACCCAAGAATATTCCTTCATCACTTCTAGCATCAAACTTTCCTAGATCTTCATCTCTTTTGATGTAACATTTGCTACCAAAGACTCTAAAGTACCTCACAGTAGGAGTGATGCCAAACCAAAGTTCATAAGGAGTCTTACCAGTATTGCTTCTGATTTGAACTCAATTGAGAGTATAGACTGCAGTGCTGACAACTTCTCTCCAATAGATTTGAGGAACATTTGCTTCCATCATCATTGTCCTAGATGCTTCCTGGATGGTCTGGTTCTTTCTCTCAACTACTCCATTTTGTTGTGGGGTCCTAGGAGCATACAACTGTCTCTTGATTCCATGTTTCTCACAGAAATCTATGAACTCACCAGATGTGAATTCTCCACCTCTATCAGACCTTAGACATTTCAATTTTAATCCGGTTTCATTCTCTACCATAGCCTTGAATATTTTGAATTTCTCAAGAGCTTCTAATTTCTCTTTCAGAAAGGTTACCCACATCATCCGGGAATAGTCATCAATTAGTAACATGAAGTATCTATCACCTTGCACACTCCTGATTCTTGCCAGACCATAGAGATTAGTATGAACTAAGTCCAATAATTCGGTAGAAGATTGTTCCTTGCTTTTAAAAGAGACTCTGCTTTGTTTTCCCAACTGACATTCTTTGCACAAACTATTTGTAGGTTTCACTAGTTTTGGAAGATCTCTTACAACCTGAGTATTGGTTATCTTGATGATATTATCAAAATTCACATGACATATTCTCCTATGCCATAACCAGCTCTGATCAACTTGAACAAATAAACAACTTTTACCAGTACCAACCAAGTGGAAGATATTACCTTTAGTTTGTGTACCGGATGCAATCTCTGTTCCAGAACTTTCAAAGATCTTGCATTTTCCATTCTTGAATCAGAGATCATAGCCTTTGTCCACCAACTAACCAACACTAAGAAGATTGTGCTTCAGTCCTTCAACATACAGTACATTACCAGTTTTGTTTCTTCCATCAAAAGAAATAGTTCCTCTTCCT
Organism: Cunninghamia lanceolata; assembly: GCA_027924645.1. NCBI lineage: Eukaryota > Viridiplantae > Streptophyta > Pinopsida > Cupressales > Cupressaceae > Cunninghamia > Cunninghamia lanceolata. The sequence goes on from BSBN01001225.1 coordinate 15,237,175, forward strand.
CTGATTCTACCAGTAAAATTATCACCAAAATTTACCACTCCTTCATACCTTTCCAAATCTATGAACTTATTTTTGTCACCTGTCATATGGTGAGCGCATCCACTATCAATGACCCAATCATCCTTTTCTTCAACTTGGGCAGCTAGAGCTCTTTCTACAACTTTATGATTGACAGATTCAGAGGACAATGGTTCTTCTTCCTTGATGGTAATAAACACCCAATCACTTCCAAATTTGTTTCATGTCTCTGATTCATCATCTGTTACCCCTTCATTATCATCTTCCTCATGAACATAGTAACAGTTCTTTTGAAACCTTGATCTGTTAGGATTTGGCCTTGAAAATCTTTCTAGACACTTTGAGGCAAAATGACCAATCTTATTGCAGTTAAAACACTTAAAAGGCAATTTTCCTTTATACTTACCGGATCCTCTTGGCAATCTTTTTGTAATAAGAGCTTCAAGTTGAGTAGTTTTAGCTTCTTCTTCTTCCAGGTCATTTCTTGTTGTTTCATACCATGATAGTTTCCTTGAAGAGTTCTCTCTCAGATCAAACCTTTGTTTACCTTTCACAGAGACACTAGCTTTGAATGCAGATTCAGTCTTAGAAGGGGCATCTCCAAACTCGGTCATTTCAAATGCAGCCAATTTACTAGCCAATTGATCTCTTGTGACAGTTGTATGGGCTCTGAATTCTTTAATGGCAACAGCCTTGATTTTGTAAGAAGTAGGGAGGGATCTGAGAATTTTTCCAACAATCTCATCTTCATCCAAGACTCCACCAGCATTTCTAATTCCACAAACAATCTCATTTACTCTTGGCATAAAAGTAGTAATATTTTCATCATCTCTCATCTTCAATTTTTCAAATTTCCCTTTCAGACTTTGTAGCCTTGCACATTTAACATACTTGTCTCCATGCAGAAGTTTCAGTTTTTCCCAAATCTCAAAAGCAGTTGGTAGGTCAATAACATTTGAGAGCTCTGAATCAAATAATGTGCTTAGAAGAGCTTCTATAGTCCGTAGATTGTTTTCAGCATCTGTGATTTCATTTGGGGCTTTCAGACCACCCTGTGGAGGTGTATACTTTGTTGTAACCATGGTTCAGTACGCCATTCCCATACATTGCAAGTGACATTTCATGCGACCTTTCCAAAGATTAAAATTGGTTCCATCAAACTTCGGACTATCCTTCTTGTAAGACGTCATCCTAGATCTCCTCAAGCAGTTAAGCTCCTTTCAGAGGAACTTGGCTCTGATACCAATTGTTAGACTTAGGGTAGACAACTGAGAGGGGGGGTGAATCAGTTATACAAAACTTTCTTCCAATTAAACACTTAACTCCACTTTCCAATTCAGCAACATAATAATAAATTAATCATGGAAACATAATGCAATGAATCAAGAGCATAAACACATCAACACATGAGACACCAAGATTTTGATGTGGATAACTCGGTTAAGGGAAAAACCACGGGGTGATTAACCCAAGATTGTATTCTCTATTAGAAGAATAGAAAGAACAAATGACACATGCCAATTAGGGCTCACTGCCCCAGCACACTGCTCACAAGAGGCTCACTACCTACAAGAGACACACTGTCTACAAAATAATAGGTATCACCTACTTGAACTAGAAAATAGCATCTTCACCATGCTTGAATCAGTTCCATTTAAGCCCAATACTTCTGCTCTGCCTTTCACTCTTCTCCTCGCTACCACACTCTCATCTCCATAAGGACACCTTTGAAATGAATTCTCAATCCCTTATTTATACAAGACATCAACTTAGGAATAATCATCTAAGTCAGCAAACATCTACAAGAACATCTGCAAGATGTAAAACTCATCCGATCGGCTAGTCTCAGGAAGAACACCATCATCTGAAAGTTATTCCTTATTTGCAAGCTCCAACTTCAATGCGGACCACCAACACAAACTGGACATGATACAAAGACCTCCATAGGCTTGCCTGAATCACCAAGAACATCCACACTTCATCTACTTACTGAAATCCTTCTCTCCTTCATTTAGAAACTCAAGAACACAGTCTGTCATCACTGTCACAAAGGAATAGATGCTTGCGGACCTTTAAACCATGAACCAATCAAGTTGACACTCCACAAAGACTTCCTTAACACTCCCTCAAATCCGCATAATAGGATAATGCATTTCTGGATCTCACCAGACCTATCTGTATCACTCTGTCACCACTAAGCACCTACCAGAACTGGTTTTACTTGAATGGCCATAACTTCTTCAAATCTTCTACGGACCTCTAAAATCTTTACTGGATCACCTTGAGACACATATCTACAAACCCTTTAAACCATATCCTCTGATCCTCATCTTATCTTGGACTTTTACCTTACTGTCTTCACTGTTCTTCTCTATTTCTGATTAGGACTAATTTTCTCAATATCCTCAGCACTCAGCTCATCCAATCCTTTTCATTAATACAACAAGAGTATGTTGACATCAATGACAACACTGGTTAGGCCCATACTTGCAACAAGGTAGATGTCCATGGACAAACAACCATGGACCAGGTCTTTGAGAATGCCATCAAACAAGAACAAAAATTGAAGTCTATCTCGACTTATCGAGAAAAATCCCATAAGAAATATAGTTGGAATCATCCATCCACCTCTTTCAAAAAGAAAAACATGAACTAGGGTACAAAAAGGAGGAACTATGGAAAAGATTCTAGGTATTACATAAATGAAAACAAGGAAGAGTATGGATGCAATACCTCTATAAAGAATGATGAAAATTCCAACCAATCTTCTATAAAGAAAGGTCCCCTAGAAGGTGTTTCACTTGTGGAGGAGACCATTATGCTAATTAGTGTCCTACTAAGACCTTAAGGAACCCATATCGAGGTAACTCTCTGCCATCATAGAAAACAACTTTCCAATAGAGTATCCATGCTACTTTGGACAACCGATAGGCTGAATACCAAATCACCCCAATTGAAACCACAGGTAATTTATCTGGCATTCCAGTTACCATTCTCATAGATACTGGTGCAACATAAAGTTTTATTACTCCTAGTTTACTCTAGAATACCAAGAAGAGCTGGGTTCATGAGGAAGCCTTGGATAGTAGATTATGCAAACAAGTCAAGAGATCAGGTAGAGCAATTCCTATTTGAAGCTAGATTAAGCCTACCCTATTTTTCTATTGAAGTCAACTTATATGTGGCCCCACTAGGATCCTATGATATTATTTTAGGAATGAATTATCTATGGCAACATAGGGCGAGAGTGAACTATTTCTCTAAGACTGTGGAGTGTCTTGACGATGTTGGTAACAATGTCTTGATTCAAGGAGTTCAGCGGGAAATGAAAATTAGACAGATCTCCGCTATGCAATTGAAGAGAGCTAAGCGGAAGGGCTTTCATATGTTTGTAGTCAAGATGGAAGAATTGAGTGAGAAGGTGTCACGACCCCTATTTTCAGTAATTAATTTATAATTAAATATTACTATTTAAAAGTTCATTGACCAAACCTTGTTTCATGTGTGTGATAGGAAAATACTCTCAGTAGATAGAGAGAGTATCATCGAGGAGGGGGTTTCTAGCCGTCTGTAAGTGATCGTGGTGAGAGAATCTACACACACACACTTAGAAAATCATATAGTTGCATTTGCATAAATTAGTTATGATTGTGTCTTATCTTATTTAATAAGGAAGATTATTGCTATAGTTGTTTATTTAACTAAATGTAAGTTAATATTAATTTCTCTTAGAGGAAATAAAAATAATTTTAAGTCATTTATTGATTCTATTCGAAATTAGAATTAATATTTATTGTTTTAAAGATAATTGTGATGCAAATTATTAAATCATATTTGTGAGATAAACTTAGAAAAGAAAGCAAGATTTAGAAAACAAAGCAATGAGAAAGAAAACAATAGAAAAATAGAAAAAGAACTTAAATTTAGAAAATAAAGCACAAAACAAAGAAAAATAAAAATAGAAAAAGAAAAGAAGAAAAGAAAAGAAAATAATAAAAGGGAAGAAACTCTCATTCTCTCAACAAAAGGATTATTAAACAATTTTTCACTCTCAAAATCTGGAATCTGAAAACAAAAACACTAGTTTTAGGAGTATTGGAAAGGAGGCTTTGCACAAGAAGCTTTGAAGGTCTGGAGCGAAGAGGTAGAACTTGAGGAACATAGGATTGAAGAGATCAGGTATTGAAAAACAAATTTTATAGGTTTTTATACCGAATCAATATGTTTATGCTTGAATTTTGTGTATGACTAATTTGTATTTGCAAGAAAAATTGCCTCTTTCATGACATTAGTTGTTTTGAATTTGATAGCTACATCATTTTTGGAAAAATTAGAATACTTCTGTGATTGTTGATATTTTTATATATATAAATACATATATAGTAATTGTATATGTATCTATATATATATATATATATATATATATATATATATATACTCATATACATATTTGAAGTAGGAAGATATATATTAAAAAAAAATTGTAAATTAACTACCTGTGAATCACAACAATGGAACCCTAAAATAATTTATATATACATATATATAAATGCATATACACAGGGGATCTGTATATATACATTTATATATAAATATATATATTCAATGTTAAAGATATACAATGACTGCCATACGATGTAGCAATATAGAAAACGTCTGAATCTAAAATATAAATTTATGCATATTTGAAAAGTTGAAAAGGGAAATCAATGTTCACTAATATCTTTTAGGAAGTATTGTTTTTGTCAAATAGTGAAGGTGGCCTAAGGCCATCGCCATACCATAGAAGGGTGTGGGGAGGGCGCTAACCCTCCCCACAATTGTAAACTATAGTTTATAAAACATATAATATATGTTGTGTAGGCCATTAGCCTCCCTAGTGCAGACCGCGCTATCTCTAATATTAGTCCGCTGTATATAAATTGCAATTTACTATTATGAATTTAATTCGCTGTTTAAACTACTATTAGATATATATAAATCATTGTTGATAAATGTGTTAATTACATATATATGTGTGTGTGTATGTATGTAGTTTTGTATAATCATCAGACAAATAATTTTATACTCTGAGTTGTAAATTTTTATATTTCTAGTATATTTTTCTGTATAATAATTTTTATTTCTAGACAGTTCATTTATATTGAATATATATATGTTTTTGGAGAAGTATTTCCATATTATAATATATTTCTAGTTTAGAAGAAAAACTCTAGCCTTTACAATTAATAGGCAGAATAGATGAAATCCCATGAAATAATTGCTTTATTGTCAAAAACTTGAAATGTGAATGAGATGGTATAAAAAAATTGGATAGATTATATAATCAATTGAAAATCATTTTATTTTAGACAAACTACAAACCCAGAAATAGAAACAAATGGATTGAAGTAAACTATATTGTTTTTCCGTAGAGAATATTTTGATAAAAATAGAATTATTATTTAGACTTATTGAATATGAGTTTCTTGTATGAAAATAAGTGTTCTTTTGAGATTTATTTTGTTTACCAAACTGAAATTACCCATTTTACCTAGAAAATGTCTTGCCTTGAGAAATCGACATAAACCATTGGAAAAGTGCAAACTTATTCAACATGCAAACTAGAGAATTCAATTGAATGAAGAAATTTAGACTGATTTAGTGCATTAGAACCATCATAATTATGAAAAGGTAATAAGCATTCCTTAATAGACTAATCCATTACGATGATTACCATATGCTTACCTCTACTTAGGTAAATAAATGTAGATTGATATTGACAATTTATTGGAATAAAGGCAACACATTGCTCTGAAGCAAAGGAAACTTTCATGATGCAGAGATGTAAGGTTGAATGTGTCATATGGTTAAGTCATCAAATAAGGCAATTGATAAATAACCTTGTAAAGTAAAAAGAAAGTTTAAGGTTAAAATGTCTTTCATTGTTTGTTGGTATTGATAAGATAAGTATAGGGAAGAATTTCTAAGATAAGTATTCAGATTTCTAAGATTATAGGGAAGAATTTAAGGTTTCCATCTTGAATGTTTTTCTTGTATGACCTTTCCACGATATTAATGTGGACTCAATAGACTTAGCACAACTTGAATGATTGGAAACAAAACTAAATTTAATATAACAACCTTTGGGGCACAAAGTTAGATCTAAGAATAGATTGAGCATACTCCAGAATAAGATCCTACATGATGGTAATTATATAAAGATTGTTCTTAATCACTTAAAAGAGTGTTATGTTTTATGAAATGGTGTCTTATGATTTGGGTTTAAGTAAAAACTCCTTCTTATGTATTCTAGGAAGAGAGTCCTAATATGACATTGCTAGATAAATGAATTTAATTATGTCCAAGGTATGTGAGCTAGAATGACTGACTATTCTTGGATAATGATTATGTTCATTACGTGTGTATTTTACCTTACTGGATAACTAGGTACGAGTTGTGATGTAGTTTCCATGATTATAATATGTAATGAGTTCAGTAGAGCACCAAATTCTTTCACCTACGTCGGTTCATGTCTACTAGACCCCTCGTGATGGGTCGGGCTTTCCAATTGGAAAGCACAGGGAAGCATTATGCTTCATGGCAGGGTGGATATCATCCTGATGATATTCTCTCTCTCAGGTTCCAAGGTGCTCGTGCAGAAGAAGTTAATTTCCATTATGCTATTCATGCAAAAGCCTATGTGGCAAGAACTTGTAAAGGCACAGCCTTGTTTGACTCTTGATGTATTGTAATCCTACTTGGATGTATATTAATGAAAGTTAGTTAATTTGATCTAACATAAGTAATTTGATCTAAATTATGCATTAGGTATCTAATTGTGTATTCGAAGGTTAATTTTAGTATGTGTGTGAATTGTGGTCCTTACAGAAGGGTGAGGTTTTAAGGAAAGAAAAAGGACCCTTAGTGGAAGATCATCCTTGTCTTCAAGAATTTCAAGATGTATTTCCTAAAGACCTTCCAGGTTTGCCCCCAAAGAGGGCATTTGATTTCTTGATTAACATCATTCTTGGTCCTGAACTTGTGTCAAAGACACCGTACCGGATGATCACAACTAAGTTAATGGAGTTGAAAGCTCAACTTCAAGATTTATTGTCAAAAGGATTGATTAGACCCATTGTATCACTGTGGAGAGCACCGATGATCTTTGTCAAGAAGAAGGACGACACCCTATGGTTGTGTATTGATTATTGTATGCTTAATAAGGCAATGATAAGACACAAACATCCTTTACTGTGCATAGATGATCCCCTTGACGAAATGGGTATTGCAGTTGTATTTTCAAATATTGACTTGAGATTAGGTTACCACCAACTAAGGTTAAAGGATGAGGACATCCTCAAAACAACATTTAGAATGAGGTATGGGCATTATGAGTTCACAGTTCTACCTTTTGGGTTGACCAATGCCCCATCAACCTTTATGAATCTGATGAACATTGTCTTTAGAGATTATTTGGATAAGTTTGTGTTAGTTTTCCTTGATGATATCTTGATTTAATCCCATAACATGAGGAGGAGCATATTCAACATTTACGGACAGTCTTACAATGCCTTAGAGAGCACAAGTTGTATGGTAAGCTATCCACATGTATGTTCTTTCAGAAGGAAGTTCAATACATAGGCCACATAATTTATGCAAATGGAATTATAGTAGATCCTTTAAAGACAAAAGCTATCTTAGAATGGCCTGCAGCAAGAAATGTGCATGAAGTTCATAGTTTCATGGGCCCAACATGATATTACAGGAAGTTTGTTTTGGACTTCTCAAGAATTGCTCACCCCATTACTTCTTTGCAGTGGAATGGCAAATGATTTGAATGGTCAGAAAAGTGTGAAAGAGGCTTTCAACATCCTTAAGGAGAAGTTGACCCCAGCACCAATCCTTCGAGTCCCAGATTCAGAAGGTCTCTTTGTAGTTGTAACTAATGCCTCTAGAGAAGGATTGGGTGGTGTATTAATGCAAGAAGGTCAAATAGTGGCCTATGAGTCTAGGAAATTGAGACCGTATGAGTAAAATTATTCTCTGCATGATTTGGAGTTAGCAGTAATTGTACATGCTTGCCAAGTATGGAGGCATTATTTTCTTGGTAAACAATTTGACCTCAAATCTGATAATCAAGGTTTGAAGTATATCTTCACCCAACCAAACCTTAATGCCCGACAAAGAAGGTGGTTGGAGCTTATATCTAATTATGATTTTGAAATTAGTTACATCAAGGGCAAGGAAAACTAAGTTGTGGATGCCCTGAGCCGTAGAAGTAATATTGCAACCATGATGTTTGTGCAAACCAATTTTAGAGACCAAGTGTTGAAGAACTCAGCAGGAGACAAGTATAATGATAAAATCCTAAAAGATCTATCTGAAAACCCTCAGGACACAAGATATGAAGGATTTTATTTTGAGTCTAATGGACTTCTGAGGTATATGAACATGATATATGTTCCAAATCAGCTAGATTTGAGAAACATGGTGTGGTAAGAAGCACATTCTGTCCCTTATTCTAGTCACCCAGGAGTGACAAAACTCTTGGTAGATGTGAAGTTGCTATATTTTTGGAAAGGGATGAAAAATTATGCCACAAGATTTGTGGCAGGATGTTTTGAATTTTAGTGAGTCAAGGCTGAACATCAACATTCAACATGGCTCTTATACCCTCATGACATTCCTAAATGAAACTGGTAGGTAATCAGTATGGATTTTGTCCAAGGATTGCCTATGAAAAAATACAAGCATGATGCAATCCTAGTGGTGGTGGATAAATTAACTAAAGTAGCACATTTTATTGCTAGAAACCTTACTGATGGGGCACATATCATTGCTAAGAAATTCATTCAAGAGGTCTTTAGGTTGCATGGAGTCCTAGAAAAGATTCTCAGATAGAGATACACAGATGAACTCAATGTTCTAGCAAACCTTGTTTTTAGTGCTTGGGACATGGTTAAACATAAGCTCAGCTTATCATCCGGAGATGGATGGTTAGACAGAAAGAGTAAATCAAGTATTAGAGAACTTGTTGAGGATTTACATCATGGATCAATAATATAAATGGGAAGAGTGTCTTCCACTTGTCGAATTTGCTTATAACAATTCATACCATTCAGCAATAAGAATGGCTCCTTTCAAAGCATTGTATGGTAGGAAGTGTCAAACTCCTATAAGTTGGGATAAGCTAGAAGATAAGATTCACCTTTGACTAGAATTGCTAACTAAAATAGAAGAGCAAGTTAAGCTAATCAGACAAAGACTAGCAAAAGCAAATGATAGATAGAAAAGCTATGCTAATGCGAAGTGTACCCCGTGAGTATTTTCAGTAGGAGATAAAGTTCTCTTGCGGGTCAAACCACATAAAAGTCCTATCAAGTTTGGGAAGTCCTCCAAACTAGCCCTAGATATGTGGGACCTTTTGAAGTTCTAGAAGTGATCAATCCAATTGCTTACAGAATAGCTCTACCCCCTGCTCTTGCTCATATGCATGATGTGTTTCATGTATCATATTTAAAGAAATATGTATCTAGATTTAATCATATTCTTGATTGGACTGCTCTTTAGGTACATGATCTCGGAGTGGTTATGATTGAGCCTCTCAAAGTGCCCGAAGTTTGCAAGCTCTGCTTGCATAATAGAGATGTTACTCAATGCAAGGTCTAGTGGGACCAATACTTTGTTGATAATACTACTTGGGAGGATTATCATGAATATTACCAAAAGTTTCCACATTTGTGTCATGCCCACATTTGCCATATGGTCACGACACGATAACGTCATGTCGTGCCCACATATGTCATGTGTTCATGACATGAAATAACAAAAACATTTTCCACCTGACTCTAAAACCCCTCACGTGCAACATGCACACTTGGTGACACACGCACGTAACATGGTTGTTTTCACAACACACATTAGGCATGTTGTACAAAGGTGAGGAATTCAAACAAGGTGCGAGATGATGTGAAACTCCTTACGCAATCCCTATGATGATGATAGCAACTAAGGGGGTGTGTGTCGCAAAAAACAATCCAAAGAGGGGTGGTCTCCATCCAGGAACAATCCCTAGGGTTTCCTAAGTTAAGGTGGAAAATGGTTCTGACTTAAGTCAAAAACCTAACCCTAGAAATAATCTACAGTTAAATGTCAATCTAAAAATGGAAGCTAAAAGAAAAGCTATAATTTATTCTAATGCATCATGAACCAGGATTAAAATAATACAGGGAAATTAACTCAGATTACATACTTCTTTTAAAAAATCTAACCTAATAGATTTAAGGTAAGACCCTTAAATTAAAGCTACACATCATTAAAATTAATCAATGAAATAAATAATTTTCCATTAAAAGCTTCCCTCACATTTTCCCAACTAAGGCTTTAAAATAAGTACGGGTCTCCCAAAAATTGGGTAGCATAACATTACAAAAACATTCTAAGGGTTTAAATGATAAAGAGAATGCAATGAAATAAACACATCAACTATATAACCTTACAAAAATAATTAAATTCACTTAAGTGGGTTTGAAAAGTAAAAAGGGGGTTTAAAACTATTTAACCTTAAACATTAGGGCAACACTTTCCAACCTAAAAAAAGTTTATAAAAGAAACTCATGTTCTTGCTTCTCACACATTGGTTTGTGTTTGCAGGTTGGAGGAGAATTTAGGGGAAATCTCTTTCCCCAAGGAAAGATTATTTCCAAACCATGTCTACTTTATTATGCAGTTGTTTTCTAATAGATTCAATATTTTATTTTTCTATATTCTCAAGGTTACAATTTTCAAATGCTTTAGTTTAAGGTTCAAGTTTGTATGTTTCCTCCCATTCTAATTGAAATAGCAAGCTTCTAAGATTTCTTTCTCTTCTAAGATTTCTTTCTCAACTGCTCTAGTTTTACACAAGAATGAAATTTGTTTATTATTATAATTATTATTATATATATTTTTAAATCTGATCTTGAAAATAAATGTTTTAAAATTAGAGATAAGAGCACGAGTATTTGGTTTCTATATTTTGCTCAAATATAACAAAATCTATAGAGAAATATAAATAGGCCACAGGTTTATACCAAAACTATATATTATAAGCATAAAAGAATTGGAGAAATAAATGTCTATATGTATATATATAGGACTGTGTATATACAAAATATATATATAGAGAGAGAGAGAGGGAAAAAAATGAAATTAAATCAAGAGACAAGCAAAGGTCATTTTAAACATAGGTGGCCACTATTTTTTTATACTTTTTATATTTGTTTTTATTTATATAACACAATGAACATAGGGGGGGTTTCGGCCCCCTGTGTGTCATGGCCCCCGAGGGGGATCCACAACACCCAGGGTGCTGAACCCCCTAGGGAGGGCCAAGCCCCTCTCCATAGAGCTGCCAAAGTTGTGCTGTGGGGGGGCGGGCTCCCCTGCCCCCTTCTGCCGCTGCTACAATAGTGCACAACAGGGGTTAAGGGTGCCCTACCCCCACTGTCAAAAACTTTTTTCCTTCTTATTTTTTTGTTTCATTTAATCTAAAACCTAAAACAATTTCATAACCTTAATATGGTTTTAAAAAAAAAATTAATTAAATATAACACCATATAAATATTAAAAGATATTTATCTTTCCCTCTATGTTTTATTTAAAAAAAATAGAGATTAACTTTAGTTCATATATATATAATTTCATCACAAAGACATATCTTAACAAACAAATCTAAATATATAAATATTTTTGGTTTGGAGAATATTTTTCTTTCAACAATAAAAGCATAATATATTTTTATTTTCTTTGTTCTTCATAAAAAATCACAACACTGAGGGAATAAAGGGAGTCTGATATCCAGGAGATTCAACATTGGTGGTTTTGGGAGCACAAGAGCGAGTTTTTTTACTATAATTTCTTACCGGGGGTTTTTTACTGTAATTTCTTCTTGGTTTTCTACCCTATTTTTACCTAGGGTTCTTGGAGGGTGTTTTATCCTCTTTCAGCATGGAGGGCGCTGCCGATGGCAGTACCTCAGAACCTCCACCCGTATAGGGTGTTGTTCAATAGCCCCACTGGAAAAATGCCCTAACGGGCACTATTGCTTCTCATTCCTCCATCGCTCAGCCAGCGGACTATCAGCTTAAGGAATCATCAGAGGGTTCATCCCTGGTCATCCCTGATAACCTCGTGGACAGGATTGTCTCCTCTATGGATCTTACCCTAGTGGGTAAATTCTTTTCCCTTCGCCCAAGCATTGACATGGTTTGAAAATGGATTTCCACCTGTTGGCATCTTAAAGGCAACGTTTCGACAATGGCAATGGCGCGCGGGATGTTCTTGTTCAAATTCACGAGCAAGGAGGACATGTTGTCCGTTCTATCTAGAGGGCCTTGGCTTTATGGCTCTCATTCCCTCTCTGTTTGCTACTAGAAACTTGGATTGGACCCAGCTGCAGATCTCAACCGCTGCGCCCCTGTTTGGGTAAGATTACATGGTTTCCCCCTTGAGTTTTGGGATGAATCTGTTTTCAAAACTATCGGTAATTCCTTTGGGCATTTTGTCACTTTAGACATACCTACTAGTACCAAGACTCGCTTTGTTTACGCGAGATTCTATGTGAATGTAGAAATTCATAAAACTTTACCCTCCTCCATTGAGCTTACTTCCAAGTTTGGTATATGGACCCAACCCATTTCTTATGAGAACTCTACTCTTTTTTGTCAGTTCTGCAAGAGGAAGGGGCACCTCATTTCCCATTGTAAGTCCAAGAGATCTGAGGAAGGTAGGGATAGAGGTAAAAAAAAGTTGACAGAGGAATGTTCAATCAAGCCTTCAGATAATGGGACAGTGGGGGATAAGGATTTTGTTCCCCAATTAGGGGTACCAAACCCCACTCCTAGCTTCAGGAATGTGGATTCTGAGTCAACCCCTTTATTAGAAGGAGAGATTTTGGAAACGGTAAAAGAGACCCAACACTTGGATATTACTGATGCTAAGTTGGATGAAGATTTAATACAGAAGAAGGTTAGTCTGGTGAAGGACAAGATCCCCTCGATGCAAGAAGAGGATAATGTATTTTAGATCCAAAGGGATCCTGTAGTTGCTCAGGAAGCCCCTTCTCTGATTGATAGGAATTTTTCTATCAAAGAAAACATCCCCCCCCTTCTCAGGTCCTGGATCATATTTCCCCTGTTAAGCTGGGCCAAAATTCTTTAAAAGGATCTCATCCCCTAGGCAGAAAGCTTCCATAGTGAGTTCACCTCGAGCAAGCACGAGTGCTGCGTTAAGTGACCAAGGGGAATGGACATCTCAGAAGAAAAGAGGAAGGAAACCTAAAAAGACTGATGATGTTGGTATAGATCTAGCAAAGGGCAGGCCCTCCATGCGGGAAACTAGACAAAGAGAGGCAGTGCGGGAGATTGCCAATGGACAGCAGCAAACTCTGGAGACTCACTCCAGGAAGATTTTTACATGAAGATTCTCTCTTGGAATATGAGGGGTCTCAACAACCCCTCAAAATAGTTTGAGGTTAGTTGGATTACAAAGTTGACATTTTGCTACTCCAAGAAGTCAAAATGACAGAGGATAATTTCAAGACTGTTGCTAACAATATCTGGCCCAATGCTTCCTTCCTCATTAGCCCGGCGATTGGAGCCTCTGGTGGCATTGTCACTATGTGGAATGCTTCAAAGATCAAAGGTTTGCTTGTTCACCTTAATAAGCATTGTTTAGCTATTGAGTTCTCTTTGCCTTCATTCAGTTGGTGCCTTATCAATGTGTATGCCCCTAATACCCGTGTTTTGAGGAAGAACCTCTGGGAGGATCTTTCTGGGAAACTTGATTTTCACATAGCCTCACACTGGATGCTGGCTGGGGATTTTAATACCCCTCTATACCCTTCTGAGAAATCTGGAGGTATTGTGGATTACTCGGACAATATGATGGATTTAGCGGACTTCATCAACACCTGTGGTCTTACGGATATTGATTTGACTAATCAGCAATTCACTTGGTCCAATAGAAGGAATGGAGAACACTTAATTCAAGTCAAATTGGACAGGGTTTTAACCTCTAATAATTGGCCCCTCAATTTCTCTCTCTCTCTTAGAGCGCTCCCTAGAACGGTTTCAGATCATAACCCCATTGTTTTGGAGTGGGCTGATGATAGAAGAAAAGGATATTTTCCTTTTAGATTTGAAGCAATGTGGATCAAGCACCCTGACTTCAGAAATCTCCTTTCTAGCTGGTGGCAAATTAAGGTGGTCGGTACTCCTATGTTCCGTCTTCACAAGAAACTCCTCCACATCTGACATCAGGTTAATGGCTGGAACAGGTACAGCTTTGGTAATATCTTTTCTAAGAAGAAATTCATCTCTGATAATCTTGAGGACATATAGCTTAGGATTGCCCAGGGAGATAGGTCTGTGTCTTTGGCTACTTCCGAAGACAACCTCATTAAGGATTGGAAGGATATCATGTACAAGGAAGAAATTTTTTGGAAACAAAAGTCCCGCATCCAATGGCTCAAAGAAGGGGATCGGAACACGGCCTTCTTCCATAAATCCACCCTTAAACATAGAAAATTCAATGCTATATCCTCTATTAAATTGGAGGATGGTAGTCTTATTACAGGAGATGAGGAGATTGGAGATAATGCTATTAGTTTTTTTCACAACTTGCTATCGGAGCCTGGGCCAATTGCTGACAATTCGCTGTCTGTCTCTCAACTATTAGAAGAGTTACCTTCTGTTTTGACTGTGGAAGATAATGCTGACATTTTGAAAACTGTTACTGAGGATGAGGTCAGGTCTGTTGTCTTTTCTATGGGCCCTTATAAAGCTCCTGGTCTCGATGGTTTTCCTCCGGTGTTTTTCCAAGAATTCTGGGAAATCATTGGGTTTGAGGTCACTACTGTTGTTAAAGACTTTTTCAGGACTGGTAAGCTCCTTAGACAATTTAATAACACCTATATTGCTTTGATTCCTAAAAAACCCAACCTTGATATGTTCAAGGATTTCTGGCCTATAAGCCTCTGTAACACCTTTTATAAAATTTGCACTAAGTTGTTGGCTTTCAGATTGCAACCTTATCTGGATAAGATCATTTCTCCCATGCAAAAAGGTTTTGTTCCTGGCAGACAGATTTTGGATGTTGTTCTTGCTACTCATGAGACTATCCATTCCATGGAAAAAAGTCAGATACCTAGCATGGCTCTCAAACTCGACATCTCTAAAGCTTACGACCGGGTTTCCTAGCAGTTTCTGTTTAAAATTCTTCACAAAATTGGTTTTAATGATAAACTCCTCACTCTTGTCAAGGAAGTTGTTACTACTACTAAATATTCATTCCTTGTGAATGGTATCCCAAGAGGGTTTTTCTCCCCTTCTAGGGGGATTCAACAGGGAGACCCTCTCTCGCCCTACCTTTTTATTATGATTGCTGAGGTGCTAGGTAGATCCTTTCTAAACAAAGTCTCTTCTAAAGTTATCACTGGGATTAAACCTGCCACCTCCCTTACTCCTATGATGATTCAACAGTTTGTGGATGATACTATTCTTTTTGGCATTTCTTCCATGGTGGAGGCTTCTGCTTGGAAAAGGGTTCTAAATGAGTATGCTAAGGCTTCTGGACAACATATTAATTTTCAGAAGAGTAATGTTTTTTTCTTCAATACTCCTAATAATCTTCAGAGAAAAATTGTTAAGATTCTTGGTTGTGCTGCTGCTAATCTCCCTTTTGTCTATTTGGGCCTACCCCTCACTGTTAAAGATGTCACTCCTGCCTTTTGGCATAGCATTATTGAAAGAACTCAGAGGAAGCTCATGGGCTGGAAAGGCAAACTTCAACTTTTACGTGCCTCCCTTCAAGGTATTCCCATGTACTTCCTCTCTCTTTTTAAGATGCCTAGATACTTAGCTAAAAAACTGGAATAGATTCAAAGGACTTTTTATGGACTGGTATGGAGGAAAAGAAGAGGATTTCTTTGGTCAAGTGGGAGCAGGTCTGTTGTCCTAAATCTCATGGGGGTCTTAACATTAGGACTGTCCAAAGCATGAATAAAGCTCTGCTGTCCAAGGTTATGTGGAACTTCATCAACAAAAATAAAGATTGGGGAGACATAATGAAGGCCAAATATCTCAAAGATTCTGATAGCTACTCGGTTCTTCATCATGAAGGTATTCTGTCTGGTTCTGCCATCTGGAATAAAATGCTAAAAACTAGGAGCATCATTAGAAAAGGAATGAGATGGAAATTAGGGGAAGGTTCTCTCATTAACTTCTGGGATGACCCCTGGTTAACTAATCAGGCTCTCTCAGCCCAAGTTGATAATAAAGTTATTGTTGACTTGACCAAGCAAATTTTTGGCTCTAAAGTTAGTAACTACCTTACCCAAGATCATGGGCTTAAAAGGTGGAAGAATCTGCTACAATGCACCAAGAATAACCCTGAGTTTCATCAGAAACTGAATATGGTTCAACAATTACTGATGGATATTAGACTCCCTTTATTCCCTCGGAAGGATGAACTCCTGTGGCACGCTGACAAAAGAGGGAGGTTCTCGGTAAAATCTGCTTACCTTCTGCTGGTGGAGGATGTTAACAAAGATGAGATATGGGAGAAAGTTTGGAATTGTAAAAGTCTTCCTAAAATCAACTTCTTTTGGTGGATTGCCACCCATAATAAAATTTTGACTCAGGATAACCTCCAAAGTAGAGGGTTGTAGCTTGTTAATAGATGTGGATGTGTTCTTTGCGGCAATCAAGAAGAAACTGTGGCACATCTCCTCATTCATTGTGACTTTGCTCGTGAGGTATGGAGCAGAATTATGGAAAAATTTGGTATACAATGGGTTTTTAACAGAGAGATCCGTGATTGTATCACCAGCTGGAATGTTCCCCTTAGTCACCCTTGGTTGCGGGAACTGTGGAAGCAGACCCTTCCTTCTCTTGGGTGGGCCCTGTGGAAAGAAAGAAACAATAGGATCTTCAGGGACACTCATAGGTCTCTGATGCAGGTTTGGATCTCTTTATTTAAGACTATTATTGAAAATGTTTCTAATGCTAACATCAAACCTGTAGCTCAACCTTTGACCAAACAGGATTCTTGGGTGGCTTCTAACTGGGGTTTGCTGAACCAAATCCCAGATTTTGATGATACGAGACTTTGGAAAAGACTTAACACTATTTGGACCCCGCCGGAGCCAGGGTGGTTGAAACTTAATTTTGATGGTGTTGCTAAAGCTAATGGTTGCGCCAGCGGAGGAGGTATATTTAGGGATGAACATGGGGATCTTGTTGCGGCTTATGCCAGAGGTCTTGGAAAGCATTCTAACAACTTTGCTAAGGCTATGGCCCTCCTCTGGGGTCTCAAAGTGGCGATCTCTATGGGGATTAGCCATCTCCACATACAAGGTGACTCTAAAATCATTCTGGATGCGATTACCGGTCTCTCTACTTGTGGGTGGAAGCTGAGTGACATTATTTCTGATATTCAAACCATTCTCCATGGCACCCCCAATGTCTCTTTCTCCCATACTTATAGGGAAGGCAACTTGGTTGCTGATGGTCTTGCCAACTTTGGGTAGGAATTTCAATTATGGCGGGTCTGGCACCAAATTAGCAGCATTCCTGGTCACATTGGAATGCTTATTCAAAAGGAGAATAATGCTATTATTAATGATGTCCAATCAAGTGTTGAGTGATGAGGTGGCGTGTTCTCCCACTCTGCCTAGGCTTATGCACGAGCCCCGTGCGAATTGGCAGCGGCGCCTGTACTCCTTCCAAGCGAACTTAATCTTCATTATTTCACTTGCGCTTTGGAACTTAATGTTTCATGATTGGCGTCGACTGGGTTTTAATCATATGAATACCGCTTGCTGGACTCCTCTGAAGGGTATTCTGCAAATTAATTGTCTTCTTCTGCTGGGTATTGCGGCGTGGGCTTTCATCATGGGCGGTGAAAGAATTCGCACTGAACCTAACACCTGCAATGATTTCAAAGATAATGCCATTGTCTAGCATTACTGCAAGGAAGGGGGCATAATTCCATTCCTGGAATGCCTTAACGGGCATGATGAATCGTTATCCATCCAGTGTGCTTCTTCGTGGGTTGACAGATGGGTCACCATTAGCAGTGTTAGCTTTGAGTTTTTAGAGAAAAGTATTGCTGAAGCGACGGGCTTATCCCTCAAAGGCATTAAGTAGCCGAGAAAGAAGAGGGTTTTTGAAGCATAGAACCTAAAGCTTTTCTTGGGTGACGGCGAAGAGTTGGTTCCCTACCAAGGAGGGTTCGAGAGGGTGAAGCTTCCTCAGCCTTGGGCGGACATGTGCTTTTTAATTATGAAGTATTTTACTTTGGAAGGCCGCTATGCCAGGTTTTATTACTACCATCTTCCCCTGCTTAATCATTTTCATAGAAACTCAGCTATTTGTTTTCCTTTTTACTTACTTTCTTCTTTAGAGCACTCGGTTAAAACGGTTCATAAGAATTTAACCTCCAGGCCGTTGGAGAAGCCTGTGCCCCTTCACCAAGGCCTCATTCACAGGCTCTACCAGTTTCACTTGGCCTTGATGCCCCCTGCCACTCTCCATTACCTGGCTATGGAACCCTCCCCCAATACTCCATCGACTTCTATCAAATGTGATCCTCTCCACACTCTTGTGACTAATAGCCATGATGGCCCGACTTCGGCCTCTGTGAAAACCAATACCCCCACTCTTGGGTCTACCTCTACCCAGAAGAAGAAGGGCTCTATTAAGTCTAGGAAGCGGCTTCATCGCCTCTCTAAGTTGGCTAAGGAAGCGGCCATTCTTAGCTCCCTCAAAGATAGTCAGGAGACCCCCAAAGGTGTTAACTTGTCTACTGAGAACCCTACTAAAAAGACTAGGAAGGGCAAAGAGAAAAGCATTTCCACTAGTGTCAGACGCTCTACCAGAATTGCTGGGAAGCCGGCCCCCATGGTTAAACTCATAGACTACTCAGAAAGTAATTCTAAGGTTTCTTCTCACGATAAGGAGGCTGATAGTGATGAATTGCAAGAAATTTACATGGAGGATCCTATTTCTGGGGGGCAGTTTGATGACCACGACTCTCCGCAGAATGTTTATAGGGATAGCCCTAAGAATGTGATGGATACTGGTAGTGATAAGGATGAGGTTGACCACCACAGCCCTGTGGATGCCTAGTATGATACTAGGGAAGGAGAGGAGAACTTTAATGACCAGAACCCTGCCGGTGCTGAAGAGGTGGAAGCGAACAGTCAGTCTGTCCCTGAAGAGGATGATGTCAGGGCCACTGCTGAGAATGACAATGAGAATGAGGGTAGAGACAGTAGCTCTCTCTGTGCTGAAGTGACTCAGTTAAAGGACAAGATGGTGGCTCTGCAACTCAAGATGTCTACTCTTTCCAAGTTCATTACTCGCATGCTGTGCAGATCTACCATGAACAACTTAACCCTTTTGCAGGATTTTCAACTTCTCTTCCAGGGAACCGACAATGACAGAACTCAGGAGCTGGATAGAATCTTTGAACTACTTGCTAATGACTGGGAGGACTCTCTACCCTAGTGTGCCTTCTGTTGCCTGGTTGCTGGTTTTTTGTTGTTGCTTACTTTCTGCTGTTTGTTAGCTGGTGTTTCCTGGGTTTAGTTTCTAGGCTCTTTTTGTTGTCTGAGCCTGTGCTTTTTCTTATGTTATCTCTGTGATGGGTTCGGCCCCTTATTTTTGCCGCCTAATGTAATAAAAAACAATACTTAAGGAACTTTTTCTTTCCTTCCTTTTGAACAAATAAAGTATATCTTCCTTTACAACTTAGACTTAACAAGAGAGTGAAAGAGAGGAAGAGAGAGGTAGAGGGCATCAAGTAGATTTCTTTCCAAGGGTAATAGTAATAAACATTGTCCCATTTCTTCAATATTGCAATAAACATGATAAAAGGAAAACACTCGCTCTTTTATTTATTTCTTTAGCAAGTAATACATTTTTATCTTGAAATAAAATGACATACAATGAAATATAATGAGAGACTTAAACTCAAAACCTAACTCTTACCATTTTACAAGAGCATTGAGCTAAGGCTTTTACATAGCCTTTACAAGGATGCAAAACTACTTTTACAACCCAAAACTTTCCAAGGAGCCTCTTCTCCTCCTTTTTCCTTAGCCATAGATCTTGTAATATTACAACACAAAGGAACAACAAGCCCAATGGAGCTCACCACCCAACCATCGGCTTGAGACAAGCCTCCCCCAAGCTAGGAGGCCTACAAGAAACTCTGGAATACAAACTTACACAAAGGAAGCAACCACACCCACAAGCAAAGAAGCACATTCCCAGCCAAGGATACTCACAACACAAATTCCATATATCATGGACTTGAAACAAGGGGGAGAGAGTGGACTACTCTCCTCAAGGGGAAATACATCAAAACCAACTTACTCATATCTTCCAACACTTCTTTCTCATATTTCAACTTAATCATTTTCTCCTCAATGTATTCTCATGTTACAACTTAACCATCTTAATATTTCAATAATCACAAGGAGGGCACTCTTGCCTCTCAAACAATACCAAACAACTCCTCTCAAGAAGTGAGCTTTCCCTAAGGAGGTTCTCACCTCTCTCCAAACCCCAAATACAAGGCAAGTTTCTTCCACACAAGTGGTGAGCATTTGACATAACCACCCATCCCAAAACATTAACATAAAAACAATAACACAACTAATCAAGAGCATACCAATACATGCATTACATAAGCAAGTAAACAACTACTAAAGCCTTGAAGATTCTTGAGAGCTTACCTTTCAAGCTCTCCAAGTTTGAAGGAGTTGAAGAAGATCTACACAAGAGTTCTCCAACACTTCAAAATTCCTCTCCAAGATCCAAACTCCTCCCCAAATCCAAAGACAAAAAGCCAAAAAGAAAAGAACCTGTCTACCTATGATAATGAGACCTAAAATGGATGCAAATTATATCTAAAATACACCCAATCTCAAGTCCAAGGGTCCTCAAGATTGGGCTAAACTACTAACAAACTAACCATCTAATTGCACCCTAAATGAGTCTATTAGTAGTGATATGCCCTAAGATATGAAATGCTATTACTAAACTATGCTAAAATTGAACTAATTCTATATGTTGGGCATTCAGATTGGCAAAGTTTTCTTGCATAAAATGACTTGTTCCAAATGAGAGGTGGAGGCCTCAATTTATAGATTTTTGGAGATGGGATTGGAGGGCTAGGATCAATTTGAAGGATCAATGGTTGAGATTGCTTGAGGATCCTCAAGCAAGGAGAATTGGACAAATGGCATGATTGGATTGGGTGAAAAGGTTGCCCCAAGATTCAAGGGATGATCAATGGATGAGAATGCAAGTTTGAATGGATGGAAGGCTAGGATTGAGTAGGTGTATGACATGTAAGGACTCCTTTATGAAAAGGTAAGACTTGGATTTTGTGGAGAATTTTAAATTCCATGGAGAGGACAAGTGAAATTTAAAATTAGAGGAATAGTATTCAAATAGTGCCAGATGGAATTTTAAATTGGAGGGAATAGCAACACATGGAGTGGGGTGGAAGAAAGAGGACAAATGTACTCAATTTGGAAGATTTGCCCATGCTTCCAAAATACCACTTGTCATGTACATGTGTGTACATTGGATGACAAGTGGACTTCTAGAAACATGGGGGTTTGTAATGATGAATTAATTAAAATTAATTCATGTGCACATGGGTTAGAGGAAAATAATCATGATTACAAAAAGTAATCAAAAGTGCACAAAATAGGGAATTAAATAAATATGGTAATTTATTTAATTTTTGGAATGACCTATAGTAAAAAATATTTAATTTTCAAACTATAGTAGAGGAATTTGATTTTTAATGATAGAATAAAGGCGTGGAATAAATTAATTAAATAATTAAAAATTATTTAATTAATAGTTGGATCGGATGAAGTGATGTGGGTGAATTGGGGTTGAATATGTGAATGGATGAAGTTGGTTGTGACCATTTTCAGGTGTCTACATTTTGCCCCTCTTTGAGATGATGTTTGAGATGATGAGATTTGTGTTGAGTAACATCATTTCAAAGAAGCTAAGAAAATGGATAGAGGAAAAGGATAATGATATGATGATGAAAGAATAGGGTGATGATGCCCCCTCGAGAGGATAGGCAGGTTGGACAAACACGGGTATGCTCTCGAAAAGAAATGTATTGGTCAAAGGTGAAAGAGGTTGGAATGGATATTGAATGACGAAGCTATGAGTAGACTGATTATGATATGATGTAGAATGACAATAATAATGATTAGGATGTCGATGTGAATGAAGGTGTCAAGAATGAATGTGTTGGTGGGAAGGTGTAGAATATTTAGAATGCAGGATGACTAGGAGGATCTAAACTCTTTCTCTTCGTTTTGCAACTATGGCTCGACCAAACAAGACTTGTGAATTGTGGGATGCTATAGGGATGTCAATGTGAGGTGATGAGGCCCAAACAATGATAGAGGCAAATGGTAATAGTCTTCGAAAACTCTAGCTCAAAGAGGGTACTCTCGTCTACTAATGACCTTTCAAAGCACAAATTGGATTTGTCAAGACCTTGAGGTGTAGGAGAAAAGATTGGTTAAAGTGAACCCATGAGTTTCAGAATTCACTTGGAAGGATGGACTTAAACTAGCCTTGGAGTATTAAGCCCAAGTTGTGATTTATGTGAAAAAGATGTCAAGGTCTCTTGGTCCACAGATCTGTACTTGTGATACAGTCAAGCTTCGACAATTTCTCCCTATGTTTCAATCTTAGGAAGACTAATGTTTAGGGTCCTCTATAGATGTCAAGGGCTGAATGCTAATGAAATGTAGTGATGAAATTGGATTGTAAAGGAATGGAATCGGATATGTAGTGGGTGGTTTTGACATAGTTACATTCGGACTTGATAGGGAGAGTAGATGTTCAAAGGTTTCCCTATGGTTGTGGTGTATTGTGATTAGGATGAAAGTGATCATAGTATGAATGACGATGATTATGGTGAGGACTGGGATGATCAAGATGACAGTGATTAGATGAAAGGGGCAATTAGGGTTTGATAAGGATGACTTGGATGGGATTAGAGGAATAATTAGGTTGATGTGAATTGGATGAGGATGAAGATGTGGAATGACTAGGAATGGTTATTGGGACATTACAAGAACAAGGTGCAATGATTAGGAATGATGAAGTATGGTGAATAGGATATGATTGGGATGTGGTATGATTAAGAATGATGATGAAGGACAAGGATGACTGGGATGAATGAGGGTGAAATGGAAGTGACATGGAATGAGGATGATAAAGTGTAATGATGTTGTTAGGTGACTTGGATGGATTAGGAAATGATTAGTATGATGTTAATTGAATGATGTGGATTAAAGAGGACGATTAGGTTGTGAAGAATTGATTGGTTATGTAGAATGATAATGTATAATGGTTAAAAAAATGATTAGGGTTTTACTTGGATGATTAGGACGATGGTGATTGGAAGAAAGAGATGACTAGGAGATAATTGGAATGATTAGGATGTAATGGTTGGGTGATGTAGATATGGGTACAATGTGATATGTGGTGATTAGGATACGAAGGTGGAATGATGAGGATATGGTAAGAATGTGACTAGGCTGTTGAGGAATGACAAGATTGGATGAATTGGATATGATTAATAGGTGATCGATTGGATTAGAATGAAGATGATGAGCAATGAGAAATAGGATATGATTAGGACGTGATTGGAGGAAATAGAATGAAGATGATGGTAATTTTTTTGTATTTTTGAAAATTTTGTTGAGAAATAGTTTGTTGAAATTTTTGGAATTTTTTTTTTTTGTGTTTTTGAAAAAATTTTGAAATTTTTTTGTATTTGTGATTTTTTGAAAAATTTTTGAAATTTTTTTTGTATTTGTGATTTAAAATTTTTTTTTTTTTGTATTTGTGATTTTTTGAAAAAAAAAAATTGTATTTTTTATTTTTCTGAAAAAAATGGTTTATTTGGTATGGTTTTCAGAAAAAAAATGTTTTATTTGTTAAGGGTTTGTGAAAAAATAATGTATTTGTTTTGGATTTTTTGAAAAAAATGTTGATTTGTTAGGGGTTTTCGGAAAAAATTATTTTATTTGTGATGGGTTTGTGCAAAAAAAAGTGTTATGGTTGATGGGTGTTTGAAAAAAATGTGTGATGTGTGATTGGTGTTTGAAAAATATTGTTTTATTTTGGTGGGTTTATGAAAAATATTGATTATTTTATGATTTGTTGTTTTTATGATATTAGGATTTTATTTTTATTATTATTATTATTATTTATTTATGAATTATTATTATTATTATTATTGTTTTGGTTGTTTGTGACGGGGGGTAGGAGTAGTGGTAGGGGGGCTAAGGGTAGGCGTGCAGAGCAGAGGGGGTGGCGCGAGGGCGGGGATTTAGGATGGGTGAGTGTTAGGGAGGGACGGGGTAAGGGGAATGGCGGGAGGGAAGGAGTGGGATAGGGGTTAGTGTTAGGGAGGGAAGGGGGGTAGGATAGGAATGGGCACAGGTGTGGGCTTTAGCGCCCATTAGGTGCTGCTGTTTTTTGTTTTTTGTTTTTTGGTTGAAATGTTTTTTAATTTTTTTTAAATTTTGTGAACTATTTTTAAATTTTTTTATTTTTGTGAAATATTTTGAATTTTTTTTTCGAAATGTTTTTAATTTTTTTGATTTTTGTGAAATGTTTTAAATTTTTTTGATTTTGGTGAAATGTTTTTAAATTTTTTTTAAATTTTGGTGAAATGTTTTTAATTTTTTTTTTTTTTTTGTAATGTGTTTTAATTATTATTTTTTGATTGTTTGTAATGTGTTATTGGGGGGGACAAGCAAGATTGATTGGAGAAAGGAGATGGCGGGGGGAGAAGAGGGAGGTTGTGCTCGCCTCGGTCTATGGGGGGGAGGGGAGTAATGGGCAAGATTGATTGGAGAAAGGAAATGGTGGGGGGAGAAGGGGGGGTTGTGCTCGCCTCAGTCCATGGGGGGGAGGGGGGTTAACGAGCAAGATTGATTGGAGAAAGGAGATGGGGGGGAAGAGGGGGGTTGTGCTTGTCTCGGGCCGTTAGGTCATAGGAGGGCGACTTAGAATGTGATTAGGATGTGATCGATTGGATGAGAATGAAGATGATGATGCGATAAGATTAGATGACTTGGATGGATTAGGAAGAAGTTGATTGGATTATGGATGAAGATGATGAGGGTTTTGACTAGGATGATTAAGATGATGGTGATTAGATGAAAGAGATGACTAGGGTGTGATATGATTAGATGAAGGATGACTTGGAATTAATTGGAAGAATGATTAGGATGTGGATGCAATGATTATGACTGATGAATAAGATATGATTAGGATAAGGTGGGATGATTAGGATTGTGATAAGACACGATTTGAGTGATGTGGAATGATGAATAGGATATGAAAAGAATGAGATGTGAGATGATTTACCATATGGTTGGATGCAGGATAGAGTGTATGTATATATGGGTGAGGATAGATGGATTTATGTATAATGCAGATATAGGATGGTATGATATATGATGGTATGATACATGCTAACGCATTTGTGATGCAGGATGGGCTATTGACATGCATGGGATGCAAGATGATAGGTGATCATTACACACCAATAGAACCCTGAAAATGGTCACAAAATGATGGGAAGATAGCGAATAGTGTAAGTGTTAATGAATCTTGAAGCAACAATAGTGAGATGGGGTGATGAGGGTAGATGTAAATGCAAGGAACTTCATTATATTAAGATATTCTACCAATAATAACAAAAATTGAGTGCTACTGTTGATATAACATAGGATGTTATGCACCAGGGTATGTGGAACCAAGGTGACAAGGCATCCATGCATAGGACTTGACTCTACAAACAATAGGATGAATCCACTCATGCCCATAATAGTACAACCTTGTCTAGACGAGAGAAGGGGACTCATAGCATAAGTCCTTAATACACCAAAGGTATGAAGAACCTTAGATGCAAAAGGGGAACAATATGCTAGAACCGACCCTACGATCCATGAGGTATAATACTAATATGGAGTAATGAGAACATCCCACAAGTACAACATACAAAAGCAATGACCATGCCCCATTCTAGATTGTTCGCCACATGCCATGATATAATGAGATCAAGGCAGCTTTGACATAGGCCAAGAATGATGCATAAGATAAAAATCAAGGACTAGAAGACTGACTGACCCAAAACACATAGCCATTGTATCTCTTGCCAACGGATGGATGGAGGATTGATGATTTTGCCCATTGTAAGAAGGATGCATCCTAGGTCAAGAATCAATGATGAACTAAACTGAGGATAGGCGGAGTGATACGTGTTGATAGTTATGGAAAAGGCAATATGTTGGTGAAAGATTTTTCATGAGAGTGTTGTGCTTTGATGAGATGCCCAGCATGTATATTGATCGTAGGTCAAGTGCAATCAACAAGCTCAGAAGATGGGACCATCCAAATAGTTTGGACGGGTGCATCGTATGTACCTACATACTGGATACTTCCTTCGTATTCCAAACTGCCTACATACCCTGTATCCATGAGATCAAGGCACATTATAATGCGGGTAGTGATGATATGTAGTTTTGGGAGACTTGATGATGTAATGATAGGGGTTGGTTCATGTGGAATGACGAGGTGTGGTGTATATGATGAGGATGTTAGTTGGTCAATGGGTAGCATGGTGTAAAAACTATGATAGATAGGGGCTGTTGTTGGTGTAGTAAAGGGTGTGACGTGGTGAAAACATTAAAGGGACCAATGTTATGGATGAATAGGAGGATCAAGCGAGTGATGTAATGGTGATGTGGAAAGATGGAAATTAAGTAATTAGGAGATGAGAGATGTCTTGGGAATGATGGACAATGGAAGCTCAGATGACAGGTTTATTCTGAAGCTCAGACGAGGGGATAGGTGCAGTGGATAGTGCATATTGAACAATGGAACTGGATTGGACCTACACATGATACCTGCAAGCAAGTTTTCATCGTGGTACTTATCCAAGGTGCCACAAGGAGTGGTTTTCACCATAGGATGGAATATTTCTCTTTACTATTTTTTTTTTGTAATTTTTTAGATTTTTTGATTTTTTTTTGTATTTTTTACCATAGGGTATTTAGCGAACTAACTGTGAAATCATTTCAAATAAATGATATTCATAGGCTCTTCAAGTTCTTCTCCTTCAAGGGTGGAGAGGTGATATGCTCTAGATCCATACTTTGCAGTGACAATGTAGGGTCCTAGCCAATTAGGCTCAAACTTTCCTTTCTTTTCTCACTCATATAGATTCCTTTGATTTTCCTTCAGGACCAGATCTCCTACTGCAAACTCCCTGGCACAGATTTTCTTGTTATAGGATCTGTGAAGCTGATTTTGGTATGCTTGGAGGTGATTAAGGGCGTTGAGGTGCCATTCATCCAATAGCTCGAGCTCTTGGAGGCGTGCAACACAGTATTCTTCATCAGTGATGACATTACGCAAGGAGATGTGTAAGGAAGGCAATTCAATCTTGATTGGCAGGATGGCTTCCGCTCCAAAGACAAGGGAATATGGTGTAGCTCCTGTGGGTGTACAAATACTAGTACAATAGGCCCAGAGGGTGCGATGGATATGGAGGTGCCAATCATGACCAGTTTCATTAACAACTTTCTTGAGGATTTTGAGTAGGGTTTTATTAGTTACCTCAGCTTGTCCGTTACCTTGTGGGTAATATGGAGTGGACAAATGATGTTGAATGTGGAATTGTTCACAAAGGTCTCAAACATCATGGTTTTTGAAAGGCTTACCATTGTCAGTGACAATGGAGGATGGGACACCATAACGGTAGATGATATGGTAGAGGATGAACTTGGCGATTTGGTTGCCAGTAGTGAAAGTAAGAGGGATAGCTTCGACCCACTTAGTGAAGTATTCAGCGGCAATGATGATGAATTTGTGTCTGTCAAAGGAGGATGGGTGGATTTTGCCAACGAGATCTAGGCCCCACTGAGATAAAGGCCATGGTGTAGTAATAGGTTGCAATGCCTGAGAAGGAGCGTGAATGAGATCTCCATGCTATTAACAGTGCTTGTACTTTTTCATGTACTCACATGCATCATGTTCCATAGTAGGGCAATAATATCTGGTACGCAAGAGCTTCTTGGCTAGGACAATTCTACTTGTGTGCGCTCTATAGATACCTGCGTGGACTTCGTGTAAGGCAAGGGAAGCTTCTTCTGTGTTTAAGCATTGAAGAAGAGTGCCATCATATCTTCAGGGATAGAGGGTATCGACAAGAATAGTGTAGCGTACGGCTTGGCAAATGAGTGATCTTTGTTGTTTGCAGGTGGATTTAGGAGGGAAAGTGTGATGTTGGAGGTAGGTGTAAATGTCATGGTACCAGGGATTTTCCAGACCAACAACCTCACAAATGAATTTTGACTCAGCGACACGGTATGCTTGCATTAAGAGTTGTTCCACAAGAAACTCACATTGATGGCTGTCATGGGGCATATCCAGAAGTGAACCGATAGTAGCCATGGCATCAACTGCTTTGTTGTGAAGGTGAGGTACCTGCTCAAACTGTATGTAGGTGAAGAATAGTTTGTATTCATCAACCATTTGCTTATAGGGTACTAGCTTATCATCCTTTGTGGTAAACTCATCATTCATTTGTTTGATGATCAACTGAGAGTCTCCATAGACCTGTAGCTGCAAGATATTCCATTGCACATCTATTTTGAGACCAATGATCAGAGCTTCATATTCAGCTACATTGTTTGTATAGGGGAAAGCAAGCCTGTAAGCTTTGGGGATATAATCATCTTGCAGGGTCACCAGTAGTATTCCTACCCCTGAACCATGATTAGTGAAGGATCCATCAAAGTATAGTTTCCAATGTGTTGATTCTACCATGGTCAGGATGGACTCATCTGGAAAGTTAATGGATAGCAGCTGATAATCTATAAGGGGTGCTTCGGCCAACTGATCTGCTACAACTTGTCCTTTGATTGCTTTTCTGTCGACATACTCAATATCAAATTCACTGAACAACATGACCCATTTTTCCATTCTTCCTGTGAGTGCGGTCTTGGAAAGGAGGTATTTAAGAGGGTCGACCTTAGATATGAGCTTGATAGAATGACTTAACATGTAGTGTCGTAACTTTTGAGAGCAGAAAACTACAGCTAGACATGCGCGTTCCATGGGGGTGTAGTTAAGCTCATATCCAACTAAAGTCCTGTCGATGTAGTATATAGCTCTCTCACAGCTAGTATCATCCTGTTGTGCCAAGAGTGCCCCCAGTGCTATTGAAGTTACTGATATATATAATAATAGGGGCTTTCTAGGGATAGGTGCCATTAAGACTGGTGGTGAAGCAAGCTACTCCTTGATGCAGTCGAATGCCTATTGACAAATCTGATCCCATTTAAAGTGTGCATTTTTGTGAAGTAAATGGGCAAAAGGATGGTATTTGTCTACAAGTTGAGCAATGAACCTTTGTATAGCCTGTAGTTTGCCTTGGAGACTTCGGAGCTGTTTGAGCATCTTTGGAGGAGGCATTTCTGTTATGGTCGTGACCTTAGCAGGATCTACTTTGATGCCCCTGTGGGAGACAATGGACCCCAAGAGTTTACCCGATGTTATGTCGAAGACACATTTCTTAGGGTTGAGGCGAAGCTTGTACTCTCTGAGCCATGCAAAGATCTATCGCAGGATCACAGGATGTTCTTCCCTGGTTCTAGATTTCCCTAGGAGATCATCTACATAGTATTCCATTATCTTATGTATCATATCATGGAAGATTATAGTCATTGCACATTGATAGGTTGCCGCCATGTTCTTTAGACCAAAGGGCATGACTTGCCAGTAGTATGTGCCCCAAGGACAGGTAAACGTTGTTTTGTGTTGATCCTCGAGAGTAATTCTAATTTGGTTATATCTAGAGAAGCCATCCATGAGGGAGAGCATCCCATGTCCTGTTGTGAGATCTACAATCATGTCAATGTTAGGGAGTGGAAAATCATCTTTCGAACATGCTTTGTTAAGGTCTCAGAAGTATGTACAACAATGGATGCCCCCAAGTTTCTTAGCAACCGACACAATATTGGAGACCCATTCTGGATAATCAATAGGACGAATAAAGCCAACATCTAGTAATTTCTGCATCTCTTCTTTGATGAGCAAGGTAACTTGAGGGTGCATCTTGTGAAGTTTCTGCTTAACAGGTTTTGCATCAGGATGTAACACAAGATGATGAACAACCAAAGACGGATCCAATCCTGGCATATTAGCGTAGGAACAAGCGAACACATCAGGTGTTTCATGAAGCACCGTGGAGATGTTTGATTTTTCTTCTATACCGAGACTTTCTGCTAGATGTGTGAGGTTAGGTGATTCTTGTGTGCCTTCAATCAGAATGTTGGAACACTCTTGCCAGTGAGATGGTATAGGGGGGAGATTGAGATCCTCATCTTCTAGTGCCTTAGAGAAGTTTTCACTAGGTGATACGTCTTTATTTTTCTCTTTTGTGTCTGAAAGTGCCTCAGAGAGGTTTTCACTAGGGGATGATTTTCTATTTTTTGATTTTTCCTTTTTTAGACTAAGGATCTCTACTTCCCCAAAATAGGCATCAGTGTGCAAGCATATGTCATATTGTGAGGTGTCGCAAAGTTCTAGAAATGCAGAGAGAGCCTCATCATTTGGAAATACGTCAAGAGGCGGGCGTCCTTGAAAATCCCAAGAAATGAGTTCGGGATGAATGAGGGGGGGGTCAATAATGAAGATGGCATTGTCAGGGAAGATGCAAGAAAGGTCCATATCTTCACATGAAGCTATGATGACAATCGACATGATGTTTTCAACACTAGAAGAGGATTCCATTACCTATACCAAGGTTTTAGCGGGTCCACGGATTGTCACAGTTGGTGGAGCATATCCTAAACTGAAGTATTGAGCATATTTCTTGGGAGATGTAGGATCCACCGGTATGGGTTCTGTAACACCTTGTTCATCAGCACCAAGTCCTATCCCACAGTAAGGCATTTTGGTACAAATTTGAAATGGTACAGGATATTTTTCTTTGAAATATTCTAGATTGACAAGTGCTGGGGTAGTTTCATCATGATATAGCCAATCACTTAGAGCTGTTTCTTTGGCTTCTTCTTCTCTAGAGACCTGTGCTGGTACAAAGGGAATTTTATCATTGATCCTGCGCTGTTGTTTTTTTTCCTTCTTTAGAAGATAATGGCCATGGGAGTGGGGTGACATTGGTAATTGTCCCACGTGGAAGGCATTGTGTAGCTCATACTCGCCACACCCTTTGTCTATGATCTTGACCTTTTGAGGTGTACAGGTGGAAGATGAAGTGGAAGCTTATGATTGTTCGATGGTGACTTGCGGTGTGAATGATGATGTGGATGGAGTGGATGAGGGATCTTTGACATGATCCCCATAGGTGCTCGGACAATGGAATTGTCGATCATAGAGAACCTCTAAGGCCTTGCAATATTCAAAGGGCTGTTGATCGGTGGGAATGGTGACTTCCACACTGTTATGAGGGAATTTGAGGCATTGATGGTAGGTGGACGGAATGGCTTTCATAGCATGTAACCATGGTCGGCCAAGGAGGAGATTATATGGAAGGTCAAGATCAATTACATGACATAGAGTGGGCATCGTGAGTGGGCCTACCTTGATAGGGAGACATATAGTGCCTTCAAATTCTCTCTCCATGTCGTATGCCTTGATGGAGATAACCAAAGATTCCAAGTCAGCCACTGAATACCCTAGGAGTTTTATGAATTATAATGTACATATGTTCAAGTCGGATCCATTATCCAAGAGGACCCTCTTGACTCTATGGTTGGAAATTTGGACTTCAATATGAAGGGCTTTATTATGTGAGGGGTCAATAGGTGGCATGTCGGCATGACTAAAGGTGAGATGATAGGATGATGATAATTGAGCGACAAGGTTTTGGAATTGGGTGGGAGGTATGTCGGTAGGAACATGAGACTCTTGGAGAACCTTGTCAAGTATTTCTCGGTGTATGGTGGATGTCCTAAGGAGTTCTAAGATGGAGATTTGAGTGGGGGTCTTTCCAAGATGATCAAGGAAGTTGTATTGGGAAGTGGTGGTAGTGGAGGATGGGGATGGTCCCTTTGCAGTTATACGCCCACGGCGGGTGGTAACAACACATTCAGGGGTGGTATTTTTGACTTTGATGGTGGTGACACAAGTAGAATCGAAATCAATTCTACCCACTATATTATCCTAGGGAGGTGAAACATTGTTGTAGTTGATGTTGTTGGCTTGGTTGTTAGGATTAGTGTTAGAGGAAGATGGTTTGGATGTAGTTTGGTTATTGTTGTGGGGGGGAAGAGGGTCTTGATAGACACCTGGGCCATCATTGGGTGATTTATTATCTTGGTCTTCCATTTGGATTTAGCCACATTCAACGAGGTCTTGGACATAGTTTTTCAATTTCATGCATTTGTTTGTGGCGTGGCCCTTGATGTGGTGGTAGTCACAATATTCATTCTCTTTGTACCACACGGGCTTAGGTTTGTTTTCGTTAAATGGTTTTGTAATAAAGAACTCAACCATGTCGGCACGAAGTAGCTTTTGGAATACAACCTCGAGTGGCTCACCCAAGGGGGTATATTTGCGCTTTGGATTGTTAGGAGGATTTCTCTTTGGAGGAGTGGGCGGGACCGATACATTGTTAGAAATATTTTGGACTATGTTTGTCTCTTTTGGTTTAGGAGAGGCAATTTGGATGTACTTGGAATCGGTAGCACCATCTCCAATGGTGTTCTTTTTTTTAACCCAAAATGTAGGTTTGTTGTTTGAGGTTTTGTCATTATCGTTCTTGTTGTAGATTTTGACTAGACCCTTCGCAATAAGGGCTTTTTAGATAGTGACCCCTTTTTCTATAATTTCGTTGAAGGTTGATGCACAATGTACTTGCAAATGGAAGGTCATTTATTGGTTCAGGTTTTGGATGAAAATATGGATGAGTTGTTTTTTGAGGGTTGTCCAGGGTAGCCTACTAGCAAGGGCTCTCCATCTTTGTAGATAAGTAGTGAAACTCTCACCACTTCGTTGTTTGGTGTTGCAAAGGTCAAGCATAGTGATCTCATGTTCTACATTGTATGAGAAGTGGGCAACAAATTTCTCTGAAAGATTAGTGAAATTGGATATGGAGCCATAAGGTAAGTGCATGAACCATTCTAGGGCTTGTCCTCCTAGGCTTTGTGGAAAAAGACGAAGGAGGAATTGGTCATCATAGGCGACTTCTTGGCATTCCATGAAGAACTCCTTGATTTGGTCATGAGGGTCTCCTTTTCCTTTGTATTTATCAAATTTTGGCATTTCAAAGTGTTGAGGAAAAGGTGTGATGGCGATGTTTCTGTCGAATGGGTAGGGACATAAGTCTTCAAACTTATAGTGTTTCTTTTGGGTCCCTAGTTGGATGTTTTTAAGGGCATTTTTCATCTCTTGCCATTCTTGGTCAAATTGTTAGCAAGAGGTGGTTGTGGTACTTGGTGGAGTGGAGGTTGTTGCATTGACGATTGTTGGTATTGAGGGTGGATGTATTGTTGTTGTTGTTGGGAGTGGGCATATTGTTGCTATGCGTAAGGTGGAAGACCTGTGGTTTGTGTGTAGATGTGAGAGCCGTGTGTTTGTTGTTGTGGGATGACTTGTTGAGTTTGAGGTTGGACATATTGTTGATGTTGAACATGTGGGGGTAGACCTATGGCTTGTGTGTAAACATGGGACCCATATGCTTGTTGTTATGGGATGACTTGTTGAGTTTGGGGTTGTGGCTATTGTTGGATGTCGTAAGGAGGTTGCATTAATGACTCATGGTGGGGTTGATGCGTGGAAGATTGATATGTGTGTGTGGGATTAGCATAGTTTGTCAATGGGTTTTGGGGTTGGTTAAGTGGATTCGCAATGGGTGTTTGAGCCGTGGGTGGTGCTACTATTTGTGTGATGATCGACCTTGGTGGAATGTTTAGTGGAGGGAGAGGTTGCGGTACAATCATGGTGGCTTCTTGTTGATTGTTTGGTGGAGGTGGTATGGCGGTGATGGTGACATTAGAAGGTACCCCAAAAATGGATACATCAGAAGGTAGCATGTCATAAGGTAACCCGACAGGAGGATTGGATGCATGTGGTTGTGAAACATTTCTAGCCCTCATGTTTTGTCCCAAGGTGTGAACGGAGGCAGTGTTGGAAGCAAAACTAGCCCAAGGATTATTGTAGATGGGTTCGTTAGGATTAGGGACACATCCCCATGGTTGATTGTGGATGGGTGTTGGTGGCTTGTCATGAAATATGGTTTTGAGCTTGTCATGGTCATATGAATATAGAAGGCGTGCACCATGTTCAATGAGACGTTAAAGAAATTCATCTTTATGGTTGTCAATGAATTGGTCAAACTTGTCATGTAACCTCTTTTCGTTAAGGAACTCGACAAAGGTGGGGGAATAAGTTTGATGAGGATGAGTGGATGCTTCACCCATTTTTGGTTGGTTGACATATTCCTCCATGTTTCTCATGGTAGAGCCACTAAGAGAGAGGGGTTGATAATGGGCCATTTTCTTAGCTTGTGATCGCGTGATGGGAGGTATAAAAGGTGAATTTGGGTCGGATTTGGATGATGAGGTACCGATGATGAGATAATGAAGATAGGTCCAAAATCTAGATCAAGATGATTCAAGGCCAATGGTTATCCTATATACTTAGGGTAGACAAAGAGCTTAAGCAAGAGGACAATAGGATTATTTTACTTGGGGTAGATAAGATGCACCAAGCAAAACGAGATTTCTTGGAATCCACTAACTTAGGAGTCTTCTAGATTCCTAAGCTAATTTATCCAAGGGGGTTGATGATTCTTAGTTTATACTAAACTCAAGACGAACGAAGTCTCAAGCCTAATACAAACAGAAGGATAATTTTGATCTAGAGTTTTAACCTTAGTTTTGGATGTGGTTTGGATTGATTTGATGGATTTGGAGAAGGATCAATTATGGATGGGGATGAGGATTAGTTTGATTTGAGGATGAGGATGAGGATGATGAGGAGGATATTGATTGATTATTTGGATTGATAGAGATTGATTAGGGATGGTGGGATCAATTAGAGATGATATTGGATGGTCAATCAAAGATTTGACTAAGGGTGGATTATAGACCGATATTGATTATTACAAGGATGATGCTAGACTAGTCTTAATTGATGATGGGTGACTTGGATAACCTATAAATTGATGAGGATGATGACAATGATGATGATCGATGATTAGGATTGGATCACAAGCTAAGAAGGACAAATGGATGAAGATATGGATGAGGTGGCATGAAATGTTGATGGATGATGTGGGACAAGGATTGTCGATACCTGAAAGGACAAAGTCTTGAGTTTTCCAATTGTTTTGTCAATGGGCGCTAATGCAGATGACTGCGTGCTGATTTAGAGGATTAGGCATTGATATAGAGTGTTGGGCACTGATGAAGTGGATTGGGTGGTAATTTGGAGGTTTGGGCGCTGATGTAGAGGTTTAGGCACTGATGTGGAGGTCTGGGCGCTGATGCAAAGGATTGGGTGTTGATGTGGAGGTCTGGGTGTTGATGCAGAGGTTTGGGCGCTGATATAGGATAGTGATGGTTTTATGCAAATTTTGGGCTTGGGATGTGATGTTTTGGGCTTTGGAGGTTAAATGATGTATTTGAGGTGTTCTAAAGTTTCAATGGTTTGTTTTTTTTCAAGTGTTTGGGTTATGTCCATGATATTTTTCTTTGGCAAGTGATATAAACATTTCAAACAAGTGCATTCAATGTCCAAAGGTTTTATTGTGAAATTAAACAATCATGCACAACCTAAGGCGAGGATAGGACAATATTTGTTGGATCCCCTAGTCGTGCCTATTCAAAGTGGATAGCTCTAGGATTTTGGTAGCACCGGCTCCCCTCCACGACACTCACTTCTCACGCATACCAAGTTCTGGGTTTCCCAAGTCTCGTCCCCCCACCAAACCTTAGGATTGTCCCTGTTATCTCTGCTAAGAACCATGAGAATCAATGCAGCTTCAAAGGTCCCACCTTCTGCGCCAACAAATAGAGGGATTTGAGCTACTAAAATAATGGTTCGTAGTAAGTGCATTCATTCAGGTGGCCATATGTGCGATGATTCGCTCAGATAAGGAGGCTTCCCAGCTTGCAGAGGTTACACTCTATAGGGTTTTGGGGAAAACATTCGTCGATATGACACAATAGCACTTGTTGCTTGCGACTTTCACAAACACATTATTTTATATAGCAGCTCGAAAGAGATTGGCTTTAGCTTGTTGTTGCTTGGGTCATTCCCACCTTTCGAAGTGGGGTGGTAGGCCCTCTAAAGGTTCACCAAAAGCAACACAAGCGCAAAAGTACTTTTGATCCCCAAGTTCATACAAAGATGCGAGGGGAGAGCATATGTATTTTTAGGCTTGGGTCACACTAAACAAGGTTCATTTTTAGCTCTTAGATTATGTTGGGGGCGACTTATGCAAGTGTTGTGAGAATTTTTGATTCCTAAGATCACCAAATGGGGTGAGGGAAAAGCATACACTTTCACAACACTAACAAAACCACAAAACACTTCACACAAAGTTATAAATTTTCTTATTTAGATGAGTGAAAATACAAGTTGTTGTTTGTTTTAACCAAGATGAGTGAAGATGCAAATTGTTGTTCATTTTAACCAAGATGAGTGAAGATGCAAGTTGTTGTTCATTTTAACCAAGATGAGAGAAGATGCAAGTTGTTTGTTTTAACCAAGATGAGTGAAGATGCAAGTTGTTGTTCGTTTAACCAAGATGAGTGTCCCTATGATTAACCAAGCAATTTCACCCAAAAATGACAATGCTAAATGCTTCTAAGCTAAAGCAAACCCTGCAAAGGAAAAGTTAGTAGTTTGATATGAGCTCCTTAATAGTCGAATGAGATAGCAAAACCAAAAGATAGTCAAAAAACTTAATTTAGGACTAAGCGTCAATCTGTGGGACTGGGTGCTGATACAGAGGACTAGGTGCTGATCCGAAACAGATAGCAGCTCCCCCTTGTAAAGTTGATTTTTCCTACAAAACAAAGAGCTAAGGTGGCCAAAAAGTTAGTAAAACATCATTTAAAACATCATGGAAACATAAAATGCTAACTTTGACTTAAAATTCATGAGAAATGAGTGATTTTACCTCTTCTCTGGATGGGCGCTAATCTACCAGGATGGGCATTGAATTGTCAGATAGGCACTGATTGGCCAGATAGGCGCTGATGTGCAGAAATTAGGCGCTAATCTGACTTGTCACAAGAAAAACAACACAAAACATGCAAATTTGTTAGCTAAAAGGTGGTGGGAGTCCCACTAGGCATGCCAAAATGTCTACCTATGAAAATGAGACCTAAAATGGATGCAAATTATACCTAAAATGCACCCAATCTCAAGTCCAAGGGACCTCAAGACTGGGCTAAACTACTAACAAACTAACTATCTAATTGCACCCGAAATGAGTCTATTAGTAGTGATATGCCCTAAGATATGAAATGCTATTACTAAACTATACTAGAATTGAACTAATTATATATGTTGAGCACTCAAATTGGTAGAGTTTTCTTGCATAAAATGACTTGTTCCAAATGAGAGGTGGAGGCCTCAATTTATAGATTTTTGGATATGGGATTGGAGAGCTAGGATCAATTTGAAGGATCAATGGTTGAGATTGCTTGAGGATCCTCAAGCAAGGAGAATTGGGTAAATGGCATGATTGGATTGGGTGAAAAGGTTGCCCCAAAATTTAAGGGATAATCAATGGATGAGAATGCAAGTTTGAATGGATGGATGGCTAGGATTGAGTAGGTGTATGACATGTAAGGACTCATTTATGAAAAGGTAAGACTTGGATTTTGTAGAGAATTTTAAATTCCATGGAGAGGACAAGTGAAATTTAAAATTAGAGGAATAGTGTTCAAATAGTGCCACATGGAATTTTAAATTGGAGGGAATAGTGACACATGGAGTGGGGTGGAAGAAAGAGGACAAATGTACTCAATTTGGAAGATTTGCCCATGCTTCCAAAGCACCACTTGTCATGTACATGTGTGTACATTAGATGACAAGTGGACTTCTAGAAGCATGGGGGTTTGTAATGATGAATTAATTAAAATTAATTCATGTGCACATCGGTTAGAAGAAAATAATCATAATTACAAAAAGTAATCAAAAGTGCACAAAATAGGGAATTAAATAAATATGGTAATTTATTTAATTTTTGAAATGAACTATAGTAAAAAATATTTAATTTTTAAACTATAGTAGAGGAATTTAATATTTAATGATAGAATAAAGGTGCAGAATAAATTAATTAAATAATTAAAAATTATTTAATTAATAGTTAGATCAGATGAAGTGATGCGGGTGAATTGGGGTTGAATGCGTGAATGGATGAAATTGGTTGTGACCATTTTTAGGTGTCTACAGAACCCTTCTCACCTAAATACAAGAGGGTGATATATAGGGTTTCAAAACCCATCCCAATGAATGAGGAGGTGACACTTGTCACCTTCTCATTCATTCTCACAAGCACGACTCCCCACAAGTGCTCACACATGTGTGAGATATGGAGGAGTAGGGAGGTGACACTTGCCAACCTCTCATTCCCTCTCCAAAGCACATCTCCCCATATTTCTCCTCACACATGTGTGAGGCATGGGGAAGAGGGAAGTACTTGGGGTTCTCTTCCCAAGGGTTCTTACATTGTGTGCTCACACATGTGAGACCCTTGGGATTCCCCCAAGTCCTTACATGAACCTTGAGTGGTGGGATTGGATGTGACAAGTTATCCAATCCTCAACCCAAAACCCTAATCTTGCCACCTAACTCCTAGGGTTTAAAAAAGGGGTCAAACATGAGTTAAAACTCATGATTTGAGGTCTATAAGGTACCTAACCCATAGGTACTTGACCTAGACCCCTTAAACACATGAAATTAACATTAAAAAGCTCAAAAACATCATTTAAAAAACCCTTAAAACTTATGAACGAAAATGGCATACAGATGACACTCATCATCCACCTCACTACTTGACAACCTTAGAAGACTCATAAATTAAGGTGTACAAATAAAACACATTACAGTCATTCCCAATTCAACAATAACTTTAATCCACTTTATGGATTAGGTTGGCATTACTGGTTAAATACATGAGTTACTTAGTAGACCCATGATGCAGCATGAGATGCATCAACATTCCTTTTTCTGGCTAGGACATACTTAAGGGCTTATGTGTTAGTGAACTAGGTAAAGGGGAAGATGCTTGCAATAAAGTTGCAACCATTTCCTTTGCCAATTGTTCCCTATGTGTACCTATAATGTGCATATGAATTAGTCACAGTATGTATATGTGATATATATGTGAGTTAGTCCCTCTATGTATATGTGACACATGCATGAATTATTCACATTGTGTATATGTGATGTATGCTTGAGCCAATCACATGTGTGAACATGTGATGTTTATTGAGTTGGTCACTATGTGGTTTTGTATGTGCTTGTACGTTGATGTTGGCAATGGACTAACATTTGTTGGAATGCATTGCTATCCTATTATTGT
Organism: Cunninghamia lanceolata; assembly: GCA_027924645.1. Lineage (NCBI taxonomy): Eukaryota > Viridiplantae > Streptophyta > Pinopsida > Cupressales > Cupressaceae > Cunninghamia > Cunninghamia lanceolata. The sequence continues at coordinate 15,276,862 of BSBN01001225.1, forward strand.
GTATGGATGGATTTGGAAGCATAAGATCAACTAATGGTTATGATTTAAAAGTGAGATTAGAGATCTCATTTAAGAGGAAAGGATGAATTCTCTCTATTATAGACACTCAAATTGCTAGGAAGGGTTATATAGGCAAGGTCATTATGAATGAACTTTCAAGGATTAGGTCTAGGTCTAGGGATGGCCTTGAGAATGGGAGCTTGCCATATTTTAGTGCGAGTATATGAGTTGTGGAATAGAGTTGTTACCATGGCTATGGATAGTGAATCTATGAAGTTGGCACTTCTAAATTAGATAGAAGATGCTTGGTCGATTAAGTAGTGCTTGAAGTGTAATGAATTTTTTTTTTAAAAAAAGTAGTAACCAAGGTTGTTATTACAAGATTGTATTACATCAAAAGAGAGATTTTGGATAGAACGTCAAAATTTATATAGGATTATAATGATATATATATTTGGTTTATATATACTTTTATTTATATTAAAATATGTCTTTGTATTTTAGGGGAACCTTCAAATGAATAACCATCATAAAAAAATTGCTTGATAGGCAGGGTCCTATGAAATTTAGACCTGGGGCAATGTGTCTCTATATATCACAATTATTTAGAGAAAATGAGTATAAAATTATTGGAAACATGCTATAGAAAAGAAAACATTTTATTCTTACCTGGAATAATAAGAATTACATTTCAACATTATAATACCTTTAGAAGATTGATTCCAATTAATTGATATTATCTATTTTAATTAAAAATTAAAACAAAATGATGCTATATTGTAATATATTACCTTCACCAGATATTAATATAACACATTTCAGCACGTACTAATTATAATTCTTTCAATTAAAAAAAACAAGAAACAAAGATTTTACCATCTTCAAAAATAAATTATATATCATTATTTACTGCTCTCCATATTTTTTTATTTTACCTTGATAATACAACCTATCTATTAACGGTTACACTATTTCCTTATTTTAACCTTTCTTATTTTTTTTAAGCCGATAGGCTTATAGTGGGAGCTTTTTGCTCCCAGAAATATTCAGCCGCCGGAAATGTCGGATGCCGGAAACCTCTGACGCCGGAAAAGTTTGTCATTCTGTCGTTTTTCGTTTTCGCGATGACTGTCGGAAAATCATCCATTTTTCGTTTTCGCGGTGCAGTGCCTGCTATCTTCTAACACCGGTTCTTTGAGACATGTCAAACAGTTCAGGGGTCTTCTCTATGTTGTTGCATCTACAAAATCTGTCAAAATTCCTCTTTTATGTTTTGATGGATGTCCAAACCCTCTTCTAAAACTCCCATTTTATGCTCACAATAAATGGGTCACTGAGATTGTTGATGGAGAATATTTGCAGTTGTGCCAGTGCACCATAATCAAAATCCAAATTGTAAGGGTATCCTGGATGATGCTTGGTTCTTTCGATGAGGCTGCCCCTGTACTTGGCCAAAATGCACATTTTTCCCCAACACAATTTCTTTCTGCCCAAAAACCCTCCCATTCCCATTGACATTTCCATTGCAGGGCTACTTATCAAAGCCAAAACACTCCTCGTCATTAATGGGCAACTGTCTCTGTATGTGTATGATAACAATAAGAATATATATGTATGGATGTGCTTCACAAACCCGGTGAATATGCTTCCCAAAGGTGCCGAGGTCGAGTCATACCAGACTGCCTTTGTCTCCTATATTTCTTTTCGCTATCGCTTTTATGATATCATTGCGATATATAAGAAATGGATGTTAGGCTTTATGGATAGGTGTTGCATTTCCATTGTTTTCTTATGCATTTAAGAAAGGATTTTTTTTATCTCCCATCAGACATAATATTACATGCCCATCACTATGCAAATGATTCTAAAAAATCCCGCATGATTCCTAAATATCAAACATTTCAAAACAATGAAGATTAGGATGCAATACCCTAATAGCATCTTAATATTCACTGTTTATGCCATCAATTTGCCTGTTAACTATTTCGCTCAGACAAAATATGCAAAATGTTCGCAACATTTCAAATTCAAATAAGGATATAATCAAACCACTTAAATTATTGTCTGTTTTCCCCATATTTTGCTTTTTTTTCACATTTTTTAACAGTTTCTTAATAAAGTGAATATTGTTGACACTGATTTGCTTGTCTTTACACCATCTGAAATCTACTATTTTTGTCATTAATTTACTCATTTTTTTCTTTCAGGTCGTTAATATTATGTTCAAATAGTTATGCAGCCCGGAAATCTTCAGACGCCAGAAAATTGTCATCTTGCCTGCCTGCCTGCTATGCCCGGGAAATTCCGCCGTTTTTTCGTTGTTTCGCCGTTTTTCTGCCATTTTCTTCCTTCCTCCATCAGCCGGAAATCTTCAGACGCCGGAAACTTGTCATCCTGCCTGCCTGCCTGCTGTGCCCGGGAAATTCTGCCATTTTTTTTCATTGTTTCACCGTTTTTCTGTCGTTTTCTTCCTTCCTCCCGTGAGAGACTACAATTATTATCATTCAAACGCATCCATCTGTCAGTTTTGTCAGTTTTTTTAATCTTCTGATCACAGTAAATCATTGATTGTGTTCTAATTTTTTTATTTTGTTTCACTATAAATCTGGAGTTAAAAATCATTAATTGCGCCTATTTTGTCTCAGATGCTTAGCCATTGAAATCTATATGTCCCTGTCAACCATATTTTAAAAAAAAAAGTTAAAAGTTTTTTTTTTTTGTTTTTTAATTGATCTGTTGCACTTGCTGACTCGCATGTGGAGTTTGTTTAATTTTCAAGCCAACACAAAGGAATTTATGTATTGTTTTGTAGTGTTGGTTTTTTTCTTTTGCTTTTGCTTAGCTTTTAACCAAGTAGGTACTCTTATTTTCTTATATAAATAAAATCCATATATGTTAATTATATATTATTAAAGGTATTACATATTAATATACATTGTTGTCGATGCCATACAAGTTATTATGGCCTCCTCTTTGTATTCGAATAATTATTGTGGCTTTTATGATTTGGAGATGGATTTCCTCCCTTACGGATTTCGCGGGCCTTCGACTTGAGCCGTCGCACGCCTCAATCTGGCAAACCTTTCTTTGCATTGATTATAAGCTCTGGTTAAATGAATGTGTTCTCTCTTATGCGCAGACAGAAAGACATATCCTGAGTTCATTCTATTTTCGCAGTCTCGAGCGATTCTTTGCTAATTAGACGGTGGCAGTGGCAGTTAGCATGGAGAAGAGCTCGGGCTTCATTGCAAAGATCTCGGTGCATGGGCTGATAAATCTGGGTGCTTCGACTCCTCTACAGCTGGAGAGTTCAGTTAGGCAGATGGCATTCAAGGGAGCGGTCACAGACTTAAGGTTAAAACGCATCCTGCGAAGGCATGAGGGCTTGCTCCTCCCAGCGGTCAAAATAATCTTGGGGACGGGTTTCTTGGCAGTAGATGAGTTCTACAGGGTTGACTCCCACATTTCTTCCCGTTTCCTTGCCTCAATTCTGGATATCGGGGTGTCTACAGCGGCGGCGAAAGCTGTCATGGTGAAAGTGTTCAAAGCGGAATTCCTTCGGGGCCTCGATTCCATTTTGGAGGCAGCCATTCTAGGGGTGGGCATTCCCCGCCCAAAAGACATTGCCTCAAACAAGGACCCTCTGGAGGTGACGAAGGTTCTGCCCTTCATCCTTGACCTGAAAGGCCTGGCGCTGGTGGAGCATCAGGATCGTGTCATCCAAGTCTACAGCTTCCTCCAGAATATGCTGCAAGAGAATGTGGAACCCGGGGAAGAGGTATGGGTTGACAGGCTTCATGCCATGGCTGTCGAGCTCGGCCTCTTTTGATATCCTGTTTAGATAAATCCTCAGTCTTAGTAGGTTTGTTAATGATACAGTTAATATCAGACTAGTAAGCCTAGAGGCTAATTTTGGATAGCATGGTCTCCCATATCAGATCAGAAAGCTTAGTGGCTGATTTTGTAAAGCACTGCAAAACCTATAGTCTCAAGGAAGGGTTTAGGAGTCTTTTGTTATCTGGCTATGGCAGGTAAACGGCTTATAGGCACCTGCATGTTCATACTTTCTTCGAATTAATACAAACCTTTATATCTACGTAGCAAAAAAAAACTATACATTGTTTATAATATAATGAATAATTATATATCAAATATTAATATAAATTATTTTTAAGATTGATTTTAATTTATTGATATATAATCTATTTATTGTAAATAACTATGAATAATTAATTAAAGTTATTAATATATATAAATATAAATTGCTTATAATATAATAATTAATTATATATGGAATATTAATATAAATTATTTTTAAGATATACATATACATAGAATTTCTTGTTGTAGAGCCATTTAACAAAACTATATCTTGTTAGCCGATAGGAAAAGAATGGAAAAACTGGTGCTTGCAAACTTTGATTCAATAGCAATTAAAACTGTATCTTGTTAGCTGATTAAAAAAGAAAGGTTCTTAAAGTTGTTTTTAATGTACAACTTTCTAAAGAATCAGAAAAATCATCCAGTTTAGTGGTCAAACAATCAATAGCAATTTTACACCTCATCCATATTTAAAAATGAATATTTTTCTTATTTTTATTGGACAAAATTAACATTTGATTGTTGAATTGGATTATATTTATAAATAGCTAATCAAATATATGGTCATAGTGCTTTATAAGATAATCCATTCTTTACTCAATTAGATTGAGAGATTTCAAGGCATTCTGATTTCCCCTTGAGATGGTCATAGTGCTTTATCAAAAAAATTGTAACCATATACCTCTGAGAACCTTATGAAGCCATAGAGATTATTTTGGATTATTGTGACTATCCTTCCACCACAAAAACCAACTTTTCATCTGTAACAATTTGATTTGCTTAGACTTAATTTTTCCTATATCTTTGAACTCAAAAAGAAAAAACACTGAGTAAATATAAAATAGATGTGATTTAATCACAAATCTACCTACAATATTATAAGAAAGAGATGTGATTTAGTAATAGGGAGAATTTTTTTTCCTAAATTAGGTTGTCATTCTTGTTGTTAAATTTAAAAAAAAAACTTTAAAATAGAGAATGAGTTGATGCATTTCCTTTCAATAGAACAATACAAATGAACATAAAAGGATAAAAGACTATGTTATGATTTATACATGTCCACAAGATGAAGCGCAAAAGGCACCAAATAGATTTAGCAAACTCATTAGAAAATAAAAACACTTCACTATCTCATTTGAGTGGAGTTTCTCTTTGTGTGATCATTTGACAAGATGAAGCTTATCAAATTAGGATAAGAATGTTGTTATCCATGCTTATGATGATAAATATTTGGGATAATGTCATCTATAATACAAGGGATATTAACGTAAGAGATCATATCACCTCTATTGCTTCATCCTTAAAGGAATGATAGTTAATGTAGGGAAAGGCAGAGTAATTCCATCCACTATATAGACCCCAATGGCTGGGATATAGTTCTTGATGCTATGTCCAGAGATCTCGTATTGATCCCAATGGCTGGGATATAGTTCTCGATACTGGGTCTAGAGATCTTGTTTTGATCCCAATGGCTGGGAAATAGTTCCCGAGGTTGGATCTGAGACTCCGTGTATATACCCCAAGGGCTAAGGACTAAGTTTCCCAAAGCTGGATCCGAGACTCCGTGTATAGACCCCAAGGGCTAGGGACTAAGTTTCTCGAGGCTGGGTCTAGGGATGGTTTCCCCGCATACGAATGTATAGGTCAATCTTTTTATTTAAAAAATATATATTTTTAGTAGTGCACTATGAAAGGTTTTCTTCTTGTGATTCATGCAAATAAAATCTTTCAAGGCAACCAAAAAGGATGTCATTCTGATGAGAACTAGGTGTCAAATTTCAAACCTTGCCATCTTTTTGAATTAAGAATTTTAGTATTAAATATGGTGTGCTTGTCACTTGCAAGGGACAGAAAGCAAGCCAATTTAGTTGTTTTTCTATCAATCTGTAAATGGATATTTACTCATAATGTATGGCTCGAGTTGTTGACAACCAAAATGAAAATCACTAATTCTCAGCTCTTTGATAATATAAGGCTTCTAGCCATTTTTTTAATAGCAAAGCATCAAAATAACTACAAAATGCAATCTATATTAATTTGGGCTTCAGGTAATGGATCAACAATTGCACTTCAGGTAATGGAAAACAACTACATTTTGAAGTATTAGAAATCTTTTACATATTTATTTGCATACTAAAAATTCAAAATGTTCTAAAGTTCTGAATTCCATAAATATTCAAAGACAGTGGAATCATTACTAGGGTTCCTCATAGAACCATGTGTGTTCTTTGTTGAATTGGCACAAAGCTTCATATAATACATGCAATACAATATTTTAAATTTTATTTTTAGCTGACAAAAATGTAAACTATTTGAAAGCACTGCTTCTCTCCTTTCTAAAACCTATATTTCTTGCCTGCGAATATGTGCCAACATCAAACAGTTGAACCAAGCCCATGCCCAACTCATTATAAATGGATACAAAGACAACAGATTATTAGATGCCAAACTGTTGAACATTTACATACTACACGACAGTCTTGAAAATGCTCGCCTGGTTTTTGACAAAATATAGAACCCAGACATATCCATATGGAATACAATGCTTAGGGCATATGCCAACAATGGCCAATAGAAAGAAGTTCTTAATCATTATTACATGATGGGAGAGATAGGTTTACAACCAAACAAATTCACATTCCCCTGTGTTTTCAAAGCATGCGCTTCTTTGTCAACTCTGCAACAAGGCAGAGAAATTTGGGATGATATTGTGAGAAGTGGGTTTGAATCTGATGTTTTTGTGTGCAGTGCTCTTGTCATTATTTGTAGGGACTGCTCCAGTAGATGCATATGAAAAATGTGGGAATTTTGAGATTGCACGCTCGGTGTTTGACAAAATGCCTCAGTGAAATTTCATATCATGGAATGTTATGATTGCAAGGTATGCCCCGAATGGAAAACTTTGCAAAGCCTTAGAGCTCTTTAGAAAATTGGAGACTTGCAATATGAAACCTAATTTGGCTACCATTTCAACTCTACTCTTGGCTTCTTCCCATTTAGCTAATCTCAAATCAGGCAGAGAAATCCATTCTTATATAATAAAGAGAAGATTTAAATCAGATGTTTCTATGGGAAGTGCCCTTGTAAGTATGTACTCAAAATGTAGTTGTGTGGAGGATGCATACAAAGTGTTTGAATGAATAATTTATTTTGCAAACAAAGCAAGGGATATGAGATTTGGCTTTACACTTGCCAGTGGCATTTGTTTAAGGGTTTCATTCACGTATAACAATGGATTCTCCTACAAATATCATCCCAATAAAGTGGGTTTCTTATATTTCTATTATTGACTCGTAGTTAGGGTATTGGAATTTGAAGTAATTACTAATTTATGCATTTGTTGGCCAGGGAATGTGATTTTGGTCGTAGCCTTCATACATCTCTTGGGCAACACAAATAGTGGAAGGATTATAGTAGCTTTTGAGGTTATGTCGCTTTCTCTGCTGAAACACAACTAGAGGGTATAGATGTACAGGTCAATCTTTTTATTTAAAAAATATATATATATATATATATATATATATATATATATATATATAGATGTAAAGGTTTTCTTCTTATGATGCATGCAAATAAAATCTTTCAAGGACCATCAGAGATGGTGGTTTGGTGTTACAGAATGGATCGCTGTCCTGCGATCATGTCAATCATTTGTCTTCGTCTTGATCCGTGAATTTATAACTCTGGTTATAACAAGGAGGAAGAAGAGTTTTAGAGCGGCAATCGCTATTAGCAGCTCCCGTGTGTGTCTCCAAGGCTATGTATTGTAATGACACCTTCTATTGTAAATTGTTTTTCTAATGTTTATTTTGAAATATCAATAGCTATGGAAGCTTATAACTGATAAAAAAATAATAATAAAAATCCATGCGCATGCTTCTATTAAATCATTGTAGAGTTTAATGGGACAAGGAACTGCTAAATTCTCTTCGATTAATAGAAGGAAATTAATCCCAAGATCATTACACCCATCCACTAAGTTTATTTGGTTGGGAAGTTCTATAATAATCTTAGGTCACTTTGGCTCTTCGATTAATAGAAGGAAATTAATCCCAAGATCATTACACCCATCCACTAAGTTTATTTGGTTGGGAAGTTCTATAATAATCTTAGGTCACTTTGGCTCTTCGATTAATAGAAGGAAATTAATCCCAAGATCATTACACCCATCCACTAAGTTTATTTGGTTGGGAAGTTCTATAATAATCTTAGGTCGCTTTGGTAATTGGGAGCGTTCACAGTTTTAATATTCTTCTAATAACCGTTTTAATATTCTTCTAATTAAAATGATTGCGTTCACAGTTTTAATATTCTTGTAATCATAGTTTTAATAATCTTGTAATTAAAAAGATTGCGTTCACAGTTTTAATATTCTTCTAATCACAGTTTTAATATTCTTCTAATTAAAAAGATTTAAAATCTTTTAACTCAAATATTATTAAATGTTATTGATTTAAAAATAAAATTGTTAATATTAATAATGTATTGGGTAGTTAACAGTTAAGAATGATTTTAATATTCTTTTAATTAAAAAGATTTCAAATCTTCTAAGTCAAATATTATTAAATGTTATTATTTAAAAAAACAATTGTTCGGACCAACAGACAGGAATTGCACAATTTTTATGTGTTCTTTTAATGGTTTTGTGGGCAATTGAATTCTATAGAATATGTTAACCCCTTATGTGTAAAACTGTGTTGGATTCGCATGGTTTGGCATCTGACATTGGTTGTTCTAGCGCGTCCTATGATGAGTCCTTATATATATAGTTACTTGTAGTTTCATGAATTATGGTTTAGACCATGACAACAGCAGCTTACCCTTCTTGCCAAACTACACTTGGTTCCACTGCCCACATTGTGAATTTGCATACCAAGGTCTATTCTTATGTGCAGGCAAGTACCCACATGAAAATTAGTGTTGTTTGGCCACATAGCTGGTTCCCTTACACCTCTAGACTGCACTTGTTACACCATCCATATTATGAATATGTACATCAGAACACGTTCTTATATGCAGTTGAACACCCTTATGGTAGCGCAGAAACCCTGCCTGATCACTCATGGGAGAACAAAAACCCTACCCACTCCTACCCACTCACTCATGGAAGAGCGGAAACCATGCCCACTCGCTCATGGATGAGTAGAAACCCTGAACTTGGTTCCTTCCCAAATAGTTGTAGTTGTACGAAGAGATTAGGAGCTGCTAGAATCATAACATACTATTCGAGTTAAAATGTTGAGGATTTGACCTGTTGACAACCAAAATGAGAATCAGTTTTAATAGCAAAGCATCAAAATAACTGCAAAATACAATCTATATTAATTTGGGCTTCAGGTAATGGATCAACAATTGCACTTCAAGTAATGGATAAACAACTGCATTTTGATGTATTAGAAATCTTTTACATATTTATTTGCATACTAAAAAATAAAAATGTTCTGAAGTTATGAGTTCCATAAATGTTCAAAGACAGTGGAATCATTACTAGGGTTCCTCATAGAATCACTTGTGTTCTTTGTTTCCCTTAGGATTTGATTAGTGTGCATAGTTATCTGTTGCATGCATGTAGAATTCTTACTTAAGCATAGAAAATTTTCAGATGCCTCAAAGATAGGTGTTGCTCAAGAAGCAATGCAGGATGTTGTTTGCAAAACCAGTAAAGCCATGAAAGAACAGGAAGCCAGACAAATTTTAGGTGTCAGTGAACAAACTTCATGGAAAAAAATTTTGCAAGTTAGTTGGAAAGTTCTATTCACATAATAATTAAATTTTAATAAAGTATGAATGAGCAGATGTGCTTATGTCCTAACAATGCATTTTTCCATGTTACTTGAATTTGATAGCTAACTCTTGTTGCTTTAATATATTGATGGACATTCAATACTTCAAGTGCAGTAGTGCTTTTGTCTAATAAACAGATTATGACCTAAACGTTTCAGTTTGGTTTTTTAGGCACCTTTAAATTTGTAAATTTCATCTGTCTAACCTTATCCACTACTCTGTTGCGCACAAATTCAGTGCAACTGCTAGTTATTTAATTGGCCGGCTTAAAAACTATTTCCTTATTTTAACCTTTTTTACTTTTTTAATTTAATTGGCCGGTTTTTTTAGGTGGGCTTGCATTTGTACAAACATGCGATAAACCTGTCTCACGCTTGAAAACCGGTTTTGTTCGTCGGAAAACATGTGGTAAACCTCCCTGAAAAATTGTCTCACGCCCTAAAAAAAATGCCTGCTGCCAGGAAATTTTATAAACTCGTCGGTTTTTTAATTTTCTTACTGTTGTTTAAAACGGGGGAGATTTTCGCAAGCCGGCGAATGACTGCGCAGGAAAATCAAATCATGGACGTCAAAATACATTATGACAATTTTAATTTATTACCCTTCACGTCAAATCCCCAGGCCGGTGGAAGTGACCTAATAGCGAGTGTAAAATATGGGGATGAGAAGAGACTTGTTTCAATGGCTGTTAGCAAGCTGAATCCCTTTTCAAGTTCTGAAGCTTCGTAAAGATGATCTACTAATGTTGTTCTCGAAGGGATTTGGAGTTAGAGCATAAACTCTGAGTAAGTACGAGATTTGAAATTTTTAGTTCTTTATTGTTTGGGTAAATATTTGAAAGAACAATATGATGGCCATGATTACAGGGTCCAATTGTATATATTAATTTTACACATCTTCAATTTATATTTGGTAATTTTGAATGAAGTTTAATTTTTGATAATAGTTTATTTGACAAGTTTATTGTTTAAACTTAAGGTTTTAGATCTACATTATTAAATATGGTGTTACATCAGTATATGTTAGGACTGAAAGTAAAACTCAATTGCGGAAAGAGACAAGTAAAAACAGCGCACAGATGTAATTAGAAAGCAAACAGAAATAAGACACCAGATTTATCGTGGTTCACCAAACTTGGCTACATCCACACTAAGCAGAGGAATTGTTATTGATATTGAATTGTGTTTTACAATGAGATATCAAGCATATATAATGCTTCGTTATACATCACAAGAGGAATGTGAAAGGACAAGCAATTGGCGGGAAAAATAATGTGTCCGTTGGTCTTCATTTCCTTACAATCTCCCACTTGAAGGTCAACGAATGCTGCAACTCGCCAATCATTCCCCTGCTCTAAACTTCTGATTACTTCTTCTTAACCAAACCAAGAGAAGTCCTGGCACATTCAAACTTCTCTTTGGAAACAACCTTGGTGAAAATGTCTGCCGGATTGACCTTTGTGTCAATTTTTACAACTTGTAACTTGCCCTCTTCAGCTACATGATGAATGAAATGAGCATGTATGTCGATATGCTTAGAACGGCGCTGAGATGAATGATTATGAGCCATAAAAATGGCACTGCGACTATCACAAAATATAACATAGTCACTTTGTTGACATTTCAAATCACCAAACAACTGCTGTAACCAAATCATCTCCCTAGCACCTTCGGAAAGAGCCATGTACTCAGCTTCGGCAGAAGAAAGAGCAACAGAATGTTGCAGCCTCGAGACCCAACTAATGGTAGCTCTAGCAAACATGAAAACATAGCCAGTAGTAGATCTCCGTTTATCTAAATCTCCGGCAAGATCAGAATCAGTAAAACCATGCAGCTGTACCTTATTGCCACCAAAACACAAAGCATAATCAAAAGTACCTTTAAGATACCTTAATATCCATTTGACAGCTTCCTAATGAGGCTTACCGGGATTGCTCATGAACCTACTCACAACTCCCACTGCATGAGCAATATCGGGATGAGTGGAGATCATAGCATACATAATGCTACCAACAGCTGATGTATAAGGAACACCTTGCATAAACTCTTTATCCTCTTGTGTTTTTGGACACAAATCAGAAGATAAACAAAAATGGGCAGCAAGAGGAGTAGAAACAACCTTTGCATCAGCTATACCAAATCTGTCTACAACCTTGTCAATGTATGCCTTTTGTGACAACATGATCTCTTTCTTTTGTCTATCCCTAGTGATGGTCATTCCAAGAATCTTCTTGGCTGGGCCTAAGTCTTTCATAGCAAATCTCTTAGCTAATTGAGACTTTAATTCAGAAACAATCCTCATACTTGTACCGGCTACCAACATGTCATCAACGTAGAGCAAGAGAATGACAAACTCACCATTAGGAAGTCGCTTATAGTAGACACAAGGATCTGATTCACACCTCAAGAAGTTATGCTCAGTCATAAAGCGATCAAACTTGAGATACCATTGGCGCGGGGCTTGCTTGAGCCCATACAAGCTACGCTTCAATCTACAATAAAGATGTTCCAGTCCTTGTTTTTTAAATCCTTTCGGCTGTTCCATGTACAGTTCTTCATCAACATCACCATGTAAAAAAGTTGTCTTGACATCCAACTGATCAAGTTCAAGATCCCAAACTGCAACCAAACCCAAAACTGCTCGGATTGTGGTCATTCTCACAACTGGTGAGAAAATCTCATTAAAATCTATGCCTTTCTGTTGATCATACCCTTTGACAACCAGTCTAGCGTGATAGCGCTTGTTGCCTCCATCTTCCTCTTTCAACTTGTATACCCAACAATTCTTCAAGGGTCTTCGATTAGGCGGAAGTGGCACTAAATCCCAAGTATTATTAGCCTGCAATGAACTCATTTCATCTTGCATCGCCTCTTGCCATTTCGAAGAATCAACTGCCTTGCAAGCCTATTTATAGGTAGCTGGTTCAGGTTGATCAGAAATCAATGATTCTGGCTGTGCCTCCTCTGAATACAACAATTCATAATCTGAGAATTTGGAAGGATGTCTCCTCTCCCGGGTAGACCTCCTTAACTGAGAAACCTCCTGTTGCGAATTTGAGTCCTCCAAATTCATGTTCTGCAACTGACTTTGAACATTTTCTATTTGATTTTGCAAATTGGTCTCATAGCTCTGACTCTGCACACTTCCCTATTGCACAGTCCCCTGTGCCTGCACATTTCCTTGTGCAATCTCTCCCATATGCTGCCTTTGCATATCTCTTGAAGGCATTGAAACTTCACCTTGTTCATGCGATGGAGAATGCCCTCCTATCTGGTGCGTGGAAGGCAGGTTCGTGGGATTTTAACCAAGCAGTTCATCATATAGGGGCAGCGTAATATCTCTGTTCTGTAGTGATTGAAATCGCTGTTGTGTGGGAGTAGAGGAAGGTTGCGGTAAAAAAGAGGGAGGCATCGTTTGAGCTGATGATGATGGCGTTTCATGAGTAGAGGAAACCCCAAACGGTTGTGAGTTTAGAGTGGGATGTGTTAGACTAGGCAGCGATGTGACTATAGAAGGCTGCGGTGTTCTTTGAGGCAGCAGACTTGTTTGAGGAGGCAGCGTCTGTTTTGGTGAGGACAGTGATCCATACAAAGGCATCGAATTCATGGTTGAGGGTAGCGACTCACCCAAAGGAGGTTGCGTGGAATGTGCCAAAGGCATTGGATTTAAAAGGAGCTGTGTTTGAAACTAGGTTTGACCATCTATATGCTGCGTGGGAGTATGAGGCAGCTCGTTCTATATTGTATAGGCTACGTTTGTCCAAAGTTGGCAACATTAACAGGTTGCACACAAATATGTGAAGGGATGCTAGAATCCAAGGACTGTGAACATGTAGTCAGAGGCTGAGAAAAAGAAACACCATTGTCAAACAAATCAACAGATAAATAATCTTTTGAACATGTGTTTTCTTTGTGCAAACCTGGGAAAACTTTTTCGTTGAAGACGACATCCCGACTGCGAGTGACCTTTTTGGCAACGAGATCCTACAACTTGAATCCATACTGATCCTCGCCATACCCAACAAAGATACACTTCTACGACTTGGGATCCAATTTGGATCGTTTCTCAAGAGGAATAAGAGCAAATGCTTCACATCCAAACACCCGTAGATGACTATAAGAAATACGCTTGCCCATCCACCTTTCCTCGGGAATGTCAAGATTTAACCGAGATGAGGGAGCTTGATTAATGAGGTAAACTGTTGTGTTGCAAGCTTCTGCCCAGAACTCTTTTCCCAGTCCAGCATTGGAAAGCATACACCGTGCTTTTTCCAAAATATTCTGTTTAACCTCTCCGCAGCCCTATTTTCTTGCGGTGTATAAGGAACAACTTTGATTCTTCGAATACCATTGTCAGTACAAAAACTATCAAACTCTAGTGAACAAAATTCGCCGCCATTGTCAGTTTGCAAACACTTGATATTATGCCCACTTTGATTTTCAACTAGAGCTTTTAAAATTTTGAACTTGCTGAACACTTCAGATTTTTTATTAAGCATAAAAATCCAAACTTTCCTAGTGCAATCATTAAGAAAAGTTAAAAAATAATTAGCACCTCTAAGAGAAGTTACTTCAGTTGGCCCAAAAACATTTGAATAAACCAGCTCTAAAGGTGAGGTGTTCTTCTCATGACCTATCTTTGTGAAGCTGATCCGCTTCTACTTGCCGTAGAGACAATGTTGGCAAAAATTCAAATCCACGGATTTCAACCCCAGTAGTTGTTCTCTTTTGATCATGACTTCAAGACCTTTTCTACTCATATGTCCAAGCCATTGGTGCCACAGCTCGGTTTCACTGTCCGTCACTGTCATAGCAGCTCCCATTTGAGAGTCATTCTCAAAAACATATAAACTGCCCTCTCTATTTCCTTTGGCAATCTACATGACACCTTTAGTAACCTTCCATGAATCTGGATAGAAGGTAGTATTGCAGCCTTGTGAGAACAATTGGGTTATAGAAATCAGATTCTTTTTCAGTTTTGGGACATGCCTAACATCTTGCAAAAGCCATTTGCTTCCATTTTTGGATTGTAGGAGAACATCACCTTTACCAATGATGTCCAATGAATTGTTATCCCCCAAGTAGACCTTCTCGAACTATCCTCCTTGATAATTAGAGAAGGCATCCGTGCAAGAGGTGGCATGAAAGGATGCACCTGAATCTAGAACCCATGAATCTGAAGTGGTTTCACTTACGGACAAAACTAAAATATTATCACCCTTGTCATAAACAGCATTGACCTCACTGTCTTTAACCTTCTCTTGCGCCTTCTTATAGGAATAACAATTTTTCTTGGTGTGACCGGGCTTACCGCAGAACCAACAGTCACCAACTCTACCTCTGGATTTTGACCTCTTCGCTGATTTTGATCTTCTTCTGTTATTGTCTTTGCCTCTATTCTGAGGCCTTCCTCTACTAACAACGGTTAAGGCTTCACCGGAAGATATTTCTTGGTTCTTTCTACGCATATCTTCACTAAGGAGTGTAGCTGCTACATTATCAAACACCAATTTTGTTTTGGTTGAAGCTGAAGTACTTATGGCCATCACGACACCTTCCCAGCTGTTGGGCAATGAGCATAGCAACAAAATTGCTTTAATTTCATCTTCCAACTTTATCTCCACCGAAGTCAGTTGGGTAAGTAAGGTATTAAACTCATTCAAATGGTTTGACATGATTCCGCCTTCTTTCATTTTCAGGTTATAAAGCTTTTTCATAATAAAAACTTTATTGGATGCTGAAGCCATCTCATACATCTTACAAAGTTTATCCCACAACTCCTTCGAAGTCTTCTCCGCTGAAACATTAAACAACACATTGCTGGACAGCGAGAGGAAAATCATAGCTCTTGCCTTCTTATCCATCTTGTCCCACTCTTCATTCGTCATTGAGCTTGGCTTCTTTGCTGACCCTTCAAGCGCGAGTGAGAGGTCTTGTTTTATCAGCAAAGACTCCATATGTACTTTCCACAGTCCAAAAGTCTGACCGGAGAACTTCTCAATCTTCGGTTCTTCCATGGCTCGAAAATCTAACACCGATTTTCGCAATCAACTATACCGTCACCGTACAGCTCTGATACCAATTGTTAGGACTGAAAGTAGAACTCAATTGCAGAAAGAGAGAAGTAAAAACAGCGCACAGATGTAATTAGAAAGCAAACAGAAATAAGACACCAAATTTATCGTGGTTCACCAAACTTGGCTACATCCACACTGAGCAGAGAAATTGTTATTGATATTGAATTATGTTTTACAATGAGATATCAAGCATATATAATGCTTCGTTATACATCACAAGAGGAATGTGAAAGGACAAGCAATTGGCGGGAAAAATAATGTGTCCGTTGGTCTTCATTTCCTTATAGTATAGGCGAGAGGATTGAGTTAGGTCTAATTGTTGATATAATACTTGAGGTCCTGTGGGCATAGGATTTAGTGTTTCATTATATTTGTTCTATATATTGTTAATGATAATTCCAGATGTAAAGCAAAAAATGACCAAATGCTGAACACAACTACTTATAATTGAATAAAATGTATTTTCTAGATCTAAAAAGCAACAAATCATGTGATGCCACATGGGTGCATCAACAAAACATGATTTAATGCACAACTATTATAACTTAATGCACAACTATCAGTCTACCCTTCTTTGGTGAGTCTTTTTGGACACCTCAACAGAAAACATTGTTGATGTGGCATCATATTTGATGATGTGGACTTGAAACCTTAGTTATAAGCAGGGGCCTTGCCAAGTAAGCTATTGTAAAAATTTCAGAGTAATTTGAAATTGCCACGTATGATTTTGAGAGGCACAAAGTTAGGGTGCTCAACTACTGGGTCTTCTCCCCTATTTTTGTTGAGGTGTCATAAAATATAAAGAAAAAAAATGTTAATCCAATATTTCTATATTATATCATTTTCTTTTAGTGCGCCTATGTGGCATCACATGATTTGTTTTTTTTTTCTAATGTGATTTGTTCTAATGAGTTCATTCTGTTTAATTATTAGGAATAATAGTCAATAGTTTGTGCTTTGAAGTCACAACTAATAGTGTTATAGTATTAAAAAACATAGTCTTTTAATGATGAGATTCCCAAGTCGATCAAAGGACAAATATGTAAATTAACAAGATATGTAGAATATTCAAATGAAATTCTAGATTAAAATACAAATGAACATTTGAATAGAGTGGAAGACTTTGCAATGCAAATGTATTGTATTAGAGAGAAATGTTTATTGCATAATAACGTGTGTGTAGTAGAGTTGTTGGCTAGGTTCTTCTCTATACATGGCAAGTATTTATACAAGCTGTCATCAACTAGGCCCTCAAACAATATGTTGATAGACCTGTCACACATGCATGGTGCACTTTACATGTGAACACGATGGTGCCATGTGTCAAATTCATATGGTGTCATTCGTAGCGTAGATTTGCCAATTATATCACTTGAAACACAAGAGTAGGTGACACGAAGGTTGTCACATGTTGGATGTGTATGGTGTTGAACTGGGCTATAATTGGGTGAGCACATGTGTGCCCATGTGGATGGTCACGTTTTACAAGTGAGCAGCGTTATTCTTTAACTTGACATTCCTTGTGACTAAATTGTTGGTTGGAAGATTAATATTTAAAATTAAGTCTCTTGTTCAAAAAACAAATAATCATCGCTTTACACTATTATTTTTGACAAATGTCTACATCACTTTTCATTGTTATTGTTTGATTTCTCAATTTTGTAAGAAAAAATTATTGTTACAAAGTTAATAAGTACAAACATTGTGCATTATTCATTAGCTATTTGTGTAAAATACTTGTAGCATGTTGTAAAACATTTTTCATGTTAGTGGAAAAAAAACTCTGGGAAATATTTTGAAAAAGATAAGTTTTGGGGAAGCAATGAGCAGCCATCTCAATCATCATCCACCTTTGCATCATCAAGCTTGTTAGTAGTTTTTCTAAATACAGTTACATCTATTTTTTACTTCCATTTGAGAATGTGTCTCTTTTACATTACATTCCTTGTGGAAAACATGACATTTCTACTTGGAAGAACCTCTTATGAGTAGTACAACTTCATTATCTTTGGAAATGTATTAGATTCTCATTGTCTTTAGATATTGATTTTATATGGATGAATAAATTGTGCCAAAAGAGATCTTTGAGATTGACCCTAATAGATGAGTCAAATAGACACATCCACATGTATATATGTGCCCCTAACTTTCCTATCGGCTCATCCCTTACATCCTTAAGAGGTGCAAGTGCTAGTTATTTAAAAAGGTATGCAAGTTTTAACATACACATGTCCACTTACCCTCTACTTAAATATCATCCACTTCAATGGTCAAACAGTCAATATCATTCACAACAAAAAGTGGTAAATATTTGTCCTATTTTTATTGGCCAAAATTGACAGTTGAAGTGGATGATAATTAAGAATAACTGTCCACTTACAGGGATAGAATTTGTTCTTCAACAAACCCACATCAGGCTTCAAACATTCTACATTGAAATTTACCAAACAGGCTCAAATAACTGGCATACAGGCTGGTGTACATGCACTTCAAACTCTGGAATGAATCTAAACCAAGTTATATTGCCCCCTTATTTGAGCTTCTTTAATGGAAGCCTTCTACATCGTTTTCTGTTCTGAGGATAAAAATGAGACCTGAAATTTTGAAATTACACAGGACTTTGACTTGTGAAATCCTGCTCTGCAGATTTGAAATCCATAATAATGCGTGGTTGTTGGATACTTGTTAGATGATTAAATATTGTCCAATCTCTTTATCAAATCAATGGCAGGACCATACAGTGATGATTTAAAAGCAGATCTACTACTTAAATACTCAATGGTATACAGTGACCATGTACATTTTTTTTTAAGATCACTTGTCATTTGTCTGTGTTGTTTTTGAAGTCAATGTATTCCTCTAAAAAGATATGCATAAATATATTCAGGCAAGATTACAATTTCTCGGAAACAAGCCTCTACTGGGCATAACACTCCTTTGGAATTAAACTCCTCTGAACTACAGAGAAGTCAACCCCAAATGAAGCACAGTCCTATTAATACATAATTCCATTTCAAGAACACAACATACATGATGGAGTCCATTATCCACTCATCTAATTGAAAAAGAAAATTAAGAAAAAGGAAGAAAGCATAGATATTAACTACTTCCAACAGAATATTATTTTGAAAGATCTTTCCCAAGGTAGGAAAAAAGCCCGTTCTTCTGAATTTTCTACTTCCACCTCTCATCTTTCATGAAGTCGAACAAAGGAGAGCTTGACCTCCATTGTGGGAGTTGAAGGCTGCTGTATTGTTCCCACCAAATCATGAAGCTACTCTCCTTTAAGAAAACCTCTGCAGAAAGAGTCTTGTCTCTGATCATACCCCAAATATAATTTTCAAACTCTTGGCTTTCTTGCAGTGGAGTATTCATGACTTGATGTTGGTCTTGCTCTTGCGGGAGACTTTTCAATACTTGAAGAGCCTCTTCTACACGAGCCCAAAGACAGGAGTCCAGAGTTAAAGATGCAAACTTTGTGCGTTCCTTTTTATCTCTACCAATTCGAGTTTGGTCTTTTTCTGTCATCCATTTCTCCAGAACTATGTGACGGTGGGGTCTCACCCCAACAAAGAGATAGCTTTTCTTGTCCTTCCGTGTACAATAGTAGTATTTAATGTCCAGAGGCTCTACAAGTCGTCTATATGCAGTGCCTGCGTTGATCCATTTATTTTGAAATCGGAAGTCACTGGGCAATACATGCTTCTCCTCCATGTCAACAATATCATCCCAGAATTTTTCCAAACTATCTCTAGCTAAATTTACTTCAGACTCTGGCTTTTCAACATCATGTCTGACTTTGAAAGTATCGTAGTAGCCAGGGCCCTTCTTACAACTTTCTTTGTACCATTCCACCTGTGCCATATGACTTTGGCTATTGCTCAAATCCTTATTTAGTTTCTCAATGTTCGTATCTTTCTCTTTTTTCACCTCTTCAGCTTTTCTGAGTGCACCTAGTGCATCTTCGTTCTGCTTAGAAATTTTTAAAAGAAAAAAATCATCAATCTTTTTGTCTAAACAGAGGAAACAACATCAAGAGGAGAGAAAGCAGAGAACTAAGAGACTAACAAAGTTAGGGAAATAAATGTTAAACGGGAACAACTAATGAATGCAGTTCGACAGAGGTTGGGAGGTTATGATGCAGCCCTGGTCTGCAACCTACAATGGTCTGAAATAACTCTGTTCTGGAACCTGCAAATTAAACCCCTGAAGAAAAAAAAATCCTCTGTCCAATATCCATACCCGTTAGAATCAACTCATTCTCGTATTCTCGTATCCTAAAGAATCATAGTAATAGGAAGGCTACGATTAACTGCCAGAATATAACTCTACTAATTTATTAATTCTGGAAACCCAAATGACGGTAAATCCATACACAAAATAACAGCCCATGAAATGGGCATTCACAACTTGAAAGTGAAAACAACTCTCCCCAGAAGCAGCGTACACAACCAGTAGCACCACGGTAAAATTAAAACCCCCTTACTCATTCCTAACCCTATTAACCAAAAACTAATAACAGTGCCCTCGAACGAAAACTATCTTTCTTTATTAAAACCCAAAACTAACTCTGTCTATTCCTGTAGCTTTTTCCCTTCTTCTCCAACTACTTCCTGTAATCTCTGGATGCAGTAAAACACCTGTCCTACAGTCAAAGAGATCGTGAGAGGAAACAGAGTCCCAAACTGTCTTCTCGTTGACAACTGCCAAACAATCCAAACTCCCAACAACACCAAATAATGGTTGTTGTTCCCTGACTTCTAAAGCAGATGAACTAACTGCATTTGTTAGCAACAAAAACAAACTAGATTTATGAGGTTGGGGACGAAATCTTCAAAGCAGATGCTTCGCATCAGGTTAGCCAAAGTCTCGCTAGTAGTAAGTAGAAGCTGTGATCTTTGTGTGGCATATAAACATCATTTTGATTTTTGAGTTAGTGAATACATAAGGATTAGACACAACTCAATCTTATTAGGTGTCAACATTTAGAGAATGGTTGGAGGTAAGGCTATTGGTAAAAGAGTCTGGCAGGTAGGTTAAAAATTACACCAAATCACGATGGAATCACCATTTCTAATCGGATCCAGTTCAACAGTACCTCATATTGCTTGCCTTCACATCTAAATCTTAATAGTAAGATAGTCATTTTTGCTTTTTCACATGCCATATGCTTTTGCCTATTTTTCCAGCTACAAAATTTGGATTTCAAGTGTTCACTTTGCAAAAATCTACTGATAATGAAATATATGAAAAAGTCAGTTTCTGGATATTGTGTCTATGTTATGCACTTGTAGAGCATTGAATTACGCAACTATGATAAATACAAAAGAAAGCAGAAATAATGAGATTACCTGAGCTCCAACGCCCATTGCTTCTAATTCCAGTGCTATTCCCATCTCGAAGGTGTCGTCTGGGACAAAGTTCGTAAGTGTTGTATTTAGCAACTCTTCCTCGAGATCTTCCAACACATTGATATGACCATAATCTGTGTGATTTGAAACACAGGTGTGTGCAAGTTGATCAAAAGGCATTCCTTGCATAGTGAAATGCAGCATCTTCAGGACAGCTTCAGAGTCATCAATACAAGCTGCACCTTGCTTTGAACAAAACATATAAGTACCAAAGGGTCTATACGGGCTTCTAAGACCAGATTCTCCTGGGTCTTTATTTGCTATTGTAGATGTGCACTGTAGGACTTTCTCAAGAAGAGTTTTGCAATCTTTTTGTATAGAACGATGTGATACAGCATCATCATGAACACCCATTAAGCTTCTCCAGTAAGGCCCAATTGCATTCAAAGGCTCCGCAATTGATTCAAATGGTGCAAGGAGCATCCTCGGAACAATATCATACTTGGAGATAACATGAAAAAAGTTTCCCATCCAATCTTCATGCCCAATTACCTCTCCAAGTATAGCATCTCCCACCAAAGGAGAACCAAATGTAATGCAAAAATAAGATATGTCTCTTACCCTCTTTTGCAGAAACCAGAGAGTGGCCAGGATTGCAACTGCACCTCCCATGGAATGGCCCACAAATATAATGACCTTGAAATCTTGCATCTGATGAAACAAACAAATAAATGGCATTACTTATATTTACACCACTTAGATCTCTACATGGCATCTCATGAAAAAAACAAATAAATGGCATATGATGAAGATCCATTTCAAATCTCTCCATCAAAATTTTGAGTGATCTGATGTAAACCCTCCCTGACTTAACCAAAACAAAATATTGCTTGATATTCCCTAATTCATAAGAATATGAAACTTGAAATTTACAAATATTGCAGGCACAACAACATACTACTGAAATGCAAGCATTAGGTCACAACAATATGGGGCTACTGGAGCATACAAATATTGTGGACTGTTCTGCATAATGATGCATGTCTAACAGCCTAGTCACTCGCTTCAATTGCAGTTGTATTTAAATAGGCCAATTCCTTTTCCTTATCAGTACCAAGAAGTAATTGTTGGTTAGGTGAGAGAGAACTTAAGTTAATGCATGTGCTAAATGCCTTGTAAAATTACAAAACTTGTAATTGCATTAATTTTCTGGTTAGAAAGATCTTAGTTGGTGGCTATAGGCGAATTAGATTTAAGGAATGCAATAACAGGGATCCCACATCACAGAGCAACTTTTCAGTTAAAAAAAACAGAGCCTATTTACCTTTTTGAAATCTGCACTTTTCAAAATACGCAGGAATCGTTTGAAAGCCCCCTTGTGAACAGTTGCCAGCTTATCATCATCACCCTTGAAGAAGACAGGAAAGATTTTCTCATCCATATTGCACTCTCCAAATTCGCTGTCCTCTACAGAAAATGAAGGGAAGGTGACATATGCTACACCTTCATCTTCTTTCAGATGAAAAGTATCTACATTACTTTTCGAAACATTACATATCTCTTCCCAGGCCTTGTGCAGGATCCCGCAAGAAGTAATCAAATCTGCTAGTTCCCGACCAACACTGAACCTGTAACAATAATTCTACAAATTAGCACCTCCTGGGCATTATGTAAATCAATTCTTATCTAGTTAAAGCCCCTTAAATTACAGAGATAAGGTTCAAAATCTATTACAGACTAATGCTTTTTTGGTAAAATCCGCCTAAAATCTCAAAAGAAGATTCAGATTTCTACTGTCTCTTGAGCACCCAATAACAATTCTAACTGTTTTTCTACCAAGCTCGTCTCTCACTTCCATTACATCTAGTTTCATGAGGCCTACCAATCCTTTCTCAATCAGTTAACAACAGAAGCACGACAGTTTGCACGGATATGTCTTAAAACGTGTAATCTAAATGAGAACTCACAAGCTCATAATTACCTTGATGTGGTCTGCAAATATGAATCCATAGTTTGAAAACTCCTGCTTGCTTAGGATTTGAGCTCTTATGAGAATGTCTTTTATAAAGCGATCATTGTTCGTTTTATAAATGACAATGGTGGGTGATATCCTGGAAGGATGTGAGCAGCATCAAAAAAAACTATAGAAATAAATTCTCCAAGTCAAGGTCAGGAGGAAAGAATAAGGAAATGGGAACGATCAAGGTACTATGCAGCCACGTCAATATTTTGTTAATATTGTAAGTGACTTTTGTTTTATTGATTTTACCAGTCAACATATAACAAACAAAGATTAGTCAAGGTGAGGAGGAAGTTAAGGTCGGGAGGAAAGAATAGGGAAATGAGAACGATCAAGGTAGATTTTGTTAATATCGTCGAGTGACTTTTGTTTTATTGATGAAGTTGAATGGACAAAGAGTATACTAAGTGGAAAGTAATCAATTATTCATGCACCTAAGATGATTCGTGCTCTAGGTTGCTAAAAAGATGTAAGATATTTCTCCTCTCAATAAAAAATATATGGAATTTTTACTAGTCAACATATAACAAACAAAAATTAGTCCTTGTCAAGTGGCACTTGGTCTATTGGTAAAGTTGAATGGCCCACAATATTGGTAACATTGAATGGCTCACAAAGAGCCCGCTAGGATCAAGTCTTGCTAAGTGCAAAGCCTTGTTCATGCATGTTTTGGCATGCCAACGTATCAGAATGACAAATGTTTCCCTACTTGAAAGATAGTTAGCCTCAAGAGTCTTCATTAGGTTTGTAATCAACAAAAGTACTTAGAATATCCAAGATGATTTGTGCTCTAGGTTGTTAAAAAGATGTAAAATATTTATCTACTCAATAAAAAATATATTATTATGGAGTTTTTACTAGTCAACATATAACAAACAAAAATTAAAGTCCTTGTCAAGTGGCTCTTGGTCTATTGGTAAAGTTGAATGGCTCACAAAGAGCTCACTAAGATCAAGTCTTGCTAAGTGCAAAGACCTATTCATGCATGTTTTGGAATGCCAACGTGTTGGAATGGCAAATGTTTCCCTACTTGAAAGATAGTTAGTCTCAAGAGTTTTCGTTAGGTTTGCAAACAACAAAAGTACTTAGAATGCCTAAGTAGGAGAGCGCTTGGCAGTCCTGTTCAAGGGGCTCCAGTGGAATACTAAGAGTCACAAACAAGGTTTAATGATTTACAATGATGAAATCGATTACGAATGACCTTCAATCAAAACTCAAACAAAACCCTTCATTCTTCTAACATATCATCGGCATATCCATCTTGTCATCACTTTCTTCATTGACTGTGGCTCATTATGCTTTGGTGCGCCTGCCTCATTAAAATCAATTACTTCATAAACACGTTCTGTTCTTTTCTTATATCACTATCCACTTTTTCTCAAAGAGTTGTTGACAATGATGTTCCATTTCAAGCATATGATGGTAACTTAGCTCTTCCCTCTCCTAAAATTACTCCTACTTATGAGGGTATTTTGGCTCTAGAGGATGAAATCATTGACACATTACTTTACCTTCTCTTCATTTGGATGATCTCTCTTCTAGAGATGAGGCATTAGTAGATGTTCAACATATCACTTCTACTTCTACCACATTTCCATAGTCCATGATGATCTCCCTCCTTTAGTCGCATGTTCAAGCCCCTTGGATATCACTAAGGATGTGAATACCTCTTTTCTTCCTCCTTTGGTTGCATTTTTAAGTCCCTTGGACATCACTAAGGATGTGGAGACCTTTTTTCTTCCTCTTTTGGTTGCATGTTCAAGCCCCTTGGATATCACTAAGGATGTGAAAACCTCCTTTCCTCGTCCTTTGGTTGCATGTTCAAGCCCATTGGACACCACTAAGGATGCAATTATCGATACTTTTCTTAACATCAATTTACCTGATCTTCATTCCAATACTCTTCCTTCTGGCAATGTGGCATTGGTGAATGAAGAATCAAAGCTCACATTGGATCCCACATGAATATGTGATTATAAAAATCAAATCAATACAATTTATATTTTCGATTCCCAAAGGGAACCTACATCAAACCAAAAATTGTTGTACATCTTCATTCTAAACTTATGACCTCTGTTCGAGGTGTCCTAAACCCACCTCGATCCCCTGGTTACATTCTCAATTTTGTGAAACAACTTACTCAAAACAACCAATTTGTTCAAAATGTGTCGCAACAACCTCATTACCATGTGGTTGCTCACACATACAAAACTCGCAACAACAAACAAAATAAACAAGCACCGATTGTTCCTACTTCTCTTCCACCTTCTCAACCTTTTCTTCCTCTAGCTCTTCATCTTTCTCAACATGCTAACAGAGAATATGATCTTTTCGAGCAGCTTTGTGCTACTCCGGCTAAGATCTCACTCTAGGAGTTAATACAAACCTCACCTGCATACCACAAAATGCTCCAAGAGGCTCTACAGAAGATAGTTGTTCCACCTTCTGTTAGACCGAATGATGTAGCAACCCTGTTAGATTGTATGCATGCAACGAATCTAGGTATTATCTTTCAACAACATGAATTACCTCCTCTCGAAGTTCAAAAGCAATATGATCTGCTCATGATTTTGGTCATCATTAATAGAAATGGAATAAAGCATACTCTAATCGATAACGAATCAGGTCTTAATTTTTGTAGCATAGACCTCTTGCAAAAAATCACTGTAGATATGTCTCTCATCAAACTTGATACTCTTTTTATTCATTGCTTCAATAATGTTAGTAGATAGTCACTAGGGACAATTACACTACCTGTTAAGGTTGGACCTGTGACCTTGCCTACACTTATCCATGTCATGCCTGATTCTCTTTCATATAATTTTCTTCTTGGTAAACTATGGATTCATGTCATGGGGGCAGTCCCGTCTACTCTTCATCATTCAATGAAATTCATTTATAACAACAAACTTTATACAGTTGAGGGTGATTTGAATCCAAAAAGTTACTTGCAAGTAGAAGTTGGATACCAACCTCCTGTTTCAAAATCTCTCAACACTTTGATTCCTTCTTCAACAAAAGATGACCCACTATTCTCCACTGCTAACAACAATGATGATCAGAATAGTTCTTTGCCTTCGAGTTCATATTTTGGTGATGATTGAGGTTGGCTAGATTTTACACCCTCCTTCATTGGAGAGTACAAAATATCACAATATCTAAACCCAAGATCCCGAAGGTGGCTTTGGTTTATTCTACACAATCTATTCCTTCTTCTAAGAAACCTAAACTCGCCACTCAAACTTCTTCTACTTCAACATATTCTCAAACATCATCCTCACGTTCTATTCATGATGATGTACCTTCTTCTAATGCATGTCTTGGTGATGATTGGAGTGCTTTACATTTCACCCCTTATGGGCCTAGTGAATATAAAGTTGACCTTTCTCACCCTAACATTCCCACATTTAACAAGGATCTGAATTCTGGAAAAAGGATCGATCCTTCTCCTCATATCAATTATGCTACTACTTCTTCAACATGTGATCACGCTTCTCACTTCGACAAGATTGGTAATGTGGCCTCTCCTCCTCTATCTGATTTGGAGACACATTATGGACTTGGATTCAAAATTCTTTCTAAACATGGATACAATGGAAATGGTTTAGGGTGCATAGAACAAGGAGTTAAGGTTTATGTAGAATCGACACCACACTTTTCTAAAGTAGGTTTAGGTTTCTAGTCTTCTCCTATATCTACACCCCCTACCATTGTCTAAGGTCTCTATAGCTCCTTTTCAGAAATCACACTTCTTTCCAAAATAGAAAGGGTTGCTTCCTTTGCTTCCTACTCCAACCGTTTCTTCTCTTCTATCTCAATAAGAGTGTACTTTGAAGAGTCTACTCAAGGACCACTTGATCACTCTTCCTCCTCCAACATGCAAAAAGTTTCCACAAAATAGTCAATCAACACTTCCTTTCTGTGCATATAATCAAATGCTTGGCCATTCGACTAATGAATGTCGAGCCTTGCATAAAAAAAGTCAACACCTTCGATACATGTGTGCTTACACTTCCCCTTCTGTTGCAGCACCTCTTCTTTCTCCAAATCACAAGCGATGATGAGAATCACCCCTATCAAGCTTATTTTGCATAATAATCATTCTTTTCTCTACATCATTATGATTGAGTCTCCATTGTTATGGCATCAAGCCACCTCTATCATCACATTGTGATAGACTCCAACATTTAGCAACATGATTCTCTTCTTCATGGTTGTTCTCACCTATGCTCTAGGGGGTAGGGGGACAACTTGTTCAAAGGGTACACATTCTTTCTAAGGATCTCCCCTCCTCTCATACTTTCCCCTCTTCTTTACCTTAAAAAAATTTCATATTGGGGGGGGGCATATATGCCCTATTCACATGTACATCCATACATGCATCCTTATTCATTCACGCCTCTTGAGCTTTGGCTTATTGATGTGCCCCCCTGCGGTGTTGTTTTTCATAGCACTCCCTGAGGCATGGTTATCAATACACTCCTTGATGCATTTATTTTACGGTCCCTAAGGCATTGTTTATTTTTATGCTCCCTGAGGTATGGTTATCAATACACTCCCTGATGCGTTTATTTTACAGTCCCTAAGGCGTTGTTTATTTTTATGCTCCTTGAGGCATTGGTAGTATATAGTCACCTAGCATAATGCAGCTTGCTAGCCCGTGATCCATATAGTCCATGAGCCACCTAGCATAACACAACTTGCTAGCTTGTGTGCTTCATGCGACCTAATCTTGTTACACTCATGGTCACCTAGCATAACGCAACTTGCTAGCCTGTGATCCATGAAGCTATCTTAGTTTACATGACCCCTAATGACAAAGCAAGCTAGTGCTAGAGTCATGTACTCTTCCTTGTTCGTATTGACTGCTCCCCCGTCTATTTGTATGTCTTCTCTCCTTAAAGCAATCGATCAACTCATTACATTCTTCTATCTCCCTTTTAGAATTCCTCTATTTTTTGGTTTTCTTTTATTTTTTGTTATATTTTGGGGACGACGCAAGGTATTGAGACAACCTTTCACACCTAGGTCTCTTTATTTTGTTGACTCAAATTTGCTCTTTTGTTTGCTCATGTGTTTGCTCATATGGTTTACCAATTTCATTGTTATATGCTTTTGTTTCCCATGTATGCTCTATGCTCTATGTATGCTTCGTGTTTTCCATGTATGCTTCGTGTCTTCCATGTATGCTTTGTGTTTTTCATGTATGCTTCATGTTTTCCATGTATGTCTCGTGTATGCTCCATGTGTGTTTTTTGTATATGTGTGATTTATGCCATGTGTCTTGTGTATGTATAGCCTCTTTGTCTAAACATTGTAAACTCATAGGATCCTAAGCTTGGGGCTAGTCCAACTCTCAACTTAGCAACATTCTATGGATTTAATGTTTTGGTGAAGAGATTTGGCTTCTCCATACTTTAGTGTGTGTATGAACGTAAGTTCATACCCTCACTAAAGTGGGGGCTAAATGTAGTGTCGAAAATTGTTACCGCTTACAATTTTACACTAGGTTTGGCACCCGTTTTAGCTTGTATGTTCGTCTTTGCTTACAATGTGCATATTCCATCACTTTTTTGAGATACAAGCCTAAGTCCTCTAACATCTAGCACTTCAAAAGCCCAAATCACCAAGGCACTAGCACCTAGCACTAGGGTCCTGCCAGTTTGGCCTCAAAAGATTATATTTGAATGTCAGCCTCTTGACTTAAGTGATGCACCTTGTCGGCCTCAACTCAATTGGGCCCTTGAAAAGTAATTGGGATTCATATATAAACAAATCTCTCTCTCATTTACACACATGCAACTTCCCTCTAACAAGCTCTCTTTCTCTCTGTGTCTCTCTACAAGCTCTCTATTTATCACACGGTCCCAAATTTTGACTATGATTTACTTTTTACTTGCACGTAATTAGTAGTTAATTATGCATGAATTAATGTTTTGATGTTATGTGAAAATGAATTAATAATTTGACATTAGTAATTAATTATGCATGAATTAATGATTTGATGTTTATATTTATATGATTAGAAATTAGACATGTTATTATAAGTGTTATGGAGTAAAAAGTGGACACATGCCTTTTTACCTCCTAGTTTAGCTCCTAGGTCCCCGTGATTGCATTATACATGCTAAATATTCATCCCAATACAAAATTCCTCGAAACCCATGTCAATTGGGAACTAGGGGCCCATTCTATGCCTTACCCCAAACCAAAAAGGCACCTAGGGAATTGGGCTCCCATGCCCAAGTCCTCCCTGATTAGTCGGGGCTAATTTTAAAGCATGTCGGCATAGGACCTTTAAATGGGTCTCTCCTTGTCGACTCTTTTGATTTTATTTATGAATGTTAGCGGGAAAGCATATATAAGTGTGTTTTTGAATTCATTTTAAGTTAAGATGAATATAGCGAACTTATGATCTTGGAGCAAAGAGCATTCAAAGCATTCATTATGTTATTGTTGCAGATTTTTGTTTGTATTGTGTGTGTTGTTGCAAATTTCGAATCATCATCTATCTCCTTATGAGTTGAAAGATCTTCATTCACCTAAGGGCTTCACCTCCGAGGTGATATCATTCTTATTTGAATCATTCTATCATTGATTTTATTTGGCCTCTGCCCTGCTAGGGCATGCACTCTCTCTAACAATAGTGTTAGGAAGCTTGAATTCTATCTTGGGATTTGATTGAGGCAAATCCCTAAACACCACAACCCCCAAACCCCTTTTCTTCTTGTGTGTAGGTTACAGGTGTGAAGTCTGAAGAAGTGAAGGTGCAGGAAGGTTGTGCAAGGGAAAGTGTTTTAGGATCCGAAAGTAGTTTGCGAATATTCCACTACGGAAGACTTGGGCACCTGCCCTGAAGTCCTCCTATTCAAACGTGCACTAAATCTGGCATCAAGATACTCTTTGCAACATTTCTCCAATTTTGAGTTTCTGAAGATTCAAACTTTCTGGACTTGGGCGCCCGCCTCGTAGTCCTCTGACTTTCTAGCTTCCAGAGCACATGTTTTGATATCTCTCTGATCATCTTTGTACATTTGATTGCTGGGTTTCAGTCGTCTTTAGTCTGTTATAGGGTGATTATCTCATAACTAGGGTTTTATGCATACTTGACCTAGGGTTTGATAAAAAGGCTTGCTTAAATATTATCTTTCCATAGAAAACAAGGGCACAAGATCTATAGTTGAGTCCTCCTCTCTTTGGTTGTGATTTTAGCTCAGTCTTGTCCTTGAATGTTATTGTGGAAGAGGGTTTGATTTTGAGGTGTATGCTTATCTCCTTCATCCCCTTTTTTATACATAACATTTTGGTGAACCCATAGCATCAAGTATTTGCATCTTTCTGAGTGTTGAATTCAGATCTTGCATTCATTCATATCATACTTATCATCATTCATTAAAAAATCTTGCAAAAAATAAGCATTATACGCTTGCATAAAGGCATAGTTTTGCATTATTTTCATTACATATCATTGAAACATTTAATTTTATGATATTTACATCAGACCTGATCCATATTATAGAAATTAATCATTTTATGATATCACATCTTGCTTTTGAAGATCTCATTTGCTAGGGTTTTGTTGAAAACTTGCATTTTTTCCTATAACCTAGTTATTTGCAAAGCTAGGGTTTGTAGTCAAAATCTTATTTTAGATTTTTCTGCTATCATAAACATTCATTCAAATATGATTTTGAATTGTATTTTTTATCATTTGACATCCTTGCTTTCAAAATTTCAATGTTTGCAATTACACATTGTGTATTTCAACATTAACAACTCTAGCTTCTTCTTCACACTTCTTTGTGCAAAATCTCAAAATCATTTACATTGCCTTGTTGTGTAGAACTCTTCACATCATACTCACTTTGTTTGTAGTGAAATTAGTGTGTTTTTTATCTTCAAAAACTCAATTTCCTCAAACTAGTGCCTTGGTGTGCAAAGGTCTCACATACATGGCCTTTAATCAAAACAAGGGTAGTATGATCCCTCCTTGAGTTAATAAGAAGAGGAAGGCTCCTAAACCTATAATCTCATTCACACCACATGAGGTCAAAATTAGAGATATTGATGGACCTCTTTACATTATAGCACGTATAGGTGGGAATCCTACAAGAGGAGTCCTTATCGATCCTAATTGTATGGTGAATGTGATAATTGAAGAGTTCTTATACATGCATGATTTGGCACAAGAAACTTATGATCCTACACATATAATGATCAAGACACATAATGGATATTTCCTCTAGGTTATTGGGAAGATTACACTATTGATTAAAGTGGTGGAAAAAGCCTTAGAACAACCATTTGTCATCATTCCCACCTTCGACCTATTTCATGTGAAATTAGGCCATCCTTGGCTCAAGTCCATGAAAGTGGTCCCTTCTACCATTCATAAGTGTTTAAAATTCCCTCACCAAGGACATGTGCATGTTGTACATCATAGTGGATGGAAACATTTGGTCAATCATGGAAATTTCAACTTGGACTACTTTTGGCTGCAACCTACTGAACCAAATCAACCAAGAGAAGATCAATTTTTCTTGGCATATCAAAAATACAAGGCAAAGTTAATAGCTCAACTATCACATGGTAAGAATACTCTTGGACCCTCTCATTCCTCTGAGGCTACAATTCCTCCTACTGAACAAATAGAGAGTGAAAAGCAGCCCGAGCTGAAAGAAGCCCCTCGCCCACGAGGTAAAGGAATTATTTCCCAGGTTCCTCCTTCGCCATCCTTACAAGGATCAGGATACAACCTTAAAGAGAGAAGCATTTCATCACAAAAGATCAAATTTGTATCAGCTTCCTCTTCCGAAATGTCAAAGAATGTGGAAACTCATGAGACTCATTTCACAAATATCACTAACAAGACAAGAAGGAATTAGAATGCAAGAGAAAGAAGGAGAAAAAGCTTTAACTCGATAAGGATCCCCTCAACAAGAAAACATCCCAATGACAGAAATTGAATCAAAAGAAGAGATAAAGGACAAAAAATTGAAGGATGAAGTTTCAAATTGGGCCATAGTCCCTTATGTACCTATTTCCTCTTGCATTCGAGACTGAGAGGAAGATGATTTGCTCAAAGATGAACATTAATGCGGTTGCATCTTCTCACAGATAAGTGTTTCTCACCCTTTTAGCCACCTTTGATGTAGCACCTCTTTAAGTTGCTCTCACGAGTGGCCTCCTCTTATGTGTCATGTTGTGTTTCCTCGTGTTGTGTTATATGTTATTTAGGTCTCTTTGGATGACCCTTGATACTCTTGTAAGGTCAAGGATACATGGAGACCACCTCTGTTGTGACACTTCTTCTATTTGTGTACCTCTATTCTTCCACTTTCCTTTTATCTTATTGTAATTATTGTGTGTGGTGCCTTGGGGGAATAACATCATTGAGGATCTCTTGGGGCATCTTCCGACGTTGTGACCCTAAGTCACTTTTGTCCTCTCTCTCATTTTAGTGTTTACATTCTTCAATGGCTCTACTAGTCGGTGGATGACAAAAACAAATAAATACTGATGAGGACCATACGTCCCTACAACAAAAAAGAAAAATGGACCTAGTCCATAAATGAAGATGGGGTTGATATATTACTGACGCCTGACTAGTAGAATCACTCTGTGTTGTGATTCATATTGTGAAATTGTTGTAACAAACCTTTACAATACTCTAAATATGCTTCTATGCACTTTGGATTGTTTTGTATCTCACCTTGTAGCTACACTTGGTTATGAGATACCTAAAGTATAACCTCATGGCTATACTCAATTCCAAACCCACAAGTGTAGCCTTGGTCTATTATATGATATGTGAATTGATTTGGTTGTTATCTTAGCTTATATTTTCTAACCAAAGCTTATATGTTGTTGATTATGTTAGCAAATGATAATGGTGTGTTTGTGGGAACATTTGTTGATTGCAAGCACATGTCACCTTTGGGGCATGGGTGACATGTTCTTTGCAAAAGCTCTTGTTCCCTTGCATGTTTTCACCTTACCTTAAGGGTGCTTGATACTGGCAAGTGGGACCAACCACTTTAAGGTGGGGGCATATATGCTTGATTATTTTTAGATATTGATGATAAAGTGTGTTTGTGTATGCTTCCTTTTCACCATAAGGCATCTCTGTGATGCGGGTGGGGTCGTCTACTTTGTGTTGTTTTGTGTATACCTCCTTTTCATTGTAAGGCATATCCGTGATGCAAGTGGGGTTGTATAGCTTGAGCATGCTTCCTTTTCACTATAAGGCATCTACGGATGTGGTGAAAGGAAGCAAGGTATGTAGAAACACTTCCTACATTGATCTACTAAGGAAAGACTTATGCAAATTTTTAACTTTTACAGTTACAGGTTATTAGATGCACATTAATAAAAAGATAATAACAACATTCAAATGCAAAAACAAAACTCACAACACAAGATATACATGAGGAAACCCCTTTCACGTAAAAAACTCCACTCCAAAACCTGCACAATGTATTATCAAATCAAAAGATGATTACAACACACTTGCAATGCAAGTTCTTTCAGGAGTATACAATGTTGATTCTCATTCGCATCCCATGTCTTTTCACATTCTCCAGCTGCTTATTTATCAAGCCTCTTTGTCGGTTATCCAATGCCAGTTTATCCATGTTGGCCAATAACAAAATAACTGTCGACGCCTAGGAGATTGCTTCAAACCATACAAAGACTTTTTCAACTTGCAAACTAGATTTTCTTTACCTTTTACCACGTAGTGATCTAGCTGTGACATATAGATTTCTTCCTCCAAGTCACCATGAAGGGAAGTTGTCTTCACATTCATCTATTCAACTTCTAAATCATATGTTGCAGCAAGTGATAACAAGAATCTGATAGATGTAAGCTTTGCAATGGGAGAGAAAATCTCACCATAATCTATTCCCTCAACCTGGGAATAACCCTTCGTGACCAACCTTGTATTAAATTTCTCAACACTACCGTATGAACCAAACTTCTTCTTGAACACCCATTTGCATCCAACAGGTTTATGTCCATCAGACAAGGGCACCAGATCCCAAGTATTATTTTTCTTCAAGGAAGCCATCTCTTCTTCCGTGGCCTCTTTCCAAGAATCTACATCACTCATACCCATAGCCTCTTGTGGTCCTAGGCTCATCAGTGTTAGAAATCAAAGCAAAAATATGACTAGAATCATGTAATGAATAATCAAACCTATCAGGTTGTCACCTTATCCAGGTTGACCTCCTTAAAGGTTGAAGTTGATATTCTTCATCTTCTTCTGAACTCTTAGAGCTACCAGAGTTCTCATCATTAGGTCCAAAAGATGTCTTTGGTTCAACTTTCTCAGGGGTGGAAGGAAGTTGAAACACATCCTCTTTGTCTTTTTCTTTCTTTGGCTATAAAACAACAGAAGAAGGATTGAGTTCTCTGAAGATCACACTTTTGCTATACAGAACTCTCTCGGCCACTAGATCCCAAAGCTTGTATCCTTTCACACCAATGTCATAGCCAATGAAGATACACTTCATAGCCTTGTTCTCCAACTTAAACCTCTTCTCCTTAGGCACATGTGCATATGCCTCACAACCAAATACTCAAATTTGTCTTAATGAAGGCTTTTTACCAGACCATACCTCCATAGGTGTCTTATCAATAAGCATCGATATAGGAGACCTGTTAACTAGGTAACAAGTGGTAGAAGCAGCTTCAACCCAAAATTTTTATTCAAGGGCAGCTCCACTTAGCATACTCTTTGTCCTCTCCATCAATGTTCTGTTCATCCTCTCTACTACTCCATTCTGCTGAGGGGTATACGAAATTGTCTTGTTTCTCTCAATCCCATGTTCTTTACAGAACTTGTTGAAATCTGCTAAACAAAACTCACCACTGTTTAGTCCTTAAACACTTAATCTTTCTATCCTTCTAATTCTCTACAAGAACTTTGAAATCTTTGAATCTACTAAAGAATTCATATTTGCTTCTAAGGAAATACACCCATGTCCTTCTATTGTAATCATCAATGAATGAAACAAAGTAAACATATTTTGAAATCAAAGGAACATTAATTGGATCAAACACATCAGAATGAATCAAGTCCAACACCTTAGAAGATTTGTGAGAATTGGAATAAAATTAAACACAGTTTTGTTTACCATAGATGTAGTGTTCACAAAAATTGAACTCAAGATTACAATCATTCATACCCTCAATGAGGTTTTTATTTTTAGGGTCCTCAAACCATTTTCACCAATGTGACCAAGCCTTTCGTGCCATAACATTGTCTAGCCAGCTGGAAGTTTCATATCCATAGAATGAGCACCCTTAGGTACCCAGAAAGCATGACCATCAAAAGATGCAACAATCCTCTTCGCTACTAGTTCCAATAGTGAGGATGAAGACTCTGAAGTTCTCTTCTTTGAAACAAAGGCAATATTGCATTGAACTGTGCATGCATTAAGCTGAAACAAAGTGTCAATCCGAACACCCTTAGCTTGCACCATAGCTCCTCCAGTCATCTTGCATCCTCCATTCAAGAAAACAACCTGCACACCCACATCATTCAACTTACTTACAGATAATAGGTTCCATGCCAAACCAAGGATATGCAGAACACCATTGATCCCCTTCACCCATCCATCAAGAAATCGAATCAAGACTCTTCCACGACCAACAATCTTCAGGTGAGAATCATCACCCAAGTACACCTTCCTACCATCATATTCTTATACTTTGAAAACCAACCCCGATGAGAGGTCATGTGAAAAGATGCACCTGAGTCAATGAGCCATACATCCTTAGATGCATGTGTTGCCAAAGCAGTGACAAACACTTCTCCTTCATCTTGAGAGGACTTGTCAGAATTTGAATCATAGTTATTTTTCTTTTTCTCCTCCTTGCACTCCTTGCAGAAGTGACCAAGTTTGCTGCAGTTCCAACATAGAGCCTTGGGCTTTCCAGGAGACTTGGATCTCCCAAAGGGTTTGGATCTTCCTTTTTCTTCTCTTTCTCTTTAGATCTACCCCAAACCACAATAGCCTCCTTATCTGACTCGGAAGATTTCCTCCACATCTCTTCAAACAACAACAAAGAAACCACTTCATCCATCTTGAAGGTGGTAGTGTGACTCCTAATGGCCATAACAAGGTTCTCCCATGAATCTGGAAAGGAACACAGTAATGTCATAAATCAATCCTCCTCCTCCATCTTCACACCAACAGGGATTAACTGGGAAACAAGCATATTGAATGTATTCAGGTGACCAGTGACAGATCATCCATCTTCCATCCTTAGAGAATACAATTTCTTTTGTAGGAATAACTTATTCACCAGGGATTTAGCCTGATAAACATCTCTAAGTTTCTTCCAAAGATCTTTTGCAATCTTCTCTTCATGGATATTCAAGAGCACTGAATCAGCCAGACAGATTCTTATCAAACCCTTATCCTTTTGATCCATCAAATCCCAATCTTCTTGTTTCATGCCTGATGGTATGGTTCTGGATACTGCGAGCCATAGATCTCTATCCACCAATAAGTCCCCCATCTTGAGTTTCCACAACTCAAAGTTGCCTCCATTAAACCTCTCTATATCAAACCTCCCAGATGAGCTCGCCATCTCTTTCCTGCAACAAAGATTTCAAAATCCTCTACACAAGCTCCCACTCAAACAAAGATCATTTCAAAAAACCCTCTACCCAACAACTAGAGACAAAGGTGATCAGGTTCTGATACTAACTGAAAGGAAGCAAGGTATGTAGAAACGCTTCCTACATTGATCTATTGAGGAAAGACTTATGCAATTTTTTAGCTTTTACAATTACAGGTTATTAGATGCACATTAACAAAAAGATAATAACAACATTCAAATGTAAATACAAAACTCACAACACAAGATATACATAGGGAAACCCCTTTCAGGTAAAAAACCCCACACTCCAAAACCTTCTCAATGTATTATCAAATCAAAAGATGATTACAACACACTTGCAATGCAAGTTCTTTCAGGAGTACACAATGTCAATTCTCATTCACATATCATGACCTTTCACATTCTCTAGATACTTATTTATCAAGCCTCTTTGTCATTTATCCAATGTCAGTTTATTTATGTCAGCCAATAATAAAATAATTGAAGAGCTATCAGGCCCCGCAAGAGGGGCTCTAGCCACATGCACTCCCTCGTTAATTACTTTGTGGGGACACCGCAGCTGACAAAGTCATCAAATTTTACAAGGTGCCAACTATGGGATCCTACAACATAGTACTGAATAAATAAATACAACATTAGGAACTTGCAAAGGTTGAGACACCTTAATTCCCAACATTATCCCACTTGTCAAACACCTTTCAAGAGCCAATGGAATGACAAGAATTAACTACTAGGGGCTGAGAGTCCCATAGACTCTGAACACCATCTAAACTTCTTCGTGCTCAGGTTTTGTCAAAGCATTTGCAACATTCATCAAAGTGTCAACCTTCTCCAAATTCACCTTCCCATCCTCTATCATGTCATGAACAAAATGGTACTAGACATCAATATGCTTAGTCCTCGCGTGGAAAGTATGATTCTTCGCCAAACATATGGCACTTTGTCTGTCATAACAAATGGTAATCATCCCTGCATCAAACCCAACATTGGAAAATAATCTCTTAAGCGAAATGGATTCTTTACAAGCATGAGTTACTGCCATGTACGCTACTTCATTAGTGGACAAAGTGACTACAGGTTGCCACTTATTCATCCAACTAATAGCACCACCAAACATAGTGAAAACATAAGCATTGCTAGATCTCCTACTGTAAATATCACCTGCCCAATTTGAATCCACAAATCCTTGAATACAAAGTGAATGCCAATCCATTGTAGGATAACCATGATAACATAAGGAATACTCAGAAGTACCTCGCAAGTATCTAAACACTCTCTTTACTATATCCCAATGTACCCATCCAGGATTAGCCATAAATCGACTAAGGACTCCCACTACTTGGGCAATGTCTGGTCTTGTACAAACCATAGAGTACATCAAGATGCCAACTGTACTAGCATAAGGAACTTTGCTCATATCCTCCATCTCTAAAGGAGACTTTGGACAATTTGCAACAGATAACTTTGTCCCCATCATAACAAGAATAGTCAATGGTCCACAATCTACCATGCTGAATCTCTCCAACATAGTGTTCACATACATACTCTAGCCTAACCAAAGTATTTTGTTAGTACTATCTGTTCTAATTTCCATTCCTAGAATGTACCTGGCTGCCCCTAGATCTTTCATCTCAAACTATACTGACAACTAAGACTTCAAATAAGAAATCAAACTCTTACCATTCCCAATGAACAACATATCATCAACATATAATGCAATAAGGAGAATGTGATCATTATCCATTTTATAATAAACACAATGATCTGATTTCGATCTCAGAAATCCCAAACTCAACACAAAGGTATCAAATTTATGGTACCACATCCTAGGAGATTGCTTCAAACCATACAAAGACTTTTTCAACTTGCAAACTAGATTTTCTTTACCTTTTACCACGTAGTGATCTGGTTGTGACATAGATTTCTTCCTCCAAGTCACCATGAAGGAAAGCTTTCTTCACATCCATCTGTTCAACTTCTAAATCGTATGTTGTAGCAAGTGATAACAAGAATATGATAGATGTCCTCTTTGCAACGGGAGAGAAAATCTCACCATAATCTTGTGAGGCTGATCATTTTACCTCCCTTATTTTGATCGATTATGCTATTTTGTGATGACATTATCAGACCTTTAGTGACTATGGTTTTATTATGCAGACTTGTTTTTTTTATCTCCTGATTATGATAGGACTTTGGTTTGACATATGTGATTTGATTCGATCATAGTGGATGATATTTTGTGATTTGACACATGGGATATATTAGATGATATTTCGTGATGAGTTTCTAGTTAATTATGTGATGTGGACTATTTGACATATGATTTAAAATGC
Organism: Cunninghamia lanceolata; assembly: GCA_027924645.1. NCBI lineage: Eukaryota > Viridiplantae > Streptophyta > Pinopsida > Cupressales > Cupressaceae > Cunninghamia > Cunninghamia lanceolata. The sequence goes on from BSBN01001225.1 coordinate 15,316,159, forward strand.
AGTTTAAATTGGAGTTATGTATTGATGATTATTGATGTATTCAAATTGCATGAATTTAATTCCAGTTGCTTCGGCTATGATTTCCATGATATGACTAACACTTGATCGAGATGTGCAGGTTTCACATTCCCTAGCCATAGGAAAATCGAAGGTAGAATTCACACTATGTTATCCCCTGTAAACCGATCCATTCCCAAGAGGGATAAGGATCACGTTTGAATTTGAATGATGATTTAAGTACTGGATTTAATTTTGTTATTTCGGCCTTAGTACCCCTTGTCTATTTATTTAATAATAAGTGTTGTATAATTTTACTTGATACACCACTTGGTATTTATTTTATTTTGAGGCCATTTAAATGTAATTTTTAACCCCCTTTGTGAACCCTAGAGTCCCAAAAGTTACCCTAGGTGGTTACCCTTGAGTCTAGGGTCAACTTGGACTATCTAACCCTAGATTTGACTCATGTTTGGTCACTCTAAACCTTGGTTTAGTAGAAGTGACGAAAATTTGAAATAAGGGAAGTGGGAGATGAGTCATGCCTTGGGAAAGACTCATCTCCCTTCCCAATGTTTGGGAACCCTTTCCCAAGGAAGACTTGGGAGGTCTCCAAGACTCCCAAGTGTGTGGGAGCTTCCCCCAAGACACTCACACACGTGTGGGAGCATCTTGGAGGAAGATGGCTCCTTGAGAGAATAAGAGGATGCCATATGGCATCCCTTATCCTCTTGAAGGTGTGAGTGGGATTGCCACCTCACCACTTGTCCTCTCACACATGTGTGAGAGCACAAGTGGATGAGGTGAGGATTGAGAGGGAATGAGAGGATGACACTTCACACTTCCTCTCCCTTGCAAGTGGCATGGGAGGAGGAAGGAGAAGGTGACAAGTGTCACCTTCTCATTCCTCAAGGCCAAATTTAAGGCCTATATTATCTCCTCTTGTTGAGGAGTGTGGGGTTCTTCAATTTTTATTCTTATTGCTATTTTTGGAGGAGTTTGGGAGAGTTAGAGGCATTGCTTTAAGGATTGGAAGGCTTGGAGCTCTTCACCAACTTGCTTCCATCATAAGGGCTTTGAAGGTAGGCCTCTTAACTTATTTTCTCACCCTAGCTTATTTAATGTGTTGTGTTATAGTTTTTGGTTGTTTTGTTGTTGCATTGTTTTGTTTTGTTGGGATGGGATTTATGGTGAGAACACCTCCAATGGAGGTAATGCTCAACTTGTATGGGTAGGGGAAAGGAACCTCCTTGAGGTCTCTCCCACACTATGTATTTATGCCTTGAGGGCTTTTATTTTGTTGAGAAGGTTATTGAATGGCAAGAGTGCCATGGAGGTCATTTTTGTGATATTGTGGAGAGTGGTGTTTGGAGATTTTATTTGGCTTGAGGCCATGAGCTTGACATTTTATCATTTGGGAGCCCTTTGAAGTTGAGGGGTCCATTCCCTACCCTCACCAACTCATTTTTATGGGTTGAGTTTTGTGTTAAACCTATGGGCTATTTTTGTGTTATTGTGATTGATTTTTGTTGTGGAATGTTCACCTGTGTGAATCCCTACCTCCCCAGCTCGGGGGTGACCCGCTTGCGGGTCTATGGTAGGGAGGAGAGCTTTTGAAGTGGCTGGTTTTATTGTCTTTGTTGTTATTATTTGCAGATTTTGTGTGGAGAAATGAAGTGGAGGAAAATCTTTCTTGTGAGGTTTTAGTGGTGTTTTTTTTGGCTGTTGAAGCCATGGCCATTGTGCCCTCATTGTATTTTTATTTTGTAGAGGATTGTGTGGTTCTCATTGCCATGAGTTTGGCTGTAATAAATGTTGTAAGAGAAGTATTTTTTATTTAATTAAAAGGCTGCTTACCTTTCCTATTTTGTGAGTTAAGATTTGAGAAATGCATGAGAAATGTTAGTTAATTTTCTGTCATTGTAGTTCCCAAAAAAAAGAAATTAGGCATGTGTTATAAGGATGTTGTTTGGACCTTGTTTTTTTTTTATGAAAGAAAAGGAAAAATGCATTTTCTATTTTGTATAGTGCTTTCAAGAAAAGGAGATATGAGTGATATTAAATGAAAATCATTGCAGCTAAGAAAGAGAAATTGTATTTACATTTCTGCCACTATACTCTTGCAGTAAGGAAAGCATCTTAGTTGTAAGTGCATTTTTTTTTTATTGCATACAAAAATAGGGGAAAGAAAGTTTAGATCAGTTCTATTGATGCATTAAAAGCTCATATGATTAGTTGCTGTTGGAAACTTGAATGAAATGCATTCCTTATCTTGCATCATCCTTTCAAAAGAATAGAGTTGTAAAATTATTCATATGGGGCTGTGGTTTCTATTTTACTTTGGCCTCAAGGGCATACTATTTATATATTCTATTTATAGAGTTATGCTCAAAAGAGAAAAGAAAAATAAAATCAAATCAAATAAAACACTGATGTTTGATGATCTCTGTATATATATTTAAATATATACAAGCATATATATATGAGCATATATATATAAATGTATATATACAGTAATAAAAAAAATGTCTCTGTGTAGTAAGCACCAGGCAATAAGTATATATGTCTATATATATATACATCTGCAAATTTTAAACGATACACAATGTAGATATTTTAATGGTGATTCATAAATAATACAGAGGTTTAAAATTAATGGGTGAACTGTGTTTATATAACAGTTTTAGATTTTTTTTTTAAAAAGATAAACAAATTTGGGGTGGAACTGTGGGCAATGCCCACAGCCCACCCCTGCCCCATTAACAAATGGTGTGGGGAGGAGGCTGTGCCTCCACCCACACCCACAGATGTGGGTGGAGGCACAGCCTCCTCCCCACACCCCCAAACCATCATCACCACCGCCCATCGCGGACACCCCCCTCCATGCCAAAAGCACACCCCCGGAGACCTTCAACCATGGCCTTCCCCCTGCATGCACTCTCAACTCAGCCCCCGCCGCCATCCTTCCGCCGTAGTCCAATACCTCCGCCAGGTCCGTTAACCCCTCCTCCGTACCGCTTCCTACCCATGTGGCTGTCTTGCCTCCCGTCTGCGCGGCCATGTGCCTTAGTCCTGTCTCTCCACTGCGACCTTTCCGCCGCTCGGCCTCCAGCAGTCTTGAAATCCCTGCAGCAAGTAACTCACCCTGTTAACACTGCAGTATTTACACATATATTTATATACATTGAACAATCCACTTCTGAGACAACAGAAAAAGAAATAACACCAGGGTTTTAGACTGCTATGTAGACCTCCATGGAGAATGGGAACATACTCACTCATGGCTTCCTTCTCTTGCACATAAACCCTAGGCCTGCAAGTAGAGAACAAAACAAAATACAAAACAAAAGAGAGAGTTAGAAGAGATTAGGGCAGATAGAGGAGAGAAGACTTTGGAAAATGGCATTAGGGTTCTGTTGGATAAATTAGTGTTATTCTGTGATTAGGGCTTTTCTATTTTTTTGAAACAAAATTCTTTTTCTTATTTTATTTTGAAAGGGATTTGTGAGGAAGTGGGTATTAATTTTATTTTCTTTTTAAACCTCTTGTTCCTTTTATTACTTTAATTTATCTCTTGGAATCTCTTAGATTGATTTCTATTTGAATGGGGTATTTTTTTTACAATTCGATTATTGTCTTGTGATTTGCATTTAAATTTTTGGAAGGGTTATTTATTTCAAACTGGGATGAAATTTTCCCTTGAATTTATTTAAACTTTCCCTAGCAGAATTTTACATTTTTTTTGACATCTAATTTATCGTTAATTTTCTTCTTACAAGATGAGTTAATTAGACTCTCCTATCTATCTATCTTATTTTTCAAGTTAGTGATTAAATATAATGCCGGAATTATATTTAATAACGGACTCGGTCCTTCTTATATTTATCTAGCGTCTTGTCCTTTAATTTAAATTTAAATTTTATTTTATTTACATTATAATGTTTTCCTTGAATTCGTCCTTTAGTCTAATTTTAATTCATTCATCTATTCTTGAATCTTAATTGTTTATTTTAAATTTATTTTTGAGTTATTCAAAAACGCGTTATGCTACCAAAATTTTGCTAGATTCCTAAGGTTAAAATTTTTATGCGATGTTTAATTTATTCCATTCCATCACTCCACCTAAATCACGTGCCCTCTGCCATTGTTTTACATAATAACTTTTCAATCTGAGGTAAGTTAGGGTTCAAAGTTGAAAGCATCTTCACCTAGGAAACTTAGGGTTCAAATTTAACCAATCTAACCCTAGATGCGACACCCTATGTGTCGCATACCCCCTAGACGGCCTTCACCTTATCAATTTTGTAGATATGTTTAAGCCTTAGGCGTAATGCCACCGAGCACGCAGACGCGTGCGAGGGGGTTCTTAGGGATAGGTAGAAAAGTTTTTTGTAGCTCATGTCATGACCACATGGCAAATGTGGACATGACACGTGTGTTTGTGTGTCGTGATCACATGGGAAATGCAGGCATGACATTTGGTATCAGAGCCAAGTTTAAACACTAGGCTTGATTTGGGCACTTTTTTATTCCGCAACTTTGATTGATTTGTGGCTACCTCATTTTTGTAGGATGCCTCCCTGACGAGTTCGGTGAGCGCGGTCCTGCCGCACTCCATCCCCTGAGATTCACAGTGATTCTTTAGCTGAGGTTCAGGCACAGTCAGTCCTTCAGATACCGCAGGCACCACCGGCCATACCAGATATTGGGCCACAGATCTTGCAGGCCTTATAGGCAGTTCTAGATAGGCTTCCACTGACTGTAGTTGAGCCGCACATAGAGCCACGTGTCGTGCCCCACGAGGATCCGCGAGAGGAGCCACACGTGGAGCCACGAGCTGAGTCTCGTGTTGAGCCATGTGTGGAGCCCCGCATAGAACCGCGAGGGGCATCACGTGTGGAGCCTTATGTTGAGTTTCCAGAGACAGAGGAGGTTGGTTCAGCCGACAGGGCCCGTAGTAGGAGTCCTTCGCATCATGCTAGATATGACGAGGCAATACGAGTAGAGCACTTTGGTCACAAGCCTTATGACTACTATATAGATGAGCCTATCAGGAGGCCTAGAGACAAAGGAGACCCCATTAGGGAAATATTGAGGTTGAACCCTCCTACATTCATCGGGACCACAGAGGGAGCTGAAGCAGAGGCCTGGCTTATCAGTTTAGACAGATGCTTCACGTTGTGTCCTTACGAGGGCAACACGAAGGCCCGTGTGGCAATACACTTGTTGTGAGATGCAGCAGCTACCTAGTGGCGCACTGAGGAGTGCAAGCGTCACCTTTCTTTAGACACCCTCACATGGGAGACCTTCATTAAGCGCTTCAATGCACGCTACTTATCAAACCATTCAGGCAACGCCGTATAGACGAGTTCCACGACCTACAGCAGAGGGGACTTACAGTGGCTCAGTATGAGGGTAGGTTTACAGAGTTATCCAGATATGCAGAGTATCTCCATGACGAGAAACTCCTGGTGCATAAGTTTATCAGAGGACTTAACCACAGTATAGCATGGCCTGTTCGGATGGCAGACCCCCAGACTTTGAGTAATGCTGCCGAGAAGGCATACATCGTTGAGGAGATTTTGGGATGAGGGTAGGGTTCATGCCCTCAGTTTTAGGATCATGGACAACAGCAGCATCAGTAGAGTTTTCGTAGACTTTCACAGCCACCTCATAGAGGAGGATTCAGCTTCGCACCTTTACCTCCTAGGCCCCCATAGCAGCAGCAGAGAGCTAGGACACATCAGAGGTCACATGGGGGACATAATAGATGTTGGCAGTAGCAGGGCCCGTGCAGAGATCAGAGGCAGTAGGGACCACCTGTGGGATCCGCGAGGTCACAGCAGTCTTATAGGGGCTCGCAGGGGTCTACTGGTAGACCAGGGCAGCAACAGTCGAGTAGGACTCAAATTGGATAGGTACAGGCTAGGGGCCCTTGTTATGTTTGTGGTGGAGCAGGACACCTAGCTAGAGAGTGTCCATAGGATTTTACAGTAGGGGGACAACATCGTACAGGAGGATCTGAGTAGACTGTGGGTGATGTGGGTAGATCCCACCATATGTTCACGGCGGTTGATAACCGCCAAGCTAATTTTTAGGCGTCAGTGATTGAGACATCAGGTATGATTGGGGGTAACCCCATTTCTATTCTCTTTGATTCTAGTGCTACTGATTCATTCATATCTCCATCGTTAGTGGAGCGTTGCAGGCTGGTGGCTTCTAGGCAAGGTGATAGGTGGGTGGTTGAGTTGGCATCAGGTGCCAAACTGATAGTTGATGCCTTAGTCCACGATTGTGAGATTGCTTTGGGACCCTTTACCACAGTTTGTGACTTTAGAGTCATGACATTAGGATCCTATGATGTGGTGTTGGGTATGGATTGGCTTGCGGCTCATTGAGCCAAACTAGATTGTCGCCGAAAGGCGATCAGCTGTTTAGATGATCACGGCACATCAGTTGAGATAGTGGGCATGCAAAAGCCCACAACAGTACATATGATATTCATTCAGCAGCTTAAGTGCTGCATGCGGAAGGGATGTTAGATGTTTTCCATCACAGTGAGTGACAGATCAAATGACAAGCCAGAGGCATCTTTGGATGATCATCCCATCCTTAGAGAGTTTGTCGATGTGTTTCCAATAGAGTTACCGGGGATGCCACCCTGACGTGAGGTAGAATTTCACATAGACTCAGTGCCGGGTGCCGAGCCAGTGTCTCGTGCACCCTACAGGATGACCATGCACGAGCTCACTGAGCTCAAGTTACAGTTGGAGGACTTGTTGGAGAAGGGGCACATCCAACTGAGCATATCACCTTGGGGCGCTCCTGTCATCTTCGTGAAGAAGAAGGATGGGTCTCTTCAATTGTGCATAGACTACAGGCAGTTGAATAAGGTGACAGTGAAGAACCGTTATCCTCTGCCCAAGATCGACGATCTTTTTGATCAGATGCAGGGAGCCAGGGTGTTCTCTAAGATAGACCCGAAGTCCGGGTATCATTAGCTATGTATCACAGAGGCGGATATCCATAAGACCGCCTTCCGGACTCGTTATGGCCACTATGAGTTCACAGTGGTTCCCTTTAGCTTGACAAACACCCCTGCAGTGTTCATGAGTCTCATGAATGGGGTGTTCCGTACCTATTTAGATCGGTTCGTGATCATTTTCCTCGATGACATTTTGATCTACTCACGAACCGAGGAGGAGCATGAGGAGCACCTTCGTCAGGTTCTACAGTGTTTGTGAGAGCAGAATCTTTATGGCAACTTGGCGAAGTGTGTATTTTTTAGGATAGAGGTTCAGTATCTGGGGCATATCCTATCTGGCAATGGAATCTCAGTAGATCCATCAAAGATCAAGGCTATCAAGGATTGGCTAGCACCCACTAGTGTGACAGAGGTCAGGAGTTTTATGGGGTTAGCTATTTATTACCGTCGTTTTGTTGAGGGCATTTCTCGGATTGCGCAACCCATGACTTCCCTTCAGCGGAAAGGGAATAGCTTTCTTTGGACTGAGCAGTGTGAGAGGGCCTTCAGGGTTCTCAAGGAGCGTCTTACTAGCGCTCCTATTTTAGCGGTTCCTGACCCTACATCAAATTTTATGGTTTGCACGGATGCATCACTTGAGGGATTGGGAGCTGTACTTATGCAGGGTGGTAGAACGATCACGTATGAGTCGTGAAAGCTCAAGGCCCATGAGCTGAACTACCCCACGCATGACTTGGAGTTAGCGGCAGTAGTTCATGCTCTAGTTCGTTGGAGACATTTCTTATTGGGTTGTCACTTTGAGCTCCATTCTGATCATCATAGCCTTCAGTACATCTTTACATAGCTGAATCTAAACACCCGTCAGTGGCATTGGATGGAGTTCCTTTGCGAGTATGACTTTGATGTCCACTACATCAAAGGGTAGGAGAATGTGGTTGCTGACGCATTGAGTTGGAGGTGCCACGAGCTCTTGACCTTGACTCTGAGTGTGGACTTGAGAGGTCGTATTAAACAGCATTTGCTAGAGGATGAGTGGTATCTTGGGGTACAGCAGGAGATCAGTGCACAGAGGGCCCTTGTGGGCAAGTTTGCAGGGTATTCACTTGAGGCAGATGGGTTACTTCATCATCGACAGCGCATCTATGTACCCCACGCAGGTGACCTACATACTATAGTGTTATCTGAGGCTCACCAAGAACCATATGCGGCACATCCGGGGGTGAAAAAGATGCATGCCAATCTTCGATAGCTGTACCATTAGATGGGTATGAGACGAGATATAGCAGAGTTTGTTGCTCGATGCCTTGAGTGCCAGAGGGTCAAGGCCGAGCATCAACATCCAGCGGGTCTTTTGTACCCACATGATATACCTAAGTGGAAATGGGACACCATTTCCATGGACTTTATTGTTGGTCTTCCTATGTCTTCACATTGCCATGATGCCATCATGGTGACAGTCTACAAGTTGACAAAGGTGGCGCATTTCTCACCTGTACACATGATGTACAATGCGCCAGCAGTGGCGAGAGTATTCTTAGATGATATTGTGAGATTACATGGAGTACCTTGTTGCATCATTTTAGATAGAGATTCTGTTTTCACTTCAGCATTCTGGAGAGCCTTGTAGCAGGCATTGGGCACACAGCTCAATTTTAGCTCTGCTTATTATCCCGAGATAGATGGACAGACAGAGCAGGTGAGTCAGGGTTTGGAGGACATGCTTCAGATATATGTTATGGACCATCAGTCTAGATGGGAGGAGTATCTATATCTGGTTGAGTTTGCCTACAATAATGGGCATCATAGCTCGTTGGGTATGCCTCCCTTTCAGGCTTTATACGGCAGACCGTGCAGGACACCATTGAGTTGGGATTGGATAGAGGACAAAGTTGCCATTGGTCCAGAGCTTGTACAGGATATGGAGCAATAGGTCACACTAATTAGGTAGAGGTTACAGGAGGCACAGGACAAGCAGAAGAAGTATGCCAATGCTAAGAGGATTGATCAAAGCTTCTCAGTGGGTGACAAGGTATTCCTTAGAGTGCGGCCACACAAGAGTCCTATCCATTATGGAAAGGGCTCTAAGCTTGCACCACAGTTTATAGGACCCTTTGAGATTTTGGAGTGGATAGGACCAATTGCCTATTGTCTAGCATTGCCACCTAGCCTATCACGTATCTACGATGTCTTTCATATTTATGTTTTGAGGCGATATATATCTGATTTGTCTCACGTGTTGGACTAGAGTGCTTTACAGGTAGAGGCAGACGGGCAGTTGACTTTGGAGCCAATTCACATATTGGCTTGTCGGACACTAGGCTTTCGAGGTCGAGAGATGGACCAGGTTAGGGTCCAGTGGGATCGATATGATGAGTTCACAGTGACTTGGGAGGATGCAGCTAGTTTGAGGGCACTCTATTCTCACCTTTTTGATGACTTCCAGGAGGAAGTTTAGTCTTAGGGGGGGAGGATGTGAGGCCGATCATTTTACCTCCCTTATTTTGATCGATTATGCTATTTTGTGATGACATTATCAGACCTTTAGTGACTATGGTTTTATTATGCAGACTTGTTTTTTTTTTATCTCCTGATTATGATAAGACTTTGGTTTGACATATGTGATTTGATTCAATCATAGTGGATGATATTTTGTGATTTGACACATGGGATATATTAGATGATATTTCGTGATGAGTTTCTAGTTAATTATGTGATGTGGACTATTTGACATATGATTTAAAATGCAGTTTAAATTGGAGTTATGTATTGATGATTATTAATGTATTTGAATTGTGTGAATTTAATTCCAGTTGCTTCGGCTATGATTTCCATGATATGACTGACACTTGATCGAGATGTGCAGGTTTCACACTCCCTAGCCACGGGAAAATCAGAGGTAGAATTCACACTATGTTATCCCCTGTAAACCGATCCATTCCCAAGAGGGATAAGGATCACGTTTGAATTTGAATGATGATTTAAGTACTAGATTTAATTTTGTTATTTCGGCCTTAGTACCCCTTGTCTATTTATTTAATAATAAGTGTTGTATAATTTTACTTGATACACCACTTGGTATTTATTTTATTTTGAGGCCATTTAAATGTGATTTTTAACCCCCTTTGTGAACCCTAGAGTCCCAAAAGTTACCCTAGGTGGTTACCCTTGAGTCTAGGGTCAACTTGGACTATCTAACCCTAGATTTGACTCAGGTTTGGTCACTCTAAACCTTGGTTTAGTAAAAGTGACGAAAATTTGAAATAAGGGAAGTGGGAGATGAGTCATGCCTTGGGAAAGACTCATCTCCCTTCCCAATGTTTGGGAACCCTTTCCCAAGGAAGACTTGGGAGGTCTCCAAGACTCCCAAGTGTGTGGAAGCTTCCCCCAAGGCTCTCACACATGTGTGGGAGCATCTTGGAGGAAGATGGCTCCTTGAGAGAATAAGAGGATGCCATATGGCATCCCTTATCCTCTTGAAGGTGTGAGTGGGATTGCCACCTCACCACTTGTCCTCTCACACATGTGTGAGAGCACAAGTGGATGAGGTGAGGATTGAGAGGGAATGAGAGGATGACACTTGTCATCCTCACACTTCCTCTCCCTTGCAAGTGGCATGGGAGGAGGAAGGAGAAGGTGACAAGTGTCACCTTCTCATTCCTCAAGGCCAAATTTAAGGCCTATATTATCTCCTCTTGTTGAGGAGTGTGGGGTTCTTCAATTTTTATTCTTATTGCTATTTTTGGAGGAGTTTGGGAGAGTTAGAGGCATTGCTTGAAGGATTGGAAGGCTTGGAGCTCTTCACCAACTTGCTTCCATCATAAGGGCTTTGAAGGTAGGCCTCTTAACTTATTTTCTCACCCTAGCTTATTTAATGTGTTGTGTTATAGTTTTTGGTTGTTTTGTTGTTGCATTGTTTTGTTTTGTTGGGATGGGAGTTATGGTGAGAGCACCTCCAATGGAGGTAATGCTCAACTTGTATGGGTAGGGGAAAGAAACCTCCTTGAGGTCTCTCCCACACTATGTATTTATGCCTTGAGGGCTTTTATTTTGTTGAGAAGGTTATTGAATAGCAAGAATGCCATGGAGGTCATTTTTGTGATATTGTGGAGAGTGGTGTTTGGAGATTTTATTTGGCTTGAGGCCATGAGCTTGACATTTTATCATTTGGGAGCCCTTTGAAGTTGAGGGGTCCATTCCCTACCCTCACCAACTCATTTTTATGGGTTGAGTTTTGTGTTAAACCTATGGGCTATTTTTGTGTTATTGTGATTGATTTTTGTTGTGGAATGTTCATCTGTGTGAGTCCCTACCTCCCTAGCTCGGGGGTGACCCACTTGCAGGTGTACGGTAAGGAGGAGAGCTTTCGAAGTGGTTAGTTTTGTTGTCCTTGTTGTTGTTATTATTTGCAGGTTTTGTGTGGAGAAATGAAGTGGAGGAAAATCTTTCTTGTGACGTTTTAGTGGTGTTTTTTTTGGCTGTTGAAGCCATGGCCATTGTGCCCTCATTGTATTTTTATTTTGTAGAGGATTGTGTGGTTCTCCTTGCCATGAGTTTAGCTGTAATAAATGTTGTAAGAGAAGTATTCTTTATTTAATTAAAAGGCTGCTTACCTTTCCTATTTTGTGAGTTAAGATTTGAGAAATGCATGAGAAATGTTAGTTAATTTTCTGTCATTGTAGTTCCCAAAAAAAAGAAAATAGGCATGTGTTATAAGGATGCTGTTTGGACCTTATTTTTTTTTATGAAAGAAAAGGAAAAATGTATTTTCTATTTTGTATAGTGCTTTCAAGAAAAGGAGATATGAGTGTTATTAAATGAAAATCATTGCAGCTAAGAAAGAGAAATTGTATTTACATTTCTGCCACTATACTCTTGCAGTAAGGAAAGCATCTTAGTTGTAAGTGCATTTTTTTTATTGCATACAAAAATAGGGGAAAGAAAGTTTAGATCAGTTCTATTGATGCATTAAAGCTCATATGATTAGTTGCTGTTGGAAACTTGAATGAAATGCATTCCTTATCTTGCATCATCATTTCAAAAGAATAAAGTTGTAAAATTATTCATATGGGGCTGTGGTTTCTATTTTACTTTGGCCTCAAGGGCATACTATTTATATATTCTGTTTATAGAGTTATGCTCAAAAGAGAAAAGAAAAATCAAATCAAATCAAATAAAACACTGATGTTTGATGATTTTTGTATATATATTTAAATATATACAAGCACACACACACACACACACACATATATATATATGAGCATATATATATAAATGTATATACAGTAATAGAAAAATATGTTCCTATGTAGTAAGCACCAGGCAATAAGTATACATGTCTATGTATATATATATATACATCTGCAAATTTTAAATGATACACAATGTAGATATTTTAATGGTGATTTATAAATAATACAGAGGTTTAAAATTAATGGGCGGACTGTGTTTATATAACAGTTTTAGAGTTTTTTTTTTTTTTTTAAAAGATAAACAAATTTGGGGTGGAACTGTGGGCAATGCCCACTGGCCACCCTTGCCCCATTAACAAATGGTGTGGGGAGGAGGCTATGCCTCCACCCACACCCGCCAGTGTGGGTGGAGTCACAGCCTCCTCCCCACAGCCCCAAACCATCATCACCACCGCCCATCGCGCCCACCCCCCTCCACGTTGAAAGCACACCCCTGGAGACCTTCGACCACAGCCATCCCCTTGCGCGCACTCTCAACTCAGCCCCCGCTGCCATCCTTCCTTTGCAATCCAGTACCTCCGCCGGGTCCATTAACCCCTACTCCGCGCCGCTTCCTACCCACGTGGCCCTCTTGCCTCCAGTCTACTCAGCCATGTGCCCTAATCCCGTCTCTCCACTATGACCTTTCCGCCGCCCGGCCTCCAGTAGTCTTGAAATCCCTGCAGCAAGTAACTCACCCTGTTAACAATGCGGTATTTACACATATATTTATATACATTGAACAATCCACTTCTAAGACAACAAAAAAAAGAAATAACACCAGGGTTTTAGACTGCTATGTAGACCTCCGTGGAGAATGGGAACATACTCACTCATGGCTTCCTTCTCTTGCACATAAATCCTAGACCTACAAGTAGAGAACAAAACAAAATACAAAACAAAAGAGAGAGTTAGAAGAGATTAGGGAAGATAGAGGAGAGAAGACTTTGGAAAATGGCATTAGGGTTCTGTTGGATAAATTAGTGTTATTCTGTGATTAGGGCTTTTCTATTTTTTTTGAAACAATATTCTTTTTCTTATTTTATTTTGAAAGGGATTGGTGAGGATGTGGGTATTAATTTTATTTTCTTTTTAAACCTCTTGTTCCGTTTATTACTTTAATTTATCTCTTGGAATCTCTTAGATTGATTTCTATTTGAATGGGGTGTTTTTTTTACAATTCGATTATTGTCTTGTGATTTGCATTTAAATTTTTGGAAGGGTTATTTATTTCAAAATGGGATGAAATTTTCCCTTGAATTTATTTAAACTTTCCCTAGCGGAATTTTATGTTTTTTTTACATCTAATTTATCGTTAATTTTCTTCTTACAGGATGAGTTAATTAGACTCTCCTATCTATCTATCTTATTTTTTGAGTTAGTTATTAAATATAATGCCGAAATTATATTTAATAACGGACTTGGTCCTTCTTATATTTGTCTAGCATCTTGTCCTTTAATTTAAATTTAAATTTTATTTTATTTACATTATAACGTTTTCCTTGAATTTATCCTTTAGTCTAATTTTAATTCATTCATCTATTCTTGAATCTTAATTGTTTATTTTAAATTTATTTTTACGTTATTCGAAAACGCGTTATGCTACCAAAATTTTGCTAGATTCCTAAGGTTAAAATTTTTATGCGATGTTTTATTTATTCCATTCCATCACTCCACCTAAATCACGCGTCGTCTGCCATTGTTTTACATAATCACTTTTCGATCTAAGGTAAGTTAGGGTTCGAAGTTGAAAGCATCTTCACCTAGGAAACTTAGGGTTCAGATTTAACCAGTCTAACCCTAGACACGACACCCTGCGTGTCACATACCCCCTAGACGGCCTTCACCTTATCAATTTTGTAGATATGTTTACGCCTTAGGCGTAATGCCACCGAGCACACAGACGCGTGTGAGGGGGTTCCTAGGGATAGGTAGAAAAGTTTTTCACAGCTTGTGTCATGACCACATGACAAATGTGGACATGACACGTGTGTTTGTGTGTCGTGATCACTTGGGAAATGTTGTGTGTTGTGATCGCATGACAAATCTATTCCCTCAACTAGGGAACAACCCTTCACAACCAACCTTGCCTTAAATTTCTAAACACTGGCATCTGAACAAAACTTCTTCTTGAACACCCATTTACATCCTATTATGTCGTAAAATGTCCCGTAGGACTTTTATCTCCTAAGTTTAGCTCTCGGGTCCCTTATTTTTCATCATGCATGTTAGATTAAACTCCCGAGACAAAATGGCCTGAAACCCATGTCAAATGGGGCTTGACGGACATTGTTGAGCCTTAACCCTAACCCAAAATAGGTCTTGGGGTAAGGGCGGTCGCACCCTTGTCCTACCCTATTTTTACAGGGTCCCAAATTTGAATGTCAGTTTTGTGACCTTTAAAAGGTTTCCTAGCTGACATCTTATGTTTGAATTATGAAATTTGTAGTGAGAATACATATATAAGCATGTTTAGGGTTTCATTTGTAAACTAGAAGATGATTATGAGATTTTGGCAAACTTATAATTTAGATCATTCAAGGCATTCATTGTGGCCGAGCAGACTTGTGATGTTGTGTTTGTTATGTAGATTTGGTTTCATCTTCTCATGTTATTAAGGATATTCATCTACATGCGAGCTACACCTCCAAGGTGATATCTATTTGTGCTTTCAATCAATCATTTATCAATTTGTTTTGCCTTTATCCTACAAGGATACACACTCTTTATCAAACAACGGTGTTGGAAGACTTGAATGCCATTTTGGGGCTTGACTAAGGCAAGCTCCTAAACACCAAAACCCCCAACCCCTCTTCTTGTGATTGCATGTGACATGTATTAGATTGTGAAGAGTGGAGTTGCAGAGGAGCATTGTAGAGGATAAGGATTTTGGATCTGATAGAAAGAAGTAGAAAAGAACACAGTCAGGGCTTGGCTGCTAGTCCCTTTGCCCTTCGGGTTTGTAGAGGCAGAAATCTCTAGAACAGGGATCATCAGTAGTAGACAGAGTCTGGAAACCCACAAAGAAAATACTGCGTTGGGCATGGGCACGAGTCCCTTTGCCCCTAACATTTTAGGATCCCAAACTTCAAAATTTGGTGTGTATATGATCCTCATTTACCTTCTCTATGTGCGAGCATTCGTCGAAATTCATCTGTTTGTTTACGATTTTGCATAATTAGGCTTTTGAGCATAATTGGGCATTAAATTAGTACATTAATCATCAATTTCCAAATTTTGCTATCATTACAAGTGACAACC
Source organism: Cunninghamia lanceolata (assembly GCA_027924645.1). Classification (NCBI taxonomy): domain Eukaryota; kingdom Viridiplantae; phylum Streptophyta; class Pinopsida; order Cupressales; family Cupressaceae; genus Cunninghamia; species Cunninghamia lanceolata. The sequence continues at coordinate 15,331,630 of BSBN01001225.1, forward strand.
AACCTGTAGGTGAATCCTCTTGCAAAATTTGTGATTCAACTCGATTAACTGTCCTTGAATGTATGTAGTGAAAAGAGGATTTAGGCATATCATTTATCAAACCCTCTTTCCCCCTTTTTCATGCATAACATTTTGGTGAACCCATGTTTTTATTGAATTTTGCACCTTGCTAAGTGTTGTACTTTAGATTTTCATTTATTCATTTCATTATCATCTTATTGCATTTGAAAATCTACAAAAAAATTGAAAAGATTGAATTTTTTTAAAAAAACTGGCATCCTAGACTTGCATTTTGGCATAGTTTGCATCAATTTCATTGCATTTCATCTAATATTTGATTTTCACATCAAATCTGATATAAATTACAACAATTCATCATTCTATAATTATTTTCATTGCATTTTCATGCTTTATTTGTTAGAATTTGCTTGAAATTGTGCATTTTTTTAATATAACCTAGTATTTGCAATAGCTAGGGTTTGTGGTTAAAATCTTGTTTTAGATTTCACTACTATTTTAAAAACTCTTTTAGATCTGATTTCAGATTATAGGGTTTCATTATTGTGTGTCTTTGCATTTACACCTTAAATTTTGCATTTCCACAGTCAATTTCAACAAAAACCAGCATATTCATTCTTTTTTCCTTAAAATTGCACTTGCATTGAGCATTATAAGACTTTAACATCATTTTTAGATCTGAGATGAGCTATTTTACATCATAAATCTAATTAGACTTCATTCATACATAATTTTGCAGAGTTTCATGCCTTAATTTCATAATTAGGGTTTAAAATCCTTGCATTTTCACTAGATTTTGACTCATTCCTTCATCTAGATTTGCATGATAGGTGTGTTGTGAAAGATATTGCTGCATTTTTGGACTGATAATAAGGATTTAATTCTCTTCCCCTTTGCAATTTTATCACAACACTACTTCTTTTAGGCATTTGCATTAAAAAAGGTGAAAAAATCAAGCATTTTTAGGTCTTAAATAAACATAGTTTTGCATACATGTCATTGCATATATATCAAAATCTTTTAAAATCAGACCTCACATCCATTTGAAAACAAACATACATGGCTACTAATCGAAACAATAATGCTAGGTTATTTCCTAGGCCCTATTTCAAAAGAAAAACTCCTGAACCTGAAATAACATTTACATCTCATGATAAAACAATGAGTGATATTGAGGGACCTCTCTATATTATAGTGAATGTAATAGAGCTTCCCATGCATGGAACACTTATAGATCCTGATTGCATGACTAATGTGGTAACATAAGAGTTTCTTCTCTCACATGACTTGATACTATTAGGAATTAAGGTGTCTCAACCTTGGTAATTCCTTGCATTATTTGTGATTGTATTTATTTATTCTTTGCCTATGTTGTAAATTAATTGTAAATTCTATATTATCATTTTGTGGGATGTGGCATGGTGATGTGTCATCCTACATGGAAGATGACAACTTGTAATTTTATCCTCACATGAGGAGATAGGCGTCCCACTTTGTGGTAGGAGTATTTTTCCATGTGCCAGCATCTTGGATGTTGTGTAAGAGAATGTTTGACTGAAATGGTTATGACAGATTCCTATGATGAAGTTATTGCATGCAAGAGTTAGAAATAGAAGCTTGTAAGATAGGTGAAGACATGTGTCATGAAGCATCTTTGAAAAAGGCATCTTTGGGCGCCCCAAGGTGGACTATGACATGTTGTAATAGAATATGCTATTTATAGCCTGTGTATGACATATTCTCTTACAACTATAAGTTGCAACCGCTATGACAGATTTTATGACGATCGTAAGAGCATTTGTCATAGCCCATTTTAGAAATAGGCGACCTCTTTGGGATGGGAGTTGTGGACAAGTGTCAGACACATTCTACAATGTTGACTAAGTGTCCATAGGCGTGGGTTTTGGGCCATGAGGCCAAGTTGGACGTCCATTCCAAGATAGAGCCAATTTTGGCTTGTATATTCTATATAAACAGGTGCTTGGAGGAGGAGATGTAGTATGTGCTTTATAGGTACTGTTACGCTACCAGATTGACTCCAGACACAAGTGTTGAAGACCATTGAAGCTTGCATTGTAAGTGTATTGTAAACCATATTCAGTTTTGATAATACATTGTGCAGGTTTCTGAGTGTGGGGTTTTTCACCCAATAAGGGTTTTCCCCACGTTATATCTTTGTCTCTCTTCTTCTGTCTTCTTTCTAGTTCTATGTGTATTGTTGTAATATCTCTATTAGATGTTTAATGTTATTATTATTGTAAGGATTAAATTGAATTTGCACAACCCTCTCCTCATTAGATTAGTGTAGGAAGCGATTTTTGCACACCTAGCTTCCTTTCAGTTGGTATCAGAGCCTGGCCAGTTTTGGTCTTAGCTGTTGGGTAAGGGTTTTCTGAGCTAATCTTAAGTGAAGTGGGAGTCTGTGCAGAGTATTCTGAATCTTATTTCAGCAAGGAGATGGCAAGCACATTTGGAAGGATAGAGGTGGAGAAATTCAATGGCACTAATTTCAAGCTATGGAAGCTCAAGATGGAAGACATGCTTGTTGATCAAGACCTCTAGGAAACTATCAGTGGAACAAAACCAATTGCAATGTCACAAGATGATTGGGATATCAAGGATTGGAAGGCTAAGGGTATCATAAGACTTAGTCTTGTTGATTATGTCCTGTTAAATGTCCATGAGGAGACTACTGCAAACTTTCTTTGGAAGAAGTTGGGAGATGTGTATCAAGCCAAATCCCTAGATAACAAACTTTTTCTGAGAAAGAAGTTGTATTCCCTTCGAATGGAGGACAGAGGATCCATTGCAGAACATATGAATGCTTTTAACATGCTGGTTGCACAATTGACATCCATTGGTGTAAAGATGGAGGATCGCTGTATGACCTTGCTTTGTTCTTTACCAGACTCGTGGGATCACCTTGTCATGGCTATTGGAAGAACCACATCCACATTCAAAATGGATGAAGTGGTTTCTTCACTGTTATCCAAAGAGATGCAGAGAAAGTCTTCTAAGGCATCCAAAGAGGCTCTTGCAGTTCGTGGAAGACCCAAGGAGAAAGGGAAAAAGAAGGACAAGAAAGCTGAGAAGGGTAGATCCAAATCCTGTGGGAGATCCAAATCTCCTGGAAAGTCCAAGGCTATCTATTGGAACTGTGGTAAATCTAGGCATTTCTGAAAGGAATGCAAAGAAGAAAAGAAAAAGAAGAAGAAGAACCCAGATTTAGATTCTGACAAGTCACAAGATGATGGTGATGCCTTCATCGTAACCTTGGCAACCCATGCATCTGATGATGTGTGGCTGATTAATTCTGGTGCATCATTCCACATGACCTCGCATCGAGAGTGGTTTACTAAGTATGAGGAGTTCGATGGTGGAAAGGTGTACCTAGGTGATGACTCTCATCTGAAGATTGTTGGTTGTGGAAGAGTCTCTATCTGATTCCCTGATGGACGAGTGAAGGGGATCTCTAGGGTTGTGCACATCCCAGGCTTAGTACAGAACCTTCTTTCTATAAGTATGTTGAATGATGCAGGTGTGTAGGTTGTCTTTTCGAAAGAAGGATGCAAGATGACTAGAGGAGCTATGGTGCTTACTAAGAGTACTAGGAGAGGTACTCTATTTTAGCTGGAGGCATGCATTTCACAATGCAATAGTTCTTCTGACTCATGGAAGAGGGCAGCAGTCACTTCATCCCCACCATCTAAATGAGAAGTGAAGAAATCTATTGTATCTAGTCCTGATGGTTGTATTCATGCCTTGGAAGTTAAGCTTCTTGTTGAAAAGATAATGTTATGGCATAAGAGATTTGGCCACATTGGTGAGAAGGGTCTGTGTACCCTAAAAAATAAAAACCTCATTGAGGGGTTAGATGATTGTAATCTTGAGTTTGACTTTTGCGAACATTGCATATATGGAAAACAAAACCGTGTTTAGTTTTATTCGAGTTCTCATAAGTCTTCTGGTGTGTTGCACCTTGTTCATTCTGATGTATTTGGTCCTATTAATGTTCCTTCATTATCAAAATCTATATATTTTATATCTTTCATATATGACTATAGTAGAAGGACATGGATTTATTTTCTCAGAAGAAAATATGAAGTCGATAGTAAGTTTAAGGAGTTTAAGGCCTTTGCTAAAAATCAGACTGGTAAAAAGATTAAGTGTTTGAGAACTGACAATGGTGGTGAGTTCTGTTCTATAGAATTTGATAAATATTGCTAGTGACTTGGGATTGAAATACATAAGACAACTCCATACACCATGTAGAAAAATGGAGTTGTAGAGGATGAACAAGACACTGATGGAGAAGGCTAGGAGTATGCTTAGTGGAGCTGGCCTAGAACAAAATTTTTAGGCTGAAGTTGTTTCCACTACTTGCTATCTTGTAAATAGATCTCCTACATCAACTCTTGTTGGAAAGACACCCATGGAGGTGTGGTCTGGTAGAAAGCCTTCAATAAGGCATCTTCATATTTTTGGTTGAGGCATATGCGCATGTGCCTAGGGAGAAGTGGTCAAAATTAGAGAATAAGGCTATTAAGTGTATCTTCATTAGCTATGGTGTTGGTGTGAAAGGATACAAGCTTTGGGACCCTGTGCCTAAAAAAGTCTTGTATAGCAGAAGTGTCATCTTTAGAGAGCTTACACCTTCTTCCACTATTTTATAGCCAGAAGAAAAAGAAAAGAAAGAGGATATTGTTCAATTTCCTGCTAACCCTGAGAAGACTGAACAGAAAGACAATGTTGGACCTGATGATGAGGAGAGCTCTTGCAGCTCTGAAAGCTCAGATGAAAAAGCTAAACCTCAACCTCAGCTCTTGAGGAGGTCTACATGAATAAGAAAGCAACCTGAAAGGTTTGGTTTTACATTGCTTGATTCTAGTTGTGCTTTTGCTTTGCTTACTAACAGTGATGAACCTAGAACTGTATCAAAGGCTATGGACATGAAAGATGTAAGTTCCTAGAAGGAGGCCATGGAGGATGAGATGGCTTCCTTGGAAAAGAATCAAACTTGGGACTTGGTGCCTTTGCCTCCTGGACAGAAACCCATTGGATGCAAATGGGTGTTCAAGAAGAAATTTGGAGCAGATGACAGTGTTGAGAAGTATAAGGCCAGATTGGTTGCGAAGGAGTATTCACAAGTGGAGGGTATAAATTATGGTGAGATCTTTTCTTCCGTTGCAAAGCTGACATCCATTCGATTCCTGTTATCTCTTGTAGAAGCTTATGACTTAGAGGTAGAACAAATGGATGTGAAGACAACTTTCCTTCATGGTGACTTGGAGAAAGAAATCTACATGTCATAGCTAAAGCATTACATGGTGAAAGGTAAAGAAAATTTGGTTTGCAAATTAAAGAAGTCTTTGTATGGTTTGAAGCAGTCTCCTAGGAGGTGGTACTTGAATTTTAATGCCTTTGTGTTGTCTATTGGATTTGTGAGATCAAAATCGGATCACTGTGTGTATTATAAGTTTGATGGTGATCGTATTCTCATTGTTGCATTATATGTTTCTCATTGGGAAGGGTAAGAATATGATTTTTAATTTCAAATCTCAGTTGTCAGCATAGTTTGAAATGAAAGATTTAGGGGCATCCATGTACATTCTACGAATGGAAATTAAAAGAGACAGAACTAACAGAAAACTTTGGTTAAGCCAGAGTAAGTATGTGAAGACCATGTTGGATAGGTTCAACATGGCAGATTGTAGACCATTGTTTGTTCCTGTTTCTTTGGGGACAAAGTTGTCTGTTGAGGATTGTCCAAAATCTCCTAGTGAGGTGGAGGACATAAGTAGAGTACCTTATGCTAGTGCTGTTGGTAGTTTGATGTATGCTATGGTCTGCACAAGACCAAACATTGCCCAAGGAGTGGGAGCCCTTAGTCGATTTATGGCTAATCCTAGATGGGTTCATTAGGATGCAGTTAAGAGAATGTTTAGATATTTGAGGGGTACTTCTGAGTTTTCCATATACTATCATGGTAATGTTACAGGACCTCTGCATTCTATTGATATTCATGGATTTGTCGATTCAGATTAGGTAGGTGACATTGACAGCAGGAGATCCACCAGTGCTTATGTGTTTACACTATTTGGCGGTGGTATTAGTTGGATGAGTAAGCAACAACCTGTGGTTTCTTTATCCACGACAGAAGCTGAGTATATGGTAGAAACTCATGCTTGTAAGGAAGCAATTTGGCTTAAGAGATTGTGCTTAGATATTGGTGTTGATGCAGGTTAGATCACGATTAGTTGTGATAGTCAGAGTGTGATTTGCCTTGCAAAGAATCCAACTTTCCATGCTAGAACAAAGCATATTGATGTTCAGTTTCACTTTGTACGAGACATGGTAGAGAATGGGAAGGTAAGTTTGGAGAAGGTAGATACTTTGAAGAATGTTGCAAATGCATTGACGAAGCCAGTGGGCATAGATAAGTTCATATGGTGTTCGGAGTCTATGTGCCTCTCGGCCTATAGTAGTTAAATCCTATTATTCTATTAGCTCTTACAAGGTGTTCGACAAGTGGGAGAATGTTGAGAATTAAGTTGTCTCAACCTTGGTAATTCCTTGCATTATTTGTGATTGTATTTATTTATTCTTTGCCTATGTTGTAAATTAATTGTAAATTCCATATTGTCTTTTTGTGGGATGTGGCATGGTGATGTGTCATCCTACATGGAAGATGACAACTTGTAATTTTGTCCTCACATGAGGAGATAGGCATCCCACTTTGTGGTAGGAGTATTTTGCCTTATGTCGACATCTTGGATGTTGTGTAAGGGAATGTTTGACCAAAACGGTTATGACGGATTCCTATGACGAAGTTATGACATGTAAGAGTCAGAAATAGAAGCTTGTAAGATAGGTGAAGACAGGTGTCATGAAGCATCTTTGGGTACCCTAAGGTGGATTATGACATGTTGTAAGAGAATATATTATTTATATCTTGTGTATGATAGATTCTCTTACAACTGTAAGTTGTAACCGCTATGACAGATTTTATGATGGTCGTAAGAGTCGTAAGAGCATCTGTCATAGCCCATTTTGGAAATAGGTGACCTCTTTGGGATGGGAGCTATGGACAAGTGTCAGAAACATTCTACAATGTTGACCAAGTGTCCATAGGCATGGGTTTTGGGCCATGAGGCCAAGTTGGACACCCATTCCAAGATAGATCCAATTTTGCCTTGTATATTCTATATAAACAAGTGCTTGGAGGAGGAGATGTAGTATGTGATTTACAGGTACTGTTATGCTGCCGGATTGACTCCAGACACGAGTGTCGAAGACCATTGAAGCTTGCATTGCAAGAGTATTGTAAACCATATTCAGTTTTGATAATACATGTGTAGGTTTTTGAGTGGGGTTTTTCACCCGATAAGGGTTTTCCCCACGTTATATCTTTGTCTCTCTTCTTCTGTTTTGTTTCTAGTTCTATGTGTATTGCTGCAATATCTCTGTTAGATGTTTAATGTTGATATTATTGTAAGGATTAAATTGAATTTGCACAGCCCTCTCCTCATTAGATTAGTGTAGGAAGTGATTTCCACACACCTAGCTTCCTTTCAGATACAAGATTCTTATGAACCTTCAGATTTAATGATTAAGACACATACTGGACCTTTCATGCCTACCTTTGGGAAGATAACTTTATTGGTTACAGTTTATGATAAAACCATGGATAAATTATTTGATGTCATCCCTTTATTTGACCTCTTCCGCATAAAATTAGGACATCCATAGCTCAAAGATATGAAGGTTGTCCCCTCAACTATTCATAAATGCATAAAACTCCCTTTACATGGACAAGTGCGTACTATTTGTTGTAATACATGGCAACTCATGGTTATGGAAAATCACTTTACTCTTGATTAATTCTGGCCACGACCTAATAGATGTTGATAACTGAGAGGGGGGGTGAATCAGTTATCCTTAATTCGCTTTCAGTTCAAACACTTAAATCCACTTTGTTAATCAATAGCATAGAAATTAATCATTCATGAAAGCATAAGACATAAACACCAGAGCAGATACACATCAACACATGAAACACCAAGATTTTGACGTGGAAAACCCGGTTAAGGGAAAAACCACGGGGTGATTAACCCAAGGATTATTCTCTTTTAGAAGAATAAGAAAAATAGATGGCACATGCCAATTAGGGCTCACTGCCCAAGCACACTACTCACAAGGAGGCACATTGCCTACAAGAGACACACTGTCTACAAGATAACAAGTATTACAAACTTGAACTGGAGTTTGACATCTTTACCATGCCTGGATCAGTTCCATTTGAGCCCAAAAATGCATGCTCTGCCTTTCGCACTTGTCTTCGCTATATCACTCTCATCACCACAAGACACATTTCAAAATGAATTCACAATCCCTTATTTATACAAGGCATCGACTTAGGAACAATCATCTAAGTCGGCAAACATCTACAAGATCATTCGCAAGACATGTAATACATTTGGTCAACCAGTCTTAAGAAGAACACCAAACTCTGTAGTTATTCTTCATATACAAACTCTAACTTCAATGTGGACCATTAACATGAACTGGACATGATCCACAGATCACCACAAGCTTTCCTGAATCACCAAGAACATCCGCACTTCATCAGCTTACTGGAATTCTTCTCTTCTTCATCCAAAACTTCAAGAACACAGTCTGTCGCCACTATCATAATGCAAAAGATTCTTTTAGACCTCCAAACAATGCACAAATCAAGTTGTCACTTCACATTGACTTCCTCAGCACTCCCTCCAATCAACAGAATGAGAGAATGTAATTCTGGAACTCACCGGACCAATCTGTGACACTCTGTCACCACTAAACGCCTATCGGAACCGGTTCTACATAAGCGAACATAACTTCTTCAGATCTTTATGCGGACCTCTGAAATCTTAACTGGAACATCTCAAGACTCATATCTACAAACCCTTTAATCCGCATCCTCTAATTCTCAACCCATTGAGTACTTTTGCCTTCTTCTTATCACTGTTCTTCACTGTTCCTAATTGAGACTAATTTTCTCAATATCCTCAGCACACAACTCATCCAATCCTTCTTATCAATGCAATATGAGTATGTTGACATCAATGACAACACTGGTTAACCTCATACTTGCAACAATCTCCCCCTTTGTCATTGATGGCAACATATGATGTGAAAAACCATCAAGACAAGAACTTCGCCTTTCTGTCACAGCTCCCCCTATCAGCAACAACTCTTCACATGTTTTACTGCTCCCCCTTTGATCATTAGCCACTTGTTTTTCACATGTCTTCTCTCCCCCTTTGACATTAATGGCAAAGGGCTCATACTTGCAATTCTAACACATTAGAATCATACCAGCTGCTCCCCCTTAGTAGCAACTCCCCATCATCAATCTGGATCACAAGATATGACTGTGATATCCATCAAACTGATGCACATCAGTGCATCCTAGTTCATCACTAGAGGGGCCATGACCCCTAACTTCTCCCTGAGATACTCAAAAGAGTCCTTGGGAAGAGGTTTAATAAGAATATCTGCAAGTTGATCCTTGGAGGGCACATACTCCAATCTGACTTCACCCTTGTTCACTTGTTCTCTCAAAAAGTGAAATTTGATAGATATATGCTTGGTCTTAGAATGTTATACCAGATTCTTAGAAATATTTATTGCACTTGAATTATCACAGAAAATTGTGATAGGCTCCTCATATTCTACTTGAATATCTCTTAGCATTTGCTTCATCCACAAAAGTTGGGTGCAACTTGCTACTGCTGCAATGTATTCAGCTTCAGATGTAGATAGGGATATTGCTTCTTATTTCTTGCTTAGCCAAGAAACCATCCTTTTTCCCAAAAAGAATGCTCCTCCACTTGTACTCTTCCTATCATCCACATCTCCTGTCCAATCTGCATCTATATATGCATGAAGAGAAAAGTCATGATCTCTGGGATACCATAGGCCATACTCAACTGTTCCTTTCAAGTACCTAAAAATTCTTTTGATTGCCATGACATGAGATTCTCTGGGATCAGCCTGGAATCTCACCACAAGACCAACAGCCTGCATTATATCTGGTCTAGTCTAAGTGAGATATAGTAATCCACCAATCATTGATCTATACTTTGTCTGATCTGTCTTAGGAGAGTCATCATCTTTTCTCAACTTACATCCGGTAGCCATGGGAGTGTTCATTGGCTTTGAATTTCCATTCCAAATTTCTTTAATAGTTCTTTCATATATTTGGTCTAAGAGATAAAGATTCCTTTCTCTGTCTGAGTAATTTGTAGACCCAAGAAGAAATTCATTTCATCGAGCATTGACATTTCAAACTCACTTTTCATATGGTTTGCAAAGGTTTTACACATACTGTCTCTTCCTCCAAAGATGATATCATCAACAAATACTTCAACAATCAAGATGTTTTCATGATCAATTTGAAAATATAGGTTACTATTAACAGTACCTTTGTTGAAACCAATCTTCAAAAGATGTTTATCCAGCCTCTCATACCATGCTGTTGGGGCTTGCTTTAGACCATACAGTGCCTTCTTTAATTTGCAGACCATATCACCATGCTCTGATAACTGAAATCCATCCGGTTGTTCAATGTACACCTCTTCTTCTAGGTCACCATTCAGGAAAGCAGATTTGACATCCATCTGATACACTTTGAAATCTTTGAAGGCAGCAAATGCAAGAAATAGTCTGACTGCTTCAATTCTTGCCACCGAAGCAAAGGTTTCCTCAAAATCAATCCCTTCTATTTGAGAGTATCCTTTGCAGACTAATCTGGCCTTATTTCTAATTACTTCACCAACTTCATTTAATTTGTTCTGGAAGACCCATTTGGTCCCAATCACATTCTTGTTACTAGGTCTAGAAACAAGATCCCAAGTGTGATTTTTTTTCAATTTGCATCAACTCTTCCTCCATTGCTTTTGTCCAATTTTCATCATTGCATGCTTCATTTATTGTCTTAGGTTTAATCTTTGAAATCAGACAACATTCATCTAAATTTTGAGCAACATTCCTTCTAGTTTGCACACCTTTACTTTTGTCACCTATGATCTGATCTTCAGAGTGGTTCAGTCTTACATACCTTAGAACTTTGGGAGTTCTTTGCACTTCTGATTCTTGATCAGGCTCATCCAGACCTATCTCTTCTTCTTGATTTACCGGATCAGTCTGAATCTGACCTTCAGGATAGAATGGAGCTCCTTGAACCAGAACATCATTATGATCATATTCATCATACTCATAAAATCTTGAGGGATTCTCAATACCTTCATCAACCTTCACATTTGTACTTTCTATCATCTTTCTCAGTCTCTTATTGTAACACTGGTATGCTTTGCTTTGAGTGGAGTAACCCAAAAAAATTCCTTCATCACTTCTAGCATCAAACTTTCCTAGATCTTCATCTCTTTTAATGTAACACTTGCTGCCAAATACTCTGAAATATCTCATAGTAGGAGTGATGCCAAACCAAAGTTCATAAGGAGTCTTACCGGTATTGCTTCTGATTTGAACTCAATTGAGAGTGTAGACTGCAGTGCTGACAGCTTCTTTCCAAAACATTTGGGGAACATTTGCTTCCATCATCATTGTCCTGGATGCTTCCTAGATGGTCCGGTTCTTTCTCTCAACTACTCCATTCTACTGTGGAGTCCTAGGAGCAGATAACTGTCTCTTTATACCATGCTTCTCATAAAAGTCTATGAATTCATCAGATGTGAATTCACCACCTCTATCAGACCTCAGACATTTCAGTTTTAATCCGGTTTGATTCTCTACCATAGCCTTGAAGATTTTGAACTTCTTAAAGGCTTATGATTTCTCTTTTAGAAAGGTGACCCACATCATTCGGGAACGGTCATCAATCAGTAACATGAAATATCTATCACCTTGCATACTCTTGATTCTTGTCGGACCACATAGATCAGTATGAACTAACTCCAATAATCCGGTAGAGGACTGATCCTTGCTTTTGAATGAGACTCTGCTCTGTTTACCTAGCTGACATTCTTTGCACAAACTATTTGTAGGTTTTACCAACTTTGGAAGATCTCTTACAACCTAAGTATTGCTTATCTTGATGATGTTATCAAAATTTACATGACACATCCTTCTATGCCATAACCAACTTTGATCAACTTGAACAAACAGACAACTTTTATTAGTACCAACTAGATGGAAGATATTACCTTTTGTTTGAGTACCGGATGCAATCTTAGTTCCGAAGCTTTCAAAGATTTTGCATCTTCCATTCTTGAACCAGAGATCATAACCTTTGTCCACCAGCTGACCAACACTGAGAAGATTGTGCTTCAATCCTTCAACATATAGTACATTACCAGTTTTGTTCTTTCCATCAAAAGAGATAGTTTCCCTACCTCTGATTCTACCAGCAGAATTGTCACCAAATGTTACCATTCCTCCTTCATACCTTTCCAAATCTAAGAACTTGTTCTTGTCACCTGTCATATGGTGAGAACATCCACTATCAATAACCCAATCATCCTTTTCTTCAACTTGGGCAGCCAAAGCTCTTTCTGTAACCTTATGATTGATAGATTCAGGGAATATTGGATCTTCTTCCTTGATGGCAATGAACACCCATTCATTTATGGATTTGTCTCCTATCTCTGATTCATCATCTGTTACTCCTTCATTATCAGCTTCTTCATGAACATAATAACAATTCTTTTGGAACCTTTGTCTGTTAGAATTTGATCTTGTGGATCTTTCCGGACATCTTGAGGCAAAGTGACCAATCTTATCGCAATTGAAGCACTTAAAGGGTAATTTTCCTTCATACTTACTGGATCCTCTTGGCAGTCTTTTTGCAATGAGGGCTTCAAGTTGAGCTGTTTCTGCTTCTTCCTCTTCCATGTCTTTTCTTGCTTGATCATACCATGACAACTTTCTTGAAGAGTTTTCTCCTGAATCAAATCTTTGTTTGCCTTTCACAGAGGCACTGGCTTTGAATGCAGATTCAGTCTTGGGGGGATCATCTCCAAACTCGGTCATTTCAAATGCAGCTAGTTTGCCAGCCAATTATTCTCTTGTGACAATTGTATGGGCTCTGAATTCATCAATGGCAACAACCTTGATTTTGTAGGCAGCAGGAAGGGATCTGAGAATTTTGCAAACAATCTCATTTTCATCCAAAACTCCACCAGCATTCCTAATTCCACACACCAGCTCATTTACTCTTGGCATAAAGGTAGTGATATTTTCATCATCTCTCATCTTCAATCTTTCAAATTTCCCTTTGAGACTCTGCAACCTTGCACTCTTAACAAACTCATCTCCTTCATGTAGAAGTTCCAGTTTAATCTAGATCTCATAGGCAGTTGGTAGGTCAATAACATTTGAGATCTCTGAGTCGGTTAATGCACTTAGAAGAGCCTCTTTAGTCCACAGATTGTTTTTAGCATCTTTGATTTCATTTAGAGTTGTCGGACCACCTTGTGGTGGTTTATATGCTTTTGTGACCAGGGACAAGTATGCCTTTCCCATACACTCTAAGTGACATTTCATGCGGCCTTTCCAAAGAGTGAAGTTGGTTCCATCAAACTTCAGACTGTCCTTCTTATATGATGACATCCTGGATCTCCTCAAGCGGTTAAGCTCCTTTTAGAGGAACTTGGCTCTGATACCAATTGTTGATAACTAAGAGGGGGGTGAATCAGTTATCCTTAATTTGCTTTTAGTTCAAACACTTAAATCCACTTTGTTAATCAATAGGATAGCAATTAATCATTCATGAAAGCATAAGACATAAACACCAGAGCAGATACACATCAACACATGAAACACCAAGATTTTGACGTAGAAAACCCGGTTAAGGGAAAAACCACGAGGTGATTAACCCAAGGATTATTCTCTGTTAGAAGAATAAGAAAAATAGATGGCACATGCCAATTAGGGCTCACTGCCCAAGCACACTGCTCACAAGGAGGCACACTGCCTACAAGAGACACACTGTCTACAAGATAACAAGTATTACAAACTTGAACTGGAGTTTAACATCTTTACCATGCCTGGATCAGTTCCATTTGAGCCCAAAAATGCTTGCTCTGCCTTTTGCACTTCTCTTCGCTATATCACTCTCATCACCACAAGACACACTTCAAAATGAATTCACAATCCCTTATTTATACAAGGCATCGACTTAGGAACAATCATCTAAGTCGGCAAACATCTACAAGATCATTCGCAAGACGTGTAATACATCCAGTCGGCCAGTCTTAAGAAGAACACCAAAATTTGTGGTTATTCTTCAAATACAAACTCTAATTTCAATGCAGACCATCAAAATGAACTAGACATGATACACAGATCACCACAAGCTTTCCTGAATCACCAAGAACATCTGCACTTCATCAGCTTACTGGAATTCTTCTCTTCTTCATCCAGAACTTCAAGAACATAGTCTGTCGCCACTGTCATAATGCAAAAGATTCTTCCAGACCTCCAAACAATGCACAAATCAAGTTGTCACTTCACACTGACTTCCTCAGCACTCCCTCCAAACTGCAAAATGAGAGAATGTAATTCTAGAACTCACCGGACTAATCTGTGACATTGTCACCACTGAATACCTATTGGAAATGGTTCTACATAAGCGAACATAACTTCTTCAGATCTTTATGTGGACCTCTGAAATCTTAACTGGAACATCTCAAGACTCATATCTACAAACCCTTTAATCCGCATCCTCTGATTCTCAACCCATTGAGTACTTTTGCCTTCTTCTTATCACTATTCTTCACTGTTCCTGATTGAGACTAATTTTCTCAATATCCTCAGCACACAACTCATCCAATCCTTCTTATCAATGCAATATGAGTATGTTGACATCAATGACAACATTGGTTAACCTCATACTTGTTGTAATATATGGCAACTCATGGTTATGGAAAATCACTTTACACTTGATTAATTTTGGCCATGACCTAATAGAGACCCTGAGCCACGAAGAGACCAACTTTTCTTAGCATACAGATGATACAAAGAAAAAATTCTATCTAGAGTGGTCAGACCTTCTATTCAACAAGCAATCAATGAAGAACAACCCGCATTAGAAGAACTTCCTAGAGATAAAGGTAAAGGACTCTATGCTGAGGTTCCTCTTTCGTCATCCTTACAAGGATCGGGAGTGACTCATGGAAAACAAAGTACTTCATCAAGACTAATTAGATTCAAACAAGCTTCCTCCTCTGAGATACGAAAACCTATGCAAAAACATGAGACTACTTTTGAAGACATAAGTAATAAGATAAAAAGAAATTGACAAGCAAGAGAAAGGAGGAAGAGAAGACAATCTTTTGCCCAACGAAATGCACCTCAACAAGAAAACATTCCACCTAACATTGAACCAAACAAAGAAAAACTTAAGGAGAAAGAGACTAAAAATAATTACAAATGTTGGACTATTGTACCTTATTTACCTCTCATCTCACATTCGAGTTTGGGAAGATGATGATTTGCTTGTCGACAACCACTAGATCAGTTGTGCAACATGTAAGTATTTCTAACCCTGGTGGTCACCTATGTTGTAGCATTATTTTCTCATTTATGTGACCTCTTCTCTTGTTTTGTGTTCCCCCGTGATGTGTTATGTGTTGTTTAGGCCTCCTTGGATGACCCTTGATACTCTTGTAAGCTCGAGAATATTAGGAGACCACCTCTGTTGTGACCATTCTTCTATTTGTATCATCATTCTTCTATCTTTCTTCTCCTCTATTTTTATTGTTGTGTGTTGTGTCTTCAACGCATAGCATTGCAATTGATAACTTGGGGGCATCTTCCTATGTGATTGTTCCTAAGACACGTGTTCTCCTCTCTCATTTTATTGTTTACCTTCTAGTGACTCTACCTAGTCGGCAGATGACGAAAAACAAACATATACTAATACGGACTGCATGTCCCTTCAGCAAGCAAAGCAAAAATGGACCTAATCTATATATGAAGATGGGGTTGATTTATATATCCGACACTTGGCTAGTAGAATCACTTCGTGTGATATTTGATGTTGTCTTATCGTGCGAACAAATCATAACAATACATATGCTCCATGCACTTTGTTTGTTTTGGGTGTCTTGCCTTGTTGTTACACTTGGTTCTGAGATGCCTACAGTATAAGCCCCATGACTATACTTGAACTTGAACCCATTTGTGTAGCCTTGGATTCTTTATTTTTATGCATAGCTTTGATGTTTTTCTTAGATTAAGATGTGTTTATGGGAACATTCGGTGATCATGAGCACATGTCACCTTTGGGGGCATGGGCTTTGTGAAAGCTCTTGTTCCCTTGTGTGTTTTCTCTCTACCTTAACGTGCTTGATATTGGTACATGATATCAACCACCTTAAGGTGGGGGCATATAAGGTAAGCCATCTCATGATTTTCGTACTAACGAAGTGTGTTTGTAAGTCCTCTGTGGAGGCGGAATGTTGTATCTCCGACGTGAGTGCACATCTTTTCTGTATTGCAATCATAAAGCCCTCTACGGAGGCAAGATATCATGCATATCCTTTTATTCAAAAGCCCTGTGCAGAGGCGGGGATGGTGTATCTCTTGAGCTAGTGCACATCCTTTTTATTTCAAAAGTGCTCTGAGTAGGCAGGATTGGATCTGAGACTATCCTCCCTTAAGCATGTATTTGGCAGTTGTGGCATAAGACCAATCATCAGGTGTGTCTGTAGCATGTTTGAGATGGTGGGGGCTTAGCAATAAGTTCCTTCCATCACCTTGTTTTCTATGTTTAAGACATATATTATGTCTTTGGCATGCTATACGGTGCTCGTGTTTTCCATGTGTCTTCTATGTGTTTTCCCCCATGTTTAGTTTCAAGGGTGTGGCGAAATGCCCTTCCTACACTTGGGCTTTGTATGACATGTTTTCTTCCAAGCATGGTTTCAAGGGTGTGGTGAAATGCCCCTCCTATGCTTTGGGTTTTGTATGGCGTGCTTGTTCTCAAGTGTAGTCTCAAGGGTGTGGTAAAATGCCCCTCCTACACTTTGGGATTTGTTTGGTGTGTCTTCTCCCCCATATGTATTCTCAAGGGTGTGGCAAAATGCCCTCCTACATTTTGGGGTTGTGTGTTGCATTTTTAGTGTCCATATATATACATTCATATATATATATAAATGAAAAAGAAAAGATCAAATGTATTCTCTGTGACTGCTCTTGTGTATTCTCCATGTTTCACGTGTCTTCAATACTGTCTTCTCCGTGATTTGCGTTCCTATTACTGTCTTCATTTTGTTTGGCATGTCTGCGATGTGTTTTCTCTAATGTTTACCTAAGACTGGAGGCTAGGAATAGTTCATCAATCTTTGTGTATGCATTAGCTTCAAGTGCCTAGCGTGTTTGCTATGTTTTGACCGTACTTTAATGCATGTATGGCTTGTAAGATCATACATACATTAAAGTGCGGGCTAAATGTTATGTCGTAAAATGTCCCCTAGGACTTTTACCTCCTAAGTTTAGCTCTCGGGTCCCTTGTTTTTCATCATGCATGTTAGATTTAACTCCCGAGACAAAATGGCCTAAAACCCATGTGAAATGGGGCTTGAGAGATATTGTTGAGCCTTAACCCTAAACCAAAATAGGTCCTGGGGCAAGGGCGCTTGTGCCCTTGTCTTGCCCTATTTTGACGGGGTCCCAAATTTGAATTTCAGTTTTGTGACCATTAAAAGGTTTCCTGGCTGACATCTTAAGTTTGAGTTACGAAATTTTTAGCGAGAATGAATATATAAGCATGTTTAGGGTTTCATTTGTAAACTAGAAGATGATTATGAGATTTTGGTGAACTTATAATTTTAGAGTGTTCAAGGTATTCATTGTGGCCGAGCAAACTTGTGTTGTTGTGTTTGTTATGCAAATTTGGTTTCATCTTCTCATGTTATGAAGGATATTCATCTACATGTGAGCTACACCTCTGATGTGATATCTATTTGTGATTTTAATCAATCATTTATCAATTTGTTTTGCCTATTTCTATAAGGATACATACTCTTTATCAAACAACGGTGTTGGAAGGCTTGAATGCCATTCCGGGGCTTGACTGAGGCAAGCTCCTAAACACCACAACCCACAACCCCTCTTCTTGTGATTACAGGTGATAGATATCGGATCGTGAAGAGTAGAGTTATAGAGGAGTGTTACAAAGGATAAGGATTCCAGATTTGGTAGAAAGAAGTGGAAAAGAACACGGTCGGGGCTTGGGCGCTAGTCCCTTTACCCTTTGGGTTTACAGAGGCAAAAATATCTAGAATAGGGATCATCAGTAGCAGATAGAGTCCAGAAACTCCCAAAGAAAATAATGCACTAGGCTTGGGTGTGAGGCCCTTTTCCCCCGACATTTCAAGATCTCAAACTTTGAAATCTGGTGTGTATCTGATCTTCATTTACCTTCTCTGTGTGCGAGCATTTTTCAGAATTTGTTTGTTTGTTTACGATTTTGCATAATTAGGGTTTTGAGCATAATTGGGCATTAAATTAATACATTAATCATCAATTTCCAAATTTCCCTATCATTACAAGTGACAACCAACCTTTAGGTGAGGGTAAGTGCAAGAAGATGGGGGACTAAAATAGGGTCTTAAGTGGCCACTTTTTTTCTTCTGAAATCAAGAAATATTGGCCTTGGATGAGAAATTGAGCATAGTTACACTCAAAATTTTAAGATGCATCAAAACAATGTTTGTAGTGCTTCGAGTCTACTTTCTAAACTACTAATGTTTTTTTGAAAATGGTATAGATTAAGGGGTTCAAAAAAGGGAGCCACAAAAATTGGTGTTGTTTATGTCAAAAAGACATAACATAACATGTTTTGTGGCTCCCTCAAAAGGTTAACTTTTTTTTGACATTTTTAAAATTGCTTCAGTGAGAAATTAGCTAACGACATGTAGTTTATACCTAATTTTTGTGATAATTTTGTAATGAATATTCAATTTTTTACTAATTTTCAAAGTGGAAACATCCTAAAAAATAGAATTTTGGTCATGCTACCCCTATAAATTTTGAAAACTAATTGAAAATCAATTTTTTAATGTGTAGAATGGAGTTTAGTTTATAAAAATGTAATTTATTTGAAATTTCAATGAACGGTTAATTTATAAAGAAAAAAAGACCAAACACTAGTTTTTGCCAAAAAACAGACACAAACAAAAGAAATTAAAGATGAAAGGCTTAACATTGCAAAATGTGAAAAAAGTTACATTGTTAAATAGCTAAGAGAAAGCCTAACATTACCGAGGTGTTCGATTTGTTTGACCTTGAAACACATTCAAATCTGAGGGTTAGCACGAATGAAATTATATGAAATCCTATAGAATATGTAAAAACACGTCTTTAGACATTGGGAAGGCACTCCAAGCCTTTGGATTGGAAATCCACAGCAAATCCAAGCCTAAGGCTTGGGATTCCCAAAGCAACATATAACACAAGCACATTATAACGCGTTCGCATAATGGTTTATTTTGCATTTTTTCCTTTTTTTTGTGAAAGTTTGCCTGATGTTTGTCAAGTTTGACATAATGCGAGCGCATTAACGTACTTGCATTATGTCTCGCTTGGAATGTTTTATGTTCAAGGTTTTTAAGTATGTATGTATGCTTGTTTGTATGTATGTATGTATGTATGCCTGTATGTATGTATGTATGTATTGATGTATGTATGTATGCCTATATGTAATGTATGCTTATATGTATGTATGTATGTATATATGTATGCTTGTCTGTATGTATGGTTGTATGTATGTATGCATGCTTCTATGTATGTATATATGTATGCATGTTTGTATGTTTGTATGTATGTATGTATATATGTATGTATGCCTATATGTATGTATGTATGTAAGGGTTTTGGGTTTAGGGTATATAAGGACCTGAGCCCATATAGTTTTTAGGGTTGAGGGTTGAGGTTTTTAGGTTTAGGGTTTAAGGTAAGGGTTGAGGGATTAGGGATTAAGTAATAGGTTGAGGGTTGAGGGTAGAGGGTTGAGGGTTACAGTTGAGGGATAATATTCAGCTTGTTGAGTGTATAAGATTAATTATGTAAGGTATGGGGATTAGGGTTTAGGATATTGGGTTTAGGGTTTACGATATGGATTGAGGGTATATAAGGCATAGGGTGACTTGGGTTGAGAGTGTATGGTTTAGGTTTTTAAGTATAGGGTTGAGGCACAATATTCAGGGTTTAGGGTATAAGGGTGAGGTTATAGGGTATAGGGATGAGGGTTTGTGGGTGTAGGTTTCAAAGTTTAAGGTATAGGGTTGATGATTGAGGGATTAGGGCTTAAGTATATGGTTGAGGGTATAGGGTATAGGGTTGAGAGTTTACAGTTGAGGGATAATGTTCAAGGTTGAATGTCTAAGATATAGGGTTTAGGGTTTAAGGTTGAGGGTATAAGGCATATGGATGAGGATTGAGGGTTTAGGGCATAAGTATAGGGTTGAGGGTATAGGGTATAGGGTAGAGGTTTGAAGGTTGAGGGATAATGTTCAAGGTTGAGTGTCCAAGATTAATTATATAGGGTATAGGGTTTAAGGGTTTAAGGGTATCTAAGGGTTAAGAGTTTACGGTTTAAGGTTTGAGGGATTAAGGGTTTAAGAGTTGAGGGATTAGGGTTTAACACATAGTGTCAAGGGTAGAGGGTTTAGGGATAGGGTTTAGGGTTGAGGGTTGAGGCTTTAGGGCTGAGGGTTAAGGGATTAGGGTTTAAGGTATAGTGTCAAGGGTAGAGGGTTTAGGGATAGGGTTTATGGTTTAAGGTTTAAGGGTTGAGGGTTGAGGCTTTAGGGATAGGGTTTAGGGTTTAGGGTTAAGGGATTAGGGTTTAATGTATAGTGTTGAGGGTTGAGGGTTTCGGGATAGGTTTTAGGATTTAAGGTTTAAGGGTTGAGGGTTGAGGCTTTACACATAGGGTTTAGGGTTTAGGGTTAAGTGAGAGACCTAGATGGCTAAGGACGAATGGAGAGACAGACAAGGAGTGACTGAGAGATGTAGAGAGAGGAGAGGTAGAGAGGTGAGGGGGAGACAGAGGTGAGAGAATAAAATGAGAGTGAAGTTGACAACTTCAGGGAAAGATGGTTAAGGAGGAGGGAGAGAGGTGGAGAGGAAGGGAAACATCTAGAGAACCATGAGAGATATACAAGTGAGAGACCTACAACCTAGGGAGAAAGGGGTGAGAGATAGGGGAGAGATGGGGGTGAGGTAGATAGGGGAGGAGAGGGGTGGATAAGGGTCGAGGATTTAAGACTTTGGGGTTTAAGGGTCAAGGGTTTAGGGTTTAGGGTTGAGGGATTAGGGTTTAAGGTATAGTGTCAAGGGTTGAGGGTTTAGGGATAGGGTTCAGGATTTAGAGTTTAAGGGTTGAGAGTTGAGGCTTTAGGGATAGGGTTTATGGTTAAGTAAGAGACCTAGATGGCTAAGGACAGATGGAGAGGTAGACAAGGAGTGACTGAGAGATGTAGAGAGGGGAGAGGTAGAGAGGTGCTCGGGGGAGACAGAGGTGAGAGATAGAGAGGTGAGGGGAGAGATAGAAGAAAATGAGAGAGTGAAGTTGACAAGTTGAGGGAAAGATGGGTAAGGAGGAGGGAGAGAGGTGGAGAGGAAGGGAAATATCTAGAGAGCCCTAAGAGATATACAAGTGAGAGACCTACAACCTAGGGAGAGAGGGGTGAGAGAGATAGGCGAGAGATGGGGGTGAGGTAGATAGGGGAGGAGAGGGGTGGAAGGGTCAAGGTTTTAAGGCTTTAGGGTTTAAGGGTCAAGGGTTTAGGGTTTAAGGGTTGAGGGATTATGGTTTAGAGTTAAGGGATTAGGGTTTAAGGTATAGTGTCGAGGGTTGAGGGTTGGGATTTAAAGTTTAAGGGTTGAGGCTTGAGGCTTTAGGGATAGGGTTTAGGGTTTAGGTACAAGGGATTAGGGTTTAAGGTATAGTGTCGAGGGTTGAGGGTTTAGGGATAGGGTTTAGGATTGTAAGGTTTAAGTATTGAGGGTTGAGGCTTTAGGGATAAGGTTTAGAGTTTAGGGTTAAGTGAGAGACCTAGATGGCTAAGGATGGATGGAGAGGCAGACAAGGAGTGACTGAGATATGTAGAGAGGGGAGAGGTAGAGAGATGAGGGGGAGACAGAGGTGAGAGATAGAGAGGTTAGGGGAGAGATAGAAGAAAATGAGAGTGAAGTTGACAACTTGAGGGAAAGATGGGTAAGGAGGAGGGAGAGAGATGGAGAGGAAGGGAAATATCTAGAGAGCCCTGAGAGATATACAAGTGAGAGACCTACAACCTAGGGAGAGAGGGATGAGAGAGATAGGGGAGAGATGGGGGTGAGGTAGATAGGGGAGGAGAAGGGTGGATAAGGGTCAAGGGTTTAAGGGTCAAGGGTTTAGGGTTTAAGGGTTGAGGATTAGGGTTTAAGGTATAGTGTCAAGGGTTGAGGGTTTAGGGATAGGGTTTAGGATTTAAAGTTTAAGGGTTGAGGGTTGAGGATTTAGGGGTAGGGTTTAAGGTTTAGGTTCAAGGGATTAGGGTTTAAGGTATAGTGTCGAGGGTTGAGGGTTTATGATTTAAGGTTTAAGGGTTGAGGGTTGAGGCTTTAGGAATAGGGTTTAGGGTTTAGGGTTAAGTGAGAGACCTAGATGGCTAAGGACAGATGGAGAGGTAGACAAGGAGTGACTGAGAGACGTAGAGAGGGGAGAGGTAGAGAGGTAAGGGGGAGATAGAGGTGAGAGATAGAGAGGTGAAGGGAGAGACAGATAAAAATAAGAGAGTGAAGTTGAGAACTTGAGGGAAAGATGGGTAAGGAGGAGGGAGAGAGGTGGAGAGGTAAGGAATTTTGTATAGCAAGCTAAAATGTGCTTGCGTTATAATGTGAGCACATTTTGTCTTGCTATTAAAATGATAAAATAGCTAGGACACCCATGAGCCAAGCCCGCATACTCTATTTTCTATAGGTTATGTGCACGTTCTGACAAAAAAATTCTTTTTCATGTTGTTGGGAAGTGCACATATAGATTTTTCACATTCTGCCACCTTTGCATGAACTTTCCACCACCTTTTTATGGTTTGCCAACTTAAGGAGGAAATGACATAGTTTTCACATCGAATTTGATATATATCAATTCAAGTTTCAATTTTTGTAGTGTTGCAATGTTAATTGTGATTGAATTGTAGGAATTTAACATTATACATTGGTTAATTGTATTGTTGTTAGTAATTCTATTTGAGTGATATACAATTGAATGTTGAAAAGGAAGCAAGTTTGTGAAAAATTCAAATTGTTGAGGAGTTTGATGCACGAAAAAAAAAATACTACTTAATTGGGTACTCTCTCCATTCAAATCTCCATTTTTTAGGTATGTCAAGTCTTTACACATGTTCTTTACATTTTCCTTAATTCTATTATGTTTCATTATCATCCCTTATCATACATGCTTAATACAATTCTTTGATTTTGTTATTATGCATATTCCATGTTCATCATTATTTGTTTCTCATTATAACCTTACCCTTGTCTATGTTGTTTGATAAAATGCTTTGATACACATGTATGTAAAATGTGGTAGCATAGACAAGGCAATGATTGTTTGAAAAAATGCCTCAAAGAAATGTTGTCTGAATTATTTTTGTTGTTCTGTTCAGAATTTGCAACTATAACATTTGACAAAAACCCCCCTTCCATTATGCTTTGAGGGATCATGCCCATACCTTGTTTGAAATAGCCCATTTTTAAAAATGTAGGGGGATGCTATCAAAGGTTGTCGATTTTGGCTTTACACTTTCCATTTGCATTAACTTGAAAGATTTTAAGAACTTTTTAACAAATCCATTTTCTGCATATTCTACAATCATTATGCTCCATGAGACCATATCTCTTTGAGTCATTTTTCTAAACAATCCACCTATCTTGTCTATGCTTCCACTCTAAATTTAAAAAATGTGTCTATCCTTAATGCTTTGATGGATGCCCATATCCTATTCCAAAGATCCTTTCTTGGCATAGGTAGGGAGGATCTTGATAAAGGTTGTAGAGTTTGGCTTCACACCCACTGATTGCATTTTCTTGGAAGTTTTTGGAAGTTTCCAAAACCTTTTCAACAAATTTATTTTGTGCATAGCCCACAATCATTGCAATCCATGACATATCTCTTTGATGCATTTTGTCAAACAATTCACATGCCTTGTCCATGCTTCCACATTTCTCATACATTGTTGTGAAGGGAGTTGCAATTATAACATTTGACAAAAATTCCCCTTTCTTTCAATGATTTGATTGATGCCCATACCTTGTGAACCAAAGGTAGGATGTTGACAAAATTTATGGAATTTGGATTTATACTCAAGCCAATTGTTTATTCATCATGGTTGAGTGACATTTACTCTTCTACATGATGATTATATGTACATTTTGTATGAAGGGTTGAATGACATATATTTCATTTATTTATATGGATTCATTTTTCAGGAACTAATATTTGTCTCTTTATCATGCTACAGATAAATTATCTATCATGCCAAGGAAATGATCAAGGATTAAACCAACACAAGAAGAGGAAGAAGCTAAGAATGCAAAAAAAGCAATAGGTATGAGGGAACTTTGTGAGAAGAGGAATTTGAAATGATGAAAAATATAAAGTATAGGTCCATCATGAAGATTCTTGGGTTGAGAACATCAGAGGCTTCAAGTGAAAAATCTAATTTCAAAAATCTAATGAGTACATATGAGAGTGTGGGTAACACTTCACACACAAACGATAGTAATGTCACACAACGTGTCATTACATTGACAATAGTAAGTAATCAAATGAAGAAAGCTCGTCTCATTAGAAAGACGAGCCAAGCATTGAGAATTAATAGAAAAACTTTATCAAGATCCATTGGAAGGTGCTAAAGAATTGAGGACACCGATGCCAATGAATTATAGGTGTTCTTGGGGAGACTACCACGAAAAGATAAACCAATTCTTGAAGAATTTAGATCACTAATTGAAGAATTTTGGAATAATTACACAAGGGTATCTCTGAATCAAAGGGATGTGGTAAGAAGGAGAATCAGTAGTCATGTTATGTCAGAAAAATGCACCCTTGGGGGTTTTTTCCTTTTAAGGTTTAGCTCCTGAGTCTTTAGATTGCATTCAAAGCATCTTGCATGGTAATTCAGATTCCCAATGAGAAAACCTTTTGGCCTTGTGACAAATGAGACCTACGGGGGTCTATTTTAATGATCCTTGAACAAAGACAAGGGGGTAGACAAGGGCACTAGCGCCCTAGTCTAGCCCTATTTTGGGTCTGCCCTAAATTCAAATATTGGGTTTATGATCGTTATTTGGTTTCTAGGCCGACATCATAAGTTTTAATTACGAAATTCTTGGCAAGAATCTTAGTAGTTGCATATATAAGCATGTTTAGGTTATTATTTGTAAAACTAGAAGATCATTAAATGGACATTGTGATTCATGAGCTTATGTTAAAGTGATCAAGGCATTAATTGTGTTGCAGAGCATAGCATTATTATTGTGTTTGTTTTTGTAGGTTGGATTACATCTTCTCGTCATGGCATTGAAGAGCATCTTCCTTCCATGAGAGCGTCATCATAAAGGTGACATCTATTGTGTTTTATCATCATTATCATTTGGATTTTTGCCTCTATCCCACAAGAATATGCACTCTCTCTGTGGCAACGGTGTTTGAAAGACTTGAATGTCTCTCCAAGGCTTGACTGAGGTAAGCCTCTAAACACCACAACCCCTCCCACACTCCTTGTGATTGCAGGTTACAGGTTGCGAAAGCGGAAGAAGTGAAGTTGCAGGGAGCAGGACACTATGGAGATTCCAAATCCCGAAGGAGGAACCTTCTTGGACTAGAGCGCCATCAACATTGTTCTCCACATTTGAAACCACATAAATAGACTATATAGTGATAATTAGGGTTTGTAGAGCTTCTGACATCCAACGAAAGATCCCTCAGTGGACTAGGGCACCATCAACATTGTCTTATGCATCTGCATTGTCAGAAATTGAAGATACAATGAAAATCAGTGTCGGAAGGAGATCGACATTCCACAGAAAAACCTATACCTTGGACTAGGGCACCATCACCATTTTCCCTGACATTTCCATTCTCCAGACTGTGAAAATAGTGAGTCAAGGTTCTCTGCCCTTTGCCTAATTCCAGTAGCATTTGTCGTAATTTACAAATTTACTTACTGTTTTGCTTAAATTAGGGTTGTAAGAGCATAAGAGCATTAATTAGAGATATTGTGTGATAACTTCTAAATTTCCTAGAAAAACCAAGTAGCAACCCAATCTGATAGATGACTCTTCTCTCAATAGGACAAGCACTCGGTTGAAAAGCCCTTGGAATGTTTTGTGGAAAGGAGGATTCAAAGTAAAACCCCCATACAAACAACCCCACCTTCCTTTTCAACATAAAAAATTTTGGTGAACCCATGTTTTTGAACTTTTTGGCACCTTGCTGAGTGTTGTTTCATAGATTTACATTCATTCATTCTATTGCATTTGAAAAATTACAAACAAGTTGAAAAATTTTGAAATTTTTTAAAAATTGACACATTAGACTTGAATGTTTGTAAAATTTGAACTAATTGGCATCTAATTTAAATTAATTGCTTTTATTTTCATTAGATCAGATACAAAATATAGAAATTAGCCATTTAAAATTCATTTGCATTGCATTTGCATGATTGATTTGTTAGAAATTGCTTGAAATTTTGCATTTTTCATGAAAACCTAGTTTTGCATAAGCTAGGGTTGTAGTCAAAATCTTGTTTCAGATTTTACTACCTTGTTAAACACTCATTAGGTCTGATTTATAATCGTAGTGTTGCATCATAGTGGCCTCCTTGCGAAATTTCATGTCTAGGGTTTGAAAACTCGCATTTTTTCACTAGATTTTGCCCTATCGTCTTGTTAGACTTGCACTCCAAGCATGTTGTGAGGCATTTTATTGCACTAATTGGCTCTTAGTAGGCTTATTATCTGCTTCCCCTTCTCAAATTCCTTACAACACCCTTTCTTTTATGCCTTTACATTGAAAATTTGCATATTTTGGCTAGATTTTCACTAGGGTTTGACTTACAGTGGCACTATAGGCATGTTGTAACAGATTTTTTGGAATTAGGTGGCTTTTGTTACTGTTATAAGTTTCTTTCCATCCTCATTTTCCTTACAACACCTGTTGCCCCACTCTTTTGCATTGAGATTTGGTGAAAAATCGCATATTTTGGCCTATTTTCACTAGATTTTGACTTATCGACTCTCTAAAGTTGCTTCAAAAGTGTGTTGTGAAAGATATTTTTGCATTAGTAGACTGTTATCAGGCATATCATGTACTTTCCCTCTTAATTTTTTTTACAACACCTCTTCTTTCATTCGTTTGCATTGAGAAAGGTTGAAAAATCACGCATTTTAGAGCATATTCGACATCACTTTTGCATTTGCCTTTTGCATAAGTTTTTGAAGATCTTGAAAATCTATTTGAAACTCCTTTGAAAAATTACAAATGACTTATCAATACAATAATAATTCCAGGTTTGTTCCTAGGCCTCATTTGAAAAGAAGAGCCCCTGAGCTTGTAATAACATTCACACCTCATGACAAAGAAATGGTAGAAACCGAAGGGCCTCTTTATATCACGATAAAGATAATGGAACAACCTATGCATGGAACACTCATAGATCCTAATTGCATGAAAAATGTGGTCATGGAAGATTTCTTCCTTAAACATGAAATGGTATAAGAATCTTATGAACTGTCGAATTTGAGAATTAAAACACATAATGGAGCTTTAATGAAACCAATTGGCGAGATAACTCTAATGGTCTCGGTCTATGATAAAGCTCTAGATCAGTCATTTGATATAATCCCCTTATCTAACCTCTTCTATGTAAAACTTGGACATCCTTAGCTTAAAGCTATGAATGTTGTTCCTTCTACCATTCACAAATGTATAAAATTTCCTTTGCTTGGAGAGATCCATACTATCAGTCATAATGATTATCAACCTTCGACTAAGGACAAGAACTTTATTCTTGATTACTTTTGGCCGCAACCTAAGATAGATCCTAAGCCACAAAGAGATAGAACTTTCATAGAATACAGAAATTACAAAGCCAAACAACTAGCTTGAGTGGCCATGTCTCCTTTGCAACCAATAAGAGAAGAACAAGAAACAAGCATAAAACAAGATTATTATGGCTTTTATGAAATTTTTGACATGAGAAATGTGGATAAGGAAAGGTTCCATAACCCACCTCATCCACGGAGAGATGGCATTTATGCTGAGGTCCCTCCCCTGTCATCCTTACAAGGATCAGGAAGCTTTCATAAACAACAAAATATTCCACCAAGACCAATGAAATTTGAATATGGTGCTTCCTCCTCTACTATACAAACTATGGAAAAAAACAACAATGATGAAATAAGAAATAAGACAAGAAGAAATAGACTAGCAAAAGAAAGGAGGAGGAGAAGACATGCTTATGCCCAACATATCGCAAATGAACAAGAGAACATTCAACCTAACATTGAAACAAATCAAGAAGACCTTACAGGTGAGAAAAATAAGAACAACAGTTGGGCTTTAGTGCCTTATACACCTCTTTCATCTACAATTCGAGACTAGGAGGATGATGACCTCCTTGATGATGACTTCTAGTATGGACCCCTTTACCTCCATGTCGTGTTTCCCCCGTACTATGTTATGTGTTGTTAGGCCTCCTAGGATGACCCTTGATTCTCTTGTAAGGTCAAGGATACTAGGAGACTACCTCTGATGTGACCTACTTCTATTTGTATCATCATTCTTCTATATTTCCTCTCCTCTAATTTCATTGTTGTGTGTTGTGTCTTACGGACATAGCGTTGCGGTTGGTGACTTGGGGGCACCCTCCTATGTGACTATCCCTAAAACACTTGTTCTCCTCTCTGATTTATTGTTTACCTTCCTCTAGTGTTTCCACCTAGCTGGCGGATGATGAAAAACATATTATACTGATGTGGACCTAGTGTCCCTTTCGCAACTAATAAAAAAATAGACCTAGTCCATACATGATGACAGGGTTGTAACATATTATCCGACGCTTGGCTAGTGGAATCACTTTGTGTGATTTCTCTATCTTGATGTTGATGTCGATGTTATCTTATCTTGTTGACAACACTTTAACAATTAAGCTGCTCCATGCACTTTGTCTTTTGCCTTGCATGGCTCTTTCATGTAGTTGATCATATGCATTGTTGTTTATCATGATTATTTGGGCACTAACACTTTTCTTGCAGGAATGTGTTTGTGGGAATATTGGGCGATCGTAAAGTACATGTCACCTTTGGGGGCATGGGCTTTGTGAGAGCTCGTGTTCACTTGTGTGCTTTCTTCCTACCTTAATGTGTTTGATATCGGTACGCAATATCAACCACGTTAAGGAAGGGGCATATATAAGGTAAGCTATCTGCTTTAGATGATAGTAAAGTGTGTTTGAAAAATCTGAAAATTAATCACAATCATTTAAGCCCTCATCGTGAGGTGGGAATATTGCATCCCTTTTCTATCTTAATCCCTCATCGCGAGGCGGGGATGGTGTATTTCTCAGAGAGATTGCATTATCCTATCATTTTCAAAAGTCTTCATCGCGAGGCAGGGAGTGGTTATGTGACTAACTTAGCCCCTAAGCGTGTTTTCAGTGGTTGTTGTGGTGAAGCCCAATCATCAGTGTGTGCCTGTAATGTGCCTAAAATGGTGATGAACCTAGCAATAGTTTCACTCCATCGCTTGTCTGCCATGTTTTCTCCACGTCTTCCCTGTGTGTGTATGGCATGCTTGTTCTCAAGGTGCAAGACCAGTGGTGATGAGCTCTTCTACACTTTGGGATTTGTTTGGCATGTTTGTTCTCAAGGTGCAAGATCAGTGGCAATGAGCTTCTCTACACCTTGGGATTTTGTTTGACATGTTGTTCTCAAAAAGTGCAAGACTGGTGGTGAACAACTCTACACTTTTTTGGATTTGTTTGTTTACTTTCCTTGTACTTGCATTTTGCATTTCATATGGGAAAATAAAAAAGAAAATAATCACTGCATTCATTGTATTCTCTGTGTTTTGTGTGGCTGTAACTGTCTTCTCCGTATTTTGCATGCTTGTTATTGTCTTCAATGTGTTTGACGTGTCTTCTCTGTGCCTAGCGTGTTTGTTGTGTTTGTTGACCTTACTTTAATGCATGTATTGGCATTGCGTTTATACATACATTAAAGTGGGGGCTAAATGTTATGTTGGAAAAATGCACCCTTGGGGCCTTTTTCCTTTTAAGGTTTAGCTCCTGAGTCTTT
The DNA here is from genome assembly GCA_027924645.1 of Cunninghamia lanceolata. NCBI lineage: Eukaryota > Viridiplantae > Streptophyta > Pinopsida > Cupressales > Cupressaceae > Cunninghamia > Cunninghamia lanceolata. The sequence continues at coordinate 15,362,008 of BSBN01001225.1, forward strand.
AGATTACATTTAGAGAATCTTGCATGATAATTCAGATTTTCGATGAGAAAACCCTTGGGCCTTGTGACAAATGGGACCTAAGGGGGTCTATTTTGATGATCCTTGAACAAAGATAAGGGGGTGGACAAGGGCGCTAGCACCCTAGTCCAGCCCTATTTTGGGTCTTCCCTAAATTCAAATGTCAGGTTTGTGACCGTTATTTGGTTTCCAGGCCGACATCATAAGTTTTAATTACAAAATTCTTGGTGGGAATCTTAGTAGTTGCTTATATAAGCATGTTTAGGTTATCATTTGCAAAACTAGAAGATCATTACATGGAAATTGTGATTCATGAGCTTATGTTAAAGTGATCAAGACATTCATTGTGTTGCAAAGCATAGCATTGTTATTGTGTTTGTTTTTGTAGATTGGATTACATCTTCTCCTCATGGCATTGAAGAACATCTTCCTTCCATGAGAGCTTCATCATCAAGGTGACATCTATTATGTTTTATCATCATTATCATTTGGATTTTTGCCTCTATCCCACAAGGATATGCAATCTCTCTCTGACAATGGTGTTCAGAAGACTTGAATGTCTCTCTAGGGTTTGACTGAGGCAAGCCTCTAAACACCACAACCCCCTCCCACACTCCTTGTGATTGTAGGTTACAGGTTGCAAAAGTGGAAGAAGTGAAGTTGTAGGGAGCAGGAGGACACTATGGAGATTCCAGATCCCAAAGGAGGAGCCTACTTGGACTAGGGTGCCATCAACATTATCCTCCGCATCCAAAGCCATAGAAATAGACTGGATAGTGATAATAAGGGTTTGTAGAGCTTCCAACATTTGGTGGAAGATCCCTCACTGGACTTGGGCACCATCAACATTGTCATCCGCATCTGCTTTGTCAGAAATTGAAGATACAGTGGAAATCAGTGTCAGAAGGAGATTAGGATTCCACAAAAAGCCTATACCTTGGACTAGGGCGCCATCACCATTGTCCCTGACATTTTCATTCTCCGGACTGCAAAAAATAGTGAGTTAAGGTTCTCTGCCCTTTGCCTAATTCTAGTAGCATTTGTCGTAATTTGTAGATTTACTTACTGTTTTGCTTAAATTAGGGTTTTAAGAGCATAAGAACATTAATTAGAGACATTGTGTGATAACTTCTGAATTTCCTAGCAAAACCAAGTGGCAACCCAATTTGATAGATGACTCTCCTCTTGATAGGAGAAGCACTCAGTTGAAAAGCCCTTGGAATGTTTTGTGGAAAGGAGGATTCAAACTAAAACCCCCATACAAACAACCCCACCCTTCTTTTCCACATCAAACAAGTCAAAACTGTGAGCTAAATCCAAAGCATTTTTTGGATACGACTCAAACACAGTTTTTTGGTAAATTTCTAGAGATGTATCGTTAAATTAAAATTTGTCAAACATATTTTGAAATGCTAAAACCTTTCTATGTCAAAATAAATCACACATCCACTACTTGTTGTAGATTACATATTGAATTTTCTAACCATTTTGATGTTTATCTGTCTATATGTTTAGATTTGCATACTAACAATGTTTTGCAGGATTGTGGCATACATGCCCCACCAACATCTTCAAAAGACTTCATATCAACAATTTTATGTGAAAGAGAGGAAGGTCAAATATTCTACAGGAAATTATGCTTGGATGGCACATGTTAGCATTGTAGTGGCTTGCAACATATGCCTATATGTGAACGGATTATTACTTGTGTCGTTGTGTTGAGGCTAAAAAGAAATTGGAGGCCCCAATTACAGATGGAGAAAATATCAAATACCCTACAGGCTTGGTGGTTGTTACTCCAGAACATGTGGTGCAGGAACACCTACCTGACAGCTGGCCTCCATGAGGCAGTTAGTTTGTTATAGGTCTGGTTAATGTTTCCAAGAAGGTCTTATAAGACCAATGCATGTAATAAGGTCATGTTGACCATACTTTACTATTTTTAGCTAGGTTGTTTCGACAGCTGTTATGCTGTATGTCCGGTTGGATCCTCCCAGCCGCTTGGAAGCTCCCAGCCGCTTGGAGTCGAGTTGGTAGTACTCGCGAGAATTCCTATTTATGCAGTAGGATCGGTTGGTCTTAGGACAGATTGAGATATAGATACATATGGAGGAGCTAGGTTGCACAGAGTGAGACAGAGAGAGAGACAGAATATTGTATTTGCATCTTTTGAAATCAATAAAGAGATCCTGTTTGTGTCCATTCTCTGTTTTGAATTCCATTGTTTAATCGTGTGGCTGTTCTGGTGGTTTCATGGATTCGCTGATCCATTCCACCGGTTGATTCGTCGAATCGGTGGAATGGCTATGTACAGTAGTTTAGGATTTAGTTTGCATTTTCTGTTTGTTTGCATGCATGTTTGCAGGATCGCAGTCGAGAGGTGTTGAGAACCCTAGCATGGGTATGTGCTAGGTCGTGCTGGTTGTTAGAGTCTGGAAAGTTACCCAGGAAGCAGATTGGGTCACCTCAGGAGGTTCGGCGGATTGAAAATTCTCTAAGGTTGGAAAATCCATCGCAACGGCATCATCAGGATATTTCTGTGTATATCCTGCAGTTACTTCGGGCGTCATCCGAGTAGATGGAGGTGAGCATGATGCAATTGTTTGCATAAGTTGAATGTGTTTCGGGGTGATCATCATCAGGTGTTGCCGAGGAGGAGCGTATCGGCATAAGGTAGAAGATCGGGTTGATAAAACCATCGCGGGCCGATAATGTTAAGTTTGGCCGACAGCAGGATATAGAAGGAACTGCATGTGACATCATCGTCATCAGGATAATCGTCATCAGGATATCGGGGTGACGTAAGCATCGAAGGAAAGGTGCGTGAAGTGTCGTCATCAGGATATATGGAGGGAACCAGATATTTTATATCCTGCTGATGAACATGATGTCGAACATCATGATGCTGCAGATAGAGGTTGGCGGTAAGATGAACAGTGAACATCAGGAGGATGTTTGCGCTTGCTGAATATGATGATGCTGCCGATAGCCGAATATGATGATGCTGCTAACAGGCGAAAGGTCGAAGGTTTGTCTGCAGGAGGATATCGGTCGGCAAGAGAAAATATGATGATGCTGACTATGTTAACAGAAAATATGATGATGATGATGGGTTGTAGACATACATGCTGTATGTCAAGGTTTTAGTGTGGATGCCTCTGCATCATAGTGGTATCAGAGCTCAGCAAAAGGTCTGGGCTGTTGTGTGTTGATTCTATCACCGAAAGGGCAGAGGTAGAGTTGATTCTGTCACTGAAAAGACAGAGGTAGAGGAGTGAGAGGTTGACAAAATGCCTCCGAAAGGTAATGGTACTGCAAGGGAATTGCAGGAGATGAAGGAAAAACATGCCAGAGAGATGAGGAAGATGAAGGAGCTTGCTGAAGCACTTCAAGCCAGGCTTGTAGCCTTGGAGAAGAACAAAAAGAGGGAAGTGGACGACAGTGAGTCAGAAGAAGATGAAGATACTGTTGAAGAGTATGAAGAGGTAGCTGAAGATCTGGATGCTGAAGACCAGAGATTTGCAAAACTGTTAAAGGCAGTGCAGAGTGATAAACCTAAGGTAAAGGTTGATGTTTCCAAGTATAATGGAAGTTTGAATGAAGATGAGTTACTGGATTGGATTGCTGCACTTGATAATCACTTTGAATGTGAAGATGTTGCTGAGGATCAGAAGGTAAAGATTGCAAAGACCAAGTTAGGAGGTCATGCTTTGGTATGGTGGGATTATGTACAATCTGAGAGAAGGAAACAAGGGAAGTCAAAGATCACTTCATGGGATAAAATGGTAGCAAGGATCAAAGGTAAATTCTTGCCCAAGGATTATGAAATTCAGATGTTTAAGAAGCTACAATTTTTAAGGCAGAAGGAAATGGATGTGAAGGCATATACTGAGGAGTTTTATAAGTTGAGTATGAGATCTGGTCATCATGAGAATGAGGTAGAAAAGGTGGCTAGGTACTTGGCTAGTTTGAGATTGAACATACAGGATGAGTTAGTTTTAGCTAACCCTAAGAGTGTGGAGGATTGTTACCAAATGGCAATCAGGATTGAAGAAAAGATGAATAGGAGACAAGATAAGTCCATGAGAGGAAGAGGAAGCAATATGAGGGGAAGAGGATTAGCCCCTACAACAAGGCAAACCAATGAGGGTCAAGAAGACACTGGTAAAGGACAGGGACAGTCTGATTTCAGAGGTGGATGGAAATGTAATAGAGGTAGATTTGGAAGTGGTAGAGGTTCTACTACATTTTCAGGAAAGTGTTACACCTGTGGTGAGTTTGGTCATCCATTTTTCAAATGTCTAGAAAGCAAAGGTTCATCATCCAGAAATGATAGAACGAATGACAAGAGAGCACAACTTGTGCAAGAAGAGAAAGTAGAGCAAAGTGTGCAAAGTTTAAACACTTATGAAGATAGAGTTCCTGATGGTTATGGATATCCTGAGGAGGGAGGAGCATTGATGCTGAGGAGAATTAGTTTGCAGGCATCAAAGGATATGATGCAAAGAAGAGCTCTTTTCAAGACCACATGCAAGAGCAAAGGTAAAGTATGTAAGGTTGTCATTGATACTGGTTCAACAGACAACATGGTATCTCAAGAAATGGTGGATAAACTACATTTGGAAAGGATTCCACATCAAAACCCTTACAAGGCATCTTGGGTGAGTGATAGTCAATCACTTTTTGTCTATGAACAGGCATATGTGGATTTTCAGATTGGAGCATATCAGGATAGAGTTTTGTGTGACATTTGACCCATGGAATGTTGTCACCTACTGTTGGGTAGGCCATGGCAATTTGATAGGAGGGTACTGTATGATGGGTATGCTAATACCTACACCATCAAGAAAGATGGGAAGACTGTTATGTTGATGCCATTACAGGAAGCAGCTGTAGTACAGAAGGCAGCAAAAATCATTTTAGTGGGAAAGAAGGAATTTGTGCAGAAGCCTATAGGAGCAGGCATAAAGGCAGTTGAGAACATTGCAGGGAAAGAAGTTGTTAAGGACAACAGTTTGAAGACAGTTTCAGTTTTGACTGACAGAGGTCAGCAGCAGGTTCCGAAACAGGTTTGCAAACAGCAACCAGTTGAGAGGAATGACAAGGATGTTGTCATAGTTGGGACTATTGTTTGTCCTATAAAGGTTGAAAGAAAGACAGAGTTGAACATTACAGAAGTTCAAGAGGCAGTTCAGACAGAGGTTCTGGTCAGACAACCTGACAAACACAGGGTATGTGAGAGAAGGGCCTACATTGACAGGCATGAGGATTTACTTCCAAGAAAGCAAGTTACAGTTCAGAAGTCTTGGAGCAGCCAAGAGCCAACAGAGGACAAAGCTAGAACAGGTCAAGACACTGCAAAGGCCAAGTGTAAAGGTGGAGGACTTCCACAACCTAACTCATGGGACATGAGTTCTTTTCTGTTGGGGAGTATGGTGCAGGAGCACCTACCTGAGAGCTGGCCTCCATGAGGCAGTTAGTTTGTTATAGGTCTGGTTAATGTTTCCAAGAAGGTCTTATAAGACCAATGCATGTAATAAGGTCATGTTGACCATACTTTACTATTTTTAGCTAGGTTGTTTCGACAGCTGTTATGCTGTATGTCCGGTTGGATCCTCCCAGCCGCTTGGAAGCTCCCAGCCGCTTGGAGTCGAGTTGGTAGTACTCGTGAGAATTCCTATTTATGCAGTAGGATCGGTTGGTCTTAGGACAGATTGAGATAAAGATACATATGGAGGAGCTAGGTTGCACAGAGTGAGATAGAGAGAGAGACAGAATATTGTATTTGCATCTTTTGAAATCAATAAAGAGATCCTGTTTGTGTCCATTCTCTGTTTTGAATTCCATTGTTTAATCATGTGGCTGTTCTGGTGGTTTCATGGATTCGCTGATCCATTCCACCGGTTGATTCGTCGAATCGGTGGAATGGCTATGTATAGTAGTTTAGGATTTAGTTTGTATTTTCTATTTGTTTGCATGCATGTTTGCAGGATCGCAGTCGAGAGGTGTTGAGAACCCTAGCATGGGTATGTGCTAGGTCGTGCTGGTTGTTAGAGTCTGGAAAGTTATCCAGGAAGCAGATCGGGTCACCTCAGGAGGTTCGGCGGATTGAAAATTCGCTAAGGTTGGAAAATCCATCGCAACGGCATCATCAGGATATTTCTGTGTATATCCTGCAATTACTTCGGGCATCATCCGAGTAGATGGAGGTGAGCATGATGCAATTGTTTGCATAAGTTGAATGTGTTTCGGGGTGATCATCATCAGGTGTTGCCGAGGAGGAGCGTATTGGCATAAGGTAGAAGATCGGGTTGATAAAACCATCGCGGGCCGATAATGTTAAGTTTGGCCGACAGCAGGATATTGAAGGAACTGCATGTGACGTCATCGTCATCAGGATAATCATCATCAGGATATCGGGGTGACGTAAGCATCGAAGGAAAGGTGCGTGAAGTGTCGTCATCAGGATATATGGAGGGAACCGGATATTTTATATCCTGCTGATGAACATGATGTCGAACATCATGATGCTGCAGATAGAGGTTGGCGGTAAGATGAACAGTGAACATCAGGAGGATGTTTGCGCTTGCCGAATATGATGATGCTGCTGATAGCCGAATATGATGATGCTGCTGACAGGCGAAAGGTCGAAGGTTTGTCTGCAGGAGGATATCGGTTGGCAAGAGAAAATATGATGATGCTGACTATGTTAACAGAAAATATGATGATGATGATGGGTTGTAGACATACATGCTGTATGTCAAGGTTTTAGTGTGGATGCCTCTGCATCAACATGGCTTAGAAGGTACCCACATAAGAGTGTTAATGTTTGGCTTTTTTAGGACTTTGTCACGCATTTGAAGATTCTTCATTACTCAATCCTTGTCGTGGCATCCAATGTTCATTTGATGCAATATTGGGGTAGACCTTTGAACAAGACCTTGTGGAAGGTGCGTGAATCTGACCATGAGGCAATACTTGACATAATAAAGAGTAGAGCAGACCCGAATTGTTCATTGGATTAATTTGTAAGTATGCACATTGATTTTGTAAAGTCATGTAATTTATAGTAATGTATTGTAGTTGATAGATAGACCTTTTGTTTCTATATTTCAAGTTTACATATGTTTTGGTTCCAAGTTTACATATGTTTGTGTTTTTTTGCTACTGCATTTTTACACATATAAAGTGAATATTAGGCAGATTATATGCATATTTATGGTTTCACCATTTGACCATCTGGAGACCTCAATTTGCAAACTTGACCTTTCCAGCCCTAGATCAGACTTGGGAGACCCTTCCTCAACCATCATTTCACTTGAAACATGATTATAAAAAGGAATAATGGGGGGTGTTAACAGGTAATAGCCCTTAAGAGACCAAAGTGCGAAAAGGCAACAATCTTTGACAAGCTATTACTCAGAAATCATGTCACTTAGAAACATTTCGTCTAAGGCTATGAGATCATGTAGGGCCCCTCTACAATAACCTCTCTTAGTTTTTGATATCTTGAGGCGTTTGCCCATGCTGTCTAGTTTTCAATTGATGGAAAAAGTGTCAGATGCATGCAATGTAAAGTTGCAAAGGGGTGTAACTTTCGTTCTGCTCCTCGTGCAACCAAACTGACAATTCTAATGCATCTGGATGGGTACATTTAGGCTAGGCATGGTCCTATTCACACCCAAACATGTCAAAATAGTTTGAGCTACATTGTACCTATTGTTATATGGAGCCTAATCAGATTCAGAGGTTAAATTTACCACACTTTTATTAGTATGGTTTCTCCCCAAATTCCTATGGGGTCAAGGGGCAGCGTCGGGAGTTATTTCTCATTGATAGACATAAAAAAACCCTATTTTGTATCTGACAAAATTCATGATAAAAATGGCTAAGGGTTAGTGTTTATGTTGATGTATTGTAGCATTTTGCAGCGGTATTGAGTTGCAAGGATTGTTGGTTGTAAATGGTTTGATTTACTGGATAATAATATTGGACTCTCTGTTGGTGGATGTAGCCCGAGTTTGGATGAACCACGTTAAAACTTGTCTCTCATTGTTATTATTTCTGTGTATTTTCATTCCTCTGTTTAATCTTTATTTGCATTTAATTGACATCTTTTGTCGGCTAACCCTAACAGTACCGGCGATATCCCTTAAGAGACCAAAGTGCAAAAAGGATACAACCTTTGACGAGCTATTACTCAAAAACTGTTTCACTTGGAAACATTTCGTTTGAGGCTACAGGATCATGTAGGGCCCCTCTATAATAACCTCAGTTTTTGATATCTCTGAAGCATTTTATCATGGTGTCTAGTTTTCAATTGATGAAAAAAGTGTCAGATGCATGCAATGTAAAGTTGCAAAGGGGTGTAACTTTCATTCTTCTCCTTGTGCAACCAAACTGATAGTTTCAATGCATCCAAATGGGTACGTTTAGGCTAGGCATGGTCCTGTTTTGCACCCAAAACATGCCGAAACAGTCTGAGCTACATTGTATCAGCGATATCCCTTAAGAGACCAAAGTACAAGAAGGCAACAATCTTTGACAAGCTATTAATCAGAAACTGTTTCACTTAGAAACATTCTATTTGAGGCTACAGAATCATGTAGGGCCTCTCTACAATAACCTCTCTCAATTTTTGATATCTCTGAGGCATTTTTCCGTGGTGTCCAGTTTTCAGTTGATGGAAAAAATGTCAAATGCATGCAATGTAAAGTTGCAAAGGGGTGTAACTTTCGTTCTACTCCTAGTGCGACCAAACCAACAGTTCCAATGTGTCTAGATTAGTACTTTTATGCTATGAATGGTCTTGTTTCACACCTAAACATGCCGAAATAGTCTGAGCTACATTGTACCGGCAATATCCCTTAAGAGTCCAAAGTTCAAAAAAGTAGCAACCTATGATGAGCTATTACTCAAAAACCATGTCACTTAGAAACATTTTGTTTAAGGCTACGGGATCACGTAGGGCCCCTCTACAATAATCTCTCTTAGTTTTTGATATCTCTAAGGTGTTTGCCTGTGGTGTCCAGTTTTTAGTTGATGGAAAAAGTGTCAAATGCATGCAGTGTAAAGTTGCAAAGGGGTGTAACTTTCGTTCTACTCTTGGTGCGACCAAACTGACAGTTCCAACATGTCTGGATTGGTACTTTTAGGCTAGGCATGGTCCTATTTTGCACCCAAACATGCCAAAATAGTCCGAGCTACATTGTACCGGCGATATCGCTTAAGAGTCCAAAGTGCAAAAAAGTAGCAATCTTTGACGAGTTGTTACTCAGAAACCGTGTCACTTAGAAACATTCCATATGAGACTACGAGATCACATAGGTCCCCTCTACAATAACCTCTCTAAGTTTTTGATATCTCTGAGTGTTTTCCCGTGGTGTCCAATTTTCAGTTGATGGAAAAAGTGTCAAATGCATGCAATGTAAAGTTGCAAAGGGGTGTAACTTTTATTTTACTCCTAGTGTGACCAAACTGATAGTTCCAACACATCTAGATTGGTACTTTGAGGCTAGGCATGGTCTTGTTTCACACCCAAACATGCTGAAACGGTTTGAGCTACATTGTACCGGCGATATCCCTTAACAGTCCAAAGTGCAAAAAAATAGAAATCTTTGATGAGCTATTACTCAGAAACCATGTCACTTAGAAACATTCCATCTAAGGCTACGTGATCACGTAGGGCCCCTTTATAATAACCTCTCTCAGTTTTTAATATCTCTGAGGCATTTGCCCATGGTGAAAATTTTTCTGATGCTCCAAAAGTTGTCAGATGCATGTAGTGTAAAGTTGCAAGGTAGGCTACTTTTTATTTTGTTCTTCGTGGGGCCAAACCGTTAGCGCCAACATGTCTAGTTGGGCACATATATGTTAGGCATGGTCACTACCCTTCATTATAAAAGGGTCATAGTCTTTCATATTCAAAGGGTCATAACTTTTCACCTTTGAAATGTCATCACTATTCGTGAGAACCTAAATTCATTTATTTGCAATATTGCCTAAGGTTGTATTCTTAATTGTATTATTCAAGGATGTTATGGATGTCTTTCTCAATGATAAATTACTCTCCCTTTTATGTTAGGGATTATCAACCTAATACACGAAGTATGAGGCATACACGTGAATACACATAATACTTGAAGTATACACAAGAAGCATGAAGCATACATGTGAATACATGTAATACATGAAGTCTACATAGGAAGCATGAAGCATACATGTGAAAACATGAAGTATACATAGGAAGCATGAAACATACACGTGAACACGTGAAGTATACACAAGAAGCATGAAGCATACACGTGAATGGTAGCATGAAGCATACATGTGGAATGGTAGCATGAAGCATACATGTGCAATGGTAGATGTTTTCCAAGAATTATATGACAAACTTCTCTAGGTATGAGGTCACATGTAATAATGTCTTGCTCATTTTTAGTTGCATACTTCAAAGTACATTGTATAATTACATGAATTTCCTTACCATGCTACAATGTTTCTACAGAGTATGGGCGATGTGTAGTGGTAGAGAGACCTAGGTGTTAGATTGCATCATGTATTATTATATTCATATGATTGATTTAATGTTCAATAATGTTAGAGGAGAATAATGTTCTAACTTTATATATTTACAATTATATAAAGGAAGAGTGCATGTAATACAATTAGACTTTAAATATTTAAGTAAACCATCTACAAATATCTATTGAAGCATGGATTTATAATGCAAATATGGACACCATCAACAAAAAAGATGTGTATTAACCAAATATCCATATAGGCATACATCAATATCTGTCGATATAAGTATAACATATATATATAATAGCCATATAGGCATACAATGTCAACTATATACAATACAAAATATATGTCCACAAATGCCATATAGGCATACAACAAAGGAACCCAATAAAAAGCCATTCACCTTTGGGTGAAGAAAATAGATCACGGGTGGCCTTTGATCTTCGAGGGGATGGAGATGCATATCAAAGTGGTCTACTTCGAACTTGAGGGCTACTCCTATTTGGGTCATCCCACAATAATGGGTTACACTTTATAGCCAAACTTGACATTAAAATCAACATTTTAAACTAAATCTTCACTTTCTAACACCTATAGCCGCTAAACCGTTAGGAATTTGCAGATGATGCGAACTAGTGATTTGTGAGATTTTGTTTGTAGATTCTAAATATATTTTTAAAAAAAAAATTGGAGTTAAATTGTAAAACTTTTAGTAAACAACATTTTTTTAAACTGATGTGTACTCTGTCACACAACTTTTTTTCTACAAAGGATAAAATTCTAATTCTTTTTAATTTAAATTGATAACACTGATATCTAGAGGATGCATTTAGTTTCATAATTTTTTTGAATATTTTTTTTAATTTAGTTTTAAAGTTAAACCAATTATAATTTAGACATAGGCGTATTCTGTCCAACATAACTTTTTTTGTATGTATCAGAATTTAATTTTTTTTTTGGAATAAGGACATCAATACCTAGAGGACATGTATTTTTTAGAATTTTTTTCTCTATTTTCCTATTTTTTTGTATGTGTGAAACAAAGATCTTGATGTTCATTGAAAAACCTACATTCACAAGAAATAAAAAATAAATATAATAATCAAATTAAATATATTTAAAATTATACTTTTTGAAAAGCTTATAATAAGGACTACATACTTACAAAACATAAATTTTAAATGAATTCATTTGATCCCCCAAAAGGTAAATCAAAAGTAGTTTTTTATCAGCATTTTGATAGGTGTGGAGGAGACTCCATTATAGGTATGGTTTAAAACTAGCAGGGTTCTATCCAAGGGGGTTTGAATCTAAGGGGGTTTGATCAAAACCTCTTTAATTAAAATCCTTTAAATGGAACCTTTCAAGGCTTAAATCATTATATTTTCTAAAAATATGTGATTTCAACAAAAATCAGGATGTCCTAGAAAGTGTAACCCATTATTGTGGCAGCACCCATTTAGTTCATCATAGAGTTGTAGTTGTTACAATAAAAAGTATAGATATTAATATTTAGAAATTACATTATAAAAAATAAAACATTTAACAAAATAATCACTTACCGCTTCTAGATAATCTCTCTCCTCATTTGCCACAGTAGCAGGATCAGGTTGTAGCATTGTGATGTCCTATAGAAACCATCCAAATAGAAATTAAACTTCAAATCAATAATCATTTAATTTTTCAATAACTATAACAACGAATGTAATTTGAAATTCACTAATCTACCTCATACCCCTATCAAAGGCATGGAGCTATCAATTGTGGAAGACACACCATGTTCCATTGCCCTATGAACTTCAGGAGGTGTCTCTACTCACATCATTTGAAAATAAAACAACATTATTCAATTACAAAAACTAGAATAGTGATATAGGTATGGCTCCTAACATACACACATTCACCTAAACATGGAAGTACACACTATAAAGCACACAAGTCACATGCATATATACAAATTAGATGAAGATTCATATGAGGATTCATGACTATTGTGTGGTATAAGGGTCAATAAAGGAGGGACCATAGTAGCATCAAGAGAAGTAGAAAGGGGACATTTTTAGATGCAACAAGATCAGTGCCCTCCTGAATGTCTATAGAAGGAATGATGGTCACTGAACGAGTGAATATTACTGATAACATGTGAAAGTAAACAATTAAGTCAAGGAGACACCCACCAACTACATGGGTTGATGGCTCAGATAGAGAATATTCCACTAATATCTTATCCTCTATTATTCCGGTAGACATGAGCATACTAGGATAATGAGGCTTTAGAAGAGGAGCCACCTCAATTAGAGAGATAGTAGATGTAGAAGAAGTTAGAGATGTAGTGAAGGTGTTAGTTTAGGTTTAGGTTAGTGGTACGGTGGGGTAGGGTAGTGCTCAAATTTTTGTTTGTTTGGTAGTGATGGAGGTAGGACAATGCCTAAGCTAGAGGGTTTTAATATGTCAGGAAAAGATTGGTGATGGGAATGAGGGGCAGAATAAGCGATACAAGAATGGTACTAGAAATCACATAGACATTAGGTAAGTTTATGGGTTTACGGGAAGGAGGAATATCAAGAGTTTGTGGGAGAATAGAAGGGAGGAAAGATAGGACAAGAAAAAACTTATTTTAAAAATTTCTTATCATTTTCTTTGTCTTGAGGTTTGTCAGGGGGTGGGCTAGAAGCAAACTGGGTCTGGGACGTTTGGTAGGGGTAGATTAGGAAATAGGTAGGGTAGATATGGGTTGGTTAGTAGCTTAGGTGTAGTGTTGGGGAAGTTTCTTAGGCCTACTTTTAGAAGTGGAGGGGGAAAGGTCCTACACTTTTTCTTTTAGTTTATCTTGGAGGGGTGTTAGAGGGGAGATAGAAGTCAGCGAGGAAGGTGAAGTAGTAATAGGTGGATATATGGTGGGGAAGATAGGGGCATAGTTAGTGGAGTAGGTGAAGTAATAGAAAGAGGTTGTGGGGTGGGGGGAGCAATGCGTTTAGAGGCATAAGATAGGTAAAGGTGAAAGAGGGAATTGGTGTGAGGTTGAGGTGGACCAGAAGGGGTTGACAAAAAATAATCTAAGGAGAAGTGACATCTTAAGGTAACAACTATTTGGTATGGGCTATGAGAAATGGTGAAGACATGACCATCGTGGGGAATTTAAGGCACTAGTGGATGACAATTCAGGGACAACCCACATTGCAATGAGCCAAGGATGACCTAAGAGAATAGATAGTGGTCTGAGGTGGGGATGATATGACATGAGACATCTAGGCATTTAGGTCCTACCTAGATTAGTAGGGTGAGGGAGCCAAAAGTTGGTATATATAAGTGTCATTATGTGTACACTAAGAGATATCTGAGGGGGATAAGAATCTATTTGCAACCTAGTGATGTATAAGTGTTCCTTTGTAACTACATTAATAAGGCTCAAACGATCCACCTTGATTCAACTGTCACTTTATAGTGTACTTGTGCCTCAATCTACAGAGGATTGTTATAATCATCAATAGGCACATTGTCAAGCAAGAAGGTGATGGCAGGTGTAGGAGTGGGTTCAACAATGAAATTATAAGGTTGAATGTCTAATGTGCCTATCATCTCAAAGAATATAGTAGTATTAAAGGAAGGGTCCTCATTAGACTTAGGTGGGTTAGATGTAGGATCAAAAGTAGGGATGGAAGAAATTGAGAAAATAGGATTGACATAGTTTGTAGGGGAATGGGTTATTGTAGATTTGAAGATTTTGGTTAGGGGTGACTTGTTGGCCCCATAATTAATACCTAAAACCTAGATGATGTTGGAGTCAATAATATGCTATATAAGATGCCATAGGCTTATGCCCCTCTCTGGTGTCATGTCCTGGGGCATGGTATTACTAGAAAAAACCTTTGGGGTCATGTCTTTAAAAGGGGAAGATTTGTTTCAAAGGGGTTTAATTGGTGGTAATTGGATGAGTTTATTAAAGAGAATTTGTCAAAGAATAGTGTGGAGAGGATCAACAAGCTTTGGTAGACATGTATGGAAAATGTGTAGCATAGACAAGGTAGTGAGATGTTTGAAAATATGCCTCAAAGAAATGTGGTCTCATGGTGATGTCCTTGTCTATGCATTTGCTTGTCATGGCATTCCATGAGACCACATTTCTTTGAGGCATTTTTTCAAAAAACTATATTGTAATTGAAAATTTGTCATCTATCAACATCTAGTTATTAGTTACGCAATGTGTAGTAATGCTTTGAGTTTGAAATATGTGCAATGTAATGCAATCAATGATATGAATATAAACTACAAAAATCTAGTAAGTACAATTCATTAGTTAAACTCTTTATTTTATTACCTAAGTGAAGCTTTGAACTCCACCTCCACTGGGAGGTGTTGCCATGAAATCTCCAAGATTAACCTATTCAACATCCAAAATTAGATATTAGAATGCCATTCATATAACAATGCTATTCACATGTAATATTTATAATTGTTTACTAGTTACATACTTTGGCAGTACTTGTCGTAGTGTAATACGGAGGTGGAGAACTGCTGAAAACTGAATGGATGCTATGACCCTGAAATTTAATTACAATCATTAAACTAAATTAGTTAATCTTGAATTTCAAAAATAAAATTTAATAAATTAAATTCAATGAACTTGCTAACATTTACCTAAGTATAAAGGCCAAAAGTCTCACTCAAGAGGGCATCTATCATCACCATCTACTCAGCTATAGATCTAGCCTGTGCACCTATGTCCTGACTATGCGTGGGGTCATAACCACAAGATAACCCACAATCCTGACAAGTATGGGGTGGAACCCTACTCCTCAAAGTCTCCCCTAGCCCACGTTGTGCTACAGGACTGGCATGCTCTTTGATGCTCTTGGTCAAGGAACTAATGGACTGTAGTGTCTCAACCTCAGCACTGTCCTTTACAACAGAAGGGATAGACACATGCTCATGGGCTGGTCTGGTGAGTGCTCATATTGCTAGTCATTGTGGGTCAACACGTGCACTTGTTCTATCCTGTGTTGACCCCTCACCTCTACCCTAGAAGTCTCGCATATCAAAATAGTTTGGCACTTTATTGAGGACAAACTCATAGTAGAGTTTCCTTAAAAAGTATTGCAGGACCTCATTATTGTTGCATGGAGGATGGTAAAAAATCATCCACCACCTCTACCCAAAATGGTCCTTTATCACTTGGTTGTTGCACCAATGGATAGGGAACCTCTTGCATGTAAGGGGTAGAGGTTGATTTGTTCATGGGTCTATGAAAAGGGAACACAAGTTAAATTTTGTAATCTTTTCATTTTTGACTTGTTCATAGGATAACTTGTTTGCATAAAAATATCTAAACTATCTTCTCTTATCTGACCAACTAGAGATTTGCTTGCTAATTGAATCTACATTTGATAAGATAGATTCAAGAGATTGAGAAAGCGTGGCTCTATGTGAGGTTGAAGTTGTAGGATCTTTCAACCTCACAATTATGTCCTCAGTTTCTTTTTATTATTTTTAATTTGCCCTAGTAAATTTTCTTGTGTTCTAGGGGCATTTTGAGGAATGAATGGAGGTGTTTATTGTTGGGGTTATTCTTCAATAGGTATTTGTTGTTTAGGTGATGGAGGATTTTGAGGATTTTCATAAGCAGGAGGAGGTACATTATCAATTCCTATAAATTAAACAAATTTACATTAAAACACCACTTAAATCTACCTATTTAGTAACAAATTCACACAAAAAAACAAACAGAACTTACTCCTTTGGCCTCCCTAATTTCGTGGCAGCATTTTGATGATGAATCGACAAAAAATTGGTGACAATATGGCCTCCAATAACACAAGTGCGCTCTCCCCTGTTTGCAGGCCGTGGGTTTGCAAAAATACAGTTTGCAAGAATGATCAAAAACTTTCTTTCTTTTTTTATACTGAAACATAACGCGTCATGTTATTGCTTAATTTTTTTTAAGTTTGGCCACTTTTTGGCCCCCTAGCTTTTTTCATCCACCTGTGAATCCTCTTGGCAAAGTTGTGATTCAACTCAGTTAACTGTCCTTGAATGTGTACAGTGAAAGGAGGATCTAGGCATATCATTCATCAAACACTCTTTCCTCCTTTTTCAAGCATAACACATCCAATAGGTTTACATCCATCAAGCAAGGGCACCAGATCCCAGGTATTATTTTTCTTGAAGGAATCCATCTCTTCTTCCATGGCCTCTTTCTAGGAATCAAACCGACCAGGCTCATCAGTGTTAGAAATCAAAGCAAAAATACAAGAATCATGCAATGAATAACCAAACCTACCAGGTTGTTGCCTTATCCACGTGGACCTCTTCAAAGGTTGAGGTTGAGATTCTTCATCTTCTTTTGAACTCTCAGAGCTACCAAAGTTCTCCTCATCATCAGGTCCAACAGATGTCTTTGGTTCAACTTTCTTAGGGGTGGAAGGAAGCTGAACCACATCCTCTTTCTCTTTTTCTTTCTCTAGTTGTAAAAGAATAGAAGAAGGATTGAGCTCTCTGAAGATCACACTTCTACTATATAGAACTCTCTCAGCCACTCGATCCCAAATCTTGTAACCTTTTATACAGATGCCATAACCAATGAAGATACACTTCACAACCTTGCTCTCCAACTTAGACCTCTTCTCCTTAGGCACATGTGCATATGGCCCACAACTAAATACTTGAATGTATCTCAATGAAGGATTTTTACCAAAGCACACTGTAGATGATTGTTTTTACACATTCATAACAAAAGTTAAAATTCACAAATGAACCTAACTGTCTTGAAAGATATGAAGAAATCAATTAAGATTACTTAATCCCAAGTTTCTATATGGTCAGGTCTTGACCTTGTGGATAATTCAGTAGGTTAATGTGAAGCTGTAATATGCAAGGGGCCTTACTTGATTTAAGGTGTTTTATGACTCATTGGACTCGAATTATGCAAAATATCACAAATATCAACATTTTCTTCATTCCTTTGCATAAATTTGTTACTGTATCACAAATCTTTATATGATTTATATTAACACAAGCTTTCTTTTTTAAATATTATGATAACTGCCCAATATCAACTCAGTTGTTCATGTTTCCTTCAAATATTAGACAATCTCCTTTAAATCTTTGCGTTTAAGCTAAGTATTTCAAATGTTTGGGAAAAGTTAGAGAAATCTAAATTAAACTTCATTCTGCTACAAGATCTAAATGCTCTATTATTCATGTTGTAAGCAGTACAACAAACTTGATTAAATCCACAGACTAAACCTTTAAATGTAAGCCCTGAGTATTTTCATGAACATACATTCAAGATTGCAAGCTTTTGGAAAGAGAATAATTCAAATACAAACAAGAGCCAGAAAAAACTCTTAAAGTAGATGCAGAATTCCAGAGATATTTGTATTCAAAATAAACAGTCATATATGATTTACAATGTATGAGTGACTCCTTGCTTCATTAATCAACTTATAGAAAACTTACAAAACATCTTACAGATACAGTAAGGAAGCCAGATGTTCCACACATTCCTTATTGCAGACACAGGCAACCTTCTATTCTAAACTAAACTGTTCTTCTACTCAAAATGTTGAGACCAATTACAATTTCTAGCTCTGTTCTATAAATCCCTACGTAAAATCCATGTGTAAGTCATTACAAAGTAAAGGGGCTCAATATATAGATTTGATTATCCCCAATACAGCTACAAACCCTAATCAATGAGTGGTCTATACCTCAAGTGCAACATCAACGGTGAAAACAGATCCCGCCAAAAATCTCTGAGCAGCATACCCATACTGAACATAAAGACGCCCTTTGGAAACCCTAACAACTATCAAAATATCTTCTCATTAAAAGCCTTTACTCCTTTCACTTCTTTTGTGCTCCACAGCCACTCTGTGATGTCATTGCCATTAAAGCTCCACCTTTAATATACCTGCAAACCTGCCAACAGACATAAAAATGGATTATAAAAAATTCACGTCGCTTTCACCAATTTATACCTCTTCTGAATGTTAGATTGACATTAATTACAGTAATTAATGTGCCAAACGTTCGGCCTTCTATCTCAGTATTTTCTTTTTAAAACTTCCCCTTTTTTCGTTAGTTAAACTGTGCATACATACCTGTTTCCTTGTATGTTCCTTTTGTATGTTCTCTTTGTATATTTTAACATACAAACATATATGCAAACCACCGTGCCTAACGTTCTTCCCTTTTGCCTGTACTTGTACCTTCCTCTTTGTATATCACTCTTGTATATTTTCTTGTATGAGCGTATATACAAAAAACCTTGTGCAAACCTCCTTTCATTACTCTTTATCTCTCTCGATGCTTTTATTCTTTTGTATATCAGGTTATGCATATTATAAACATACAAGCATTTAAACATTTAAAGACTTTTCTAAATTGAACTTCTTTTTGACATCCGGCTTGTATCTCTTCTTTGCATCTTTCGCCTTGCATATCGGCTTGTATATCAAAGACATACATTGTAATTATGCAAATCCGACATGCAAGCAGTGGGACCCACCTTACTTTTCATTTGTATCCCTACAATACAACAACACTTGTATCAAACCTTTACATACAAAGCCCAAGATACATACAAAATCCTTTGTATGTCCTTTCGGACTTCAACTTTTATAAACCACAGTTCACTCACTTTTTGGCTCCACAACATGTATAAAGTGAAATGCATCTTTTAATATACATTAAGTAGTGATGCATCATTTCAACCAATTTTTAACCTTTCTTCAGTTTCGCATTGTATGTATATTAAAATGTATGTCTCCGAAGCATACATACAAAGCGCGAAACATACAACAATAAAATCCTATTTCATGATCCTTTTTGTTCCGTGGCATGTCTGTAGCTTTGTATATCCACTTTGTATGCTTCTCTTTCACCAAACATACAAACATAAAATAAATCTGACGGAATCAACTGATTATGCATTCAAACTTTGAAATCTGTCAGGTCTGACTTGTATGTATAGATAGAACGTTAACAAAATGCATACAAGTAAAATGACTTAAAAAAAACCTGACAACTCCCTTTACGACTTATACAACGACTCGATATACAAACAACTTTGCATACGAGTGACTTTGTATACAAACGACTTTGCATATACAAACAACTTTGTATATGCAACATACAAACCTTCTTATTGTACATTTTACCTAAAACATACATATCTTGCAAAATACTAGGAATTTTAACATGGTTCAAAAAGCAACCCTCACTCATTTTTGACAAGGAATTCACCCATATTCTTCTCTAGTACTTAATGTTATTTTTCCTTTATTTTCAACAAAGTTTGTAACTTTTACTCTCTTTTCCCTTTTACCACCCAATAGACCCACACACAAAAAAAAAAGCCACAGCCCCAGCAGGGGTCCTCATTTTGCTAAGGAGTAAAATGGGGCATATTGTGAGCATCACAACAACTAGAAACCAAACAAAACAATCAAATTAAAACCATTAAAGAAAACTAAATGAAATAAATTCATAACTTCCAACTATCTTTTCTGTAAATCATTATCTAACTTGAGACCTAATGTATTCAATAAGGTGCATGAATCTTCCTTTCAGTTTAAGTGGGTGCACGTGATTAATAATCCTCATCTTGAAAATCACTTGAACAAACTAGTGACTGATACTAGCCTACATAGTTGATGTCATTCCATCATAGCCAACTAGATAGAGCCTTGCTGGCAGCAGGCGTCCATAGCCCCGACAAGGTTATCGTTACAATTCTCCTAAGTAGAACCCCATTGCCAGCAAGCGTCTATAGCCCCAGTAGAGTTACTTAGATGGCTTAATCTAGATTTTTAGTAAAATCCATTTTATTATTTTATATTTTTTATATTTGATAGAGATTTCATAAGATATTACAGTTGTAACTTCATGATACAAGGAATGATCAATTGCTAAAATTAAGCTGAGAATTGTAATGGTAGCAAGGGTGACCTCTGATTTTTCACCTAATATCTACACTGGTATGTTTAACAAACCCAAGGATTTTAGGTGTGTCATTGTGAGAAACTTCCTTTGAATACTCATCCCACAGTTATTGAATACAAAATTTTACAAGTCAAACAACTTTCTACATTCATGACAGTCACAACAAGTTATGCATAAATTTCAAATAATTAACATGAATGTTCTAAATTTTCTATTATTTTCAGTGGTTTTCAGTCTACTTCTGCATACTCTAAATCAAAACAAAGACCCCAGCACACAGGAAAACAACAAAGCAAACAAAACAAACGGACTGTACAAATAACTAACTACGAAAGGAAACAACACAAAGCAAGAAAAGAAAACAAAGAAAAGAAACAGAACAACTATTCTACCAAACTATACACAAGCCTCTACAAGGCAAATAAAACCCAAGAAAAGACCCAAAGACACCTGTATTTGCATACTTCATTAGATTGTGTAGGAGCATCAGGGCACTAGTTATGGTTCTCAACTTAGCAAATTTATCTTTGAATTCTAAAAAATACTCATTTATTCTACCCTCACTGTATTTAACAGAATAATCTCTAATTATCAGCAATTAAGGCAGCCCATCATGTTCGTGATTAATCCATATGCATGTCTTATCTCTTGAATTTCCATAATCAAAATAGTATTCAACATTATTCACCAAGGAAAGGAAAGAAACAACCTGGTATATTTCTGGCTCCATTGGACATGCTTGTTCATTGGCAGCTAGTCCTCCATTTAACTTTGCACTTTCATTGCTTAGCTCAATGTCTAGTCTCACTTCGAATTGAAGGATGTATGACTCTTGATGGATTATTTCTTCATCTTTATCCACATCTATCTCTTCATTCTGGATGTTCAGTTTATCCTCAAGTTCAGGAAACGTCTCAATGTTCTCTTCAATTCTCTGCACATCAACATCTAAATGAGTACCATCATAATCTGACATATCTACATTTATCATTTCTAGATTATTTGGCCGTGAATGTGAAACAACATTTGATTCATGAAAATACTTCCATGTTTCACCTTCACAATAATGCTGGAGTGATGCTTGATTATGCACAGCAATAGCATAATCCTCTGTATCTTCCATTTTCAAGAATTGTTCCTCAAATAATCTAGTCCTATCATTCAGCAAAATATCTGGTTCCATTATCCTACAACAATCATGGATTTGGTCATTTAATTTAAAGCCATCAAATAATAAATCAAGATTTACTTCTTTGCTTATGATTCCTTTATTTGCTGATATAGAAACTTCTTTAATTTTAGTGCACTTTAATTTTGTCAATACTTGTTTACATTTATTTGCCCAATCATTTTCGTTAAAACTTTTCAAATCAGATCCAGAGAATTCTTCTTGATAAATATTACTTAGTATTTCAATATATTTATCAAATGTATCAAGATCAACTTCACTTTTCTTTTTCTTTTCATTAAATCCTCTTTGCTTATCATCTAGAAAATAAACATGAGGTGTGATTTCCTCTTTGTATTCTTCAAGATATTTATACTTGACATTAGCTTTATTCACATTTAAACCTTGACAGAAAAATAGATTATTTTTCTTACCATCACATGATTCCAAAAAAGAGATTTTACTATCCTTTATTTCCAGCATTGGTTCAATCTTTGCATTATCTGAACAATTAATGACTGTTGATATTGCATCCTCCTGCTGTTCCATAATCTCTTCATTTTCCTGCCAACCTTCAGCCCTATACACATCTAAGAAAGAGATTAGTCCTTTTAAAGCCAAATCTAACCTTGTAAGAAAAGTCAGACAATTAATTTCACCATGCTCTGTGGACTTATGTATCCTGCACCTTCCACATAAACCATAGTTAGATAAATTTTCAGAATAAATCCTCTCATTTAAAGTTTTCTGAATGACATGAATACTAACCTTGAAATTGTCCTCATACGAGTCCATTGAAAATGACACTCTGTTTTCAACTTTTTAGATTTTTGAAATTTTATGAGATCTAACATATCTCATAATAAAACATTAAAACTTAGAAAATCAAAATAGTCCTTGAAGTTTGAGCAGTACCTTTGAAAAAAAACATTTAAATTCTTTCAAATAGAAGATATTTGCAAACAGAACACTCAAATTTCCAAGAACTAAAATGATCCCTTTGGCCAACCTACACAAAATCTACCTTAAATCCTATCAGGCCCTCCTTCTAGTGCCAAAAACTATTGATGATTATTTTTACACATTCATAACAAAAGTTAAAATTCACAAAATGAACCTAACTGTCTTGAAAGATATGAAGAAATCAATTAAGATTACTTAATCCCAAGTTTCTGTATGGTCAGGTCTTGACCTTGTGGATAATTCAGTAGGTTAATGTGAAGTTGTAATATGCAAGGGGCCTTACTTGATTTAAGGTGTTTTATGACTCACTGCACTCGAATGATGCAAACTATCACAAATATCAACATTTTCTTCATTCCTTTGCATAAATTTGTTACTGTATCACAAAGATTTATATTAACACAAGATTTCTTTTTCAAATATTATGAAAACTGTCCAATATCAACTCACTTGTTCATGTTTCCTTCAAATACCAGACAATCTCCTTTAAATATCTGTGTTTAAGCTAAGTATTTCAAATGTTTGGAAAAAGTTAGAGAAATCTAAATTAAACTTCATTCTGCTACAGGATCTAAATGCTCTGTTATTCACATTGTAAGCAGTACAGAAAACTTGATTAAATCCATAGACTAAACCTTTAAATGTAAGCCCTGAGTATTTTCACGAACATACATTCAAGATTGTAAGCTTTTGGAGAGAGAATATTTCAAATACAAACAAGAGCCAGAAAACACTCTTAAAGTAAACGCAGAATTCCAGAGATATTTGTATTCAAAATAAACAGTCATATATGATTTACAATGTATGAATGACTCTTTGCTTCATTAATCAACTTACAGAAAACTTACAAAATGTCTTATAGATATAGTAAGGAAGCTAGATGTTCCATGCATTCCTTATTGCAGACACAGGCGACCTCCTTCTATTATAAACTAAACTATTCTTCTACTCAAAATGCTGAGACCAATTACAATTTCTAGCTCTATTCTATAAATCCCTGTGTAAGTCATTACAAAGTAAAGGGGCTCAATATATAGATTTGATTATCCCCAATATGGCTACAAACCATAATCAATCAGCGGTCTACGCCTCAAGTGCAATATCAATGGTGAAAACAGATCCTGCCAAAAATCTCTAAACAACATACCCATACTAAAAGTAAAGATGCCCTTTGGAAAACCTAACAACCATAAAAATATCTTTTCATTGAAAGCCTTTACTCCTTTCCCTTCTTTTGTGCTCCACCGCCACTCTGTGATGTCATCACCATTAAAGCTCCACCTTTAATATACCTGCAAACCTGCCAACAAACATAAAAAATAGATAATAAAAAATTCACGTCGCTTTTGCCAATTTATACCTCTTCTGAATGTCAGACTGGAATTAATTATAGTAATTAATGCGTCAAACGTTTAACCTTCTATCTGAGTATTTACTTTTTAAAACTTCCTTTTTTATCGTTAGTTAAACTGTGCATACATACTCGTTTCCTTGTATGTTCCTTTTGTATGTTCTCTTTGTATATTTTAACATACAAACATATATGCAAACCACCGTGACTAACATTCTTTCCCTTTTGCCTGTACTTGTACCTTCCGCTTTGTATATCTCTCTTGTATATTTTCTTGTATGAGCGCATATACAAACAACCCTGTGCAAACCTCCTTTCATTACCCTTTATCTCTCTCGATGCTTTTATTCTTTTGTATATCGGGTTATGCATATTATAAACATACAAGCATTTAAACATTCAAAGACTTTTCTAAATTGAACTTCCTTTTGACATCCAGCTTGTATCTCTTCTTTGCATCTTCCACCTTGCATGTCATTGTATATCGAAGACATACATTGTAATTATGCAAATCCGATATGCAAGCGATGGGACCCACCTTACTTTTCATTTGTATCCCTGCGATACAACAACACTTGTATCAAACCTTTACATACAAAGCCCAAGATACATACAAAATCTTTTGTATGTCCTTTCAGACTTCAACTTTTATAAACCACAGTTCACTCACTTTTCGGTTCCGTGACATGTATAAAGTGCAATGCATCTTTTAATATACGTTAAGTAGTGATGCATCATTTTAACCAAATTTTAACCTTTCTTTAGTTCCGTATTGTATGTATATTAAAATGTATGTCTCCGAAACATACATACAAATGCGAAACATGCAACAATAAAATCCTATTTCATGATCCTTTCGGTTTCGCGGCATGTATGTAGCTTTGTATATCCACTTTGTATGTTTCTCTTTTGCCAAACATACAAACATAAAATACATCCAACGGAATCAACTGATTATGCATTCAAACTTAAAATCCGTCGGGTCTGACTTGTATGTATAGATAGAATGTTAACAAAATGCATACAAGTAAAATGACTTAAAAAAACCCGACAACTCCTTTTGCGACTTATACAACGACTCGATATATAAACAACTTTGCATATGAGTGACTTTGTATACAAACGACTTTGCATATACAAACAACTTTGTATATGCAACATACAAACCTTCTTATTGTATATTTTACCTAAAACATACATATCTTGCAAAATACTAGGAATTTTAACATGGTTCAAAAAGCAACCCTCACTCATTTTTGACAAGGAATTCACTCATATTCTGCTATGGTACTTAATGTTATTTTTCATTTATTTTCAACAAGGTTTGTAACTTTCACTCTCTTTTCCCTTTTACCACCCAACAGACCCACACAAAAAAAACAAAAGCCACAGCCACAGCAGGGGTCCTCAGTTTGCTAAGGAGTAAAAGGGGGTGTGTTGTGAGCATCACAACACACACCTCCATAGGTGTCTTATCAACAAGCATCGATGTATGAGACATGTTAACCAGGTAACAAGTGGTAGAAACAACTTCAACCCAAAAATTTTATTCAAGCCTAGCTCCACTTAGCATACTCCTTTCCCTCTCCATCAATGTTTTGTTCATCCTCTCTATAACTCCATTCTGTTGAGGGGTATACGGAGTTGTCTTGTGCCTCTCAATCCCATGTTCTTTACAGAACTTGTCAAAATCTGCTGAACAAAACTCACCACCATTATCAGTCCTCAAACACTTAATCTTTCTATCCTTCTGATTCTCTACAAGAGCTTTAAACTCTTTAAATCCACTAAAGACTTCATATTTGCTTCTAAGGAAATACACCCATGTCCTACTATAATCATCAATGAATGAAACAAAGTAAATAGATTTTGAAATCGAAGGAACATTAACTGTACCAAACACATTAGAATGAATCAAGTCCAACACCTCAGAAGATTTGTGAGAACTAGAATAAAATTGAACACAGTTTTGTTTACCATAGATGCAATGTTTGCAAAAATCGAACTCAAGATTACAATCATTCATACCCTTAATGAGGTTTTTATTTTTAGGGTCCTCAAACCCTTTTCACCAATGTGACCAAGCCTTTGGTGCCATAACATTGTCTTCTCAGCTAGAAGTTTCATCTCCATAGAATGAGCACCCTTAGGTACCCAGAAAGCATGACCATCAAAAGTAGATGCAACAATCCTCTTTGCTACTGGTTCCAATGGTGAGTGTTGTGATGTTCACAACACACCCCATTTTACTCCTTGGCAAAATAAGGACCCCTGCTGTGGCTTTTTGCTTTTTACTTGTGTGTGTTGTTTTGCTTGGTGGTAAAGGGAAAAGTGAGTGAAAATTGCAAACCTTGTTAAAAATAGAGAAAAATGCATTTTCAGTACCAATGCATAGTATGGTTGGATTCCTTGTCAAAAATGAGCTAAGGTTGCTTTTTGAACCATCTTAAAATTTGCCATATTTTTGCAAGTTATGAACATTTTGGTAAAATGTACAAGGGAAGCATTTATTGTTGCATATACAAGTCTGTTTGTATATCGGGTTGCATATACAAGGCCCTTTGTATGCGAGTTCGCTTGTATACAAAGACCTTTGTATATCACTTTCCATATACAAAGTCATTTGTATATGCAAAGGTCATTTTATACTTAGTCGCATGGGTAGTCGGGTTCATATACAAGGTCAATTGTATGTCTTTTTGCCTTGTATGCATTTGTTAATGTTATATTTGTACATACAAGGCGGGCCCAAAATAGTCAAGAGCTGAAATGAATTGGTGTTTAGGTCCGTCGCATGTATGTTTTTGTTTGTATGTATCTGACATACATTTGATATATACATTTGCAATGTGCAGGCCGCGGACCCGAAAGCACCATAAAGGGGAGTTAAGTCGTTGTATATTTGGCGGTTGTATGTTTTTACATACAAGGCAAATATACAAGCGTCCATATACAAGCGTCGGACCCGAAAAGTCTATTAAAACAGCTTAAGTCCTTGTTTATAGGCGGGCTTGTATATTGGCGAGATACAAGTGTTTTATACATCGGTCGGACCCGAAACATTTATAAATTTGAACTAAGTCTTTGTATGTTTTGACTTGTATGTATGTTTCGATATACATACATTCTGAAACATACAAAGCAGAGGTACATGGCACGGAATCCAAAAGTTATGAGCCGGAGTTAATTTGTTGTATGTCTGTGGCAATGTATATTTCGTAACATACAAAGCAAGAGATACATTGCGGACTCGAAAGAGAAGTTAAAAAGCTGAAAATGCTTGTATGATTAAGCGTTTGTATGTTTCTAATATACAAACCGATATGCAAAACTAAACATACAAGCTGGAATCCAAAAGAATTTGAAATCGATTTATACTATGTATCACGTCCAGGTTGTATATCGAGAGATGTATTCTATAATATGCATTGCGGATTCGATGCGTTATAAACTACCGTTTATAACGGCGATAGGTCCGAAGGGTAACATACAAGTGTGTTTGTATGTATTGAGCCCGATATACAAGGGAAACATGCATTCACCATGTACAAGGATTTGAACAGGCGAAAAGGCGGGAAAGCTAAGCGATGGAAATTTGAAGCCGATTTAAGGCCCGATGCATGTTTTTGGTCAACGATGGTTGACCCGACTGGTTTTAACGTTGTATATGCATTTTGATGCACGTTTTCCATGGTTGTTGAGCCCGATGGTTGTGTTTGTGCATTTGGAACCTGTTTTATTATACATGTTTATTTTTCCTGCTGATTTATTGAACAGTGGTGCTTATTTCCTGCTTGTTTATTGTAGATTGTTTGAGTAGCTGGGAAGATGTAGGATTGCTGACACAATGGCGGCACGCAGGTGAGCATAAGGATGGAGCTTTGATGGCAAGATCACCCTGAATGGTGGATCGGATCCCAAGGGGGCTTTCAATGCAAAGGGTTTGCAGATGGAGACATTATTGTTGGAGTGGCACTCAGCATGGGCATGCTGATCGACTTCTTGGCGGGATTCATTCCTCACCATTTGATGTTGTGCTGGATGGCTGTGGGCCGTGTATTAATTAGGTTTTCTTGGGCGCTGCATTGAGGGATACCCAGAGATATATATTAAACCCCTATATTGTAAAGAAAAAGGGAGGAGGTCATTCATACAATATCAGACCTGTAGTGATTTTATGCAAGAGATCAGATTATTGAGACTATTGAGGACTGAACTATTGAAATATTCAAGGTTCTCTCCTCAGATCACTGTAAATGTACCTGTTTTATGAACATACTGTATGGAGACGAAGCTTCAGATTACATCCTGATTGTAAAACTTAAGTAATCTTCAAGTTGACTTTTGGATATGTACTGGTGAATGCTGTGTTCTATAGAAGTGCTTTCATTTCATTGCATGTTGTTGTCAACTTTTCCCCTGAAGATTTGCACTGAATCATGCGGATTTGTGGACTGTCCTGGTGAAGTATGATTTTATTTTTCTTCTTTCCATTGCTATATGGGAACATGTATGTGGATCAGTGATCTCAGTCAAGTAATTTTAGGAATCTCACTCTCTAACCCTTTCGCTCATTTTAATTTCATTGAAATCACGTTCATAAACTGCACATCATCATAAATATTAAGCAGAACAAAGAAATATGCTGACATCCCAAAGATAACTGAATATCATTAGCATATTTTGAGCTAAATGCCTGTAGTATTGAAAATGTCGTGTAGAGAATCACAAATAAGGGTAGAACTCATGCAAATATCAACTTAGACACATCATTTGGAGATATATGCTGTGTAGAGTAACTTCCCTATATAGCATTATTGCAGAAACAAAATCTATAGATCTACGTAAGGCCCTAAAATGGAAAAAAACAATACACATCAACCACTGAGTAACATCAGCAGATTATGAACTAATCAACGGGGACTTGGGATCATGAATTCTATGAATTCATTGTATCTTTTAGGATAAACAAGGGTTGTTGTGTGACTTTTGTTTTGTGTGTTTGGTTGTGACTAACATCATCACCAACAGTGAGGATGAAGACTCTGAAGTTCTCTTCTTTGAAACAAAGGCACTATTGCACTGAACCACGCAAGCATCAAGATGAAATAGAGTACCAATTTGAAAACCCTTAGCTAGCACCATAGCTCCTCTAGTCATCTTGCATCCTCCATTTGAGAAAACAACCTGTACACCCACATTATTCAACTTATTTATAGATAATAGGTTCCATGCCAAACCAAGGATATGCAGAACACCATTGATCCCCTTCACTCATCCATCAGGGAATCGAATCAAGATTCTTCTACAGCCAAAAATCTTCAGGTGAGAGTCATCACCCAAGTACACCTTCCCACCATCATATTATTCATACCTTGAAAACCAACCCTGATGAGAGGTCATGTAAAAGGATGTACTAGAGTCAATAATCCATACATCCTTAGATGCATGTGTTTCCAATGTAGTTATAAATGCTTCTCCTTCATCCTAAGAGGATTTCTTAGAATCTGAATCATAGTTCTTCTTCTTTTTCTTTTTCTCATCCTTGCACTCCTTGCAAAAGTGACCATGTTTGCCACAGTTCCAACATAGAGCCTTGGACTTTCTAGGAGACTTGGATCTCCCAACGAATTTGGATCTTCCAAGTTTTTCTTCTTTCTTCTTACCTTTTTCTTCCCTTTCTCTTTAGATCTACCATGAATTGCAAGAGCCTCCTTAGATGACTCGAAAGATTTCCTCCGCATCTCTTCAGACAACAACAAATAAACCACTTCATCCATCTTGAAGGTGGTAGTGGTACTCCCAATGGCCATAACAAGGTGGTCCCACAAATCTGGTAAGGAACATGGTAATGTCATACATCGATCCTCCTCCTCCATCTTCACACCAACAGAGGTCAACTGGGCAAAAAGCATATTGAGTGTATTCAGGTGATTAGTGACATATCCTCTATCTTCCATCATTAGAGAATATAATTTCTTTCATAGGAATAACTTTTTCACTAGGGATTTAGCTTGATAAACATCTCCAAGTTTATTCCAAAGATCTTTTGCAATCTTCTCTTGATGGATATTCAGTAGCACTAAATCAGCCAAACAGAGTCTTATCAAACCCTTAGTCTTCTGATCCATAAGATCCCAATCTTCTTGTTTCATGGCCGATGGCATGGTTTTGGATACTATGAGTATGAGCCATAGATCTCTATCCACCAATAAGTCCTCCATCTTGAGTTTCCACAAATCAAAGTTGCCTCCATTAAACTTCTCTATATCAAACCTCCTAGATGAGCTCGCCATCTCTTTCTTGCAATAAAGATTTTAAAATCGTCTACACAAGTTCCCACTCAAATGAAGATCATCTCAAAAAACCCTCTACCCAACAACTAGAACCAAAGTTGATCAGATTTGATACCAACTCAAAGGAAGCAAGGTATGTGGAAACGCTTCCTACACTGATCTACTGAGGAAAGACTTATGCAAATTTTTAACTTTTAGAGTTATAGGTTATTAGATGCACATTAACATAAAGATAATAAGAACATTCAAATGCAAATACAAAAGTCACAACACAAGATATACGTGGGGAAAACCCATTCAGGTAAAAAACCTCACACTCCAAAACCTGTACAATGTATTATCAAATCAAAAGATGATTACAACACACTTGCAATGCAAGTTCTTTTAGGAGTGCACAATGTCGATTCTCATTCACATCCTGTGACCTTGCACATTTTTTAGTTGCTTTTTTATCAAGATTCTTTATCGATTATCCAATTTCAGTTTATCCATATCGGCCAATAACAAAATAACTGATAAGCCCCCAGGCCCCGCAAGAGGCGCTCTAC
Source organism: Cunninghamia lanceolata (assembly GCA_027924645.1). Lineage (NCBI taxonomy): Eukaryota > Viridiplantae > Streptophyta > Pinopsida > Cupressales > Cupressaceae > Cunninghamia > Cunninghamia lanceolata. The sequence continues at coordinate 15,392,821 of BSBN01001225.1, forward strand.
CCCCTGCACTCCCGCGTTAATTACTTTAGGGGCAAGCCACGGCTAAAAATTTCACCAAAATTTATGAGGTGTCGATTATGGGATCCTACAACATAGTGCTAAATAAATAAATATAACATTAGGAACTTGCAAATGTTGAGACACCTTAATTCCCAACTTGTGGGTGCGGTTGCATTTTAAAATCCCTTCTGCGGAAGGTGGGATTGTGTCTTCCCTTGAGCGGTTGCACCTCCTTTTACAAAGTACTCATCATGAGGCATGGTTAGATCTTGAATTATTCATGCTTAAGTGTGTCTTTGTCAGTTGTGGTAGCGTAGCTCAACTGTTAGGTGTGTTTGGCATGTCTTAGATAGTGGAGTGTAGCGATGAGCTCCTCCCTATTGCCAATTTTTGTTGTGTATAAGACGTATAGTCTATCGATGACATACTATACGGTGCTCGTGTATTCTGTGTGTTTTTTGTGTGTTTTATGTGTCTTCCTTGCATTTCTTGCATGTTTTTGTATGGTCTAAAGGCACATAACGATGAGCTCCCTCCACATCGTGCGTTTTGTGTGTTTTTGCTCGGTCTAAAGGCATGTAGCAATGAGCTCCCTCCATGTTGTGTATTAGGGTTATATATATAATTGTTTAATCATGTATTCTCTATGTATTGTATGATTATATTCATGTCTTCTCCATGTATTACATGCTTCACTATCTTCTATGTTTATTGTATGCTTTCTTACTATATTCATTGCATCTTATGTAACTATCAAGTGTTTTCTTATGTTTGCCTAAGCTTGGGGACTAGAAATAGTTCATCAAACTTAGGGTGCGTCTTCATTCTTGTGTTTGATGTTTTTGATATGCTTTGACTGTACTTTAATGCATGTATTGAATCATAAGATCGTACACACATTAAAGTGGGGTCTAAATGTTAGGGAGTAAAAAATGGACACATGCCTTTTTACCTCCTAGTTTAGTTCCTAGGTCCCCATGATTACACTATACATTCTAAATATTCATCCTGATGCAAAATCCCCTGAAACCCATGTCAATTGGGAACTAGGGGTCCATTATATGCCTTACCCCATACCAAAAAGGCACCTAGGGACTTCGGCGCTTGCGTCCAAGTCCTCCCTGATTGGTCAAGGCTAATTTTAAAGCATGTCAGCATAGGATCTTTAAATGGGTCTCTCCTTGTTAGCTCTTTTGATTTAATTTATGAATGTTAGCGGGAAAGCATATATAAGTGTGTTTTTGAATTCATTTTGAGTTAAGATGGATATAGCAAACTTATGATCTTGGAGCAAAGAGCATTCAATGCATTCATTGTGTTAGTGTTGTAGATTTGTGTTTGTATTGTGTGCGTTGTTGCAGATTTGGAATCATCATCCATCTCCTTATGAGTTGAAGGATCTCCATTCTCCTAAGGGCTTCACCTAGAAGGTGATATCATTCTTATTTGAATCATTCTATCATTGATTTTATTTGGCCTCTGCCCTGCTAGGGCACACACTCTCTCTAACAATGGTGTTGGGAAGATTGAATGTTATCCTAGGATTTGACTAAGGAAAATCCCTAAACACCACAACCCCCAAACCCCTTTTCTTCTTGTGTTTAGGTTACATGTGAGAAGTACAAATAAGTGAAGGTACATGAAGGTTGTGCAAGGGAAAGGGTTTCGGGATCCAAAAGCAATTTGTGAATATTCCATTGCGAAAGACTTGTGCACCCGCCTTGAAGTACTCTTGCTCAAATGGGCACTGAATCCGACATTAGGATACTCTTTGCAAAATTTCTCTAGTCTTGACTTTCTAAAGCTTCAGAATTTCTAGACTTAGGCATTTGTCCTGTAGTCCTCCAACTTTCTAGCTTCTGGAGCATAGGTTCTGATATCTCTTTGATCATCTTTGTACATTTGATTTCTAGGTTTCGATCATCTTCAGTCTGTTATAAGTTGATTATCTCATAACTAAGTTTTTATGCATACTTGACCTAGGGTTTGATAAAAAGGCTTGGTTAAATCTTGTATTTCCATAGAAAACAAGAGCACAAGATTTGTACCTGAGTCCACCTCTCTTTTGTTGTAATTTTAGCTCGGTCTTGTCCTTGAATGTTATTGTGGAAGAGGGTTTGATTTTGAGGTGTATACTTGTTTCCTTCATCCCCTTTTTCATTAATAACAATAAGATGTCATGATTATTTATTCATAAGGTTTATGGATTGACTAACGATACACTAATCCTAGTTTGGTGATTGCAAGTTGTAACCAGGAAACAAGTTTTCCACCCTCTGAGAAAGAGAGGGAGAGGATCATTAGAGAGAAGAGAATAGATGTATGGATAAGAACATATTGTTTGCCATCTAAGTCTCATTATTTTAGAGTTCAATGTATATTTGTTGAGTTTGGTAAGTTATGTTTGACCAATTGGTTTAAGTTTGGTTCTAACTCGACAAATCATCGATTGTCAACTAGATCCATTAAGTATAGGTTTTTGTCGAAAACTAAGTCAGGTTAAAACTTGACCTCCGTCAAGGAAATGGTTGATAGTATTTATTTCTTTGTGTGAAGTAATAAAATTTTATATTACTAGAACAAATAAATACTAGTAGTTAAACTACTTTATTATCGATAATTCCCTATAGGAATTCTATTATGTTAATTTACCTATTTTGACGTTAAGCAATTTTGAGAGGAGGAGAATTCCTTGACCCCATTCTCAAATCTTATCATGTGTTAGAGACAACGTAAGTATACATTGTATACACCAATATTTTGTTGTTAAATATCTATTTAATTCAAACTATTAGTTAACCAATTGTTTTGTTGTCAATGAGCTTTTTAGGCAACATGGTGTTGTTGCAACTTAATGCAAAACCACTTCATGTTCTTTTGGGCACTCAACTCCTTTACTCCACATTGATTATGGAGAGAAAGGAGGAGTTTTGATTAGTTTAGGAGTGGTCTTTATGACTAGTAACTCCATCTTTTATACATGCCACCATAGAGTGTTTATAGGCATTAATGCAGGAGGAAGCCGTGGTTATGGAGAGTAAAGCCTTTTAAAAGGCTATATTATCGAGGGAAATGGCATGTGCTGAGGGGTCCATATGAGTGTGGCACTCCAAGTGCTTAGAGAGGCATAAGACTATGAGCTTTATTCTTAGGAGGAATCTATGGGGATAGCTCTGTTGGTAGAAATGTAGGAGGCTTCAGGTTAGGCAAAAAAATGACTTCGTTAAAAGCAAAGAGCTTGGTTCTCATCAGGAATCCTGAGGGATATGAATGAGGGTGAAAGACTGGGTGAACACAAAGCTCTATCATCATCCACATTGAAAGACTTCATGAACACAAAGAGCTCTCTGATCATAAAAAAATCCACGGGAAAGAGAGAAAATGCAAAGTGGTGCAGGAGCACCTAGATGTTTAAGTTTTGGTTAATACTCAAGTTGTCTTGTTTTGTTCAATAAGGTCTTTGAGACCATTTACATGTTGTAATAAGGCTAATGCCATGTTTGTAATTGGACTATGTCCAAATGTCAAAAATAATCAATTGTTAGGTTGTAGTCCTAGGAAGGACAATCATGTTATAATAGGCAGTTTGAAATAGTCTTTTGTGTAAAGCCTTTATGAGGCATTTAGGACAGTCTTTATAATCATTTAAGTTTTAGTGTAGTAAGCCTTTAAGGGCATGTCTAAGGTTAGTGGGTGTGTTATAACCTTGTCCAAAGGTTAACTACATGTTAAAAAGCAAGATTAGTCATCAAACAGTCGGTGGAGTCCAAGAAAAGACAAGTTTCTAAAAACAGTTTTATAGAACATCAGTTAACAAATCAAGAAGAGATCGATGATGGGGCAGTTTTGGTTGACCCCAGCCATTTCTTGCAATGTATGAGGCTTGTTTTAAGCCAAGGATGGAGGGATTGTAAAGATCATTCAAGAGATTCAAGAGATTGGAAGAAATAACAAAAAAAAACCTCTGTTTCCTATTTTTCTACTTTTTTTTCTGATTTTTCCTCACTGTTACCAAGCCGTACCTGCGACTGTACGGCTTCATCATTGCCAAGTCTGTAATGGATGGAAAGGGGTGTGAAGTACCTTTGATTTGAGCTTGGTTTGAAGTCTTGACAGAAAACTAGGAGAAAGAAATAGTTGTTTTTCCCAAACTACCTTAAATCTGCTGTCACAGTCAAGTTATTCGCTGTTTTTCCTAAGAAATCCATACCTGTATGGAACAGTCAAGACCCAAGCTTGTAGTGGAATGTTAGGAGATTGAATTAAATTTTATTTAGACCTATTTTGGGCTCTTGATAGTACTCTTGGTGTGAGAGAATCACTGTTTTGTGTTAGGGTGTCTAAAAACCTAGGTTAGGGTTTTTTTTTGGTTAACCGATGGAGATCTCCCCATTCCATTGATCCTTTCTGTTACTAATCAATGGAATGGTTTGTATATTAGATAATTCAATGTCTTGTAATGGTTTGGAGAGGCAGGAGGATGGTTGGTGTTGAGTTTTCCATGAAAAAGACTCTGCAAACCCATGTGTTGGGATTGAGTGAAGGACAACAACAACTAAGTTTGTTTGTCATGTTTGTCAAGGAAGACATTACATGTGTCTAAGTTGTTATTGCTTTGTCAATGGAGACATTTGATGATTGGTGTATCATAGAGATTGGCATGTTGAATAAGAGTGAGTTGAGTTAGAGGAGATCATCCCAAGGTGGATGATGTGACTGTCTTAGAAAGGTAGAATGAAGACTGCTGTCCTGCAGGTCTGTGTAGTGGAGTTGAAGGAATGTCAGATGGAGTTAGGCATCTTGGGATAGGTGTCCTGGAGTCCTCCCTCATGTTGCATGTCAAGAAAAATTTGGTTATTGTGTGAAGCCTACATTGTGTGAAGTTTGATCCCTAATCTTGAAAGCCATTGCATTAGAGGTTGAAATAGTCTTTCTCAGTGATAAGTTGTCTGCTATCCTAGATGCTCTGCATCATATTGGTATCAGAGCCACTAGTAGGTCCTTGAGGGAGTAAAGGATCTTGTGAAATAGTAAGAGTTTGTGAGAGTTTGTGAAGTTGCCTCCTAAAAATTAGATGGCAAGAGAGAGTTCTAAGTTGAGAGAAGCCTTAGAGGAAAGAGAAAAGGAGTTGAGGGATAGAAGAGAGCAGGATGCTGCAAGAGACAGAGAGTTGAGGCAAGTGAGAAGGGAGAATGCAACAATCTTGGCAAGATTGGAAGCATTAGAGAAGAAACCTAGAGGGGATGAGCAAGATGATCCTAAAGGAGATGAGGATACTGATGAGAATCCTCCTGAGGATGAGTTGGATGCTAAAGAAAAGAAGTTTGTGAGATTGCTGAAGGCAGTCCAAGGAAGTGGAACAAAGGCAAACATAGAGTTACCTATCTATCAGGGGAAGATGGATAGTGAAGAGGTGTTAGGGTGGATAGATGCCCTAGAAAAAAATTTTGAGTATGAGGAGATGAGTGATGAGAAGAAGATCAAGTTTGCAAAAATAAAACTGAGAGGAATAGCACTTACCTGGTGGAGTAGTGTGCAGATAGAAAGAATGGCTAGAGGTGCATCAAGAATCACTTCTTGGGGTAGGATGAAGGACATGATGAAGGATTAGTTCCTTCCATCTGATTACTCCATTCAGACAAAGAGGATGAGGTAGAATCAGAAGCAGAAGGACATGGATGTTATGTCCTATACTGCGCAATTTCATAAGCTTAGTATTAGAGGTGGATTGGAAGATGAAGAAGAGAAAGTGGCAAGATACCTTAATGGGCTTAGGTATAACTTGTAGGATGAGATTGGGTTGGCAGTACCAAAAACACTTGGAGAGTGTTTTCAGTTAGCAATCAGGGCTGAAGAGAGAGTGAAGAGGAAGCAAGAAAGGCAAGGAGGTTATGGAAGAGGAAACAGAGGTAGGGGTAGACCTACTAATGAAGTTCAAAATAGCAATGAGAAGGGTAAGGAGATGTCTATAGAACAAAGAGGTGGATATAGAGGTGGAGGTAGATTTGGATCAGGAAGAGGAGTGTTCACAGGTAGATGTTATCACTGTAATGAGGTGGGACACACATCTTTCAACTGTCCTAAGAAGGATGGTGTTGACAAGACCAAGGATAGAAGAGTTCACTTGGCACAAGAGGAGGAGAAGCTAGAAGAACCAGAAATGTCGTCAGCCTCTCCAATGATGGATGGAGAGATGCTCATGGTGGAAAGGGGAAAGATGCAGCAACCACCACAGGTATCTATTTTTAGAACTAATTGTTTAAGCCATGGAAAGATATGCAAGTTGATTGTAGATTCAGGTTCTCATGATAATCTAGTTTCTTGGGAAATGGTGCACAAGTTGGGATTGAAGACTTTTGATCATCCTAGTCCTTATAATGTCACATGGGTGAGTCAAGAGCAGCAAGTAATGGTTACTAAGAAGGCATATGTTGATTTTACAATTGGTCCATATCAGGACTATGTTTTGTGTGATGTTATTCCTATGACATGTGGGCATGTAATCTTGGGTAGACCATGGCAGTATTTGAGATGGACAATTCATGATGGGTATACTAATACCTATGTGGTGCACAAAGATGGTAAGAAGTTCAAACTGATTCCTTTACCTTGTGAGGAGAAGAAGGAACATGTTGCTATTCGTTTTGGAGAAAAGTTACAGTTGAATGTGCAGGTTAAGGATGATGGGAAGCAACAGGAACAGTTGCAACCGCAGAAGAAGGTGGATGACAGTCCTAGAGAACAATAGGTTCGGGACTTGAGTTATGTCAAGGTTGGAGACCTTGAGTGCCCTATAAAGAGGCAGAAAAAGGAAGGCAAACATCAGATGATACAGGAAGGAATGAATCAGGACCTCCAGTTGAGAAGAGCTGAAGCATTGCAGTAGCAAGGTCCTAGGCAAGGACATCAAAACAAGTTTTATGGTTCTAACACTATTTACAGGAGCCATGCAAGTTGGAGAAGGAGGAAGATTACTCTTGGAGAGTTCATGTTTCCTAGTTAGAGGAACATACCAACAAGATGGAAGACTAGATGGAGCAGATCCCCTAACTCTTGGGACAAGAGTTTTCATCATGCCGGGGAGTATGGTGCAAGAGCACCTAGATGTTTAAGTTTTAGTTAATGTTCAAGTTGTCTTGTTTTGTTCGATAAGGTCTTTGAGACCATTTACATGTTGTAATAAGGCTAATGCCATGTTTGTAATTGGACTATGTCCAAATGTCGAAAAGAATCTATTGTTAGGTTGTAGTCCTAGGAAGGACAATCATGTTATATTAGGCAGTTTGAAATAGTCTTTTGTGTAAAGCCTTTATGAGGCATTTAGGACAGTCTTTATAATCATTTAAGTTTTAGTGTAGTAAGCCTTTAAGGGCATTTCTAAGGTTAGTGGGTGTGTTATAACCTTGTCCAAAGGTTAACTACATGTTAAAAAGCAAGATTAGTCATCAAACAGTCGATGGAGTCCAAGAAAAGACAAGTTTCTAAAAATAGTTTTATAGAACAGCAGTTAACAAATCAAGAAGAGATCGATGATGGGGTCGACCCCAACCATTTCTTGCAATGTATGAGGCTTGTTTTAAGCCAAGGATGGAGGGATTCTAAAGATCATTCAAGAGATTCAAGAGATTGGAAGAAATAACAAAAAAAAACCTTTATTTCCTATTTTTCTACTTTTTTTTTCTGATTTTTCCTCACTGTTACCAGGCCGTACCCGCGATTGTACGACTTCATCATTGCACAAGTTTGTAATGGATGGAAAGTGGTGTGAAGTACCTTTGATTTGAGCTTGGTTTGAAGTCTTGACAGAAAATTAGGAGAAGGAAATTACTATTTTTCCCAAACTACCTTAAATCTGTTTTCACAGTCAAGTTATTCGCTGTTTTTCCTAAGAAATCCATACCTGTATGGAATAGTCAAGACCCAAGCTTGTAGTGGAATGTTAGGAGATTAAATTAACTTTGATTTAAACCTATTTTGGGCTCTTGATGGTACTCTTGGTGTGAGAGAATCACTGTTTTGTGTTAGGGTGTCTGAAAACCTAGGTTAGGGTTTTTTTCTGGTTAATCGATGGAGATCTCCCCATTCCATTGATCCTTTCTATTACTGATCAATGGAATGGTTTGTATATTAGATAAGGAAATGTCTTGTAATGGTTTAGAGAGGTAGGAGGATGGTTGGTGTTGAGTTTTCCATGAAAAAGACTCTGCAAACCCATGTGTTGGGATTGAGTGAAGGACAACAGCAAGTAAGTTTGTTTGTCATGTTTGTCAAGGAAGACATTACATGTGTCTGAGTTGTTATTGCTTTGTCGATGGAGAAATTTGGCGATTGGTGTATCATAGAGATTGGCATGTTGAATAAGAGTGAGTTGAGTTAGAGTAGATCATCCCAAGGTGGATGATGTGACTATCTTAGAAAGGTAGAATGAAGACTGTTGTCCTGCAGGTCTGTGTAGTGGAGTTGAAGGAATGTCAGATGGAGTTAGGCATCTTGGGATAGGTGTCCTGGAGTCCTCCCTCATGTTCCATGTCAAGAACAAGTTGGTTATTGTGTGAAGCCTGCATTGTGTGAAGTTTGATCCCTAATCTTGAAAGCCATTGCATTGGAGGTTGAAATAGTCTTTCTCAGTGATAAGTTGTCTACTGTCCTAGATGCTCTGCATCACAAAGGAAGGCATAGAGTTAGCTCGGGTAATAGTGGGAAACCATCAACATGTGAGGGATGTGTGAGGTAAGGATATCTCTTATAAACAATTATTTCCATTTTTAAATTGCAATATTTCTTTTTGTATGAGTATACCAAGATATTGATTTTGTATAGCAAAGAATACAGAGTTATACAAAGCTGTGATCTTATGGTCATAGAAATTATGTAAACATAGATACGTAGGAAATAGAGAAATACTATCTTGACTAGCTATGAAACTGCACTCAGAGTGTTTGTGATAATGGAGTCAAACTTATGAGGGTGACATAGTAAAACTGTCATGGTATAGCATTATAAAACCACTGAGCAAACAAATAGATGTTATAGTTTATAGCAAGATTATTATGGAAGATGACTTGCTCATGCTATCGTTTTGTATCATCAAACCAATAGAGAACTTTGTTGCTTTTTTAGACATAGGATTATGGAAGATTGTTATGAATAACTTTATGAGTGAACTTTTTGAGAACTCTGGTATAAACCTAAGAGTTGAGATGAGTAAGATTGTAGAAAGTTTAGACAGTGATAGATTCACATTTTCCAATGTTTTATATGTATAAGTTTTAATGTTTATTATAAAAAGTTACTCTTGTCCTATTTTGTTCCCCAACCAAATAGCCCAAGCCCATAAAATCTCTAGGTGTTTTATCCTTTAGAGATGCGAGGAAAACATCCAAAAATGGTTAAGTCCTAGAAAATTTAGAGTTTTCCTTATGCTTTCTGCTTTGTCTGGATGTCAGATTTTAGGCTTCACCTCTTCACCGTGCCAAAAGCCAAAGTCCTGAACTCCACCTTCTTTTCTCCTTGCAAATGTTCTAAGTCCTTTCTTCTGCCCTTTGTTCTAGAAGGTAAAGCAGCTAGGTGTGAAGAAGTGATCAGAGATTGGGGGTCCATCCTTCCTCTTCTCCTTTTGTCAGCAACAACAAGGATCTTTTATGGTGCACCATGTGTCATCATGACGCAAGTTCTAAGATCACAGAGGCAATGCCTTCAAAAATCTTGCATGCTGATGACACGTGTCCATGCCTGCAATTTACTTCATTTTCGTTCATGCCCCTTACGTTCAGATTTTAGCATGCTCCCCTTTTTAAAACAACTTTTATTGCAAGTGCTTAAAGGGACCTTTAAGTTGTGTAGCCTGGCCCCCAGTTAACAAATGCTTTTCTTCCTTCACTGAGACTTCCTTCTTTGGTGGACCTCATTTTATGTTTCAACGAGCTAGCGAAATCCTATGTGGCATCCACATGGCCTCTTTGCTATGTTTTCATAGGGAGTCTCTCTTTCGTCAGGACTCCCAAGAGCCTTCAGCAGAACTGTGAACATCTCAGGGTTTCTGTAGGTGGAGGTAAGACTAAAGCATTGACAGAGCATTTTGTTGCCATTGTGGCATTTTGCTAAGATCCTTATCTTCGTTGAGCCTCATTTAGACTCCTCGCAAAGCCGTGAAAGTTGCCACATATGAGGTCTTGAAGTCCCGATGTAGGGAAAGCGATGGCCATTGATTCTAAAAGCATATTCATATATGGCTAGGATTCAAAGGTGACTCTTAAGCATCCCGAAGGTGGGAAAAATGTGAACTCGACTGACAATCTATTGTAGGGGCCAAATTTTCAAAGGATTCAAAATTGCAGAGACAGATTTGAAGGGTTCAAAGATTTAAAGTGTTGTAAAAGATTTTCTCAAGAAACTTTGTCTCATATGCCATCAATGCAGACCCAAATATCTTCCAGATGCCCCTTTCAGATATTTTTGCATTCATTATTGTAGGTGGTTAGTCAACTACTCACATTGAAGGGGAAAAATATCTCCCATCTACCTATGGACTCCATATATTTTTTGTAGTTATGTCTTGTAGATAGACGTCCCTTCTAGCATGGAAATATCTTTGATATGCCCATGGGCATATTCATTACAGTAGGTAATGGTGCTCCATTTGAAAATTGCTATATAAAGCATGAAATGTAATGTATCTAGGTTGGCATTTGGTCTAAAAAACCATGTATCTCTTGCAATTGTAACCATGCCTCTTTGAGAATAGACATCAGATTTTACCTTCTCATGAATTGTTCTTTTTTTGTTTGATCTCCATCTATGAATGCATCTTTCCTCTTGGACTTCATTTAGTTTCTCTTACCTCTACAAGTAGTTCATGATTTGTGTATGTTGGTCTGTTGGATATTGTTATTCTATGCACACATGGTTGTTTTGAGGGCCTTCCCATATTCAAACCTATTGTATCACCTCCCTTTACTTTCAGTTCTACTCCCTCTTCCTCTTTTCATGAATAGGTGGATAGATTAGGTTCAGTCTTAGGATCACTGAATCTCTCATTCAGCAAAGGAACTAGCCTCTCTCTAGATATTTGACCTCCCTATAAGGTCCCACACCTAGAGGTCATCTTAATGTTTCACTAGATTGTTGGAGCCCTAAAAACCTTCAACACTGGGTGCAAACCTATGTGACAATAGTTTCTGGCATGCCTTGTGGGACTAGCTTTATCATCCATTGAGGAGTTCTGGTGTTCTCTTCATTACATCTTGCCATTAAGGGCAATCTCTCTAACACTATGACAACTCTACTGATCAAATCTGCTGGTGCAGCCAGTTCAAGCATTTAAAGCACTCCAAGGATTAGGATTTTGGTGGTTCTCCTAGTCTATTGTGCTTTTAGAAGCCTCTCAAATTACCTGGCGACTCTTCTTGGTATGTATCAAATTTTCTCAGGTTGCAAACTTGTTTTGCTTTGTTCAGATATTTTCTATGATTATTTGGCATTTTGATGTTTTAAGATGTCAAGTTTTTATGGAAACTATGGCTACTCCCCTCCACCCAACTAAAATCCAAATTTTATGCCTCCATACTAACTATTTCAGGCCCAAGATGCCTCTAGTTTTGCATCATATGGCTATGTTTCAGAAGAATGTCAGCATCCTTACAGTGCTTACCTTCCTCCCACCCCTGCTATGTCTTCTTGGCAACCTAATAATGTTAATTATCAACCCCAAGAAGACTTTTGATCTTGGCCAGGGTGGCTACCCTTCTAACTAGTTCCAAGATGACTCTGTGAACGTTGAGGCATTCAATGAGCTCATGGGCATGTTCCTAGAGCTTGACAGACATTTGGATGATGAAAAAAGAGAAAGAGGGTATAGCCAGCCTTAATGGTTTTATGATCTCAACATCATAAACATTCATGATCTCAAGGAGGCCCTCCTAGACATGTTGAAGGAGGGTGCAAAGTATGAAGAAATGAAGAAGCATGACTGGCAACGAGAGGCACAAGAAAGGGGTTTTCAACAAAACCTTGTTTTGAATAGGATTGTGGCTCATGAGCAGTAGATGAGGTAACTAGCCCAATTAGATCCATCTATTCCCAGCTTTAGGAAACCCCTTCCTTCTACCCAAGTTCAACTTGTAGTGGAAGTAACCCCTAAATTCCATATCCTAAGCTTCAGGCAGGGAAATTCCTCTAAACCTCCAAAACCACTTTCTAGTTTCAAAGTCCCAAGTTTCAGAGGCTCTCTCCCTCCACAAAACCCTATTCTTGTGTAACTCAGATTATCACTCCCTAGGAATAAATTTTTCCAAAACCCTCTCCCCTCCAAGAAATTCATGAAGATATTCAGACCTCTTCCCCTGATACTATTTCAATTTTTAAGGGTTGACCTGTTGCCTATCGGGCTATTTGGGAAGATGAGCCAAAGGAGGAGATGAAAGAGGATGAAACTAATGAGGAGTAGTTTGTTGTTCCTACACTCACAGAGGTAGAATTGTTTGAACCTATTGTACCTATGAGTACTATTAATTCAAATAAAGGGTTGAATCTTCTACACTTTGGTTCTTTTGAAGCTTTTTCTCATGCATCTAATCAAGCAAACAAGGTTGAAGTACAAAGAGTACATGGGGAAAACCTTCAGCTGCAAGGGCAACTTGAGCACAATCTAGTGAAGCTATAGTCAAAGGATAGAGGCATAAGGGAAAAGATTGCTAAGATTATCCCAGGGGTGGATGATGTTGCCTTGTTTCATGAACTACCCAGCCACATTGAAAATGAGGATGAAGATAGGTAGATGCCAACCGACCTAGAACAACATGGAGGTAGTGAACATGATGGTGAGTTGCTGGCATGTGAAGAGGAGCAAATAGGCAGCCATATATTAAAAAGTACAAAGGCTGATGATACAAACCTGTTTGAGGATTTCCCATATTTTATTGAAAATGATGATGTGGGGATTGAACATGGACAAGAACAAATTGAAGATTTGTTCTTAATTTTCTAGTAGGGATATCAGCTTCTTAGTGGAGAAGATTTCTCTATTGAGCATGTGCATGGCTCATTTTCTGAGCCTAATTTAGAAATTCAGGAGCATCATGATCAAAAGGTGGAGGCAACCTTATTTCCAATTGATATACAAAAGATAGAGCATTCAGACCAAAAAACGGTTGTAGAATCAGAGCATGAACATAAATATAGCAATGATAGCTTGCATACCATTTCAGTGGGATGTCCTACCAGGCATCTGGCCCAGCTAGAGAAATATTAGAGGAAATCCCTACCTGTCATGCTTACTTCAAAGCATGAGACTGAGTATCAAAAAGGTCTAGATCAACCCATTTATACACTTCTAGACAGCTGCATTTCTTATTAGTACAAGTGGATAGGTGAGTTTTTCTTTGTCCTTGGGGAAGAATTTCATTACCTTGATGTGTGCCCATCCCTTCCCCACCTCTTTTTAACTGCCCACATGCATGAGAAAATTACAAATTGTTAAGAAAGGGAAGTTACTTTCAAGAACCTGTCAATGGTTTTGTTTAAGGTCATTTCCATGCTATTAGCTTAGGATTAGAGTAGGTTTTATTTTAGTTTTATGTTTCCTTTCCCTAAGTGTTTTTGCATAGGCTGCATTGTCATTAGGAGAATGCAGGTCTCTTCTTTTTGATGTGTTTTGGGAGGTAGGTTTCAGTTGTCTTGACCTTTTGAATGTTCCCTTTTGGACTCTATGCCCAATGGATGCTTGAGGCCATTGATCTATTTGTTTAGTAGGCAAACACCCCTAAGAAGTCACCAAATTGTTGTACTATTTTGTTCCCCAGCCAAATAGCCCAAGCCCATAAAATCTCTAGGTGTTTTCCCCTTTAGAGATGCAAGGAAAACATCGAAAATTGGTTAAGTCCCAGAAAATTTAGAGTTTTCCTTGTGTTTTCTACTTTGTCAGGATGTCAGAGTTTAGGCTTCACCTCTTCACCATGCCAAAAGTCAAAGTCCTGAACTCTGTCCTCTTTTCTCCTTGCAAAATGTTCTAACTATTTTGGTGTTGAACTTCAGAGTTCCTTTCTTATGCCCTCTCTTCTGGAAGGCAAAGCGCAGGGGCCCCGAGGCTTGACAAGTTAAAGAAGCTAGGTGTGAATAAGTGATCGGAGGTCGGGGGGTCCGTCCTTCCTCTTCTCCTTTTGTCGGCAACAACATGGAGCTTTCATGACGTGCCACATGTCATCACGATGCAAGTTCTAAGATCGTAGAGGTAATGCCTTCAAAAATCTTGTGTCCTGATGACACGTGTCCATGCTCGCAATTTACTTAATTTCCATTCATGCCCCTTACGTCATGACCTTAGCGCAGCCTACTATTTAAAACAAATTTTATTGGACATGCTTAAATGGACCTTTATGTTGTGCATCTTGGCGCCCAGTCAGCAAATGATTTTCTTCCTACGCTACGATTTCCTTCTTCAGTGGACCTCATTTTATGTTTCAGCGAGCCAGTGAAATCCTACGTGGCATCCACATGGCCTCTTTGTTGTGTTTTCGCGGGGAGTCTCTCTTTCGCGAAGACTCCCAAGAGCCTTCAGTGGAACCGCAAACATCTTAGGGTTTCTGTAGGTGGAGATAAGACTAAAGCACTGACGGAGCATTTTGTTGCCACCATGGCATTTCGCTAAGATCCTTATCTTTGTTGAGCCTCATTTAGACTCCTCACGAAGCCGCGAAAGTTGCCACATATGCGGTGTTGAAGCCCCAACACAGGGAAAGTGGTGGCCATTAATTCTAAAAGTAGACTCATCTATGGCTAGGATTCAAAGGTGAATCTCAAGCATCCCAAAGGTAGCAAAAATGTGAACTAGACCGACAAATTGTTGCAAGGGCCAAAACTTCAAAGGATTCAAAAATCCAGAGACACGGATTCAAAGGGTTCAAATATTTAAAGTGTTGTAAAAGCTTTTCTCGGGAAACTTTGTCTCATATGCCATCACTGCAGACCCAAATATCTTCCAGCTGCCCTTTTTAGATATTTATTGCATTCATTATTGCAGGTGGTGAGTTGACTGCTTGCATTCAAGGGGCAAAATATCTCCCATCTACCTATGGACTCCATATATTTTTTACAGTTATGTCTTGTAGATAGACGTCCCTTCTGGCATGGAAATATCTCTGATAGGCCCATGGGCGCATTCATTACAGTAGGTAATGGCACCCCATTTGAAAATGCTATATAAAGCATGAAATGTAATGTATTCAAGTTGGCATTTGGTCTAAAAAACCATATCTCTTGAAATTGTAACTGTGCCTATTTGAGAATAGACATCATATTTTACCTTCTCATGAATTGTTATTTGCTCTGTGTATCTTTTTGTTTGATCTCCATCTGTGAATGCATCTTTCCTCTTGGACTTCATTTAGTTTCTCTTACCTCTACAAGTAGTTCATGATTTGTGTATGTTGGTATGTTGGATATTGTTATTCTGTGCACACATGGTTGTTTTGAGGGCCTTCCATTTTGAAACCTGGTGTATCACCTCCCTTTACTTTTAGTTTTACTCCCTCTTCCTCTTTTCATGAACAGGTGGATAGATTAGGTTTAGTCTTAGGATCGCTAAATCTCTCATTCAGCAAAGGAACCAACCTCTCTCTAGAGATTTGACCTCCCTGTAGGGTCCCCCACCTAGAGGTCATCTCAATGTTTCACTAGATTGTTGGAACCCTAAAACCTTCAACACTGGGTGCAAATCTATGTGAGAATAGTTATGGTGATACATATTCACTTATATAGAATATATATATTAATGATTTTGATATCTTTAAAAATACCTAAGTATAGTGATTCAATATCACATATGCATTATTCAAACAATGATAAGCATTATCATGGTATACAAGGGATGTTATATATGAGTTCATAACCTTTCCTATATCGAAAGTCGGTTGACTTAAGAAGGCCAAGAGGTTGAAAATATTATATTATTATTTTAGACTCAAACCTATTTAGGTTGAAAGATTGAACTTAGTCAAAGATTAGTTATGATAATGATAGTATTCATTAAGATCTTATATGAATGAGGATATACCTCGTGTACTATGTTTATACATGTTATGAGAAATGTGAATTCGAACAACTCTTAAGTGGTCAAGAGAAGACTAGTGGTTATCGTTTCCATGTTATATTATTGTAAATTTTTACTTTTGGAAAAAAGAGTATTTGATATTACTATGTGTTGGGATAGAGAAGTTAAATCCCTAGAATCAACCCAGAAGGGTTACAAAAAACTTGAAAACTCTTAAATTGGTTATAACATTGAATTAGTCTATTGTTTATTATGGTCGACTATGAATGGTCGAGAAATCATAGATCAAGACAGTAGAATTTATGAAGAGTCTAAGAATCACTTATGATAAAATAAATGATTTCTTGATAAAGTCAAAAACTTGATATATTACACAAGATTGCTCAATCTTTGGGTCATTGAGTAGAATGATAGGAAGTCATAGACCCTAGTATTTGCAAATATAAAAAATAGGGACTCTATGAAAGTTTAAAGTCACCTAAACCCATATATTATGTTTATCCTAGATTAAGGATTAATTCTAAGTCAGATTGACTAGGATGTGAGTTTAGTCAAGATAATTCATGTCTAGAGATTCAAGTCAAGCAAGTCAAACTGCAGGATGATTGTAGTTTCTAAGTTGAGTTAGAGGCATGTGAACACATGACTATGCTTATTGCAAATGTCTATCTATAGAGAAATGTTGGCCAAAGTGATGCTTTTGTCTCTGCATGCATTAGTCGGTTCACCGTGTCTAGATTGTGTAACCTGTCAGAATGGTCATACTTAGCTAGAAGATTGTCTAGAATTGTATGGTCAATTGAGTTACGTAGGACACAACACTAGGACTCAGATGGAAACTTGTTAGTTCCTTATGTCTATACTCTTTGTGAAATGGTAGGGCCACTTCCAGATAGAAGATGAGTGGGGGACCACCAGTCTATGGTTGGAGGAAAAACACTTGGATGATGCTCTCCCTTTGCAGTAGAAGACTCACCGAGACTTGTGAGATAGATACTAGGTTCTAGATGCAGTATACTTCATGATTGATTTATGATTTTCAAACTTATGTAAAATCATCCATATTGCCAAGTGCAAATTATTTGTAAATGTAATGATTTCATTATGATTTTTGTTTAGTGTAAAAAGAGTGGTTTACAATTTCAATGAGTGTTTGGGTTAAATCCTCCTTTCACACCTTACATTCAAGGACATAAATCAAGTCAAGCCACAACTCTTTTAAGAGGGCTCTGGTACAAATTTAATGTCACTTGTAATGAAGAGGAAACTTGGAATTTGCTGATTAATTGATTAATTAAAGCCTGATTATGCTTAAAACATTAATTTCACAAAATTGTAAATAAACAGACAAACCATGAC
This sequence comes from Cunninghamia lanceolata, assembly GCA_027924645.1. Lineage (NCBI taxonomy): Eukaryota > Viridiplantae > Streptophyta > Pinopsida > Cupressales > Cupressaceae > Cunninghamia > Cunninghamia lanceolata. The sequence goes on from BSBN01001225.1 coordinate 15,410,225, forward strand.
AAATGCTCACAGAGAAAGATGGGATATTTAGAGTAGATACATACCAGACTTTTGAATTCTAGATGTGGAAAAGTCGAGTGCTAAAGAGTTGGTGCCCAAGCCCAAGGTGGCAATTTCTTTGGGAACTTTTAGAATTCGTCTGCAACTAATCACCACTATCATGGAGGTTTTCTACTTTGGGGATCCAGAGGGCTTTAGACCAGGTGCCCAAGTCTAGGTCCTACTTTTTCCTTCAAATACAGGATTTCCAAACTCTGCCATAGTCTCATGCAACTCCACTTCTTTCCACTTCAACACCTATTACTTGCAATTATAGAAAAGGGGGTTGGGGGTTGTGGTGTTTAGGAGCTTGCCTCAGTCAAGCCTCAAAAGGATATTCAAGTCTTCCAAACATCATTTTCAGATAAAGAGTGCATATCCCTATGGGATAGAGGCAAAACCCAATTGATAAATGATTGAAAACACAAATAGATATCACCTTAGATGTGTAGCTCTCATGGAAGGAAGAAGTACTTTCATGCCATGAGGAGATGGATTGATGAAGCCAAATCTGCAACAAACAAACACAAAATTAACATAATACTACTCTGCAACACAATGAAAGCCTTGAATCACCTTAGTATAAGATCACAAGTTCGCATTAACCATCCCTAGTTAAAATGAAATCCTAAACATGCTTATATATGCAACAAAACACATTCCTGCTCTAATTTTGTAATTCAAACTTGAGATGTTGGCAACAGACACTTCTAACAGTCACATTTTCAAGGAAAGGTCAAGTTCATCACTGTCCCCTAAGCCCCATTTAACATGGGTTTTTAGGGGTTTTCCATCGGAGTAAAATTGAACATGCTAAATGCAAAACAAGGGACCTGGGAGATAAACTTAGGAGGTAAAAGTCCTAGGGGACATTTTACGACATAACATTTAGCCCCCACTTTAATGTATGTATGAGCACAAGGCCCATACATGTATTAAAGTATGTTCAACAAACACAACACGCCAGGCACTTAGAGCTAATACATACACAAAGATTGAGAAACCATTTCTAGCCCCCAGTCTTAGGTAGACATTAGAGAAGACACATTGCAGACATGCCAAACACAATGAAGATAGTAACAAGCACACAAAACATGGAGAAGACAGTAACAAACAAGCAGGACATGGAGAAGACAACATTGAAGACACGTAAAACATGATGAATACAATGGCTTTCATTTTCATATATAAATGCAAATGTAAGTACATGGAAAGTAAACAAAACCCAAAATGTAGGAGGGGCATTTTGCCACACGTCTTGAAACTACATATGGGGTAACAGACACATAATACAAATCTTAGAGTGTAGGAGGGGCATTTCTCCACGCTCTTGAAGACTACACTTGAGAACAAACATGCCATACAAATCCCAAAGCATAGGAGGGGCATTTTGCCACGCGTCTTGAGACTATGCTTGGGAACAAACCACCATACAAAACCTAAGTGTAGGAGAGGCATTTCGCCACACGTCTTGAGACTACAACATGGGGGAAAACACATGGAAGACATGAGCGCCGTATAGTATGCCAAAGACATACTATATGTCTAAAACATGATGAACAATGTGATCGAAGGAACTTATTGCTAAATTCCCACCATCTCAGGCACATTACAAGCACACCTGATGGTTGATCTTATGCCACAACAACCACCAAAGATATGCTTAAGGGAGGATACACCAACCCTACCTACTCGGAGGACTTTTGAAATAAAAAGGATGTGCACTAGCTCAAGAGATACACCATCCCCATCTCACACAAAGGAATTTAAATAAAAGGATATGCATGATATCCCACCTCCACAGAGGGCTTAATGATTGCAATATAGAATAAATATGTGCACTCATGTAGAGATATAACATCCCACCTTTGCAAAGGGCTTACAAACATGCTTCATTAGTATCAAAATCATCAGACAACTTACCTTTATATGCCCCCACCTTAAAGTGGTTGATATCAAGTACATTAAGGTAGAGAGAAAACACACAAGGGAACAAGAGCTTTTGCAAAGCCCATGCCCCCAAAGGTGACATGTACTTTACGATCAGTGAATGTTCCCACAAACACACAATTTCTTACAAGAAGAGAGGTTAGAAATCTTTCTCTAAGATAATAATCACATCACATGATAAAAGCAATGCATAAACATAATCACATTAAGAGCCAAGATTATACTATGGATTCAGAAACTGCGTATAATCATGGGGCTATACTATAGAGATCTCAAATTGAGTGTAACCAAGGTGAGATTCAAAGATAAACAAAGTGCATGGAGCAACTATATTGTTATGGTTTGTTAGTATGATAAGACAACATCAAAATATCACACGAAGTGATTCTACTAGCCAAGCATCAAATAATATATATCAACCCCATCGTCATGTATGTACTAGGTCCATTTTTTATTACTTGCTGAAGGGACACTTGGTCCTTATCAGTATTATTTGTTTATCGTCATCCGCCAGCTAGATAAAACAACTAGAAGAAGGTTAACAATAAATCAAGAGAGGAGAACAAGTTCCTTAGGGTCATCACGTAGGAATGTGTCCCCAGGTCACCAACTGCAATGCTATGCCCCTAAGGCATACCACACAACAATAAAAATAGAGGAGAGGAGCAATATAGAAGAATGATGATAAAAATAGAAGAAGAGTCACAACAGAGGCGGTCTCTCAGTAACCTTAACCTTACAAGAGTATCAAGGGTCATCTAGGGAGATCTAAACAACACATAACACATCATGGGGAGATCACAACACAAAGATAAGGGTTGGAAATACTTACCTGTAGGCACAACTGAACTAATGATTGTTGACGATCAAATCATCAACTTCCCACTCTCGAATGTTAGAAGAGAGTGGTACATAAGGTACAAGTGCCCAACTCTTGTCATTGTCTTTAAATTCATCCTCTTTAAGTTCTTCTTTGTTTGGTTCAATGTTAGGTGTAATGTTTTCTTGTTCAAGTGCATTTCTTTGTGCAAAATCTTGTCTTCTCTTCCTCCTTTCTCTTGCTTGTCTATTTCTTCTTGTCTTGTTACTTATATCTTCAAAAGTGTTGTCACGTTTTTCCATAGGATTTCACATGTTAAAGGAGGAAGCAGCTTGTTCAAATCTCATTTGTATTGATGAAGTGTTTTCGCAATGAATACCTCCTGATCCTTGTAAGGATGGCAAGGGAGGAACCTCAACATAGAGTCCTTTACCTTTCTCTCTAGGAAGTTCTTCTAATGCGGGTGGTTCTTCTCTTATTGTTTCTTTCATAGAAGGACTGACCACTCGATGTAATAGTTTGGCTTTGTGTTTTCTAAAACCCAAGAAGTTAAAATCTCTTTGTGGATTCGGTTCCTTATCAGATTGTGGCCAAAAGTAATCAAGGTTGAAGTGTTGTCTTGTAACCAAAGGTTTATATCTATTGCGAGGAATAGTATGCACTTGTCCATTCAAAGGAAATTTTACACAGTTATGAATTGTTGAAGGGACAACTTTCATAGCCTTTAACCATGGGTGTCCTAATTTTATGCAAAAGAGGTCAGATAGAGGAACAATATTAAATAATTGTTCTAGATATTTTTTAGATACTGTGACCAATAAAGATATCTTCCCAGAAGTGTTTATAAAAGCTCCATTATGTGTCTTAATCATCATATCAGAAGGGTCATAGAAGTCTTGTATCAAACCATGTGAATAAAGGAAATCCTTTGTTGCCACATTATTCATGCAATTAGGATCTACAAGTGTTCCATCTACAAGATTTTCCATTATCTTTACAATGATATAAAGAGGTCCTTCAATTTCTCCAATTGTTCTATCATGAGGTGTAAATACAATTTCGGGTTCAGGGACCTTTCTTTTCATATAAGGCCTAGGAGGAAACCTAGTGTTATTGCTGTGATTAGAAGCTATGTATGTATGTTTTCAAATGAATGTAATATCATATTTAAAAGATTTTCAATATTTATGCAAAGAACAAGTCCAAAATTATGTAAGTTTATGACCTAAAATGCTTGATTTTTTTACTTTTTTCAATGCAAACGCTTAGAAGAAGAGGTGTTGTAAGGAAATTTATGAGGGGAAGAATAGCAGTCCAATAATGCAGCCATATCCTTCACAACACACCTATAATGTAATTCTATATGCAAAATAAGTCAAAATCTAGTGAAAAATGCAAGTTTTTCAAACCCTAGTTGTGAAATTAAGGCATGAATATGTGCAAAATGATATGTAAAGAATTCTAATCAGATTTGTGATGAAAAATAATTCATCTCAGATCTAGAAATGCTTTTAAATTCCTACAATGCTCAATGCAAGTGCAATGTTTAAGGATGAATGAAAAATGCTAGTTTTTGTTGAAATTATCTAATGTGTAAATGTAATTTTTTGAAATATGAATGCAAAAAGACACTAAAATACCACACTACATACAAAATCAGATTTGAATGAGTTCCTAATATGAGTACTAAAATCTGAAACAAGATTTTGGCTACAAACCCTAGTTTTTGAAATTACTAGGTTATAGGAAAACTTTGAAATTTCAAGCAAACCCTATCAATTTTAATTTGAAAAATGCAATGCAAAGGTTGTAATATGATGAATTTCTATAATTTATATCAGATCTAATTTAGAAATAAGAAATTAAATGAATTTAAATGAAAATTAATTCAAATTATTTCAAAATGCAAGCCTAAAATGCCAATTTTTAAAAAAAAATTTCAATTTTCAATTTTTTTGTAAATTTTCAAATGCAATGAATGAATGTAAATCTGAAGTACAACACTCAGCAAGGTACAAAATTCAATAAAAACATGGTTTCACCAAATTGTCTAGTGTAAAAAGAGGGGTTTTCAATTTCAATGAGTGTTTGGGTTAAATCCTCCTTTCACACCTTACATTCAAGGACATAAATTGAGTCAAGCCACAACTCTTGTAAGAGGACTCTGCTACAGATTTAGTATCACTTGTAACAAAGAGGAAACTTGGAATTTTCTGATTAATTGATTAATTAAAGCCTGATTATGATTAAAACCTAATTTCATAAAATCGTAAGTAAACGGACAAACCACGACAAATGCTCATAAACAGAGATGGAATATTTAGACTAGATACATACCAGACTTTGAAATTCTAGATGCAGAAAAGTTGTGGGTGAAAGAGCAGGCGCCCAAGCCCAAGGTGGCAATTTCTTCAAGGACTACCAAAATTTGCCTGCAACTAATCACCATTGTCACGGAGGTTTTTTGCTTTGAGGATCCAGAGGGCTTCGGAGCAGGTGTTCAAGTCCAAGTCCTCCTTTTTCCTTTAGATACAGGATCTCCAAACTCTGCCACAACCTCCTGCAACTCCACTTCCTACCGCTTCAACACCTGTTACCTATAATTACATAAAAGTGGGTTGGGGGTTGTGGTGTCTAGGAGCTTGCCTCAGTCAAGCTCCAGAAGGACATTCAAGTCTTCAAAACACCGTTGTCAGATAAAGAGTGTGTATCCCTAGGGGATAGAGGCAAAAACCAATTGATAAATGATTGAAAAGACAAATAGATATCACCTCAGAGGTGTAGCTCTCATGGAAGAAAGAATCTCTTTCATGCCATGAGGAGATGGATTGATGAAGTCAAATCTGCAACAAACAAACACACCAACAACACAATATTGCTTTGCAACACAATGAAAGCCTTGAATCACCTTAGCATAAGATCACAAGTTTGCATTACCCATCCCTAGTTAAAATGAAATCCCAAACATGCTCATATATGCAACAAAACACATTCCTGCTCTAATTTCGTAATTCAAACTTGAGATGTCGGCAACAGACACTTCTAACTGTTACATAACTGACATTTAAAATTTGGGACCCCGCTAAATAGGGCAGGACTAGGACACAGTCACCCAAGCCCTCAGTCCAATTTTCAAGGTAGGTTCAAGTTCATCACTGTCCCCTAAGTCCCATTTAATATGGGTTTTCAAGGATTTTCCATCAGGAGTAAAAATGAACATGCTAAATGCAAAACAAGGGACCCGGGAGCTATACTTAGGAGGTAAAAATCCTAGGGGGACATTTTACGACATAACAATTTTATCTTTGAATATGTTGTAATTTCAAGATTGAAAATATTTAGGAAAGATATACATTTAATTCTATGTGATTATGCAAATGTTAAAAAAAATTCACTCATGGATAAACATGTTCTTTTACTTTCTTAGTAAATTTTGTGAGTATTTCTAAGTTGTTTGAGTTGGTATGTCACATATGGTATCAAAGCCAACCGGGTTCAACACATGGATCTAGGATCTCACTACAAGAAAACTTGTCAACATTCAGCAGATTGGCTAATGATTGAAATTAGTTTTATGCCAGAATGGCATGCAGAAGAACCAAGAAAACTTCTCAGAAGTCTATTCCCCAAAACTTACCCAAGATAGGGGTTAAGAAAGAACTAATCGAGGAGGCAAAACTCCAAGAACATTTTAACTATGCTGAGGGTGCATGGCTGGAAGACTCTAAAACATTGGTTGACGCTCTTAAGAGTATTTGACTAGAAAAGAAACAATGCAACAAACTGGCTAAGAAACCCATTGTTCCTACTTGTGTAGTTAAACTGAGTAAACCATCTGCTAGTCATGACATGCCATTTGGGTGTGGTCAAGATGCCCTTGCTTTAGGAAAAAAGGTGTTTGAGTACTTGTGTGTACATCCACCCTCTAAGTTTTTTTACTGGATTCATATGGGGAAGAGGAACCTAAGGAATGTCCTTTAACCGACAGTGACATGTAGTCTTGTTTGAGTTATCTATTTAATAAGGATGTATTTATACTCAGAATAAACTATAATAAAGATGAGATTGTTTTGCACAAATCTAAGTATTATGAATAGATTTTATGATGAATTTTAAATTGATGAGATGCATTATTTCTGAATTTTAATCTGAAACTTAATCATAGAATATTAGGTGTGATATAGAGTATCATCATGGTTCAAACTCAAACAAATCTTGGAGATAGTCAGGGAGAGTTGAATTCTTCTAAAAACCCAATGACTAAGTTGGATCAAATATTGACCATGCTGAATGAAACCAAGGAAAGGCTTGGAAACCTGAAAAAGGAAGTGAGGGGCCAAGGCATACCTGAAGGAGAAAAAGAGTACTTGCATGTAGGGGATGATGATTTTATCCATGAACCAAGTTCTCATAATGAATGAAGGGAGGATGTTGATAAGACTAGGTCTCAAGAAGAAAGGAGAAATAGACTTGTCTTAGAGCTATCAAGAGATATGAAGAAAGTGAAGCCACCCAAGTTCAATGGAACAATAAGTGGTGATGTTGCAGAAGCTTGGTAGAAAGAGATGGAAAGGTATTTTAAGATCAGAAACTACTCTAAGACAACCAAGGTAATATGGGGTGCCTATTAGTTGGCAGGTGAAGTGTCCATGTGGTGGATGAACAAGAAAATAGAACTGGGGCTAAGTTCTCTGAGCTTAACTTGGAATTAGTTTGTGGTCATATTTCGATAGAGGTGGTTACCATAGTCTTACTTCAACCAAAATCTAATAGATTTTTAGAATTCGTGAAGAGGAGACATGTTAGTGGTTGAATATTGGGAAAAGTTCACTCGACTCCTAAAGTATGTGCCACAAAATCAGAAGGATGAAAGGTTCTGAATCAGGAAATTGATCATGGGTCTGAATGCCTAGATAGGTGAAGAAGTGGATGTGTGTGGTCCTACCACTATAGACCAAGTTTTTGAGAAGGCAATCAAACATGAGCAAAAACTGAAGACAATTTCTACATATTGCGAGAAGAATCGCAAGAGGTTTAATAAGTCACAAGCTTCTCAACCTTTCAAGAAAAGGAATGATAAACAGGATGTGAATAACAAAAGTGACAAGGGCTTTAGAAATAATAGGAATGGACCTAGAAATGAGAAGAAAAACAATAACAATTTATGAAAGAATGATAATAATACAAGAAAACCTACTAAAAAGCGAGGACCTCCTACGGGATGTTTTTCTTGTGGTGATCATAATGCAAATCAATGTCCAACCAAGAAGCAAGGAGTTCAACAGTGTAGTAACACATTACCTACCCAACAAATAGTTTTCCAATAGAGGATCCATGCAGCATTGGACAATCACCAAGTGGAGTACCAGATTACTCCCATAGAGATGATAGTTACTTTGTGTTGAACACACCAGGATACTAAGAGGGCGGTGAATCAATATCTAATCAAACTTAAAGTCCTCCAGAGCAGATTAAAACTTAAGCATTACAACTTCAACATAAACATGAAAGATTAACACAATGCACATCAACACATAACACCAGATATACGTGGAAAACCCAATAAGGGAAAAACTACAATGAGGATTAACTCACAATATATGAAGCTCAAAATTACAACCTTGTTTTAGGGCTACAACCCAAGGAAGCTACTACTCCTTGAAAAATTTGATATAGGGTCACTCCCAAGGAAGCTACAATTCCCTAAAGACTTTGTTTTAGGGTCACTCCCAGGGAAGCTACAACTCCCTGAATTGAGAACAAACTTAGAACAGATTATAGTATGACAGTCTCTCTACTACCTGAAAAATTGACAATGAAGCTCACACCTTTGATTATTGCAATTATGCCTCTTCACACTTCCTTCTGATGATCGGATCAGTAGGCACACTCTACAATTGATCACTATCACATATATGTCTTCAAGATGAATCAAGACAACATCCACAACTTCTACTTTTTCTCCTTCATTTGCACATCATAATGCATTAATTATGCTCCTTTTTCTTGCGAACCTTATCAATCACTTGCAATCACACTTCACTTAACTTAGTTGTATTTACAATTTATACATGATATTACATTGATTATATTGCTTGTCGTCTAGAGACAACATGAAAAATACATTTACAAGTTGGCCAAACTACACACAACATGAAATGTGTAGAGGACAAGTCTTAAACAAGACTACATGCTACACCAACAAAAGACCCATACCTTGCAGACATCAACACTTGCTTAACCAGGTCAAAAACATCCTTCACATCATCAAACATCAAGGAATTACATCTTCTCACTTTGCTCATTTGAAAGTAGGATAGTCTTAAGCAAAGACATATGATACTTGAAGCATAACAACCACAATAACTTAAAAACCTTGTGTAGTACTGGAAACAAGAAATATCTTCATGAAACTCTTCTAGATGAGTCTATAGGACTCATACAACATCTCCAAACACTCCTTTACCTCTGCACATCAAAGATTTTATGCCATACATATTCAACCATAAACTCTAAGAACAACAAGTCATTCAGAACACATTACAACATACTGTCATTGAAAGACTGAGCTTGCATATCACCAAGAAACTTGAGACTACAAGAAAGCATGTAATGCACATCCATAATCATGTCCACAAAATCATAAAGGCAAACATTCACATTCGAAGGAATGCAGAGCATTCCAATAGGCCTTCAACACTATCTTACTATGTCAGAACATATGTCGGTACTCTATCATGCATACCTTTCACAATGGAAGGATAGATGATCTAAAACTTTGGAATTATCACCTTCACAACACCTTGAACATAGTTCTAGAACCACATAGCCATAACTACAAATGTGGAGGAATGCAGAGCATCCCATTTCCCTACTAAAAACACCTTCACAGAAACAACACTGTCTTCACACTGTCAACTATAAAACACCCTTTCGATAATTTGATTATCTTAGTGCTTCTAATTCCCATATTAATGTATCTTCTTGATGATTCTAATTCCCATATTAATATGTCTTCTTGATTCTTCTAATTCCCATCTTAATATAACTTCATACACAACTCTGTATTGATCAACGTATGACATCCAACCATGAACTGTATCTTCTTTGCTGGATAGGACATGACATCCAACCAAGAACTGTAACTTCTCTACTAGATAGGACATGACATCCAACCATGAACACCATCACACATCTATGATAGTTTTGACATCAATGACAACCTTGTGACAGTGTTGACATCAAAGACAACCTTAGGAACCATATGTGTAACAATCTCCCCCTTTGGCATTGTTGGTAACACATAACTGCGCATTCTCCCCCTTTGACATCAAGGACAAAGGGTAACTTATTCATCCTTAGGTAAGAACTTCTTGCAACAAATAGACTCCCCCCAACATTATCAACCACTACTTGATCCCCCTGAGAGGTAGCCACCATCAGTCCAGGAAAAAGATATAACATGAACTTCCCCTGGACAGATGCACCACTATGCATCTAGCAAGGAGGGAAATTACCCCTAACCTCTGCCAGGGATCCTCAAAAGTGTCCTTTGCAAGATCCTTTGTGAAAATATCTGCAATTTGATCCTTTATTGGAACATATTCCAACTTCACTTCCTTATATGCAACCTTCTCTCTCAGAATGTGATACCTGATTGCTATATGCTTGGTTCTAGAATGCATCACTGGATTCTTGGAAATATTGATAGCACTTTTATTGTCACACAAAATAGGAATAGTCTCATCATACAATACCTTGATATCCTTTAGGGTTTGATTCATCCACAACACTTGTGTACAATAGGATGCTGACTCTACCTCTGTAGTTGATAAGGACACTAAATCTTGCTTCTTGCTCTGCCATGAAACCAATCTGCTTCCTAAAATGAAAGCACCACCACTTGGACTCCTATCATCAACACAACCAACCCAATTAGTGTCAGTGTAGCAACTCAGATCAAAGTCATTACTTATTGGATACTATAAGCCATAATCCAGAGTTCCTTTCAAGTATCTAAATATTCTTTTCACTGTCTTCTCATTTATTTTCTTGGGATTGGCTTGATATCTGGCAACCACACATACTACATGCATAATATCATGTCTAGAAGTAGTTAGGTACAACAATCATCCAATCATAGATCTATAGGAAGTCTGATCCACCTTTGAAGACTCATCGTCCTTGCTCAAGTGACATCCAGTGACCATGGGAGTACTCACTAGTTTTGAATCCTCCATACCAAACTTATTAAACAATTCTTTGACATACTTAGCTTGAGAAATAAAGATACCATCATCTAGCTAAGTAATTTGAAGTCCAAGGAAGAAAGACATCTCAAACTCTTTTTGCATCTCCTTTGCAAACCTCTTGCACATATCATCATCTCCACCAAAGATGGTGTCATCAACATATATTGCAACTATCAATATCATGTCTCCTTTCTTACTATAAAGATCGCTATCTGTAGTACCTTTCTTGAAGCCTTTCTAAAGTAAGTACTTTTCCAACCTAGCATACCAAGCCCTAGGTGCTTTCTTGAGACCATACAAAGCCTTCTTGAGTCTACACACCATGTCTAGATCTTCTAATATCTGAAAACCATCTAGTTGCTCAATGTAGACTTCCTCCTCTAGATCACCATTTAGAAATTCTAACTTAACATGCATCTAATAAACCTTAAAGTTCTTGTGAGCAGCAAGGGTAAGAAACAACCTGATTGCCTCCATTCTGGCTACTAGAGCATAGGTTTCCTCAAAGTCAATGCCTTCAACTTGTGAATATCCTTTACATACTAAGCTTGCTTTATTCCTCACAACTTCACCTTCTTCATTTAGATTGTTCCAAAACACCCACTTTTTTCCTATGACATTCTTGTTGGCTGGTCTTGGAACCAATTCCCATGTTTTGTTCTTCTCTATTTGATCTAGTTCTTCCTCCATTGCTTTTATCCATCCATCATCTTTGCTAGCATCAGCAAAGGTTTTGGGTTCTACTTTTGATAACAAATACAAGTTTACTTGCTCATGTTTCTTAGCAAACCTTCTCCTTGTTTGCATACCTTCATTCTTATCTCCAATAATTTGATCTGTTGAGTAGTTCTTCTGAACATACTTTGCTAGAGTCTTAGGCATCTGCTTTGGTTCTTGTTCCTTTTCTTCTTTCACTTCTTCTTCTTCATCTTCAATAGTAGATCTGGAGTCCTCTAAATCTTGTGAGATCTGATACAGGTCTTCATCTACTTTGACATTTGTGCTTTCAATCATCTTCCCTAATCTTTTGTTGTAGCATCTATAGGCCTTGCTTCTCGTTGAGTAACCAAGAAAGAATCCTTCATCACTTCTTGAATCAAACTTTCCTAGGTCTTCTTCATCTCTTCTGATGTAGCATTTTCTGCCAAAGATCCTGAAGTATTTGACAATGGGAGGTCTTCCATACCATAGCTCATAAGGGGTCTTAGTGTTATTGACCCTCAATTGAACCCTTTTAATTAGATAGACAATAGTGTGAACTGCTTCCTTCTAGTACATATCAAGAAAATCTGCATCTTTCAACATTTCCCTTGACATCTCTTGCATAGTCCTATTCTTCCTTTCAACCACCTCATTTTGTTGAGGGGTTCTAGGAGCTGGCAGATGTCTCCTAATACCATGATCTTCACAAAACTTTTCAAATTGATTTGAAGTAAACTCACCTCCTCTACTAGACCTTAAACATTTGATCTTAGCATCCATTTCATTTTCAGCCATAGCTTTGAACACCTTAAATTTATCAAGGGCATCTAATTTTTCTCTTAAGAAAGTAACCCAAGTCATTCTAGAATAATCATCAATGACCAACATAAAATACCTCTCACCTTGTTGACTCTTTACTCTTGTAGGGCCACATAGATCAGTGTGAATCATCTCCAATGGCATTGAATAAGAATACTCCTTTCTTTTAAAACTTATCTTTGTCTGCTTTCCCATTTGACATTCCTTGCATACTATGTTTGTAGGCTTGATTATCTTGGGCATGTCTCTCACTACATGAGTAGAGTTGATCCTTACCATATTATCAAAATTGTTGTGTCACATTCTTTTGTGCCATAATCAACACTCACTAGATTGAGCCAAAAAACATGTTCTTCCATTTACCTCCTTCAGATGATAGATATCACCATATGACTTGATACCTTCTGCAACTAGTTTTTTGAACCCTACCTTCCTGATTTCACAACCTCTAGCATGAAAGGTGAGATTGTAACCTTTACTACACATCTAACTAACACTAAGAAGATTGTGCTTTAGCCCTTTTACATAGAGTACATCCTCATTCCTATTCTTCCCATCAATAGTTATAGTACCCTTTCCATAGATTTGTGTTGACTCATCACCACCAAACTTGATAGCTCCACCATCCCACTTCTCAAGGCTAATAAACTTCTCCTTGTCACCAGTCATATGATTTGAACAAGAACTATAAATTACCCAAGCCTTGGATTCTTCTCTTGCATGAAAGACAATCCATACAACCATTGATCTATCATTATTTTGGTTTGTTTGCAAGGCATCAGTCTTCTCACATTTTCTAACATCATTCTTTTTGTCACCAACACTCAAGGCCATGAAAAGTGTTTCATCATTTGAATCATCATGATCCTCATCTTCTTAAGAACAACTGCTCTCTATGGAATACAAACTTCTTTTGAACCTGTCTCTCTTGTTACTACCCCTTGATTCTTTAAAAGGACATTTAGAAGCAAAGTGACCAACATTTCCACAATTGAAACATTTGAAAGGTAACTTACCTTTGTATTTTCCAGTGCCTTACTTTAGTCTTCTCACAAAATTAGCTTCAACTTCATCATGGCTTTCATCTTCATCAGCAATTTCATCCTTTGTCTTCATATTGACTTTGAAAGCAACTTCTTTCTTTGGAGCATCATTGCCAAACTCTCTCATTTCAAAAGCAGTAAGAGTACCAAACAATTTGTCTAAAGTATATGTATCTAAGTTCACATTCTCCTTAATAGAAAATACCTTATGGAAGTAAGATTTGGGGAGAGATCGTAGAACCTATTTCACAATTTCATTCTCTTCCACTTTACCACCAAGACCTATGATGCCATTGACCACTTCATTCACCTGAAGCATATATATAGCAATGCCTTCATCCTCTATCATCTTTAGGGTCTCAAATTTTCTTTTGAAGATTTGTATCTTTGCTTGCTTTACTTTCTTATCTCCTTCATAAATGGTTTCAAGTTTAACCCAAACCTCTTTAACAGAACTGCACCTCATTACCTTTGAAAATTCTGAATCAGCTAACCCACTCATGATAGCAAACTTTGCCTTGGCATTGTTATCATATTCCTTAACTTCATCTGGATTTGTAGGAGTAGTAGCAGGGGTTGTGTAATCAGTCTTGACAGAGTCCCAAACTCCACACCCTAGAGAATTGATATAGGCTTCCATCCTTAGCTTCCAAAAAGCATAATTTACTCCATCAAACCTAGGTATCTTGTTGGATCCATTATGTGCCATCCTGGACCTTCCTCAAGTAGTTAATATTCCTTTAGAGGAACTTGGCTCTGATACCAATTGTTGAACACACCAGGATACTAAGAGGGGGGTGAGTCAGTATCTAATAAAACGTCAAGTCCTCTAGAGTAAATTAAAACTTAAGCATTACAACATCAATATAAACATGAAAGATTAACATAATGCACATCAACACAACACTAGATATATGTGGAAAACCCAAGAAGGGAAAAACCATGATGAGGATTAACTCACAATATATGAAGCTCAAAATTATAACTTTGTTTTAGGGCTACAACCCAAGGAAGCTACTACTCCCTAAAATTTTTGATTTAGGGTCACTCCCAAGGAAGCTACAATTCCCTAAAGACTTTGTTTTAGGGTCACTCCCAAGGAAGCTACTACTCCCTGAATTGAGAACAAACTTAGAACATATTACAGTATGACAGTCTCTCTACTACTTGAAAAAATTGACAATGAATCTCACACCTTTGATGATTGCAATTCTACCTCTTCACACTTCCTTCTAATGATCAAATTAGTTAGGTACACTCTACACTTGATCATTGTCACAGATATGTCTTCAAGATGAATCAGGACAACATTTACAACTTTTGTTCTTTCTCCTTCAGTCACACATCATAATGCATTCATTTTGTTCCTTCTTTTGCTTGTGAACCTTATCAATCACTTGCAATCACACTTCACTAACTCAGTTTGATTTATAATTTATACATGATATTACATTGATTATATTGCTTTTCAACTAGAGACAACATGAAAAATACATTTACAAGTCGGCCAGACTACACACAACATGAAACGTGTCGAGGACAAGTCTTAAACAAGACTACACGCTACACCAGTAGAAGACCCATGCCTTACGGACATCAACACTTGCTTAACTAAGTCCAAAACATCCTTCACAACATCAAATATCAAGGAATTACATCCACTCACTCCACTCATTTGAAAATAGGACAATCTTAAGTAAAGACATGAAATTTGAAGCATAATGACCACAACAACTTGAAAACCTTGTGCGATACTAGAAACAAAAAAAATCTTCATGAAACTCTTCTAGATGAGTCTACAAGACTCATACAACATCTCCAAACACTCATTTACCTCCGCACATCAAATATTTTGTGCCATACATCTTCAACCATAAACTATGAGAACAACAAGTCATCCAGAACACACTGCAACATACCATCATTAAAAGATTGAGCTTGAGAATCAACAAGAAACTTGAAACTACAAGAAATCATGTAATGCACATCCATAATCATGTCCACAAAACTGCAAAGGCAAACATTCACATCCATAGGAATGCAAAGCATTCCAATAGGCCTTCAACACTACCTTACTCTATCAAAACACATGTCGATACTCTATCATGGATAAATTTCACAGTGGAAGGATAGATGATCTAAAACTTTAGAATTAGCACCTTCATAGCACCTTTAACAATGTTCCAAAATTGCATAGCCATAACTGCAATGTAGAGGAATGTGGAGCATCCCATTGCACTACTAAGAACACCTTCATAGAAACAACACTGTCTCCACACTGTCAACTACAAAACACCCTTTCGATAATCTAACCATATTAGTGCTTCTAATTACATATTAATGTATCTTCTTGATGCTTCTAATTCCCATCTTCATATAACTTCATACACAACTCTGCATTGATCAAGGCATGACATCCAACCATGAACTATATCTTCTATGTTGGATAGGACATGACATCCAACCAAGAACTATATCTTCTCTATTGAATAGGACATGACATCCAACCATGAACACCATCACACATCTATGATAGTGTTGACATCAATGACAAGCTTAGGAACTATGTGTAACACTTTGTTTGGAGTTCCTATTTATATTTTAATTGATATTGAAGAAACTGAAAGTTTTATTTCTCCAAGAGTATTGAATAAATTTCCTAGAAGAGCTGGATATATGGCTAAACCCTGATAAGTTGAATATGCCAACTAGACTAAAGCTTAGGTAGAGCAATGCCTATTTGAAGCCAAAATTGATCTTCCTAGTTTTTCAATTGAGGTGAATTTGTTTGTAGCCCCCCTAGGTTCCTATAATGTTGTCTTAGGAATAATTTGGTTATGGAGACATAGGGCCATTGTTGACTATTTTGCAAAAATAGTTGAGTGTTTAGACAATGTAGGAAACAAAGTATTTCTTCAAGATGCACAAAGAGAAGTCAAGATCAAACCAATCTCTACTATGCAATTGAAGAGGGCTAGGCGAAAAAGGATGTCAACTTTTTACAGTCAAAATGGAACAAGTAGACGAGGATCCTAGTAAGCAAAATATACCCCTAGAGAACTATCCTTTCCTTCAAGATTTTTAGGATGTTTTCCCAAATGAACTTTTGGGGTTACCTCTGAAGAGAGCTTTTGATTTATCTTTTGATATAATACCTGGATCTGAGCTGATATCAAAGGTGCCATACCATATGACTACTATGGAGTTGCTGGAATTGAAAGCCTAGCTTTAGGAGATATTGGCTAAAGGGTTGATTAGACCCAATGTTTCTCCTTAGGGAGCACTTGTGATCTTTGTCAAAAAGAAGGATGGAACCTTGCATTTGTGTATAGACTATCGTATGCTCAATAAACCAACGATAAAGAATAAGTATCCTCTACCGTATATTGATGATCTTTTTTATCAGATGCGGGGCACAACAATATTCTCTAAGATAGATTTGTGATTTGGATATCATCAACTGAGAATAAAAGATGAAGACATTCATAAAATGACTTTCAAAACAAGGTATGGACATTATGAGTTCATAGTTTTACCTTTTGGACTTACTAATGCCCCTACAACATTCATGAGTTTGATGAATAGTGTTTTCTAAAATTACTTGGATAAACTTGTTCTAGTGTTTCTAGATGACATTCGTATATATTCTAAGAATGAGGAAGAGCACTTGCAACACCTGTGGTTAGTTCTGTAGCAGCTGAGGGAACATAAGTTGTATGGGAAGCTTTGTAAGTATACTTTCTTTCAGAAAGAGATGTAATATTTGGGACATATAATATCAGTTGAAGTAATTTTAGTAGATCCTATGAAGATCAAATCTTGATGCAGGAGCATCCAGAAGCATTCAGAACAATGGAGACAGTCGACAGTGAAGTTACAGATTGCAGAGAGAGCAACCTTGGAGAATTCTAGCATTTAAATATTAGAGGTTGTAGATCTGAAATTAACATCTAGACATAGTCAGTTATAACATATCAATAACTCAGATCATTTTCCTTTGATTCTAGAGAGTTATCACTATCAAAAGATTGATTATTTTTGTAGAACAGAGTTGACAGTGTTCAGTGAATCTAAATCCGCTTGCGGATCAATTCTGTGACTTGCGGGGCAAAAAGGAACATTGTTCAATGAAGTTTAGGACTTGGCCAACCTTCAATGAGATCCACACAAAGTTCTACGCATTTGTGGAGTAGTGCCTTAGGTTTAGGCCTGACCTATTCTGTGTACATGTTACATAAGCTAGTTCTTGCACTTAGGTCAACCTGGTGATGATTTGAAATCTTGCGGATGATATAAATAAGAAATAAAGGATTGTTCTAGGCAGTGATCAATAGCACAAAGATATGAAGTAAGATTTGATGTTGTTTTGATCTAGGGGAGTAGCAGAGTAGAGTAGGAAGCAGAATGAGTTGCAGAGCAGAGAATTGAGTTGTAGAAAAAAAAGAAATCATGAAATAATATTGTTGTATGAATCTTTTGTAATCCCTGGGTTGTGGCCTAGCATCTGTAAAGCCCTTGAGGCATGTGTAATTCAATTTGAAGTATAATATATGAAGAATGAGCTTTGAAGGCTGGGTTTTTCCCTGTTAGGGTTTTCCCAACATACATCTTGTGTTATGTGTTCATGAATATCTTTTATCTTTCTGTTGTTTAGCTGTTAGCTTCCTTTGCATACCTATTATGATCATGGTGTTGTTCAAATAAGGCTACAAGGTTGGACATTCCCTCACCAGACAATCCTACCTTGACTACATCAAGTGGTATCAGAGCTAGTTTTGAATCTATTGGGCTGGTTGTGAATCTATTAGAAGTGGCAAATCTGATAAAGTGTTGTGTAAAACCCTAGAAGTAATGAGTGTCATCACTGAAGAAGATCAAGGCAAGGAATATTTGGTGATCTTTTCAAATTTAGTTGTTTATCTAGTTTGTTTCATATGGGGAAGATTGGAAAAAGGATGAAGAAAGAAAATGAAACCCTAATATGCAAAAAAGATATTTTGGAAGATGAACTATGCGAAATCTGGAAATATAATGCAGAATTATTGGACAAGATGAAAGATCTAGGAGTAGACAAGTTTGATACCCTTGAAGAAGAACTGGAAAATGTAAAGAGCTGAAATGAAGACCTAGAAGCACAGCTGAAATTGTTTGAGGATGTTGAAAAGAAATTTGCAGAACTAGAAGAAGGATTTAAGTTGTTTTATAAGGTTGAACAGAGGAACAGAGATCTAGAAGATAGTTTGGAAGAATTGAAGAAGGAGAATAGTTTGCAGAAAAGGGAAATATTAGAATTAAAAGAGTAGAAAGATCAGTTAGAACAGTCACTTATAGCATGCATAGAAGAGAATGAAAATTTGAGATCTAAGCCTGAACTTTATGATGTTTCCTGTGATACTA
This sequence comes from Cunninghamia lanceolata, assembly GCA_027924645.1. NCBI lineage: Eukaryota > Viridiplantae > Streptophyta > Pinopsida > Cupressales > Cupressaceae > Cunninghamia > Cunninghamia lanceolata. Next base: position 15,429,247 of record BSBN01001225.1, read on the forward strand.
ATGATTTGTGTGATGTTGTAGAAGTTTCTTTAGATAGTAAGATTGAAGATGACAAGGTAACTAAACCTGTAGTTGTTGGTGATGGTATTGGTTTCAAAATCATGTAGAAAATGGGATATGAAGGACAAGGATTGGGAAAGCATCAACAAGGAATTACAAAACCTATTGAACTAGTAATAAGGTCAAGAAGTGAAGGCATAGGGTATGACAAAGGTAAGGATGTTATGGCAAATGCAAACAAATCAAATCAGGGAAGAAGAGGAATGTATAGTTTACATTGTAGTAGACATGGAAATGAGAAGGAGTTGTGTTGGGATCTTTACCCTTGTAAGTTTTGTGGATTAAGGAATCATTCTAAAAGGATGTGTTGGGATAAAATGAGAAGGAGAAAATCTATGACAGGTTGTATACAAAAGAATTATGGATGGATTGATGGACACAAATGGCAACAAGTTACTCGTATGTTCAGAGGGAGATATAGACTGAAGTATTCATATGTTGGATCAGGATGCAGAGAAATAAGACCTTATGCAGAGCAAAACAAGGATAGTAATTCAAACTACAGAGGGACAAGTGACAGGAGTCATATTTCTTATCACAGTGAAAGATACCAGAGGAATGTAAAAGGATTTGCAAGAAGAAGAACCAATTTTCAAGTTTGGAGGAGAAAAGAATCAAGCAGTGAATGTCATCAAGAACCTGTTGCCAAAGAAGCTAATGAAGGAGAAGTAGTAACTAATTCAGAGATAGTTTGTGCAGAGGAAGAAGAGCCTGCTAGTATAGAGTTAGTCTTGTTGGCAAGAGATACTGTGTGGCTTCATAAGTGTTGTCATTGATGGCAACAAAGTCTATCCCACACATCCACAGTACATAGTATGCCTATACTGGAAGTTAGATTGAAGAATGTTTTGGTCCAGAGAATAAGAATAGAATATGTAACAAGGTCTGACAATTAGGTTCGGATCTCTCAGATGGTGTAACTCAATAAGTTGCAGACTTGGACAAGTCAAGAGGGGTATCATGACTACTGCATTCCAAAGATTTAGCCTCTGGTGATAAAGCATGAAAAAGATATGAACATCTAAGTATTGGGTTCCAATCAGGCAGAGCAGACAGAGGAAGAACTGATCGGTAAAGTATCAGACCTCAATCCGGATGAGTAAAAGGTGTTGATCAAGCAATTTGTGGGATTATACAAATTTTGTTTATCTTAGCCCAAAGTGACAAAGGACATTGAGAAGACAGTGAAAGAACAAGAAGGAAGACTATCAAGTTTATCTCAGAATTTTGATCCCCTTACTACCTCTCTAATGAATCAAGAATGACAGGCTATTATTATCATAAATGAAATAATGAGGCTGGACAAAGAAAAGAAGAACATAATGAATAGAATGAGTGAACTCAGAGGAATAATTATCCCTAAGCTAGAGGCAATGCATGAGGCCTTGACAGATGCTCAAACCACAGCCCGGACCAGTGATCCGATAGATTTAAGAAGAGCAGAAGCATATGCATTTTTGTTGAGTGGTCACATCTCCATTTTGGATAGGATGAAGCAGAGCTGGGCCACAAAGTTTGTATAGTTGAAGACTATTTTTGCAGATATATTTAAGTATATGTAAGTATAACATATATATATATACTTATGCAGCAATGAATAGGACAATTTTTGTAAATTTTTGGAATGCAGATTCCACCCTTTGCCATTGATGTCAAAGAGGGAGTGAGGAGTAGTGAAAAATGTTGAATCCAGCTAAGGGAGACCTATGGTAAAATAGCACAAAAGATAGAGCATCAGCCAAGGGGGAGTTACTACGACACTTAGCCATTTTTCACTAAGTGTTGCCATCAATGCCAAAGGGGGAGATTGTTGGCAAGAGACACTGTGTGGCTTCATAAACGTTGTCATTGATGGAAACAAAGTCTATCTGACACATCTGTAGTACATAGTAGGCCTATACCGGAAGTCAGATTGAAGAATGTTTTAGTCTGGAGAACAAGAACAAAGTATGTAACAAGGTCTAACAATTAGGTCATGATCTCTCAAATGGTGTAACTCAGTAAGTTGCGGACTTGGACAAGTCAAGAGGGGTATCATGACTACTATATTCCAAAGATTTAGCCTACAGTGATAAAGCATGAAAAAGATATGAGCATCTGAGTGTTGGGTTCCAATCAGGTAGAGCAGACAGAGGAAGAACTGATTGGCAAAGTATTAGACCTCAATTTAGATGAGTAAAAGGTGTTGATCAAGCAATTTGTGCGATTATACATTGTTGGCTGACATGATTAATGACTTCTATGCCTATGTTTTTGATATGCATCACAAATCAAGCATGGATTTAGCTGACAGATTAATTACTTGCAGTGTTCTTGTTGCCGACTAGAAAGTTGATTAAAATCCTTGATGCGGATATATATACCAGATGGATTCCAGTATGTAGGTGTGTGTTGTGTTGGTATAAGTAGTAAGGTGCGAAGAAAAGCAGAGATAAGTGTGGGAACAACAATCCAAGTTTGGTATGTGACTGAACAACAACATTAAATAGAGGAAGGATGAAGTGCATCAGATCTGTATATTGTGCCTAACCAGAACTGAACTCTTGCATTTGTAGATGCTTCTCATCAGTTCAAACACTTGATTATCTTCTATATGTTCTGTAGATAGTGAGTCTCTTATAGGCAGTGTGCCTCTTGTGAGTAGTGTGCTCGGGTAGTGAGCCCTAATTAGCAAGTGCCATTTTATACTCCTTTGTTCTTTTAACAGAGAATGCAATCTTGGGTTAGTCACCCCATAGTTTTTCCCTTAACAGGGTTTCCACGTAAAAATCCTTGTGTTGTGTGTTAATTTTATTTATGTTCTTATGATTACATATGCTTTCATGTTTTAGTGCAACACTAAATATTAAGCTAACAAAAGAGAAGAAAGTTAAGAAAATTTTGAGATAACTGATTCAGCCCCCCTCTCAGTTATCTGCCCTGTTTCCAACAAGTCTGTGCAGAGGATGAAAAGCCTATTGATACAAAGATGATTTGTACAGAAGAAGAAGAACCCTTGGAATCACTAAGTTTGACAGAAGAACCAGAAGAGAATGATGCAGAGATAGTTTATGTAGAGGAAGAAGAAAAACCTTTTGAATCATTGAGTATAATAGAGAAACTGGAAGAAGGAGAAGCATTGGTCTTAAGGAGAATTGTGTTGTAGACTGAACATCTAAGAAAGTAGTATAGAGAAAGTTTGTATGAACAAGTGTGAAACATAGCAGAGAAAGGAAATTCATGTTGTAGAAAAGAGGGAATGACAAAATATTCTACCGAAAGAGGAAGATGATGTACTGAAGTAAAGTAAATATGGATAAAGAAATAGAGATGAGTAAAAGGTGTATGCAAAGAGGAAACTATGAGATTTTGATGAGTGCAGAGGAAATTGTGATAGGAACCTGGACTTAGACAGAGTTGTAGAGAAGAATTAAAAAATGTATCAGGAACTGACTTGATTATTCTGGAAGATGCATTTGATTGAAATAGACATTGATCTTGGGGCAACTTGCAGAGAAGACTTGTTTAGATTACCAATCATTGAGGCAATGCAAGGCCTATAGGTAGATGTCAAACCTAGAAGAACCGGAGGTAGTTTTGCAAGGTGGACTTGAATAGACCAATGACCTTGAGGCAGTTACAAGTACCTAAAAATAGATCACCAAACCTTGAATTTGACATAATATAGACCAAAGTGAAGAGGCTCACTTTTCAAATAACCTCAAGAGTTTGATGCAGGAGCATCCAGAAGCATTCAGGAACAATGGAGACAGTCGACAGTGAAGTTGCAGATTGCAGAGAGAGCAACCTTGGAGAATTCTAGCATTTGAATATTAGAGGTTGTGGATCTGAAATTAACATCTAGACATAGTCAATTATAACATATCAAGAATTCAAATCATTTGTCTTTGATTTTGGAGAGTTATCGCTACCGGAAGATTGACTATTTTTGTAGAACAGAGCCGACAATGTTCAGTGAGTCTAAATCTACTTGCGGATCAATTCTGTGACTTGCGGAATAAAAAGGAGCATTGTTCGATGAAGTTTAGGACCTGGCCAACCTTCAGTGAGATATGCATGAATTTCTATGCATTTGTGGAGTAGTGCCTTAGGTTTAGGCCTGACCTATTTTGTGTACACGTTACATAAGCTAGCCATTGCAATTAGGCTAACCTGGTGATGATTTGAAATCTTGCAGATGATATAAATAAGAGATAAAGGATTGTTCTAGGCAGTGATTGATAACACGAAGATATGAAGCAAGATCTAAAGTTGTTTTGATTCGAGGGAGTAGCAGAGCAGAGTAGAAGGTAGAGCAGGAAGCAGAATGAGTTGTGATGAGTGCCAAGTTGCACCCATGAAATACATCTTTTTACCTCTCTTTTTCTCCTTCCTGATTCCATCTTTCCTAATGTCTGCACCCAAATAAGCTAGCAAGATCATTCTAGTTAATGATTAATTGAGATAGATTACTTAAGATCATAATTTCTGATTGAGTGACTAATGTGCATGGAATTGATGGAAAAATGTAGAACTTCTCTCTTTTTGAATCGACAAGTGTAGATGCCAGGAACAACAATTTGTGCATCTCTGGAGATAGTCTTCAATGATCTCTGGAGACAATACCAGAACACAACACCAAAAGTTTTGAAGGAAAGAGAAAGCCTCTCTGGAGCTTAACAAAGAAGGCCACACTGGTATCTCCAGAGCTACAGACATATCTCTAGAGTTGCAAACAAGGACAGATGTCTCCGGTGCCTCCTGAGAGCAGGGCATATTTCCAGCATAAGCTACCAATTAGGCACTCTAGTAATCATAATACCCCTCATTTCACTCAAATCATCACCTAAGTGGTGAAGGGTCATCTTTAGTTAAACTGTTGGAGTTTTTATCTTTCTAAAGTTTTTGCATGAGTTACGGATAGAACTGATTCAATATCCATATTTTCAGGGCCTCACTGCCCAAATGTATTAAGACTCAAACTTAGAATTTTGAGTGGACTTCTGTTCCACTCAATCTACTTTTATTGCATGATTATTTTCCATAGTTAGACAGCTAGTGTAATAAAGAGATGGATGTCATCTCATAGAAGAACTAGTAGATACAATAAGTGATATGTCATCACTCATTTTCATATATACATATAGAAGTAGCAGAAGAAATAGATGATGATTGATTTATTCTGATTCTCAGTAATCTCAGTTCTGTGATATCAATATTTTTCATGAATGCAAAGTGAATGGAACTGGATTGAATCTAGTTGTGATCTTCTTTTGTGCTAATTTCCTACTGTAGCCTTCAGCCCCAAGGGTGTGGAGCAAGGGCCCACTCTCACCACTAAGGCAGAAGGCTAGTACCACTATTTTATTACTTCAGATTTTTCTATGAAAAGTATTTACTGATTTAAAGATAGATGCATGATACTATTTTTAAGATTGCTTTAAGTAACTTCCTGTTTAATTCTATTTTCAGCATTCCTTAAATTCATTTAGTAAGTAGATAGGTTAATCTTTTCAAATTAGTAGAAGTTGTTAGGATTAGCTAGGGAAACTGGTGACTGTAGAATCCCTAATTATAGATAGCCAAGGACACAGTCCCTAGATTTTGACATCTGGAAACAAATTAAATGATGAGGTACAATGACACCTTGTCAAGTTGCAGAGCAGAGAATTGAGTTGTAGAAAAAAAAAATCATGAAATAATATTGTTGTATGAGTCTTTTGTAATCCCTGGGCTGTGGCCTAGCATCTGTAAAGCCCTTAAGGCATGTGTAATTCAATTTGAAGTATAATATATGAAGAATGAGCTTTGAAGGCTCACTTTTTCCCTGTTAGGGTTTTCCCAGGATACATCCTGTGTTATGTGTTCATGAATATCTTTTATCTTTTTGTTGTTTAGCTATTAGCTTCCATTGCATAGCTATTATGATCATGGTGTTGTTCTGATAAGGCTAGAAGGTTGGACAGTCCCTCACCGGACCCTCCTACCCTTACTGCATCAAATCTATACTTAAGTGGCCTATTCCAAAGAATGTGTATGAAGTGTAAAGTTTCATGGGGTTAGCTGGATATTATAGGAAGTTCATATTGAACTTTTCTAAGATTGCAAACCCAATCACTTCGCTTCAGAGAAAAGGAAAGCATTTTGACTGGTCAGAAAAAAGTTAGGGGCATTTAATTAGTTAAAAGAGAGGTTGACAACTACACTAATATTGAAAGTTCCTGATCTGGAAGGTCAATTTGTTGTAATCACTAATGTCTCAGGTGAAGGTTTAGGAGGAGTACTTATGCAGAATGGATGAGTGGTAGCCTATGAATCTAGAAAGGTGAGAGCATATGAGAAAAATTATACTCCTCATGACTTAAAGTTAGTAGTAGTTGTGCATGCTTTGCAAGTGTGGTGACACTATTTTCTAGGAAAGCCTTTTGAACTGAAGTCAGACCATCAAGGTCTTAAGTATATATTTTCCCAACCTCATCTAAATGCTCAACAAAGAAGATGTTTGGAATTGATATCCGACTATAACTTTGAGATAAGTTATATCAAAGCTAAAGAGAACTAAGTAGCAGATGCTCTGAGTTGACGGATGCATATCTCATTGATTGTCTCTATACACTCAAACTTCAAGGATTTAGTGTTACAAAATTCTGCAAGTGATGAGTATTATGAGCAAGTTAAGCAGGCTCTCTCAGTAAATCCACAAGACTCAAGGTATGATGGGTTCTATTTTGAACCAGATGGGATTTTAAGATACAAAGGAAGGATGTATGTTCCAAACTCTGTAGAATTAAGAAACCTTGTGTGGAAGGAAGTTCATTCCGCACCATATTTAGGTCACCCTTGAGTAACCAAACTCCTAGCCGATGTGAAGCCTCTTTATTTATGGAAAGGAATGAAGAATGACACTACAAGTTTTGTAGCAAGTTGCCTGGAGTGCAAGAGTCAAGAATGAGCATCAGTATCTAGTAGGACTTCTGTATCCACATGATATCTCAGATTGGAAGTGGCATGTCATTAATATGGACTTTGTGCAAGGTCTCCAAATGTCTTGAAATAGACATGATGTTATTTTAGTGGTGGTAGACAAGCTCACCAAGGTAGCTCATTTTATACCTGGAAATCTAATGGATAGAGCACCAATTTTAGCTCGCAAGTTTGTGCAAGAAGTATTTAGATTGCATGGAGTTCCTGAGAAAATTATCTCAGACAAAGATGTGTGTATGACATGAAGATTTTGACAAAAAAATTTCTTAGCACTAGGAACTCAACTTAATATAATCTCAACTTATCACCCTGAGACAGATGGTTAGACTGAGGGGGTAAATCAAGTCCTAGAATATTTGTTACAGATGTATTGCATGGATCAGCAATACAAGTGGGAAGAATATCTACCGCTTGTGGAGTTTGCATATAACAACTCCCATCATTTTTCTATTAAGATGGCTACATTTGAAGCATTGTATGGAAGAAGATGTCAAACTCCTATAAGCTAGGATAAGCTAGAGGACAGTATTAACATTGGTCTAGAAATGTTATCAGAAATGGAAGAACAGATCAAGATGATCAAAAATAGATTGGCGGAAGCAAATGATAGACAAAAAAGTTACACTGATGCCAAGCATACACCGAGGCAAATCTTAGCTAGAGAAAAAGTTCTTTTGAGGGTCAAACCTCAGACAAGCTCCATAAAGTTTGGAAAGTATTCCAAACTAGCTCCTTGATATGTAGGATCCTTCGAAGTTCTCGAAGTGATCAATCCAGTTGCCTACAGAATCGCTCTACCACCAGCTCTTGCCAGGATCCACAATATTTTTCAAGTTTCATATTTGAAAAAGTATATAACAGGTGATAATAATATTCTTTATTGGAATGATTTACAGGTACAAGACCCAAGAGCGGTCATGATCAAGCCTCTCAAGGTGCTCGAAGTTCGCAAGCTCTGCTTACGTAATAGAGAGGTTACATAGTGCAAGGTCCAGTGGGACTAGTATGCAGAGGATAGTGCCACATGAGAAGATCACCATCTATCAAAGATTTCCTCATTTGTTTTATGCTTTTTAAAGTTGAACAAAAACTTTATTTTATTATTACATGATACACTGGATCATCGAGGACGATGAATATTATGGCAGGAGATATGTCACACCCCAAATTTTGACTATGATTTACTTTTACTTGCATGTAATTAGTAGTTAATTATGCATGAAAATGTTAGGATAAATTAATGATATCATGATTTTATTTTTATATGATTAGAAATTAGACATGATTATAAGATGTCATGATTATTTATTCATAAGGTTTATGGATTGACTAACAATGCACTAATCCCAGTTTGGTGATTGCAAGTTGTAACTAGGAAACACATTTTCTACCCTCCGAGAAAAAGAGGGAGAGAATCATCAGAGAGAAGAGAATAGATGTATTGATAAGAATATATTGTTTGCCATCTAAGTCTCGTGCTTTCACAGTTTAGTGAACCTTCATTGATTTTGGTAAGTTATGTTTGACCAATTGGTCTAAGTTTGGTTCTGACTCGACAAATCGTCAATTGTTAACTAGATCCATTAAGTAGAGGTTTTTATCAAAAACTAAGTCAAGTTAGAACTTTACTGTCATCAAGGAAATAGTTGATAGTCATTATTTCTTTGTGTGAAGTAATATAGATTTATATTACTAGAAAAAATGAATACTAGTAGTTAAACTCCTTTATTATTGGTAATTCTCAATTGGAATTCTATTATGTTAATTTACCTATTTTGATGTTAGGCAATTTTGAGAGGGGGAGAATACCTCGACCCCATTCTCAAATCTTATCGTGTTAGAGACAACGTAAGTATATGTTGTATACACTGATATTTTGTTGTTAAATATATATTTAATTCCAACTATTAGTTAATCAATTGTTTTGTTGTTGATGAGCTTTTTAGGGAATGCAGTGTTGTTGCAACTTAATACAAAACCACTTCATGTTCTTGTGAACACTCAACTCCTTTACTCCACATTAATTATGGAGAGAAGGAGGAGTTTTGATTAGTTTAGGAGTGGTCTTTATGACCAGTAACTCCATCTTTTTTGCATGCCACCGTACAGTGTTTATAGGCATTAATACAAGAGGAAGCCATGATTATGGAGAGTAAAAGCCTTTTAAAAGGCTATATTATCGAGGGAAATGGCATGCATTGGGGGGTATGTATGAGTGTGCCACTCCAAGTGCTTAGAGAGGCGTAAGATTATGAGCTTTATTCTCAGGAGGAATCCATAGAGATAGCTCAGTTGGTAGAAACGCAAGAGGCTTTAGGTTAGGAAAAAAAAGACTTTGTTAAAAATAGAGAGCTTTGTTCTCATCGGGAATCCTGAGGGATATGAACGGGGGTGAAATATTGGGTGAACACAAAGCTCTGTCATCATCTGTAGTGAAAGACTTCATGAACACAGAGAGCTCTGTGATCATCAAAAAATTTGGAGAAAGAGAGAAAATGCAGAGGAAGGCATAGAGATAGCTCGAGTAGCAGCGGGAAATCGTCGATGTGTGACAGTCGTGTAGGTATGGATATCTCTTATAAAAAATTATTTCCGTTCTTAAACTATGATATTTATTTCTGTATGAGCATACAGAGATATTGATTTTGTATATAGCAAAGAATACAGAGTTATACAAAGCAGTGATATTATGGTCATAGCAACTATGTAAACATAGATACGTAGGAAACAGAGAAATGCTATCTTAACTAGCTATGAAACTGCACTCAGAGTGTTTGTGATAATGGAGTCAAATTTATGAGGGTGACATAGTAAAAATGTCATGGTATAGCAGTATAAAACTACAGAGTAAACAAATAGATGTTATAGTTTACAGATTAGGATTACTATGGAAGGTGACTTGCTCATGCCATTGTTTTGTATCATCAAACTATTGTGCCTTGCACACACGCCCTATTTTGGCCAAATGGAGACCCACTCTTTTTCTTTGTCTTGAAGTCTTAACCTTTGTTACTTATGATAATGAGAGGGTGAATATGTGCTTAGAATGTAGGATTTGCTTCAAATTTGGGTATTTTCAATGTTTGGAGTGATTTGATGTCTTTCATAATTGATTTGGAGGTGTCTTGAGTGGTCTTGTGCTTAAAAGATAGTCATTTGTTGGCTTTTGCACTAAAGTTGTGTTACTGCACTTTGCTCTAAAATCCTATGTCACTGGATATTGTCCTTGAAACTTCTTCTACAGGATGTGTCATGGTGAAATTCCTAGTTTTCAAGTCTTAGAGTTGCAAAATCATGTCAAATTCCACAAGGTTTCACTAAGGGTTCCATATACTTTCACCCTAATGCATAGCCCTGGCACCCTGATTTGGCTAAGTTTGAAACATTGAAAAATGGCTAAGTTTGAAACACTAAAAAATGGCTAAGTCTGAACTCTGGTGGAACCTCAAAAATCTAGAATCTGCATATTAAATCGTATGGATCTGGAACCTATCTCAAACATCCTGACAGTATATTTAAAAATATTTAAGTATATTTAAATATACCTTGCCCCTAGAAAGTTCAAAAATTGGTGCTAAAAACACCCTCCCACTACACCTAGTGCTAAAAATGCCTCCCACTGCCTAGCACTAAAAATGATGCCTACTGCCTAGCGCTAAAAATTGCTTCTACTACCTTTGGTCGGTAGGACCCAAAATCAACACTAGGTCAGTAGGACCTCAAATCAATGCTAGCGCTAGAAATATTCCTCATCACCTTGCGTTAAAAATCACCTTCTTGCCTTAAGTCGGTAGACCCCAAAATCAGCGCTAAGTGTAGTAGAACCCAAAATCAGTACTTTTTGCCAATCTGGGCTAAGAAACTAATTTTTTCAAGGTACAAACTAGATTTTCTTGGTGAATTTGAATTGCATATCTATTTATCACATCATGATGCACATTTTTTTACATGTTTGTGTGGATTTTGAGTACGTCTGGCATCAATAAATGCCACTACACTTAAATGTGCAGTACCCCCCAAAAATCCCACTTTTTGCAGAAAACGCTATAAAATGCAAAATAAAAGCCTCCAAATGGATTCTAATGGCCAAAAAAACTTCCCAGATCATCATATTGGCCAAATGGATACTTGGAAATGATGGATAAAGTAGAAAATCACATAAAAATTGTAAGGAAATGAGAGCATCTCAGAATGTATTTCTAAGAACAGTGGTGTCTTTGACAGATTTAAATTCTTTACAATCGCTTCAAAAAACACGCACAACTATGCCACAAAGTAGAAATAGACATAGAACATTTCCAACATTGACCCTTAGAAGAAATACAAGCAACAAGATCTAATTTCAACAACAGAAACATTAACACGAAAGACAGAACAAGAGACACAGATATACGTGGGGAAAATCCTTACGGGTAAAAAACCTCACACTCCAAAGCATCGAACCAATGTATTAATCCGCAACAACAAACATGTTACAATACACTTGCAAGCTCAAGGCCTTAACATAGAGATTTACATCTTGCTCTTCTAGAAGAATATCTGACAGCATAACCCTACACAAAGTTCTCCTCAGTTCTAATCACAGCACTCGGGTTAGTCCTTCATATTGTTATCATGCCACAAATAGCATACAGTATAGGACATCACCCTCTCGGCCTAAATCTCCTACACTTGAACTCTGTTCTCACTCCTCTATTCTAGTCACATCTCACATTACAGAAATAGAACAATTGGTTACTATCTCAGACCGTTAGAACTTCCAAAAGGTCGATAGTTCATTTTTAACCATTCTCAAACATTCATATTCATGAGGACTAAATAGTCCCACATGCATCAGTTGACAAGCACAGTAGTGGTATATACCCATGAATGCATGGTAAGTCTATCGTCAGTGCTTTTGCCGCCAACGACCCCAGCCGATCAATCATCAACGATCCATTGGAGTGACCTCTTAGAGCTTAGCCAATAGTTCAAGCTAGGCCGAACACCTTTCCATCAAAGAGACACCAACTATCACAGAGACTACACAAAACATCGCCGATAGTTACAGTTACACCAATCGGTGTAGCACAGGTGATCGGAGAGAGAACTTAAGATAAGGCCGACAGTGATAGTCAAGCCGATGAATAGAACACCATCGGTGAAACATACTCCATCCCTGGAACACAAACAAGTTACGCTGAAGACCCCCATTTTGCCAATAGCACATCGTAGGAACACCACCATCGGGAAGACACAAACGGTAGAAGTAACAAACAAATTGATGAGACAAAGAACAACACAAGCCGATGCCTATAATCTGAGTTACAAGTACTCAACATTCTCCCACTTGACGAAGGAATTATAGGAAACCATCAGCGCTCCAAGTTACAGAACCAAAGTTGGTATTGCCTCCACTCCACTATGCTCAAAATCTACACAGAAGCTATAACATAACCAACTTCAAAGCTTCCAGAACACAGCCATGAAATCATCCTCCAAAAACAATATAGAACATTAGCTATAACAACAATCAGAAAACTAACTGCTTCCATCCAACTGAACAAAAGACCCACTTGACTGAAAATAGCACACACAGCCAATGCTAAAACATCCAATCACTCATACCTTGAAGGTATTGACATCAGGAGACTCATGCCACCTACATATACACCCATCAACTGCAAATACAAGCTCCATGTGTCAACCAGTCAAAGAAGACCAAACACATCCATGAACTCCCATTGCACGGGTAATGCAGATCTGAAAAAGATCAAGGCATACAAAGCCTACCAATAGCATAACATAGAAGGTGTTAGTAACAACATCATGTAGTACCAAGGAATCGTCCACAAAAATATGTAAAATCTATAAACAAATAACCTACAAGAATAATTCTCCCCACTAGTCTAGAACTCTCCCAAATTCTCCACACCCAACAAAGAAAAAGAGATAACAGAACCTCAATGTCATCACCCAAGAACATAAGTGAAAAGCACATGACCACAAACTAGTGATCACCTCAGCTCCAATCAAACCTCAAACCAATGTAGTGTGAAACAAACCATCCAGGAAGATAACCAAGACCATAGAGAGAAACTCTACACATCATATACTTGTAGACAATCCTTCTACATACACCTCTAAATGCCAATTGTGTCAAGTATGATCTTCTTCAAAACACCCCAAAGAGAACAGCATAACAACACCCACCCATTTAATCTCCAAGATCAAATACAACATATATATCATGTAATTATAAAATATGGATGTAATCTTCTCTAAGAAGATCAAACTACTCCATTTCCCATTTTAGGAAATCAACCCACAAAACCATCTCCTAACAATCCTCATCAATGAATGATATCTTAAACTCAAATGTACAAGGAGATTAATCATGCTATCCATCTCTCACAATGAATCCTCCAGAACCATCTATAAGCAGTTCAAGATCCATGTCTATGAAAGAAAGCATAAAACACCTGGGAGAAACAATGGGCAATACCTCTCAAGTAATAAACTACCGAGTAGACCATGAGCGGGGATAAGAATGCTCCTCCAAGATATACAATCCATCATGACTCCTGCAAGAGCAATCTCCTCATAGGTCTCTGTTGAACTCACATCCAACTAAGGTGTAGGCTCCTCAGACTTTCTGCTAAAATCTTCATCAAGAGTAACCATCAACAACACTTCTCTTATCTTAAGAGAATTACAGCCTCACCTTATTCTGCATGTACCCATGAACATCTGCAAGTAATCATTTTATGCTAAACTCCAAATGCATCACTACACCAACATGAAGTAATCAAGCAAAAGATCAATGCACCCAACACACACAGAATCACCAGACCATTATTAAAGCTCTAATCACCTAAATCAGGAACTTATCATGACATCATGATCTTACCATCCCCCTTTGGAGATTCCATGCTCTAGGTGAACATAACCATGGTCTCAAGATCAACATATCATGCCAAAACTCAAATGCTTAAACAAGAGTATATCATGACATGAACCAAACAAATTCTCACCTGTCAAGCACCAATCAACACCTCAACCAAAGACTAAGTGAGTCCTTCATGGCTCCAAGATGTTACCCATCCTCAAGTAGTGCCCTTGCAAATGCAAAAGAACCCTTCTGCAGCAACAGGATCTAAGAGCTCCTCCTAGTAACATCTGCAACACTAAAGAAGATCATTCACCACTAAGTGATGAATGCACAATCAATGCTAAAGCTCCCACTGAACTGTGGTAACTTATCTTTTCAAGCATCATGACCAAACATCTCCTAATCTAAAAATCCTCCAGGTCCACACATTAACATGTCCATGTGACAACAAAACCAAGTGGCACTAAGATCTCCAAACTAAGGAAATACACTATCACTGTCAATAGATTACACTGAACTGTGTATCCAAGCTATACATGACATCATGATACACATGCTACAAATTACTGACTATTTAGGTACTTTACACTATCCACCCTTTTATCCCATTGCAATCACACCAATGCACAAGTGACCATAGACAAGGCCAACTAACATGTCTGCATAAACACTGAACGATCTTGTGAATATAGACAGTCCACATCTAAGTCATCTCACTCTAGCTTAATAGGTGGCCAGCCCACAAAACTACATAACTCATAGATCCAATCAATGCATCACACAAACTTACTATCGCACTGAAAACTACAAAACTGAGATCTCAAGAGGTAAATAACCATGTAGACAACATGACAAAAAACACCAGATTACTTAAAATCCAATTTGCCAAACCAGTCCACAACCTGAGAACCATAGTCAAGGAATCCATAAAAACATAACCACAGAAATGTTGAGTGACTTATCACGTAACAACACTCCCACAAGACTGCAACTATCTCATCCAACAACACCCCAAAAAACAAGGTCTAGAAAACAGCTTAACTGCAGCTTCACAAAACCACAAGTTTTTCTCTTGACCATGTAAAACCTGCAAAACCACTGTGTTTGAAAAACACCCATGCACATCCATACCCACTTCACATCTAGAAGACAAAGAGTCTGCAAAATAAACTCCATAACAATTAAACCAAAATAATGGATCATCATGAATATGCATAGCCATAGATTTTAAGGAAAAGCTATAAAACCCCTCAAAACCAAGGAACATGATTCTGAGACATGCAAGAACAAAGCATCCATTAAAGGAAACAATAGTTCAAGAACTTTAGGCCCACTTGTAGACCAATTCCTCAACCACCAACATGTACATGCATCCGAGAGAATCAGGCTATTGCAGAAGCTCCCAGATCTTCCAATGATCAACTCCATAGCCTTTATGCAACTGGGGCAATAGAAACAATGCTTTCTAATACTAGGAACAAATATCCAGCATAAGCACACTTCTCCATAGCTGAGCAGCAACACAAACTTCTTCATATCACAAGGAAGCATCTCACGCAGACACCCAATATAAAATTTATTGCAGAGACACAACCACAAAGCATAATCCACCCCATGCAATAGGATTATACATTGTCAACTAAGAGCCTCAGGCCACATCATGACCAGCTCCAGTCTCTTCATCTTCACCACCCTTTAAACACTGCTGAAATAGGAAAACAAGATCAACTGCTAGACTTCACTCAAAACAAGGATCAAACATCAGATGATTCCTTCAAATTTCTTCAAGCCTG
Source organism: Cunninghamia lanceolata (assembly GCA_027924645.1). Classification (NCBI taxonomy): domain Eukaryota; kingdom Viridiplantae; phylum Streptophyta; class Pinopsida; order Cupressales; family Cupressaceae; genus Cunninghamia; species Cunninghamia lanceolata. Next base: position 15,444,934 of record BSBN01001225.1, read on the forward strand.
TCACACTAAGAAATCATCATAGAAGGAACACCCAGACCTTATACACCAGGAACTCTTACATACAAACACATACAGCACACAAACATACATATGTGAGCAACAAAGAAGATCCTAGAAGAAGGCTTTGATACCACTTGTAAGGAAATGAGAGCATCTCAGAACGTATTTCTAAGAATAGTGGTGTCTTCGACAGATTTAAATTCTTTACAATCGCTTCAAAAAACACACACAACTATGCCACAAAGCGGAAACAGACATAGAACATTTCCAACATTGACCCTTAGAGGAAATACAAGCAACAAGATCTAATTTCAACAACAAAAACGTTAACATGAAAGACAAAACAAGAGACACAGATATACATGGGGAAAACCCTTATGGGTAAAAAACCTCACACTCCAAAGCATCGAACCAATGTATTAATCAGCAACAACAAACATGTTACAATACACTTGCAGGCTCAAGGCCTTAACACAGAGATTTACATCTTGCTCTTATGGAAGAATATCTGATAGCATAACTCTACACAAAGTGTTCCTCAGTTCTAATCACAGCACTCAGTTTAGCCCTTCATATTGTTATCATGCCACAAATAGCATACAGTACAGGACATCTGGTGCAGGAGCACCCGTACATGATCAGGATATAGGTTAATTGTCCACATGATGACAGGACATTAGTCTATTTTTAGTATGTTTGACTTCATCATGTAATAAGGTCCATTGGACCAATGCTATGTATTAGATCAGCCTAGGAGTGTGTGTAGGCAGTTAGAGATCAGTTAGAGATCGTGATCAGGTCGTCTGAGCTGTCCTCTCTCCCAGCCGCTTGGAAGCTCCCAGCCGCTGGGAAGTGAGTTGGTAGTACTCGGAGGACTTTGCTATATACACCTTCGATCTGTTAGGGTTTAAGAGAGGATGTTATGTTATGATATGTTAGTCGTGTTATGGTGTTGTGATTGAGTTGAGTTTCAGGGGAACAGTCCAGATATTGTGAAGCACTGTTGTTTGATAGAATTACAGAAACAGGACATTTGAATTTCAATTGAATAAGATCTCATCATTTGCATTATCTGATTTTATCAGCTGTAACTGTTTTGATTTCCTTTCTGTTTGCAAGTTGATGGGTTCCTTCAACCCTTCCACCGGTTGATCCTGTGAATCGGTGGAATGGTCCTGTTTTATAGCTTAGTTTGCATTTGTGTTTTCTGTTTATGCATTGCACTGTTCAAGAGATCAATTGGTAGCATGCTGTGAATCAGCCTAGCATCCTCATGTGCTAGGTCTAGAAAGATAAGCTGTTAAATTTTGGTTTGAAGGTGATCCGGCCCGATCATCATATTGTCTTTGTGTAATTGTGCGGTTCTGAGTATTTGCATGCAGCGGACGGATATACAGGAGTCTGCATGTGTGTTTCCAGTCGGGACGAGCCGCATCATTATCTGCGAATACATCGCCATCAGGATCGGGTTATGAAACTGACGGAGTTTACATATTTCAAGTGCATCAGGATGTTGTAAGTCAGATATATACTCAGTGTATATATCACCGTCAGGATCATCTTCTGTGTGTGCCCATCATCCGCATATCGCTATCGGATGCGCGAGTGGAAAGTGCATTTTTTTGACTAAGTGTTGAAGAGGTTGTCAGGATATTGTGTGACGTCATCGTCATCAGGAGGTGACGTCATCGTCATCAGGATATTGAGATATCACCCTATGCAAGTTTATCCTGTTGTCGCTAAGTGTTTAGGTGTCGGCGTAGGTCCTCGACAGAAAGTTGGGTTAACATCATCAGGATGTTTCAATCGAACCGGATAAATCATATCATGATGCTGTTGTTTGTATAGTCGGCTATCAGGCATCGAAGGGAAGGTGCTAAAGTTGTCATCATCAGGATATTTGGAGCAACCGGATATTTGATATCCTGCTGACGAAGGGAGTGTTGAATATCATGATGATGCCGATAGTGTTTGGCGCCCGATGAACAGTACAACAGGAGGATGTTTGCGTTAGTTGAATATCATGATGATGAGGATAGGCGGAAGATGGAGGAAGTGAACAGTAGTCGGCAGGAGGATAATTCTGCTCGTTTGAAATATGATGATGCTATTGGTGTTTGCAGGAAATATGATGATGCTAAGCCGATAGGGATTATTAACATGCTGTTTGTATTATTGGCTCCTCCTTCCTGTTAGTAAGCTCCCGTTGCGTTTTACCTCTGCATCATAGTGGTATCAGAGCAAAGGAAGGATCTTCTGGCAGAGATAAGGATATAGCAGGATGTCAGATGAAGAAGGAACATCGGAGGTTTCGGCAAGGATGACTAACGCTGAGTTGGCAGTTCTGGTGAAGAAACAGATTGCAGAAAGCAAGGCCGTGAAGGCTCAGAATCAGGAGTTGAAAGATGAGTTAGCAAAGTTGAGGAGCAGAGTAGGTTCTGGTAGAGAAGAAGATAGGGAAGAAGAAGAGATCCCTAATTGGAGCGAGGAGGTCGTTCCTGTAGACCAGAGACCACTGTTGAACGCCCTCAAGGCCATGGAGAGGAGAACCATGGATGTGAAATTGGATTTGCCAGTGTTTACAGGCAAGATGGAACCTGATTCAGTGATGGAGTGGATAGACTGTTTGAACAATTTCTTTGAAACAGAGGAGATACCAGAACAACAGAGAGTGAAGATAGCACAGTCAAAGATGAAAGAAGCTGCCTTGACATGGTGGAATTTTGTTCAAGATGATAGAGTACAGGAAGGAAAACGTAGAGTTGCCACATGGAAGAAGATGATGGCATTAGTAAAGGAAGCTTATGTCCCATTGGATTACAGTATCCAATTACACAAAAGGAAGCAAAACCTGAAGCAGAAGGAGCTAGATGTCAGCTCATATACAGAAGAATTCATGAAACTCTGTATGAAGACAAAGGTAAAAGAAAGTGAAGAAGAGAAGGTAGCCAGATACCTTAATGGATTGAGGTTTAATATTCAGGAAGATCTAAGTCTGCATAATCCAGATACAGTGCAGAAAAGTTTTCAGTTGGCATTGAAAGTGGAAGAAAAGTTAAAGAGAAAACAAGAACAAAACAATAGAGGAAGAGGAAGACAACAAAGAGGTGGAAGAGGTCCTTTTAGAGGCAGAGGACATGGACAGGGATATCAAGGAGAATCTAGTCATGACAATAGTAAGGGCAACAATAGTCAGAATCAGAGAGAGAATTACAGTCAGCAAGGAAACTTCAGAGGTAGAAGACCTTTCAGAGGAAGATCCCAGGGCAGAGGATCCATCAGATGTTATAACTGTAACAAAGAAGGCCATATAGCCAGCAGATGTCCAGACAAGGCCACAAGCTCAACAGGAGAAAGGAGAACAAATCTGATCCAAGAACCTGATAATCAAAGTGTGACAGGCTCTACTTCTTTTTAGAGTGTGAATGCTCCTGATAATTATGGATACCCAGAAAGTGGAGAATCTCTGATGATGAGAAGAACAGTGACTACCATGAAGGTACCTGACAAAGAAGCCCCGCAAAGAAAGTCTCTTTTCAGAACTATTTGCAAAGCAGGAGGTAAGGCATGTAAAGTTTTGATTGATTCTGGTTCTACTGAAAATTTTGTGTCTGAAGAAATGGTGACAAAGCTTAAGCTTAGGAGATTGCCTCACCCATCCCCATATAAAGTCTCATGGCTTACCCAAGGTCAGCAGACAACTGTAGAAGAGCAGGCTTGGGTAGAATTTCAGATTGGAGCATATAAGGATAGGTTGTTGTTTGATATTACTAAGATGGATGCTTGCAATCTTTTATTTGGTAGACCATGGCAATATGATTTGAAGGCACAGCATGATGGTGTTAGAAACACCTATAAAATCACTAAAGATGGTAAGGTGACAGAGTTACACCCACTGGCAGAGAAGGGGGAGAAATCCAAAGGAAAAGAGGTGAAGGTAATGCTGATGGAAGGAAAACAGTTCATGAAAGAAGTAGCAGCAGAAGGTGCAGTAGCATATGCCCTAGTCCCATGTATGAGTATGAATACAGAGCAGCAGCAAGAAGTCAAGGAAGAGAAAAAATAAAGGTTCATAGACCCAGCTATCCAAGAGCTATTGGGTAAGTACAAAGGTATCATCTCAGAGGGAATGCCAAGATCCCTACCACCTGTCAGAGATATCAGTCACTGCATAGACTTAATTCCAGGGTCAACACTTCCAAACAAAGCAGCCTATAAGCTTACTCCAGAACAGAATGCAAAAGTAGCCAGACAGATTGAAGAATTGTTGGATTCAGGTCTGATTGGCAAGAGTTTGAGTCCATGTGCAGTACCAACTGTACTAGCACCAAAGAAGGAAGGTACTTGGAGGCTTTGCACAGATTCCAGAGCTATTAACAAGATCACAATCAGGTATAGGTTTCCAATCCCTAGAATAGAGGATTTACTTGATTGTTTGGGAAGTGCTAAGTACTTTACAAAAATAGATTTGAAGAGTGGATACCATCAGATCAGGATTAGACCAAGAGATGAATGGAAGACAGCATTCAAAACAAATGAAGGGTTATATGAGTGGAAGGTTATGCCTTTTGGTTTATCTAATGCACCTAGTACTTTTATGAGGTTGATGAATGAGGTTCTGAAAGAATTCATTGGTAAGTTTGTCATAGTATATCTAGATGACATTCTGATTTTCAGTAACACAAAAGAAGAACATCTCAGACATATAGATTTGGTTCTTAAGAGGTTACATGAAGAGCAGCTGATGATAAATTTAGACAAGTGCTTGTTCATGCAAAAGGAGATCACATATTTGGGTTTTGTCATTTCACAAGGAAAGTTACAGATGGATAAGGAGAAGGTAAGTGCCATATTGTCTTGGCCAACTCCACAGACTATGAATGATGTCAGAAGTTTCCATGGGTTAGCAACCTTCTACAGGAAGTTTATAAGAGGGTTTAGTCATATTTGTGCACCCATGCTGGATACCATCAAAGGAGGACAGAAGTGCAGGTTTGTTTGGACTCAAGGAGAAGATGATTCTTTTGAAACATTGAAGAAGAAGGTGGCACAACAGCCAGTCCTTGCACTTCCAGACTTTAACAAAATCTTTCAGGTAGAATGTGATGCCAGTCACATGGCTATTGGAGCAGTACTCAGCCAAGAAGGTAGACCTATTGCATTTTTCAGTGAGAAGCTCAATGATGCTAAGAAGAGGTATTCCTCATATGATCTGGAAATGTATGCTTTAGTTCAGTCCCTCAAGAAATGGAGGCATTACCTGATGCCAAAGGAATTCATAGTATTCACAGATAACCAGGCTCTGAGTTTCATAAACAGCCAGGAAAAGCTGAACCACAGACATATGAAATGGGTAGAAACCTTACAGGCTTTCACTTTTACATTGAAGCATAAGAAAGGGGTCAAGAACAAAGTTGCAGATGCTTTGAGCAGGAGAGTTCTCACAGTCAATCAGATTCAGTTAGAGAGTGTTGGCATTGATTCAATAAAGACCATGTATGAGTTTGATGAAGATTTTGGAGAGATATATCAGGTATGTACTTCTTTTGGGGAGAAATACCATGCTGAGTTCTCTGAATTTTTGATTCAGGATGGATTGTTGTTCAAGGGTGGACAGTTATGTATCCCAAGGTGTTCTATGAGATTAAATATCATCAAGGAGAAACATTGTGGAGCTATGGCAGGTCATTTTGGTCTAGATAAGACTCTTGATCTGGTCAGAAGGCATTACTTTTGGCCTAAGTTGCAATCAGATGTCAGAAAATTTGTAGAGACATGTGTGATATGTCAGAAAGCTAAAGGCAGGTCAACTAATGCAGGTTTATATCAGCCCTTACCCATTCCTTCCAGACCATGGGAAAGCATAAGTATGGATTTTGTCTTGGGTTTACCAAGGACCAGGAAAGGATTTGACAGTGTTTTTGTTGTAGTGGATAGATTCAGTAAAATGGCACATTTCTTGCCATGCAAAACCACTGCTGATGCTTCATACATTGCAGATTTATTCTTCAGGGAGATTGTCAGAATCCATGGATTGCCATTGAGCATAGTGTCAGACAGGGATGTGAAGTTTATTGGTCACTTCTGGAGAACTCTTTGGAGAAAACTTGGAACCAATTTGTCTTTTTCCTCTGCATATCATCCTCAAACAGATGGACAGACTGAAGTAGTGAACCGTTCCTTAGGGAATTTACTTAGATGCTTGACAAAACAGCATGGAGAGAAGTGGGATAATATTCTATCTCAAGCTGAGTTTTCATATAATGATACTGTCAATAGAAGCACAGGGAAATCACCTTTTTAGATAGTCTATGGTATGCATCCTAGAGGAATTTTGGAATTGAGAGATCTACCTCCAGTAGCCCCTGTTAGTGCAGAAGGAGAAGCTTTTGCTGAAGCCATAAAAGAGGTTCATGATCAGGTCAAGACCCAACTCCAGCAAACCACCTTAAAGTATAAGGCATATGCTGATAAAAAGAAGAAGGATGTTCAATTTGATGTTGGAGATTTGGTATGGGTTCACTTGAAGAAAGACAGACTTCCTAAGGGAAAGTATACTAAGCTCATGCAAAAGAAAGTTGGACCATGTCAGATTTTGCACAAGCATGGACATAATGCTTATGAGATCCAACTCCCACCTGATCTTGGTTTGTCTCCTATATTCAATGTATGTGATTTAACTCCATACAAGGCTAATCCAGATGCAGATCAGGATCTCCTACAGGATACAGTTGCTGATGACATTCCCCAGCATGATCCTCCACAGTTACAGAAGGTTTTGGACACCAGAGTGGTCAAACAGACCAGGAACAAACAATACTTGGAGTATCTAGTCTCTTGGAAGGGCAAACCTATTTCTGAAGCCGTCTGGATGACTGAAGAGCAGATCCGGAAACATGGTGCAAACCTTGATACTCTCATCTCAAGTGGACTTGAGATCTCTTCTTCTGGGGAGTATGGTGCAGGAGCACCCGTACATGATCAGGATATAGGTTAATTGTCCACATGATGACAGGACATTAGTCTATTTTTAGTATGTTTGACTTCATCATGTAATAAGGTCCATTGGACCAATGCTATGTATTAGATCAGCCTAGGAGTGTGTGTAGGCAGTTAGAGATCAATTAGAGATCGTGATCAGGTCGTCTGAGCTGTCCTCTCTCCCAGCCGCTTGGAAGCTCCCAGCTGCTGGGAAGTGAGTTGGTAGTACTCGAAGGACTTTGCTATATATACCTTCGATCTGTTAGGGTTTAAGAGAGGATGTTATGTTATGATATGTTAGTCGTGTTATGGTGTTGTGATTGAGTTGAGTTTCAGGGGAACAGTCCAGATATTGTGAAGCACTGTTGTTTGACAGAATTGCAGAAACAGGACATTTGAATTTCAATTGAATAAGATCTCATCATTTGCATTATCTGATTTTATCAGCTATAACTGTTTTGATTTCCTTTCTATTTGCAAGTTGATGGGTTCCTTCAACCCTTCCACCGATTGATCCTGTGAATCGGTGGAATGGTCCTGTATTATAGCTTAGTTTGCATTTGTGTTTTCTGTTTATGCATTGCACTGTTCAAGAGATCAATTGGTAGCATGCTGTGAATCAGCCTAGCATCCTCATGTGCTAGGTCTAGAAAGATAAGCTGTTAAATTTTGGTTTGAAGGTGATTCAGCCCGATCATCATATTGTCTTTGTGTAATTGTGCGGTTCTGAGTGTTTGCATGCAGCGGACGGATATATAGGAGTCTGCATGTGCGTTTCCAGTCGGGATGAGCCGCATCGTTATCTGCGAATACATCGCCATCAGGATCGGGTTATGAAACTGACGGAGTTTACATATTTCAAGTGCATCAGGATGTTGTAAGTCAGATATATACTCAGTGTATATATCACCGTCAGGATCATCTTCTATGTGTGCCCATCATCCGCATATCGCTATCGGATGCGGGAGTGGAAAGTGCATTTTTTTGACTAAGTGTTGAAGAGGTTGTCAGGATATTGTGTGACATCATCGTCATCAGGAGGTGACGTCATCGTCATCAGGATATTGAGATATCACCCTATGCAAGTTTATCCTGTTGTCGCTAAGTGTTTAGGTGTCGGCGTAGGTCCTCGGCAGAAAGTTGGGTTAACATCATCAGGATGTTTCAATCGAACCGGATAAATCATATCATGATGCTGTTGTTTGTATAGTCGGCTATCGGGCATCGAAGGGAAGGTGCTAAAGTTGTCATCATCAGGATATTTGGAGCAACTGGATATTTGATATCCTGCTGACGAAGGGAGTGTTGAATATCATGATGATGCCGATAGTGTTTGGCGCCCGATGAACAGTACAACAGGAGGATGTTTGCGTTAGTTGAATATCATGATGATGAGGATAGGCGGAAGACGGAGGAAGTGAACAGTAGTCGGCAGGAGGATAATTCTGCTCGTCTGAAATATGATGATGCTGTTGGTGTTTGCAGGAAATATGATGATGCTAAGCCAATAGGGATTATTAACATGCTGTTTGTATTATTGGCTCCTCCTTCCTGTTAGTAAGCTCCCGTTGCGTTTTACCTCTGCATCAACATCACCCTCTTGGCCTGAATCCCCTACACCCGAACTCTGTTCTCACTCCTCTGTTCTAGTCACATCTCACATTACAGAAATAGAACAATCAGTTACTATCTCAGACCATTCGTATTCATGAGGACTAAATAGTCCCACATGCATCAGTTGACAAGCATAGTAGTAGTATATATCCATGAACATGTAGTAAGTCTATCATCAGCACTTTTACCATCGATGACCCCAGCTGGTCAATCATCAACGATCCATCAGAGTGACCTCTTAGAGCTTAGCCGATAGTTCAAGCTAGGCTGAACACCTTTCCATCAAAGAGACACCAACTATAGCAGAGACTACACAAAACATCGTTGATAGTTATAGCTACACTGATCGGTGTAGCACAAGCGATCAGAGAGAGAACTTAAGACAAGACCGATAGCGATAGTCAAGCCGATGAACAGAACACCATCGATGAAACATACTCCATCGCTGGAACACAAACAAGTTACATCGAAGACCCCCATTTCACTGATAGTACATCACAGGAACACCACCATCGAGAAGACACAAATGGTCAGAGTAACAAACAAATGGCTGAGACAAAGAACAGCACAAGCCGATGCATGTAATCTGAGTCACAAGTACTCAACAAAAATCACTAGATTTATAAGATTGTTTACAAGAAGGTAGCATTGACAATGCATTGTTCCTGACTGATCCATGGCTACAAATGGATGTTTTTTCACCTATAATGATGGAAAATGATTGTTTATGATGAAATCAATGTTTGGCCTTGTTGATTGTAGGTCTAAGAGGACAAAGGAGCCAACTGGAGCTGTCTTGGAAGGATGAACTGTAAGGCCCGCCCTTGTCCGACTGGTGTGTATCCTATTATTCACCTAGCTCTAGATTAAAATGATAAAATGATTGATTATTATATAATATGGTTGCCAGATGGATATAGGTAGTGATTGGTTATACATCCTCATTCATATGTTTAATTTGCTTCGGCTATGATATGGATATGTGGAATTAACTTTGAGATTTAGTGTGCAGGTATTTCTAACAAACCCACAAATACTGGAGATCATTCTGCACCTTATGTTGTAATCCCTTGTGAAGCCGATCTAGTTCCACGAGGAACCAAGATCAACTCTGTGTTTGGTGCAATGTTGTAATACTGTAATATTGTCTTACATGAGGTTGAATGGGTTAGGTCTACCCTTTTGTAAAATTGAATTATGATTTGTGTTGTAAGAATTGTATTTGAATTTTAATTTTAACTTTTGAGACCCTTTTCTTGTGTCTTAACTTGACCCTGGGTGTCCTAACTAAGTTTAATTGACCCTGGGTTATACCCCATGGGTCTAGGGTCACTTTTGACTTGGGTAACCCTTGGTTAACCTCCGTATGGTCACCTTAACTTCACAGTGAAGTTAAGTGACAAATTTGGAGGCATGGGAAGGATAGGATGAGTGGGACCAACACTCAAGCCCATCCTTTCTACATTTTCAAGGCTTGAAATGACTCCATGGTCCACCAATAATGGAGGGGCTTATCTTCTTGTTCCCTCACTTTTGGTGAGAGTCCCCATAAAGTAGTGTGGTCCTTCATGAGTGGGGTTATTTTTTAATCCCACTTGGGATAGTGGGGATATTTTTTAATTCCACTTGGGATAGTGGGGATATTTTATTAATTCCACTTGGGATAGTGAGGATATTTTATTAATTCCACTTGGGATAGTGGGGATATTTTTTTAATTCCACTTGGGCTAGTGGGATTATTTAAATATTACAATCTTAAAAAAATAAATTTTTAATTCATCCACTATGAATTTAAAATTCACAAATAATGAGAGCCCTTGATCTCAACTTTTGATCCTCACCCTCCATCATCTTTTCAAAAATCTATAAATAAGACCCTTCTCTAAGCAATTAGAGAAGACTGGATTTTGCAGGGGAACTTGATTCTTGCAGGGGGACTTCATTCTTGCATTCTTATCATGCCTAATTTCCTGTAGGAAATCTTCTTCTGGCATCCTCATAATGCCCAATTCCTTCTCTATTCTCCTCTTCATAGCCTCATAATGCCGAAATTATTCAAGTCATCCTATATCCTCCATTCATTATCCCTTGCTTGTGATCATAGAGAGATTGTTTTTTTTTTAGAAGGGAGATTTGGAGAGGAGGCTGGAGAGGAACTCTACATCAACTTCATCCATTAAAGGGCTTTTTAAGGTTGTATTTCAAGGCCTTTCCTTTGCATTTTCTATTTCTTGCATGATGGATTTGTGAAATGAAATTTGATTTGTTGTGTTGTAAATTATGTAATTGTGGGAAAATTTATTTGAGTGTTGACAGAGCTTCTTCCACTTGGGAGAAATGCTCATCAAGTGTAGGGTAGGGGAGGAGTGATCCTCCTCGAGTACATGCCTTGTTTCTTTTGAGATGTTGAAAGCCTTGAGGACATTTGTGTGACTTTGAGAAATTGTGTTATTTGGCTTGAGAGTCAAAATATGAACTCCTTGGAATCTTTGTTGGCAAGTTAGCTTGAGGCCATAAGAAGGAAACTGTGTTGAAATTTATTTGAAGGGTGACACTCTAGAGTTGAGTGTGTTCACTCTCCTACCCCTCTTTAAACTCACAGTGGATGAGTTTTGTGTTGTGTAAATATCTATGGGTGTATTTGTGTTTTGGTGTGTTGTTTTTATTTTGTTGTGAAGTGGTATTGAATTCCCTAGGTATGTGGATGATCTCCCTATCTCAGGGGTGACCCTCTTGCGGGTCTACAGTAGGGAGGAGATCAGCTTGTGTGGTGTTTCTTCCCTTGTGTGATATGCAGGTTTTCTGGGAGCTTATGGTGAAGCTTGGAGAAGATTATTGGATCTTAGAAAATATTTTATTTTCCTTTACTCTTAAGGGAGCTTGGTCTTTTAATAGCTTCATCCTTGTTGATTTTACAAGAGAAGAACATTCTCTCTTTCGTTGTATAATTTGGTATTTTGGAGTTGTGAGGAAATTACTTCCTTATTGTATTGATAGTTGTAGTTTTATTGTTCGTTTAGTTTTGCCATTTGGAAAGGAAATAAAATTGGATTAAAGTTGTGTAATTGAGTTAAATAAAAACTAATCTCATATTAAAAGTTTGCCTTAATATGAATAGTGAATAGTAACAGAATAGTGAATAGTGAATAGTGAAAATGAATAGTGAATAGTAAAAGTGAATATTGAATAGTGAATAGTAAAAGTGGGATTTATTTATGCATATTGTATAATACGAATTGAATAGATGCTTAAACTTAGAGTTGCAATTTGGAAATACAATGTTTATATTTGTAAAAAAAAATAAATAAATTAACTCTTTGCTCTATTTTTAATGATTTATTGGATAGTAATCTGTTTTAACAAATTATATATATATATATATATTTATTTATTATATATATATTCTATACTTTCTTTACAGTTAAGGAACTTATTAATGAAATTGTGAGTTAAAGTGAACTGAGATAATGGCGGTATATATATATATTAAATTTTAGAGAAATGGAAGAGAGGACAAATGATCGTGCTTTGTTAAAAAATGATCTATCACCTAAAACAACTGCTGTACAAATGTAATTCATGAGTGTAATACCCTGCTAACAACTGCTTTGTTTACTCCTTAAGCATATGCCACCGAGCATGCTTACACATGCGAGGGGGTTTTCAGAGTAGTAAGAGAAAATTTTTGATAGTTCATATCATGACCACATGATGCATGTGGACATGACACGTGTGAATACGTGTTGTGACCGCATGGGAAATGTGGGCATGACATGAACATACAGAGGTACCCTGCTGACCCAAAAATACAGAATCGATATTCTATCAACCAAATTTGTGTTGCACATGCAAGAGGAAGTTAGTATAATGTCCAAGATGATGAAGACAAGTCTCAGGAGCTTGAAGACACAAGAGATCATGACCTACATCACTGTTGTTCCTACAGATCTAGTCCAATGTCCAAGACATGTTCACACTTGTTCATAGCTATCCCAGCAATCCTGTCATGCAATAATGATCCAGCAAGCATCCAGTTGGATATACCTTCACCTGAAATTTGCCACATATTCCTCTTGATCCAGTTAGCACTTGGAATCCCATCAAGCCACGCTCAAGTTTTCACATGTCATGTGACTTCACTTTGACTTCCTTCCACCTTGGAAAGTGGCTCTTTGGCATGTATATCCAAATGGGTATCCATTTTGTCTAGATTCAATGCATTTGCAAGTTGTTTTTTATTTTTTTCCCTACAAGAAAAAGGCAAATCCAAATATGTAACTAACTGGTGTATCACATTAAATGCCATATAATCTGGACCCTTGGTGTTGAGTTAATCTTCACTGTCCATTGAAATACTCGGTATGGTGCCTTGTCTATAAAAGGGCCATCATTTTCTCTCATTTGTAAGTAAGATTTGATAGTGAATTGCTGAGACTTTCCCAAGATTCAGTCAATACAAAGCAAGTTCTGCAAGTTGCTGGGAATTTGTGTTCCTGTGTTGTCTCATTTTGGATTTCATGGTTCATGTCAATCTAAAATTAGTGTATATTTAGTTGCATCTGTGATTAATGATTCATATATTTGATGGATTTCCTATCCATACCATTAATGGCTTGTTGATTGTATGTCATTGTGCATGGTTAGTCTAGGCATATTTTATGAGTTGAGTTCGATTATGTGAATTCATTGAGTTGTGCCAAGAGTTGGGTGTTTGATGAGCCTTCCACAATTTGAATATATTTACATTTTCTTAGAAGATTGCACAATCTCTATGGCATTTTGGGCTGCTTGGTTAAACAGTGATTAATTTATCATTGGGAATTTGTCTATCTGTTCGTTGATCATTCCTGTAATTATCTATAGGATCTCTCTTGCCCTTTCTCTCCCTCCCTTTCCTTTTGCCTTTTATTTACATAAAGTTTGGTAGATTTAGGATTTGAACAACATTACATTGATCATCTACTAAATTTTTAGACTTCACAGTCTAAACCATATAGGGTTTATGCATATACATTGTTGCCATATTTCATAAGCCCTGCATTTAATGTAAGTCCCCTTGTTGGTACAGCTGAAACATTTCCACTGAAGTTATTCTTACAACCTAAGACTTAGTTGTATTAACCTTGGGGCAATCCTATCTAGGATAGGATACCTTTTTCAAGAGAGGTGGGATATTCCTTATTTCACCTGCGTTGTTGTGTGCTAAAACCACCATCAACAGAATTGGCGCTAGAAGGAGGGCTGAACAAAGATTATGATGCAAGCTTTTAGTTTTGTTGGCTCATTGCACATGTTGAAATGAATTGAAATTCAAGAGATTCACCTCTAATGGATACATATAAGGGTTTTAGTCATGAGATCCCTTCATTCTTTAGAGGGCTTTCATAACAGTCATATCATGAAGAGAACTTCAAAGTAGATATCCCACTTTTCAAAGAAGTGTTAGATAGGAAGATCAGAGTGAAGTATCCTCCATTAACTTTACTTGATTTTAGTTCACCTCAAGTCTGCACTATACATCTTGGAGAGTTGCATGACAAGGTTGATTGTTTAACTTTTCTCCAAAGACTGGATCTGCATTTAAAAGGGCTGCTTCCTATTTTTGAAATATACAAGCATGAAGTGGGATATATTCATGACAAACATATTTAGAGAAAGACAATGCATGGAGGAGCTGTAGTACAGATGGATGCATATGCATGTGGTCCTATCTCAGTTGAGAATACCCAAAGAGTTTAGGCTACATGAGTTGTAAATCCACCATTCATAATCGATCACGGTCAAAAGGATAGTCTGCACATTGGAAGAGGTCACCTAACTAAGGAGTATACGGTCCCTGACTGGTTAAAACCTAGTTTTCATTTACTGGACTTTGACAATATAGTCCCAACATGGTTCAAGCATAGTTTCCAGTTGCAGGACAACAAATAGAGCAATGTACAAGATCAGATTTCTGCTATTGAAAATGTTGATAAGATAAACAATGAATCAGACCTGATATATAGTCATGTTAAGGATGCAGATCAACAACAAAATACTTCCCAAATGGCGAATTCTGAGCCTGAATTTGCTGCTGCAGAGATGCAGAACAACAGTTCACTTCAGTTAGTTGACAATTCTAAGTTTGAACAACAGTCAAATCAGGTCAAGCATATGCAAGAACAAGAAGAAATCAGTCCTTTGGATAAAGGAAAGTCATGGACAGCAATGTAGGAAGATCTAAAATCATATTGTTTGGTGAAAACAGATGAAGTTCTTGACTGCATCAGCCTAGTATACCATCATGATCAGCCATACCAAGCTGATGCAGTTGCTCCAACAAAGTTTTCAGCTAAGACCAATGGACAAAATTTGGATGATACATCATTATAAGGTGACATTGACATTAAGGATCCAGTCATAAAGGAAGCAAGAGACCCTATTGCTGCTGTAGACAATGAACTTGTAGTCCAATATCAAACACCAGTTGAAATAGGAAGGTTGTTGATTAACACAGAGGGAGTTTTTCAGAGCATATGAGTAATTTTGATGGAGTAGATTTGAATATATCATGTGTTCCACATGTCAATCCTATTCATACTTGTACAAAAGAAGATATTCACATGGTTGATGTTGACCTGGTAGTCACAAATGAGAGAAAAAGTCTACAATCTGATAATAAAGATCAAATAGTCATGTAAAGTGATGGATTGGAAATGTTTTCATGTCAATCACTTGATTACATAATTGAGTTGGTATCAACAATGAGCAAGGATATGCTACTGCATGGAAATTCAGCACACATGTCAGATTTTGCTTTGATCGATTCGTGCAGAATTCATCCACATGATTCACATTCTGAAGAAGGTTGTCCAGATTTTCTATTTTCTTGGGAGGTTGCTACAGCATTCAGTGATCTAGAGGTATCTAATGTAAAGGATATGACCCAACATGAACTGAAATCTCCTGAAGGTGCAAAAGTCAGTGATGCAATGCAGTGAGGTGATGAACTTACATCTCCAATTGATGGTACTGCAAATCAGGTTATATCTTCCCTCTCTTCACTTGGTTCTAAATATCAATTTGATTATGGTATCTTGGGTAAGACAACATGCCCCAACTGCTAATTCTATATGATTAGTACCCTGAACATGAACCTAGCATGCCTCTATCTCACTTTTCAGAGTACAAAGATGAACTTTCCAGACTTAGGACACTGACCTGCACCTTGTTACTCCTGCATGTCTTGAGAAATAAATCATGGGGAAGTGTACATACTTATTTTCCAAATATTTTGTTCATAGATTTTCTCGTTTTAGTTAGGATCTTGGTTAGTTCTCTATTGTTTTAGTTTAATTTCTACTTTTTGTTGTTGTTTTTCCTTAGTTGTTAGTTGTTTATTTAGTTTTGCTTTGGTTAGAGTGGTTTGCTTTGTTTAGGTTAGTTGTTTTCTTTCTTTGCTTTTGCTTCCTGTATCTTCTTTGTTGGGGCTCTCCATTTCTTGAATGTGGTGACAACAATGTAGTCCTACAAATGGTCCTCTTTGGGTAAGTAATATGGAGGATTTCTTTGAGAAACTTTGGTTTTCCACTCAGGTCTTCCCATGGGTTCTATTGTTACTCTTAGATGGTATGATGCTTGTTCATAGGAAAGGAGTCATTAGTTTGGTGCACTTGAAGTATTTTCTAGTCATATATCTCTCACGCCTTTAAATAATCTTGAAACTTTCAAGGGAGTCTTGGTGATCTTGGGCTAAGTGAAAAATCTATAGGCTCACTTTTTCCGCCACTATGATTCCCAGCCCAGCGAGGTTGAACCAATTCATAGCCCATGTGATATTTATCATGTGCTGCAAGGGTATGCAGTGCTTTCTAGTACTCATATCAAGAGCTAAGCTCAAATGCATTATCAAATGAATACTCTACTAAATTAATACTTCCTAAATTTCTTATAAAATGTTCAATTAGCTGGAGGATTCAAGTAACTCTATTAGGGGCTATGGATGCCTAACGGGTAGTAGAACAATGCTTGAGGGAATCATAGAGACAACTCCGTCGAGGCTAAAGATGTCTGCTAGTAGTGGGGCAATGTCTAGGTAGTTCAAAAGGTGTGTATCATTACGTAGCTTAAAGCAAGTGAACCTTGATGATTTTGGTTGTGGAAGGATGGGGATGAATACAATTGCACACACTCAGACTTTCAAGATATGGATAGTTGTACTGAGCTAGTGTTCTCTGCTTCTTTGATATTGTATCATGTTGTCCAGTTTAATATGTGGGAAATGCAGAGATTCTAAGTTCAAAACTGTCGTTTATCTTTGAAATGCTCTGGAGCATTTTTCTAGTAGAATCACCATTTGTTGTACCTTCCACACACGCCCCATTTTGCCAAATGGAGACCCCGTCTTTTGCTTTAGCTTGAAGTCTCAACCTTTGTTACTTATGATAATGCAAGGGTGAATATGTGCTTAGAATGCAGGATTTGCTTCAAATATGGGTATTTTCCATGTTTGGAGTGATTTGATGTCTTTCATAATTGATTTGGATGTGTCTTGAGTGGCCTTGTACTTAAAATATAGTCATTTGTTGCCTTTTGTGCTAAAGTTGGGCGTTACTGCACTTTGCTCTAAAATCCTATGTTACTGGATATTGTCCTTGAAACTACTTCTACAGGATGTGTCATGGTGAAATTCCTAGTTTCCAGGTCTTAGAGTTACAAAATCATGTCAAATTCCACAAGGTTTCACTAAGGGGTCCATATACTTTCACCCTAATGCGTAGCCCTGGCACCCTGATTTGGCTAAGTCTAAAACCATGAAAACCCTAAAAAATGGCTAAGTCTAAAATCTGGTGGAACTTTAAAAATCTAGAATCTGCATATTAAATCCTATGGATCTGGAACCTATCTCAAACATCCTGATAGTATATTTAAAAATATTTAAAGTATATTTAAATATACCTTGCCCTTGGGAAGTTCAAAAACTGGTGCTAAAAACACCCTCTACTACACTTAGCACTAAAAATGCCTCCCACTCCCCAGCTCTAAAAATGCCTCCCACTACCTAGCGCTAAAAATGTCCCTAGCACTAAAAATCACTTCTACTGCCTTTGGTCAATAGGACCCAAAATCAACGCTAGGTTAGTAGGACCTCAAATCAGCACTAGTGCTAGAAACCTTCCTCACCACCTTCTGCTAAAAATCACCTTCATTTCCTTAAGTCAGTAGACCCCAAAATCAACGCTAAGTGCAATAGGACCCAAAATCAGCACTTTTTGCCAATTTGGGCTAAGAATCTAATTTTTTCAAGGTACAAACTGGATTTTCTTGGTGAATTTAAATTGCATATCTATTTGTCACATCATGATGGACATTTTTTAGCATGTTTGGCATCAATTAATGCCACTGCACCTGAATGTGTAGTACCCCCCAAAAATCCTACTTTTTACAGAAAAGGCTATAAAAATACAAAATAAAAGCCTCCAAATGGATCCTAATGGCCACAAAAACTTCCCAGATCATCATATTGGCCAAATGGGTACTTGAAAATAATGGATAACATAGAAAATCAGGTAAAAATCGTTGGATTTATAAGATTGCTTACAAGAAGGTGGCATTGACAATGAGCTATTCCTGACTGATCCATGGCTGCAAATGGATGTTTATTGACCTATAATGATGGAAAATGATTGTTTATGATGAAATTTATGCTTGGCCTTGTTGATTATAGGTCTAAGAGGATAAAGGAGCCAACTGGAGCCATCTTGGAAGGATGAACATATAGAGGTACCCTGCTGACCCAGAAATGTAGAATCGACATTCTATCAACCAAATTGGTGTTGCACATGTAAGAGGAAGTTAGTATAACATCCAAGATGATGAAGACAAGTCTCAGGAGCTTGAAGACACAAGAGATCATGACCTACATCACTGTTGTTCCTGTAGATCCAGTCCAATGTCCAAGACATGTTCACACTTGTTCATAGTTGTCCCAGCAGTCCAATCATGCAATAATGATCCAACAAGCATCCAATTGGATATACCTTCACTGAAAATTTGTCACATATTCCTCTTGATCCAATTAGCACTTGGAATCTTGTCAAGCCACGTCAGCTCAAGTTTTCACATGTCATGTGACTTCATTTTGACTTCCTTGCACCTTGGAAAGTGGCTCTTTGGCATGTATATCCAAATGTGTATCTATTTTGTCTAGGTTCAATGTATTTGCAAGTTGTTTTTTATCTTTTTCCTACAAGAAAAAGGCAAATCTAAAAAATGTAACTAACTGATGTATCACATTAAATGCCATGAAATATTTACCCTTGGTGTTGAGTTAATCTCCATTGTCCATTGAAAAACTCAGTATGGTGCCTTGTCTATAAAAGGGCCATCATTTTCTCTCATTTGTAAGTAAGATTTGATAGTGAATTGTTGAGACTCTGCCAAAATTCAGTCAATATAAAGCAAGTTCTACAAGTTGTTGGGAATTTGTGTTTCTATGTTGTCTCATTTTGGATTTCATGGTTCATGTCAATCTGAAATTAGTTGATATTCAGTTGCATTTGAGATTAATGATGCAGATATTTGATGGATTTCATGTCCATACCATTAATGGCTTGTTGATTGTATGTCATTGTGCATGCTTAGTCTGGGCATATTTTATGAGTTGAGTTTGATTGTGTGAATTCATTGAGTTGTACCAAGAGTTGGGTGTTTGATGAACCTTCCTTAGAAGATTGCACAATCTCTATGGCATTGTGGGATGCCTAGTTAAATAGGGATTCATTTATTATTGGGAATCTGTCTATCTGTTAATTGATCATTCCTGCAATTGTCTATAGGATCTTTCTTACCCTTTTTCTCCCTCCCTTTCCTTTTGCTTTTTCTTTACATAAAGATTGGTAGATTTAGGGTTTGAGAAACATTATATTGATCATCTGCTGGAAATTCATACTTCACAGTCTGAACCATCTAGGGTTTCTGCATATAGATTGTTGCCATATTTAATAAACCATGCATTTAATGTAAGTCCCCTTGTTGGTACAGCTGAAACATTTCCACTGAAGTTATTCCTGCAAGCTAAGACCTAGTTGTATTAACCTTGGGGCAGTCCTATCTAGGATAGGATACCTTTTTCAAGAGAGTTGGGATATTCCTTATTTCATCTACGTTATTGTGTGCTAAAACCACCATCAACACGAACCCATAGAGAACTTTGTTTCTTTGTTAGACATAGGGTTATGGAAGATTGTTATGAATAACATTGTGACTAAACTTTTTAAGAAATCTGGTATAAACCTAGGAATTGAGATGTGTAAGATTGTATAATGTTTAGACAGTGATAGATTCACATTTTCTAATGTTTTATATGTATAAGTTTTAATGTTTATTATCAAAAGTTATGGTGATGGATATTCACTTATATAGAATATATATTAATGATTTCAATATCATTAAAAATACCTAAGTATAGTGATTCAATATCGCATATGTATTATTCAAATTATGATAAGCATTATCGTGATTCAATATCACATATGCATTATTCAAATTATGATAAGCATTATCGTGATATACAAAGGATGTTATAGATGAGTTCATAACCTTTCCTATATCAATAGTCAGTGGACTTAAGAAGACCAAGAGGTTGAAAATATTATATTATTATTTAGAATCAACTCTATTTAGGTTGAAAGATTGAACTTAGTCAAAGATTAGTTATGATAATGATAGTATTCATTAAGATCTTATATGAATGAGGATATATCGTGTGTACTATGTTTATACAAGTTATGAGAAATGTGAATTTGAACAATGCCCAAGTGGTCAAGAGAAGACTAGTGGTTATTGTTTCCATGTTATATTATTATAAATTTTTACTTTTGGAAAACAAGAGTATTTGATATTAAAATATTTTGGGATATAGAAGTTAAATCCCTAGAATCAACTCATAAGGGTTAAATAAAACTTGAAAACTCTTAAATTGGTTATAACATTGAATTAGTCTATTGTTTATTATGGTTGACAATGAATGGTCGACAAACCATATATCAAGACAATATAATTTATGAAGAGTCTAAGAAGCACTTGTGATAAAATAAATGATTTCTTGATAGAGTCAAAAACTTGATATATTACACAAGATTGCTCAATCTTTGGGTCATTGAGTAGAATGACAGGAAGTCGTATACCCTAGTATTTGCATGCATGCAAAGAGGGACTCTCCAAAAGGTTAAAGTCACCTATACCCATATATTATGTTTATCCTAGATTAAGCATTAATTCTAAGTCAAATTGACTAGGATGTGAGTTTAGTCAAGACAATTCATGTCTAGATATTCAAGTCAAGAACGTCAAACTGCAAGATGATTGTAGTTTCCAAGTCGAGTTAGAGGTGTGTGAACACACAACTACGTTTATTACAAATGTCTATTTATAGAGAAACTTTGGCCAAAGTGATGCATTTGTCTCTACATGCATTAGTCGGTTCACAATGTCTAGATTGTGCATCCTATCAAAATGATCATACTTAGCTAGAAGATTATCTAGAGTTGTATGGTCGATTGAGTTACGTAGACATAATACTAGGACTCAGATGGAAACTTGTTGGTTCCTTATGTCTATACTCTTCATGAAGGGTAGGGCCACTTACAAATGGAAGATGAGTGGGGGACCACCGGTCTGTGGTTGGAAGAAAAGCACTCAGATGATGCTCTCCCTCTGTAGTAGAAGACTCGCTGAGACTTGTGAGACAAATACTAGATTCTAGATATAGTACACTTCATGATTGACTTATGATTTTCAAACTTATGTAAAATTATTCATATTGCCAGGTGCAAATTATTTGTAAATGTAAAGTGAAATGATTTCACTATGATTTTAAATCTTTGAATATGTTGTGATTTCAAGATTGAAAAATATTTAGGAAAGATATACATTTAATTCTATGTGATTATGCAAATGTTAAAAAAATCACTCATGGATAAACATGTTCTTTTACTTTCTTTGTAAATTTTTTGAGTATTTCTAAGTTGTTTGAGTTGGTATGTTACACTATTTGTGAATATTATGGTTGTATACACTAACCCTTGTAGGTCTGAGAGGAAGCTTCTTCCTTCTCCTTTAACTCCTTATGGATTGTGACATACATCCAACTAGGGTTTCATGCTCATGGTAACTTTATTTCTTTCTATTTCATTATTATAGTCTTTATTACATGTTTTGCCTCTACTCACCACAAGAATGCACTCTCTATCATTATTATCACTTCTATTGTGGAGGTGGGAACATCAACATAGGGTTTGACTGAGGAAAGCCCCTATACATCATAACCATTTTCCCTATCTTATGTGTGATGATTTGAATCATAAGTTTCAAGAACTGATGAGCAATAAGAAGATAGAAGCAACAAAGATCATCACACACAGATTTTGTTAGGGAAAAACCCTAGGACTAGAGTTCCCAGCACCCAAGTCCTGCCAAATCTGCCCTCGTTTCTAGCTATAGGCTTTGTCTACCCTGGTCATTCCTGATCTACTTCTTATTTCTGTGGATCTAATTTATAACACCTGTAAGTAATTCATTTTATCAATTAGGTCACTTAAAACCCTAGAACTTGCTATTATCAAACCAATCTCCACTATTACAAAAAAAGAACAGAGCCTAAACAACTTGGCTCTCCCTTAGGGACTATAGCTAAGCATACAAAGTCTTCATGAGCTTGTGATCTAATGTTTGATAGAAAAGATTGATCTAGTTAGTTCATAATTGATTATGCACCACTTTTCTATCTTACACCTATAACAATAGGGCTTACTATATTAAATTTGTTTATGGTTTAAGTCAAGTGTTACCACATGGATTATGTTTTGCTCTATATTTGTACCATTTTGTATCATTCCAAGTTTATGAATTAAGAAAATTGTGAAAATTTTAATATGTTGCTTGTCATCATAATCCTCATTAATTAAATACCATCTTTTCTCTATTTTATTGAGATTAACATTTACTCTTGAAAGTATTTCAATCTTAAATTGGTGAATTGTGGACCACTGGTTGCTTAACAAATAGGATCCTTCACCTCCTAACACTATGTTTGATTGAGAGTCCAAAATCAATTTGAGTAGAACTTCATTTCTTCAAGGTGAAATTTGTGAGAGGAACCACTTTTTAAAGGAAAGAGTGTCAAATCTTGTCATCTTACTCTAACACCTTGAATTTTGAATATGCATGCATCTTTTTGTGTTTAGATCTACAAGACCTTTACCAAATAGGATGGTGTTGTAAATGCATCTCTTCGTGTTCATATGTGCCTATTTGTATGATTATATAATTTATTTATCACATTAAGCCTCATTAATGAAATTTGTGATCTTCCATGGAGAAACATGCAAGCATTAACCCATTTAGTTCCCTTATTTTTTATAATATGATTATCAAAAATGCTAGCATTGCTTTAAAAAATCCTCTCCAAGGAGATGCCACCACTTCTTCAACCTTTAGAATACGACTAGATTCTATCCTCTCATGATTCAAGAGTAAAACATTAGATGATTTTGAATAGATTTGTAATATATGGAATTTGAATCCCAAGTAGAATAAAACCACATCCTAGAGCTCAATCCTCAAAGTTAGAGTCAATTGAAGCACCCTTCCAATTGAAAAATTTAATATTGACAAGAAAAACTCAAATCAAGTCTTCATCCTCCTTGACCAATCAACAAAATTTTATAAGTAGAAAACCTAAAAATCTTAGAATTATATCTTAATTATAATTATTTCAATTTATGAGAGTAACATGTCAAGAATATACAAAGGTTTTTTAAGGACAATAAATTATTTCCCTCTTATGACAAAGAATGACCCCTTAGATTCAATTATGTCTTTGATATCCTATTATTATATTTTTGAACCCTTAATACTTGTATAGCTTTATGGTATAACCATCTAATTTAATTATTTATTTATTATTATAGGGAATAAAACCACCCTCTATAAATATTTACGATTAATAAACGAAATAAAATTGATACTTCAAAGTTTAAACTAGATAAAATGATTAGAAGCCTAGGACATCATAAACTAAGGGTTTGGAATAGGAACATAATTTCTATCTTGTCTAGATGGTGGGAATTTTATCTTGGGTGAACGATCTTGTCCCTTGCAAAAGTAGATCTTTGGTACTTGTAAAATGTGTTTGCTTGATGTAAATCTAAATAAAGTAATTAATGTGGTGCTAAGGAGTAAACTTGGGAGCATTCTGTTAGGATTGAAGTATGCAACGTACTTAACCCTTAGTTAAACCTTTAAGATTGAGTCAACAATAATAAAGAGAGATGGGTGGTAATGAATGCTAATGTGAGGGTTGATAATGAATCTTATTGAGTTGATTGTTGAATCTTGTTAAAGCCTAATGTAAGCAAATGAAAGTTCATGTTTGAAGATATCTTTGTAGTGAGCTTTGAAAATAAAAATTATGATATGTTTAAAGTCATTTCCTTTCAATATATTCATCAAAATCTCTTAAATTATTAAACCCCTGAGAATGCTATAAACTAGTAAAAATACCTAAAGGTGCTATTGGATGGTTGATACACATATATAAATAGTCCTATTTTTCATGCACTACATGAAATGAATTTGACAAAAAAACACATAAATGTGTAGTTCTTTTACTAGTTTTATAATTGAATGCTCTCCTACAATTGTATGAAGTCGAAGAATTGCCCATTGATGAAAAGGGTAACAATTGTATGTTACCAATAAAAAGGTATTATTTTCATTTTGTAGTTGAATGCGATTATTCAACAACTATAAAATTTCTTTCTCTATGACTTTTTTAAGATCAAAAGATGTAGACACATCCTTGATTTCATGGATCACCAGGGGATGTCCCCTGTCATCCCCAGGTTCTTGGGATAACAATGGGGACAAGGACATAGGAGGCCCAAATTTGATGGTCATATGGTCATGTATTTAGGCATTTTTGCATAAAATACAATCAAAATTTTAAAAAGATTGTATTACATCAAAGGAGAGATTTTGGACAAACTATCACAATTTATATAGGATTATAATATATATATATATATATGGTTTATATATAATTTTATTTATATTAAAATATGTCTTTGTATTTTAGGGGAACCTTCAAATGAATTACCACTATTAAAAAATTCCCTGATAGGCAGGGTTGTCAAGGTTCATTGTCAAATTTAGGCCCTGCTGGGAGGAGATGTGTCTCTATATATAACAATTATTTAGAGATGTGTAGAAAAATATTGGAAATATGCTACAAAAAAGAAAACATTTTATTCTTTTTTTATATTGAAATAATGCATATGTACAAAAATAATGGCAACAAAGTTGTAAATAAAAGAACAACTACAAAATAGAGTAGATACAAAGAATATACAAATAGGGTTGTCTAGCCATGAAAGAGTCAACCAAAAACATGGCAAAGCAAAACATAACTGTCCATGAAGAACTATCACCAAACGGAGACACCATTACATTTGAAATAGAGAATAGAAGACACCATGTACATAGGCCAACACCCAAAAAACACTCAGCTAAATGCAAAACACAGAGTCACCAACAGATCAAGGCACCTGTAAGCAAGATTTAATAATGGAAAATGCATAAAAATAATAGCTTGAAGACATAACAACATTGACATGAGGACTACTACTTGTATGAACAATAGTAGAAGAGTCATATGAACTCAAAGCCAAGCAAAACCAGCCAACCTCTGAGCCATGTTGCCATAGAGATGCCCCATGATTAACAAAACCAAAGTCTGGCATGGCCAAAGCTACCTCAAACTGTAGACTGGGAAGGAGAGGTAGAATATTGATCAGGCCATCTCAGAAACCCTTCCAGATGTGATGCAAAGGGAATAACTCTCTCAATTCAAATCTGATCACAAACACACACAAAAAGCCTATGCAAGAAGGCTACAAATGAAGTAAAACAACAGAAAAATGGAAGAGAAATCTACAACACTTACTTTATTTCAATAAGAAATTTCATTACATCAACATGAAGCTTCTGATATTCCTGGAATCATACATGCAACACCTACAACAAATAAATTTTCAGCATCCTGGACTCATTTCCCAACATCTGGGTCTCTTTTTCATTTTCTTTTTCTTATGCCATCTCTTATTCAACATTCTCTTAGCTTCTAGACTCCAAAATTCCATTTCTTGTGTATATACCTCAATAATATCATCTATGTCTTCACTAGTAGCATATTCATCTGAAAAGGAAATCATTTCCTTAAGTGTTTTTACAACATCTTCTTCACCATCATCTTCATACATTGTAGGCACTTCTTCTTGTTCTTTATAACCTGCACATACATAATCCAATGAAATATTAGAAATAAAATATTGAGACCTTGAGGTCTCCTCCTTGCTTCCTTGCACCATGCACTCTACGTCAACCTTGTCCTCCAAGGTTTTCCTTTGATGAACAACATCTTCTAATTCATCCATCATAGTTATTAATTGCTTAGGACTTTCATATACAAAGTAGTATTCCTTTTTGTCCAAACTTGTCATCTCCTTCAAAGCATTTGATCAATCTCTTGTTGTTGCACTTCAGGGTTGCATTCAATTTGTCCTACTACTACAACTTCCTCTTCCATAACTATTATTTGTTTTCTTATTTGAACTATCTTCTTAATAGGCCATGATACCTTCTTTTTGATTGTCAAGTGCCAACTGAGTGCTCTTTTGAGCAACTGCTCCATCTCATCTTCCATCCTTCTGCTCATCTCTTCCATAGCTTGCCTTAGTTCTCTTATCTCTTTCTCAACCTCTATTTGCCTCATATTTTCATCTTTCCTCTTCCTCTCTTTTTCTTCTTTCTTCTTCTTTTGTGAACCCCCAGCCTACAAGTACCTTCTAAACAAATCCATCTTTCCTCTAGAAAGTCTTTCCTTGCTTCTCTTTATCTTTGCCTCACCTAGGTCTCTTCTTTTTTTCTCTACCTAGTCTTTTGGCAACTAGGTTCTCTCTTCAACCTGCACAAACACAAACACACAAATACCAAACTCTCTTGCCCAAACCTTCTGAGCTCTGATACCAATTGATGCAGAGGGAAAAATTCCGTTCCAAAACTACAACAAATGCCAACACAAAATCCTATGCAAGAAGGCTACAAATGAAGTCTGGCATGGCCAAAGCTACCTCAAACTATAGACTGGGAAGGAGAGGTAGAATATTGATCAGGCCATCTCAGAAACCCTTCTAGATGTTTTTTGTTCAATGCTCTAGCATTTGCAAGCTGTAAAATTTGAGATTTAATTTGCTCGAGATGATAAACAAGCATCATATTCTTCTTCGATAAGCCCTGCAGATGTGAAAACAAAGAAACAATCTAAAAATGATATCAGAGTAAAGTCATAGAATCATTGTTTCCAAAAGAAAGTTAGAATTAGAGAACACTGCTAAACACCTGGTTTTCCATAAATGAAATTAAATACCCTATCTGATAGAATTAACTATCAAATTATTGTGTAAACCAAATCCCAATAATGCTTCCTTCCATTTTAATTGATGGCCAAAGATAGTAGGCAGATTTTTAAAAACAACAAACAATTGCTTTTTAACAAACATACAATCCCAAAAAATATGCTTCAAGGTTTCTTTACATGCACAGAAAGGACATACAGGCTGCAATAAGATGCATTTCAACCTATCTTCCATAGGTAGCTTATAGTGTAAGATCTTCCACACCATGATTTTTGCATCCTCATCAGCTTTAGTTTTCCAGATTTGAGCACTTAACTTAATCTGAGATTTGTTCTTAAGTTTACATTTCCACTTTTTATTTAGCCATGGGTTAAGATCCATATGAGGAAGTAGGGAAAGATAAATTTTCTTTAAGGGGAATTGAATAAAATGCCCATAAGCAAGCCAATGACAATCCTTGAAAAAGCTGCATTCAATCAGGGTGCACATCTTCATTATTAGATCTTCTGAGACTAAAGATTGAACAAAGATAAGAAACCATTCAATGTTCTTATTAAGCATAAAGCATTCCATGGTAAGAACCTGTTGGTTTTTTCTTCTGAATCAGCATTAGGGTTTGCCACTTCTAATGCATAGGCAGATTCAGCCAACTAATACAGGAGGTTGCGTGAGCTGCCTCCCCTTCAATTCTGGTTCTGCCGCACCAAGGGGGTATCCCTATAACTCAAGATGTAACCTTGACTAGCTCAAAGATAGAAAGATCTAACTTGACAACAACAAGCAGAATACTCTCATGTATGGACCAAGATCTGCATGATAGATCACAAGGTGGGCAACATTCTTGGACATATATGTCTGGTTGCGTATGAGAGCATGTAGGGGGTTCCTAATCCTACTCCTACAACTAACAAGTGGAAGATATGAAATGAGTTGATTTGATGTTTGGATGCAAACTTGGACTTGGTGTATAACCTCAACATAGAGCTAGATTGGTGCCTATCCAAGGCTTGGAGTCAGTAGACATACACCTATGAATGATCAGCATCTCTACTTATGGCATCCCTATTGCAGTATACCCTTCCCAATACTTAATCTTAAAACACTTTAATCTACCCCTTGAGTAGAAGTTGAAAGATCAAGCATTCAATACAGGAATTCTATATTCTAGAATACCAGACACCCCTTAGATATCTAGATTCAAAAGAAGAACACATGCAATACTGGAGACAGAATTAACATAACACATGCAAATATAGCATTACTCATATAAGATTGACCATGAAATCAGTGGATTCATGTAAAAACATACAACAAGTGATACATAAACTCACAAGACCTCCTATATAGAGCAACCAAAATGAGTTGTATCTTATTACAGAGCCAAAATGTCCAGTTTTGAACAACCAAAACAATGGTAACACAGTCTGCCTATATCAGCTAGAAAGTGTACCTCTAGCATTAATTACATGGCCTAACAAAAATCTGCCAGATACATTCCATGAGAAATGGCGCTCATAAGTCATCAATGCAGTAGGTAGGAGAGTTGACAGGGGAGGCCTCGAGCCTTGCGCCACCATCTAGGAGTCTTCATCCAGAAATTAAGCAACCTGATCATGTGTACCATCGTCCATACCCCTGCTACAATCACCATTGATGGCTCAACCACCCGCGGCCTACTTGGAAACTGTCGCACTATTCAAAATGGAGCTTCCCGCAAAGAAGCGCTTCTTCACAGGTTCAAAATAATGTAGGGAGATTAATCCCACATGCATAGTGAGAAGACCACTTTAGCACTTTAAAAACATAGCCGCATGTATAACAAATGTCGAGCGCCTTTTGCCGCACTCGACGCACAAGCCTTCTCCAAAAGCCCATCACCAAGACTAACACCACCGGCTCACCCCAAAAAACTCACCCCGACATCAAAAGTCTCCCCGAATGTACCATCACATCCCCCCTGTATCAGCCAGAGATAGTCTATCGGCCAACCCAAAAGCTTCCCCGCCGATCGCACATGTTATGTCTCTGAACAAGAAGACTAAAGCTTTGAACCATTGAACCGAACCATTGAACCTTGAAGAAAAGGGTTCAAGCGGGAGGTTCAACCACACCGATTGGATCAAAAAGACGAGCAAAGGATTCACTTAGTGAAAATATGGAACCAAAGCCCCTGAACCATTGAACCGTTGAACCGGTTCAACCCGATGGTTCAATGGGGAGGTTCAACACTGAGGTTCGCCGGCGAGGTTCAACCGAAAGTTCAAAGACACAATCGGAGCACTCAAAAAACAAAACTTTCACCGATGGACAAAACATGATGACCCCTTCCTCAGGAAAGATGATGTGGATGTTGTAAAACATTGAAGGGGTGCCAAAACTCAGAACTTTTTGGATCTTTTGGGAAGTTGCCTGCATGAAAAATTACTCAGAAACTGACAGTCAATTCAGGCACCAACAGAACCCACGATGAACAACTCATTGAATTAAAGTCCAAAACCAAAGATCATTAAATTGACGAACTCCCTTTTTGAATAACAAATAGGCCTGCTTGGGAAATATCATAGCCAAAGGCTAGCTATGGTACTGTACATGTCTATTCCACCAAATGGGTGAAGTGGAAAACTTGAAACCATGTTGTAATGATGCTTCCTTCCAATTAAGGAAATGACAAACCTTCTACCATGCCTTCCCAATAGATTGTAAAGCTGGGGATACCTTAATACAAAAGAAAGGTGCAAGAAGTATTTTATCTAACTAGCTAACTTCCTACCATTTATTTTTAACAGAAGAAGATTTCAATCTATGCCTTAACAAAATTTTCCATGGATCTTCGCCTTCAACTACTCTGATAATCCATTTAGTCACTAAACAAATCCCTTGGGTTTTGGGATCAATCACACCCAATCCTCCTTTCCCTCTCAGCTGGATACAATGAGACTATGAGGTATATTTAAAACTAGAATTGCCATCCCACCTGGACCAAATAAATTGATGAGAGAGCTTATTTAAATCCTCATACCCTTTGCTTGAAGGCATCCAGTATGAAGAAAAGTAAACATGAGATGCAAGGAATATTTTATTGACAACTTGAATTCTACCAGCCAATGAAAGAAACATATTGCCCCAGTTAAAGAGTTTATTTTTGAGTTTATTAAGAAACCATTTCAACATCTCATGAAGAGAGACACCCAAACCGAAAGGGATGCCTAGGTATCTTGTTATCTCACCATGTTTAATTTGTTTCCATTCATTAGGAATCCATTGGCAGACAGGGCTAGTTTGAATCATTAAAAACTCTATTTTTTCATGAGCTAATTGAGAACCTGATACCGAATAGTAAAGATTTAATATGTCAAGAGTATTATTAATTTCTGCTTCTGAATTTTACAAAAAAAGCATACTGTCATCAGCAAAGTGGGAGTTAATCACACTGGCCTTTTGTGGAATAGAAATGCCTAATATGAGATTCAATTGATTGGCCTTTTGTAATAAATAACCTAAAGCATCAGCTGTAAGAACATATAAAAAAGGAGCAAGTGGACAACCATGTCTGATAGAGCATTGTAGAACAAAAGGATCTAACATATGATCATTAACAATTAATTGGGAATTAGCATCCTTAAACAACATTAGAAGAGGAACACATATTTTAGGACCAAAAGCAAGCCATTGTAACATTTTGAGGATAAAACTCTAGTGCATTCCATCATAGGCTTGGTCAAAATCAAGTTTGACCACCAAAGCATTTTGACTAGTATGTTGAGCCCATTCACTCACCTCCCAGGCAAGAATTAAATTATCAAGAATAAATTTGCCCCCCAAAAAATTAGTTTGTTCATGTCTTACTATGCCTTGAACCACTGGTTTAATACACCGAACCAAAGCCTTAGCTATAATTTTATAATAGGTATTTAATAAAGTAATCGATCACCAACTGAAAATGGAGTCTTCATTTCTTCCTTTAGGTAAAAGTTTGATAACTCCTCTATTATTAATATGACCCAAAGAACCTTTGTTAAAAGCCTCCAAATAAAGACAATATAGAAGTCCTCTTTAATATGGGGCCACATAGCTTGATAAAATTCCATTGGGAGCCCATCTAAACCTGGGATTTTGTTCAAGGCCATAGAGAAAAGAGCATGCTCAAGATCATCTAAAGACAGCATCTAATCCAAAAACTGACTATAACCAGGATTGATTCAGCTAGGAATGCAATCTTTGATAATAGCTTCCAAGATGTGCTACAAATCATCCCAATGATGAACCTCACTGAAAAGATTTGGATAAAATTTTTGGAATAGCAAATTGATCTCATTTGAATCTATATGTAAAGAGCCCTGATCATCCTTAATAGCATTAATCATCTCCTTTTTATGTTTATAATTCAAGTAGTTAAAGAAGAATTTAGAGCCTTTATTACCTTCTTTAATCCAATGAAGGCAATCTCTAATTTTAGCCCCCATACCTCTATAGTTATGAAGATTATGCAACTGCGTCTCAATCTCAACAATAGTAGCTTGAATATTACTGTTACTAGTGTCTGCATTTAGCTATTTTCTTGCATGTTCCAATTTCCCTTTTAGCATTTTTTCTTTGTGCCTACACTTCCAGGGCATTCTCTTACCAAAAGCATGTAAAAACATAATACATTGAGAAATAGTAGAACACCACCAATTGATCCATGATTCCCATTCTTGAGGCTTGGGGGTAGAATCCCAAATACCTCTCACAGCAGCCATACATTCAAGATTTTTAAGATGAGAAATATTCAACTTATATGGAAGAGCATGCTTAGTGTTAGGCATTTGAGAAGCAAAAAAGGTACAAAAGATCAAAAAGTGATCTAAAAGAGTTGTGGAATAATCAACTTGAACCAAATTGCCCAATGCAGCCTGGACCAAATGCAGGTTAGGGGATAGGTAAAATCTGTCAAGTCTACTTAATTGTCTCTCACCCCCTAATCTACAATTGGACCAAGTGTACCAACAATTGGCATGACTAGAAAATTTGTCAAAGATAGGATCTATAACACCCAAAGAATTGCAACAAAATAACCATTTATCAAAATCCTCATTGTTGAGTTTAGGCTGATTAAACCAACTACGATCATTATAGTGTTCTACCAATATTGAAATCACCGCCTAAAATCCAATCAGCATTGGGTAAATGATTGGACATCCATTCCCAAAGGATATTACATTCTTTAGCATTATTAGGTGCATACACAGAACATAATCTAATAGGCAAACCACTGATAAAAGCAAAGGCATGGAAACACAATTGTGTGAGGGTCCTCCCCTTTATTAATAATATGTTTTGTTATCCATGGAGCAACTCCCAAAAAAACACCTCCTCTGCCATCACTATGAGATGTATGTAGGAAAACATCATCTCTCCATACATGAAATAGTGATGCCTCAAGCCGACTACCACTAACTTTGACTTCTTGTAAAAACATAATATCAGGCTTCCATTTGATAATAACATCCTTAACTTTAAACTTTCGATGAAGGGGAAACTAGATCAGACCATGGTGCCACTTCCTTGAAGCTAGATAACATATTATTGGGGCGTGAATTGGGTTGTGAGATATGAGGCCCTTGATCTAGATTAGGGCACGATAAGGCCAGTAGAGCAGCGCTCAAGCCATGTTGCTTACTATATTTGCATCCCTCGCCCACTGTTGTGCTGAGGGATTCAGAAGTATTGGAGTTTTTAGGACAAGGATCGTCCATGTAGAGACCAACAAAGGGATTCGGAGAGATCTTGAGGGAAGGAGGATTTGGCATCAAAGAAGGATTCAACATCATGAAACTATTTTAATTTTTAAATAAAATAGATAATATCAATTAATTAGAATCAATCTTCTAAAGGTATTATAATGTCAAAATGTAATTCTTATATATTCCAAGTAAGAATAAAATGTTTTCTCTTCTTGTAAGTAAAACATTTTATTCTTACTTGGAACATAAGAATTACATTTCAACATTATAATACCTTTAGAAGATTGATTCTAATTAATTGATATTATCTATTTTAATTCAAAATTAAAATAGTTCCATGATGCCAAATCCTTCTCTGATGTTGAATCCTCCTGCCCTCAAGATCTCTCTGAATCCCTTCGTTGGTCTCTACGTGACCGATCCTCCTCCTAAAAACTCCAATACTTATGAATCCCTCAGCACACTAGTGGGCAAGGGATGCACACACAGCAAGTGGTATTGAGCGCTACTCCACTGGCCTTATTGTACCCTAATCCAGATCAGGGGCCTCCTGTCTCACAGCCCAAATCGTGCCCCAATAATATGTTATCTAGCTTCAAGCAAGAGGCACCAGGGTCTGATCCAATTTCCCCTTCAACGCATCAGTGATCTGCTCCAGTTTCCTTAGGCAGGGGGAAATCCAAACCCCTCAATTGTGATTCCAAATCTCTTGTCCTTATTTTTGAGGATGGCATTCAAGATGAAGTTTTAGATAGTGAAGCTTATTTTGCAACACCTGGATTAATCAGTAGATTCAATCTGCTCTTCTAGCTCTACACAAATGGATCACTAATGTAACAACCCAATTCTTAAACAAGACTAAAATCAAATATTTACCATGAGATAAAAATGCATAAGGTGAAAAATATTGAACTCTTTTTTTTTAAATAAAATAAACTCAAGGACTTAAGATACATCATATAAACATAATTTCCTTTCTGAAATAAACATATTTTAATTTTACAAAATTGACATTCTGTCATTTCATTTAAAAAGATATACACTTACATAGTTTATGAACACAAGTCACATATCCCACAGGTACGCTACATCTAGAATTCTGACATCCATATCGCAAGTCTCGGTGAGTCTTTTGCTGAAGAGAGAGAGAGAGAGGATCTTCCAAGTGCTTTACCTACAACCACAAATCGGCAGTCCCCTGCATGCCTTCCTTACTGGAAATGGCCCTACCCTTCACAAAGAGTATAGACATAAGGTAACTATATGCAGGAAATTTTACATCATTTGCAAATTCAAACAACGAAACCTACAAACCTTCAATAAATCTAATCTAAGTGATCAAAAAGATATGCAAATTAAACACAAACCACCCAGATGATGTGATTCCTTGGTTTTCATTGTTGATTGCTTCACGTTCTGCATCTATAATGATTGGATTGAATAAGATAGATGGAGATTAGATAGATGAAAGATTTGATGGATGATAGGGATAGAGGAAATTCGGTAGAGTGACGGTGCTTAGAAGATTCATCCATGCCAAATGGAATGAAAATGGATGAATTTATAGGTAAGATATGAGAGAATGGAAGGATAAAGTTTCCATTTGCAAGTGATGATTGAATTGGAAAGTTACTTTGTGCAACTTGAAAAAGGAAATGGAAAGTGGGTGAGTTCACTCAAGAGATAATTTAGAAGGTGAGTGAAATGAGTGGAGAAGAAATTGGAAGGTGGAAGAGATAACTTGAGAGGTTTGAGAGATAGAAATGGTAAGTGATTTTAATTAATTAAAATAAAATTTTAATTAATTAAGTGGCATCCATGAATAATTAAATAAATAGTAAATATTTATTTAATTATAGGATGAAAAGTGGGACTAAATAAATAAATAAAATTTATTTATTTAATAAAGTGAAGGATGGAATTAAATTAAATAAACGTTATATTTATTTAATTTAATAGAGGAAAATGCTAGGTTAGGTGACGATATTGTTGGCAAGAGACACTATATGGATTCATGGTTGTTGTCATTGATGGCAACAAAGGTCATCCCACATATCCGCAAGTCATGGTGTGCCTCTACCGGAAGTCAGGATGAAGAACTGTTGTGGTCCGGTGAACAAGAACAGAGCATGTGGCAAGGTCCGACAGATTGGTCCGGACCTCTCAGAGGAAGTGTCTTGGTGCAGTACGGATTTGGGGAAGTCAAGAGGACTACCTTGAGTAGTATATTCCAAGGATTTAGCCTCCGGTGATGGACAAAGAAAAAGATATGAATAGCTGAGTACCAAATTCCTGAAAGACAATGAGAACAGAAGGAAGAACTGACTGACAGAGCATCAAAATCTTTTCCGGATATGTTACTGTTGATTGTAAAGGTTGTGAAGGCATGAATCATGTTTGGCCAACATGACTAATGATATCTACAAGTATATGCTTGATCCGCATTGCTTGGTGAGCAAGGATTCAGCTGACAGAACAGAGCTTGTAAGAAACCAGACTGTTCCGGATGCCGACTAGAAAGGTGATGAAATTACTTGTGCGGATATATATAGAGGATGGATTTAGTTGTGAAAAGCGTGATTGTGTGATAGTGGATGTGAATAAGTACAGATCAAAGCAGAAGTAGTAAGAAAGATCCGGTATGTGAAAAGATAGCAGAATAAAGAACAGAGGAAAGATGAAGTGCAGCAGATCAGTGTACTGAGCCTAACCAGAACTGAACCCTAGCATATGTAGGTGCTTCCAATCAGTTCAAGTATTGTATAACATTCTTTGTAGACAGTGTGTCTCCTTATAGGCAGTGGGCCTCTTTGTGAGCAGTGTGCTCGGGCAGTGAGCCCTAATTGGCAAGTGCCATTTTGTAACTCCTTATTCTTCTAACAAAGAATAATCTTTGGGTTAATCACCCCGTGGTTTTCTCCCTTAACCGTGTTTCCATGTCAAAAATACTGTGTCATGTGTTTCTCATTTCATGATAATGTTTGTTTGTTTAATTCAATGCTGCTTTGACTAATAAGAAAGTTCAAAAGAAGAAACAATTAGGATAACTGATTCACCCCCCCCCCCCTCTCAGTTATCAACAATTGGTATCAGAGCCAAGTTCCTCCTAATAGAGCCTAACAGCTTGAGGAAGATCTGGGAATTCAAATGGATGCATATGGTTTAAGGGAGCAACTCAAGACTGCCCTTGAGGATCTTGAACAGTCAAATTCTGAAGTCAATGAATTAAAGGAAAGACTCAAACAGGCTGATGAATTCATGAGAGAACTAAAAGACAAATTAAGTCTCTCTATGAAAAAGAGAAAGGAGCTGCTCCAACAATTGGCAAGCCAAACTGAAGAAAGCAATACAAATGAAGAATTGACTGAGAAAACCAAGTTATGTGAAAAGTTATCAAAAGAAGTCATTATGTTAAGACATGAAATGGAATCAGGAACTATAAAGTTTACTCAAGAGATTGAAGAAAAAAGAAAAGCTGAAGACAATCTAAGACAATCTCTTAAAGAGAAATCAGAAGAATGCCACCAGATGGACAAGATTATCAGACATCTTGAATCTGATCTTGAAGATGCCAAAGATAATGAAGAAAAACTTGAGAATCAAATTGTCTCTCTCAAAAGAGATCTTCAAACAGCAAATGAATATAAAGAAAAATTCAAGATAAGTTCTGCCCAACTTGAAGTACTTCTTACAAGTCAAAAGAAGACAGATGACAAGTACGGTTTGGGATATGAGAAAGGAGAAAGCTCCGGATCCGGTCAAAAGAATTTTGGATCAGAAAATCCAAGGAATAGGCCTGGAAGACCTCCGGTAAGACAGCCCAATGCTCAAAGATATCCATCTTTCAATGGATACTGCCACAGCTGCAATCACTTTGGTCACAAAGCTAATCAGTGTAGAAAAAGAATGAATCAAACTAATCCATCCTTCTCCGGACAGTGCTTTAACTGCAAAAGGTATGGACACAAGTCCCATGAATGCAGAAATATGCAAGTAAACAAATCATTCAAAGGTAGATGCTTTACATGCAATAGAGTAGGTCATATGGCTAATCAATGCAGATCAAGAGGTTATCAGTCAAATATGCAAAGAAATGTTATTTGCCAAATCTGTAATAGGTCCGGTCATAATGCTAAAGTTTGCAGAACCAAGAATCAGGACAAAAGAGGTCCGGTGTATAATCAGAATCAAGACAAGGGTAAACAAAAGATGAATGCGGATGAAGTTAGGAATCAGATGAGCAAGATTTGGGTAAAGAAAAGTTCAGAGAATACAGAAACTGGATCCGCACCAGATTCTGGTGCTGATATTCCTTCCGGAAATTAGAAAGTGAGCTCTGGCTCAGGGGGAGACTCAAAGAAAATCCTGTTCCCCCAGCAAATCAAGTGGTGCTGGATGTGACACAAGATGCGGAGTAAAGGGTTTGAAGATATAAGTCCTGAGATGATCTAGACAAGATTTCAGAGGTCCGCATGAAGATGTAAAGAAGTTGTGATCGATCAAGTAAGACCTGTTCCGGGAGATGCTCCGGAATGACAGAGGACTACAAAAGGGTCCGGAGAGATCCAGAAGTACATTATTTTACTCTGCGGACTGGACAAAATGTTTGGGATGTTCTTGTAATGTGTCACCTCGATTTATTCATGATTGAAAGATCCGGATGATGTTCATAGATCAGGACTGATCCGGGATACTCCAAGCTATCCGGATAAGGCAAACTGGAATAATATAGGTGGAGCATTTATTGCAAACAGATATTAGGGTTTGTGAAACGATATAAGGGATTTCTCAATAATCATTTGATCATTCCACACCCAAGAAGAAGCGAAAAGCGGAGCTCTGCGACAAAATTCATCAAGTTCACTAAAGATCTCTTACAGAAGTTACTACATACAGAAATCAATCCAAATAACCGAAGGCGCATAAGGTATTTTTCGTTTTCAATATCTCCCTGCAAATCTTTGAAAAATGGCTACTCCGAATATAGTTAAGATCTCTGATAGACCTCGTCCCACATTCAAGAAACATCCTTACAAATCCTTGGAGGTAGATCCACTAGGAGCCTTCTCTAGTGTTCCACATGGTGTATTGCATACGGAAGACATTAGGGTTTACATCCATGCGAATTTTGAAGACTTTGGAGAATCAAAACTGATGGATATCTATCACAAACAATTGATAGATGACTCCTTCGAGATCAAACCTCAGTACAAATCCATCCAGGACAAACACTTTGCACAGTGCATTCATTTCCCCTATTTTGAAGAAGATGAATGGGTCCGGTATGTACTAAGTAGAGTACATGACAACTTTCTATGGTTGAACAAGCCCTTCAAGATCACCAAAGATGCAATTAGGGCTGTAACCGGTCTGCACTCATCCGGTGGATTACCTGTTCTCAAGTCTGTCAAAAATCAGACAGTTAGTGATGCAACCAGATCCAAGTTTGACAAGAGAGCTATGACAGTTGATGACATCACTGAACCGGATGTCAAATTTGCATCTATGATAATTGGTTACAAAATCTATCACTCCAGTAGGGAAAATTCAGTACCGGGAACTGCAATCTACACAGCTTATCAAATGTTAAAGGAGAATGCAGACTATGACTTGTGTGAGCTTCTTGTAAACCAACTTTTTGAAAATCTGCAGAAGATTAAGAAGGACAAGAAAAACTCCTTCAAGTATGGCAATCCGATCCTTTGTCTCTTCTTTTACTACATGAATGAGCTTCCCGGATCCAGTGGATGGATATGGCAGAATGACAAACCGGTTGCCATCCAAATCAGAGACTATTTGCATGGACTTGGGGATGCTAAAGCAAGAAATACAGCTCTATGGGGATATTTCAAGAACTTCCAAAGCATGATGCATGCAAGAGAAAGAATACCCCAATCCCTTGTTGAAAAGTACAAAGACACAGTATGCTTCATGGTAGAAACAGATCAGTGTCTAATGGAGGCAGTAAAACCAAGAACTGTATGGATCATGCCCATGGGGTATGAAGTGGATGAACAAATAGTGGAGCTGCATGTTCAACACATGCTAAGTCAGCCCAAAGATCCAAAGGCAGAAAGGTTTGGAACCTTTGAGGAGCTGAGCGTAAAGATACATGTAGAACTCAGGGAACCTGAGATAAAGAGGAAGGTGAGAAAAGAAGTAGAGCATATTGCTCAAGGCCTAGGCATCTCAAAAGAGGCACTTGATGCCAGCTGGGAAAAGAGAAGAAAATCTGAGGAAGAAAAGAAAGAGGCAGAAATGAAAAGCAAGAAAAGTGCTCCGGTGGAATCTTCAACCCGGACCAGATCATCTAAAGGATCCACACCTATCAAAACCAAAAGGTCAAAACTGGAAGTCCAGGGATCCGGTAAGAGATCCAAGACAAAAGCCTCAAGAGCTTATCAAAGCCAAAAGGATGAAGAAGAAACTGAGTCAGATGAGGGAGTGAAAGAAATAAAGAAACAGAAAAAGAAAGAATCCGGTAAACCCTCTTCTGGCCGAGACAAGGAAGAAATGACAGAAGAATTTTCTGAAAAGCCCACCCTGTCTCTAGACAGTGTAGTCAAATCAGTCACTGTGGATGGGAACCTTCAACCGGTGGCTGAATTCTATGATGACTACAATGAGGTAGATCAAAAGATCCTGCAGGAAGCTATAATAAGGTACTTGAACATCTACAATAAAGCTTTTATTGAGATTATCTCTAAAATCCCAAAGAGCCTAGAGATGGAATTAGAAGTAAGAAAGAACAATGCCATGGCAAAAGACCTTGAGATCAGGGATCAGATAGCTATTCAACTATATCCTTCAATTGATCACAAAACAATGAACATGATATTCAAGGACTGCAAGGATGAATTCAGAAGCAAAGCAAGGATGAATCAGCTTATGCTTGGTGAGACCGACAAAGTAGCCAAGGACACTGAAGAGATCCTCCGGAATACATTCAAAAGGTTCAACATTCCTATTATAGAGGACTTAGGTGCAGAAACAGCTGCATCATCTGCTCCGGAAGAAGTGCCACTTGAACAGACTAACATCTCTTCTCTGGCTTCTCCTACAGTCTCCGGATCCCAAGAAGTAGAGAAATTACAGGAGAAGAAGCAGCAGAAAAAGAAAAAGAGGTTGACAGCACCAAGGATACAGAGAAAGAGAAGAATCCAACAGAGAAAACCACAACTGTAAGTGGTAAGAATGTGGAAGGAGATAAGACTCCTAAGGACAAAACTGCAGAAGAAAAGAAACATCTGTCTCCGGCAAGAGACACTGCACAAACTGTTCAAAAATTTCTAAGCCAAGAAACTTTAGAGATTGATGAACCAGAGCTTCTAAAAGGCCCATTCGACTTTGACTCTCTCTCTCCGGTACAGACAATGAAGATAGCTTCATTTGCAAATGCCAAGGCAAATGAAAAACTCCTAAAGTCTCATATGGAAGACTGTGAGTTGATAGAGGCTGCTTCCGGAGTGCTTGTAAAGATTATGCCATCAATCCAGATAGATCCGACAGCCTCCTCTTCCGGTAATCTCAAAACCTTAGTCAGCAGTGTTGATACACATTTTGATTCTCTAGAAAAATCAGCTGAAGAAAAGGTCCGGAAGGAATTTTTGGATAAAAGATTTTTAGAAGTATTAGGATTAATCTCTAACGATAGGAGAAATATGAGTATTGGAATAAAGAGCTTAGAAAATGCTCTTAAGGATGGCAGTGATATTTATAAATTTTGTATCTCCTGGTCAAAGGCAATAGTAGAAATAGATAAGAAAATAAAAGCGGAATAGGACAAACTACAAAGTTTGTCTCAAAGTTTTGATCCTCTCTCTTCCATAGTAAATCAAGAATGTCAAACTATTGCAATCACAAATGCAATAAAGAACTTTGAGAAGGAAAGGAAGAATATCACTAACCGGATGGGAGAACTTAGAGGATTATAATCCCTAAGTTAGAAACTTGTTGTTCCCAAAATCAGCTACGCTCATTTTTGTAGACAACCCCACGAAACTTGTCCGTTTCGTGAATCTACACTCTAAGATCGCAAATCGAGAAAAGATTTTCTTGTTCTAGTGCGAGGTCAGTTGACATTTTAAAACTTGTTTACGACGTTTCCTTGAATTGATTTCTCAATATTTGCGAGGAAAGTTCAAGTCGTAAATTAGTTAGGATGTTAACTTTAGTAGTTTTTAAGTTAGTAAATTTTTGACTCTTGATATGCAAGAGCGGCAAAATTTGCCGCTCTTACATATTACTTAAGCTTGTTTATTGTTTGTTTTGATGTAATGTCAGCAAAATTTGCCGCTATTACATTGTTTTGAGTCCAAAATGCGAGAGCGGTTAAATTCACCGCCATCGCATGTCTTTCATCGGAGTTTCAACTTGCTCATGTTCGGACGGCTTTTTTCGCCGATGTCGCACGTTTGTCAACTAAGATGTCGTAGCGGCCGAAATTACCGCCCGAACGGGATCTTCGGGATTTTGCCGTCAAGTGCCATTAATGGCCACTCGTGCCAGGCATTTAAACTCCAGTTTTAGACTTTTAAAAGCATTTTATTCCCCTTGTCACTCGTCATTCCTTATTCTCAAGTCTTTTGAGCGATTCACTCAACGTCCTCAACTTCCGCTTGATCACACCATTCCGACTCACCGACGGATCTAGCGTTGAGGATTGCACTAGGGTTTCCGCTTCCACCATGGGTAAGTTTCTTTCTCATTTTTCGTCTCCTCCTTCCCGGTTTTTTTTTAAGAACACTTTGTTTTGATTCTTGTTTTCGTTTTTCTTTGTGTTTTGTTTTTCATTTCATAGTCGTTGTTTTGTTCACCCGTGAAAACCCTAGGTTTTACCCCGAAAACCCTAGGGCTTGTCTTAGATACCCCAAACCCTCGCACATCCCATTGATGTAATATCGGCGGATTTCGCTGAGCCTGCTCGGAGACCATGTAACCCTTGCCGAGTTTTGAAACGGTGAACATCCCGACCTCTGCACATAAACTTACAAATGTTAGTCAAATGCAGCAGCGGCCGAGTTTACCGCTAGACACCTATCAAGTGCTTTGTCGGTGAAATTCGCCGTTCAGACATGAATAGAACTTCCCCCATGTGGTGTCGGCAAAATTCGCTGACAGAACATCGAAAGCCATAAACTTGCAACTGGTTGTCCAATATGCAGCGTCGGCATTATTTGTCGCTCATACATAAAACTTTTCATTCCTTTGCATGTAATAGCGGTAAAATCCACCGCTCGTACCAAATTTTCCAAACATATGCAAAGGCAGAAAAATTCGCCGCTGATGCACATAATACCAAAACCCTCATATGCAAGGGCGGCGAATTTTGCCGCCCGTGCAAAAAAATCTCAAATTTTCCTAACACTGGAAAATTTCCAATTTCGTTTTCCCGAGCCCGCTTCTCCTCTGATTCTTGGCCAGCTCGCACTATAGCCCTTTTTCAAGCGCATTCCCATGATCGTGAGCGTCAACATGCAATTTTCCCAGATTGCCCATATTTTCCCTGATTACATGATCATGATTTCTGTTGCAGTTTCTCTCGCGGAGCTCCGTTCAACGTCAAACTTCTTCTCAGTAAAAGTTCATCCAAATGACTGACTTGTACCCGAAGAAGGCAAAAGCTATGAAGTACAAATATCAAGGTGTTTTCCCAATCACCTCAGTCCACTCTAATGTAGAGGACATTAGAGATACAGAGATTGGCCATGTTGATATGGCTGAGTTTGTAGAGAGAACTAAGTCAAGCAACCCCAGTGCCATGATGAGGAAGATAGTGGAAAGTAATATTCATCTGGTTTCCTCCTTCCCGGTGGCGGCTCACAATACAGAATTTGTCCTTCAGTGTGCCCATTTCTACAACAAAGATATCAGAGCTGTGGTGGACGCCAGTGGTAATGTGATAATCAGGTTGGATCCTGAGTTCATTGACAAGGTGTTCATGTGTCCTCCTGCAACAGAGGTGTTGAAGCTTGACTTTGTTGAAGCTCAAAAGGAATATGACAAGAATCCAGAGAAAGCAAAGAAAGTGATCAACAACAAATGGTTGAAGATTGCAAGGTCAAGTTTGTCTAGATGGCCACGTAGCTTTCCTCGAAGCAATTTTGTGGAAGAAGTCGGTGACTTGATTACCCTCCTCAGCAGGATAAGAGGTTTGTCATCCTCTTCACAATTTCATGAATGGATGTATCCTTTCATTAAAGTTATACTCCAAGGCAAGCAGGTTATTTTCTGGGGAGAGCAAATCAGTAACGCTTTGCACGATCAGCTGACGAAGGTATCCACTACCTCCAAGTTCTTCATGACTTCCTACCTGGTATACATTGCAGCCTCCATGAGGATTTTTCC